>CM065176.1:322500-1522500 GCA_033026295.1 Channa striata
TGAGACGTGGATCCGCGGTGCCTGATCTCTGTAAATAGGCTAACGACCTACACGTCTGCATGGCTGACACTTCCAGCTCATCGCTGCCTTTTCCCTTCCTGTGCTGCTCAGTGGGACATCACTCCAGCCCTCTGCTATTCCGTCACTGTCTCAGGCAGCTACCAGATACATTTCATCTCTTTCCCATTTTTCTTCTCCATCCCTGCAGCTAGTTAAACTCTAACAGTGCATTACATGAAATAAACATTGAACTGCACTTTGAAAAACTTGCTGCTGTGTCATAGCAGTATCAAAACAAGCTGGCAATAGATGGAAGAACCCATACGAGCAATAGAAGACAAAAATGTGCCATTTACTGGCCCTGTGGGAGCCTGCATCACTGTGGGGGCATGGGGTCTTTCCTGTTTCCGGTCTACTTTTTCCCATTTCAGTATCACTACAAGTACAATAACAAAACAGCCGAAAGCTTTGGAAGTAAACCAGCACATTCATTGCTTTGACATTAATATAATCGGCTACAAAAACACGTCTCATTTTTCTCAATTGTTTTATGCAAGGTCCAGTTATTTGATTTCACCTTATAGTGTTTCAATAGAGAACCTTCAGCCTAAAATAACGTGCTCATAATCAAGTCTTGTTATTTGCTTTATGGAAGAATCCAAACATTATAGTTTGGTGTAAAATCTTTACAGTCAGCAATCTTTTGGGCAAATCAGAACACAGCAATCACACATAGGTAATGACAACGATCAACCTGAATTGACCGGTCCCAAACACACTCTGGAAGGCTTTGTATGTAGTGAGGACGTGATATGACTTTAGCCCAGCCCAAAACAGCACGTTCTAGCTGAACTGCTAGCTGACATCGTGTTATCGTTACAGTGATAAATGGTGATAAATGGGGTATGTTTTTGTTACACTAGTACCAGATAATCATCACTGTTGTAAATGAAGGATTTAAACCCTCCATTGTGGAAGCGGCATCTTTGAGATGTGGTCGGTAAGTTGCTTTTGGATGCGTGTCAGGGCAACGACCTGAGGACCCGCTGATGGCCATGTGCCGTCCTCGTATAACCAAATTGTGTCTGTATTATTCGTAAGAAGCCAAACAGAGCTGTTGGGCTCTTTCAGGGTTGTCCTCCAAGTCAATGGCTACGATTCTCTGCTTCAAAGTGGTTGATTGCCCCTTTGGGAATGAGTCACAGCCCCAAGTCAAGAGGACGAAGTATCTTGGAATCATGTTCACAAGTGAGGGTAAAATAAGGTTTGTATTAACAGGCAGGTCGGCACAGCATCAGCAGTAATGTGGAAGCTGTACAGAACCCTTGTGGTGAGGAGGGTGGTGAGGAGGGTGGGAAGCCATTCTGCCCATCTTCCAGCCTTTGTGTAATGCTCCTCCCAAGCATCCGCATGATTCCTTTTGCAGGAAGCTTGAGTCCAGTGAGGGCTGCTGCAAGAATACATTTTATTACTGAATAATTTGCCAATCAAGTCCACAGATGGGCACCTGTCATGGCAGCCATCGCCATCGTGTACTAAATTACTCTGTAAGTCGCTTTGGATCAAAAAGTAAATGACTAAATATAAATTTTTCTCCAACGGTGCAGGTGTGTAACAAAAAGGTTGCAGACAGATGCAGACATGACGCTCAGGAAGGAGATCATTAATGGGGCGACGCCTAAAGCCAGACAGTAAATTTGACTAACAAAGTGGGTCGTAAAAGTCAAAATGAGTCCCTTTCCAGCACAAGTGTTCTGAATTTAAAAAATAAATCCTGTTGTGGATCAGCTGCACTTTCTGTCACTATACAGTTAAAATCTGTGCGCCAGGCTTCCAAAATAAGACAGAGGAGAAGAAGAAATGCGATTACTCAGCTGCTGCATGTAAACATTGTTCCGCTGTCACCTGAGAAAGATGATTTCTCTGAAGACCACGGTTAGGGATGTGCATGTAAATGCAGCCACATTCTGAGAATGAAAACTCAACAGGGTTTGGAATGATTTAATGATAATTACAATATTCTTCTGGAATCTGGTTTGTTCAATGATGCTTACTGCGGCATATGCTGTAACATTAATATTCAATAGCAGTACGCTAAAAGTAACGAAAAACTGGACTGTGAGAAACAGGAAAATAAACATCCAAGTAGTCCGAGTGGGTTTCCCATTGGATTCCTCACATACCTCCCCTCTCTAACAGCCCTGAGGCAGCAGCTGGCCCCCTCACATCCCGACAGGCCTACTAACTGCACCCAAGAGAAGAGACACACACACACACACACACACACACACACACCATTAACAGACGTGCAAGGCCTGAACCGGAAAGTGTGAAATGAGGCATCTAGGGAAGTCACAGGTCTAAAAGAGAGGATACAGAGACAGTGGATGTGATGGCTGAACATCAGATTGTTAGAAAGACAATTCCCTATTGTTGAGGTTAATGGTACAGACTGACACTAAGGGCAGAGGTCAGGGCTTGGGCTTGGATAAGAATCTGCATGTCCAGCAGAGTTTAGAACAGAGTCTGTCAGGTTTATAGCACTGCCCCACTTGGGCTGCTTACAGGAGCCTTGGAGGGACACAACCCAATTTTCTTTTGTTTTTTTTTTTTTCTAATTAAAGAGCAAATGTTCTGCTGTGATCCAACGAGCCAGGACTAAATCTGACAGAATTATCACGTGCTGGGTCACAGCAGACATGTGCATCTCAAAATAGAGATGCAGAGAATGGGAGAGAAAGAAGGAGAAAGGAGAGGGACAGACTTGCCAGCAGTGGGTTAACGGAGCGTGCACGAACGTGCACGTCATCCGACCCCGTCACATGTACGTACTGACGGTGGCCTCTGCTGACTGCTGTGCCCACAGGTGATGATGCGTCTGATGAAGTCAGTTCGTAAACAGGCTGATCTCAAGCAATGACGAAGCCTGTCCAGCTCTTACAGCTTAATACAAACGTGAGTGACCTTGGCTCCCGGACTCAAAAATCCTGAACTCTAGACTATGACAACATCCTGTAACATTTACCTGACCTGCTTAGAAAACCAAAAGTGGGGTTTCTGGGGGGCATATATTTTTTTAGCCACAGGACTTTTCTCAGCATCTGTTCAATGAAAACGAATGTCCAGAGTATGCTGTTCTTCTCATCAGCTGAAATGATGTCATAAAACTAGAACTGCTGAATTTTGATGTCTGTCTCATTCTACAATGGCATCAGTATAAAGCTGACATAGTGTTGGACACTGCAGCTGCAATAAACTTTTTATGGTCATGAAGCAAAAGTGTCTATAGTGTAATATACAGGCTGCGAAAACCTGTGGGATGTAACTTTGTTGTATGTGCTTCTTCACGTATTTCCTAGGGATCTTTTGATGTATTTACAGTTTCTTCTGGAGTTCACATTTGAATGTGGTGTCAATAAGGCACAGAGGTGGAACTTTCAGATTTTAAACAATTTTGAAAAACTACAGAGAAAGAATTTAGAGACTTTTCAGCAGAGGAGGGCTCTCAATACCCTTATATGGGAAATGGGAACATCCCTGTGAGTATATAAGTCTGCCCTTGTGTGCTCAGAAACTCCGCACCCGGACTCAGAAAACTTCACCTTCATGTTGTTAGAGAAGACAGATGGAGATTAAACTGTCTGTAGTTTTGAGGTACAACAACAACAAAATTAAAGTTGCGTGCAAGGTCTTCTCAGCTGAAGTTATAATATCCAGTTGCTAATAGTCATTCTCATAAAGATTATTTTAAACATGTCTAGTATTTACAACTGACATCAGCTACAGCTTTACCTAAGGTTTATTTCAGCCAGAGTTGCTCCACTTTAAAAATGCCGCTCACCGCCACATTTGTCGTTTCTTGTGGGATTGGCTGTTTTGTCTACTTCAGACTCATCCGGTGTGCGCTCTTTCAGAACAGTTGGAGAATAAAAATCTGTGACTAATGATGGAAACCATGTTCAAGTGTGAACTGTCCAGTCTATGGAATTCTTAGTTTGTCTCCAGGTGTGTCACCCCTGCACAAGCAGCGTCTGCCCTGAGTCTCATCAGCTTAACTGTGGATTCACTATCCAGCAATTCACACTAGATGCACAACAGCTTTATACTCATAACCGTACTCTGCATTAGCACAAACTAAAAGTACTTGCAATCGATTGGTTTTAGGACATCCCTACTCATACCATCACCCTAACCCACCCAATAGTTAATTTTTCATACATTTTCTTTTTTTCCCCACCAGCCCCTAAAATGACACTTTGACTTGTCTAAGAGGTGAAGCTCAGGTGTTAAAGCAATAACATTAAAGACAGTTCTGTTTCACAAAAGTTGTCTGGAACACGCCACCCTAGGGTACAAATGCTTCCTGCTATTATTTGAGGCAATTCTGGTCCAATTTGAAACTGAACCACTCGTTGATAATTTTCTTATTCTGCAGGAATCTCTCAAAAACGTGAGGTTTTTTCTCTGGCTCATGAGCAAGTTAACATACTTTCTAAGTACATTCAGGGAACAACTGGTAACTTGCTTTGCACAAATCCCATATTCTGCAAAGACAAACCACAAGCCCTGAACTGTAAAAATCATATGTCAAGTGCAGGCCTCTGATCAGCAGCACATGGGAGCTAGAAATGGGGTGTGTCACTTGAGAGAACAGAAGTTCCAAATGAGGAATTTCAGGCTGCCACATTTTGCCGTATGGCAGAAAGTTCTACTGCGGCTGCAGTGATTGAGAACTCTACCAGCTTTTTTGTCAAGTTATCAACCACAGTTTGTTCATTTCCCTATAACACATTCCTCTGATTTGTGCTGAAATTCTTCATCCTTTATGAGAAGAGATTCAGTACGTGGATGGGAAAATGTCGTTTTCATGTAAACAGATCGTGAATGTGGTTGCTCGGTGTTTATTAGCAAATCTGATTAAGCCAGCAGATTACTCACTCTCTTCTGCAAAGTCAGTAGGCAAGGCGGTCAATCCTAGGCTTGTCAGACTGACTTATCCAGACACACACACACACACACACACACACACCATAACAGGATAGACAGCACGTCATGTAGACAGTATTTCAGTCACATGCACATCAGTCAGACGGATGAACAAATCCTGACCTAGTATGTAGATAGTAGCAGATTGTAACAGTCAAGCTCATCCTGCACGCTACTGGCTGCTGTATCCACAGCCCTTCACTAGTGAACGAATGCTCTGTCGGCTCAGACTACACTGAAGATCCAGTGAAGAAAGGCTGAACAACCATTCAGCTCATTTGTCTAGTGGAAGTAGTGCTAGTTGTCAGTGCAGACAGTCCTGTTGGGGCTGTACAAGGATGTTTAGGTAGATGATTTACAGTCTTTTTGGTGGGAATGCTATTTTGCACATATTTCATCATAAGTATTAGAGCGATTTTGGCCCAACAAAAGCAATAAACGAAAGTTATTTCAATTCAGAGAGAGGTCACCTGTGATTATTTTTGTATTCTTCTGTTTGGCACTCCTTGACTATCTCTGTTACTTGTGATGACAAAGGATTGTACATTTGTACTAGCTGAGTGTGCTTTAAATATTGTGTTCATGTGAGCCTGGTTTCTGGATATCGTGATACTCTCCAGTGTCTCTAGACTGGGCGTTAATGAGCGGGCTACAATTGGTTTTTCCTAATCTTCTTTAATAAATGCCAACACAGCAAGGCAGGACAGCTTAAGTTTCACCACACTTGGTCTTCACTTGCGTCTCTCTACAGGGCAGAGTACACCCAATATGTAAAACAAATATTAAAGCACAGAAACTGATAAAGAAGTAATACTGTAAACATAATTAATAAATTCAATTCAAATGTGCAACTTAATGTAATGAAATAAAAGAAGTGCTGCCTACATGAAATTCAGTTATATATGTGTAGCGTAGCTGTGTATATAATAAAAGATAATACATATCAATATAGTAAACTCAAATATTTAAGAAAAATAATGTGCATAAGTTTCATACTTTAAAGTAAAATATATGAAATTGTATGTTTGTCCTAATTAATCATCAAATAATTACTTAATGCAACTAAAAACTGAACTTCGATCTCAATAAGAACTAGATAAACTAGAATGAATCTAAAACTTGATGCCATCTTTGGGAACTGGAGAGTTGATCCTTTGGTACCGTGGATACAATTTGGTCCAGAACGACTGCATTTGTTAGTTCTAGTCCGAAGCAAATATTTAGGATCGGGACGTCACTATCATTGACAGTCCGACTGCGGGCTTGAGGTGTTACAGCCCCAACAGATCTTCTATCAACTCCCAACTCAATTTCAGACTAGAAAAACACACTTTAAGGTTCCTTCAAGTTGCTTTGAGAATGCAGAGGCACTAGACAAAGGTTGTTAAGTCGTGGCCTTGAAACACATGGAGCAGCACGAAGCAGACATTGCTTCCCTTCAGATTCCTTCAGTTCTGATGTGACTCTCAGCTCTGTTCGGCTCTCTGCACTGGCACTAGATCTTGCTAATCTTTCCAGGAGTTCCTATTCAGTCTGCCAGCTGGACAAAGGAACAGGAAGCAGCTTTTTCCCCCTCAGGGAGAGGGGGATTGAGAGGGAAACTACTGAGAGTTGGAAAGAGAAAAGAAAAAAGAGAAACGGAGGAGCAATGTCTGATGGTGTTCTTTGTCAGGGAGTGATCAGCTGACAGCAGAGAGAGGAGCTTCCCGGGAGCCCAGAGAGCCACACTGGCATGACAAGCACCTACACATGCACAGCATCCACTGTCATTTCTACTGCAATAGGTTTATTATATATTACAGCGAAAATGACACAACTGTACACCACATCAGAGTCACAGCTGTTCATCATCATCTGTGCTGGCTGGCTGCTGTGCCAAGGCACTCGACGCGGTGGAATTTATCATTTTCTTCTGGAAAAAGGATCTGCTTGCTCAGCTTTTGCTGGAATGTGAGGCTTTGTTAGCCACTTAAAAGTGTTAATTTTGGCATCAAGTTTACTGCGAACTAACAGTGGAGCACTGCTTGTTTTAGTCAAATTTCATCAGAGTTTCGTTTTTAGTTCAGCTTTACTCCACAAAATACGATGTACAGAAACCCTGCTCCACTTACAATAAGTCCCAACTACCCAACAACCACCTAGAGTTAACAATACAGTGAAATGTCCAAACACAGTTGGATGAGATTGGCAATAGGAAACCTTCGCACACAAATCACAAAAGTTATTCCAAACACACGCTGATTGGCAGATGATGTCTGCTTAATTTTTTTGTTTGGGATAAAGCCACCCCGGTTTTTTATAAAATACTAATTTTTTGAATGAATAAAATTTTCACTTGGAGCGTTTACATGGATTTAAGAAACCAGGTTACAGTTGGCGTTCTTGGTGAAGCTGATTTCCTATGCGTTACAAGGTTTCTAGTCAGCTTTCTTCAACATGTGCATGTGCATGTGCATAACAGAAAGGCTGCAGACAGGAGCAAGCCGCTTACATACCGAGTGACAGTTCAGACCCAGAGACCCGTTCCCAGCTGATGTTTCCTGTAAACTCAGACCGTGCTCATTTCTGCTACGAATCAGCTGTGTGTCTCTCCTCCTGCGCTGTCACTCTGCTGCGACTCAAACACGCCTGATTTCTTAGAATCGTGTCATCGTTGTTTTAGCGTTGTTTCGTTCTGAAATGCTGCCACAATACCTATACTTAGAACTAGGCCATTCCCTTTATCTCATGATAAAATATCCTTTTCTTATGGTCGGACTCATGATGTGTCTGTATGTATGGCTCTTTTAAGCCATTGCAGCTGTCTAAATAGCTGGAGTGGTTTCTGATTAAGAAGCTGGGTGACATACACCATCTGCATCTCGTGTAGATACACAGAAGACTAAACATACCTCTGCTGATCATGCTAAGGTTTTGCTTACATTGCAAGATAAGTGAAATGATTTATGAAGTTTATTTTGACAATTTTTGGGGATCCTCCTGCTCCTCCTGATTTTTGTCCACACACAGCACTGAATTATAAATAAATACAACTGTTTCTGCAAACCTACCGTGCAGAGAGAGATTGTCTGTGTTGATAAATCCATCTACAAACTTACTTACTGCAATCAGGTACAGCGGGATGAACTTCAATATGTTCATCTAAAATATCTCATCATAACTGCTCATGGTTTTTGCCATCCTGACATTTGTTCCACACTGTGTCTGGTCATGGGGAGGGGTGGAAGAGGTAAAGACGTGTTAATATGTTTCTGTTAATGACTGTAGCACCTTCATTCTTAGCTGCATATAATCATGTTACAAAAATGACTTCCTCTGCATGCGCTGTTGAATTTGAAGGGGCCACATTACCTGCAGGCCTCAGCCCAGTCATCTCATGTTCCACCATCTGTCTGTTCTTACACTACAATGGAGAAGCACCGGGTGTCTGAGCCGAGGCCAGGTTTCACAATTCAACAGCCAAATGCAGGAGTTCGAAAACCTGCATTTACCTTCTGTACTATGTGCAGTAGACTGCACATTCTAATAAAGCTGTGCAGCACTCTTCAAAAACATTCTGTTTTTGTCTTTTTTGGTCAACAATATTATACAGATGTGTTTCTTACTGACAACACCTCATCCAAGGTGGAAACATGGCTGTTGGTGGAAATCTCATTTAGTTATTTCACCTGTTTTCAACAGGAAAAACCCTCGTTTTATTAAAAGCCTCTAAATGCAGCCGAGCTTTCAGAATCCACTTAGAAGTGGGATGAACAAGCTCCAGCTGAGAAACTTCCATCTTAGCCTTCTCTGTGTTGAGCTCTTCACATTTGTCACGTGTGAAATGTGGATCAGTTGGGGTGTGTGGGGTGGAGAGCCAAAAACGCTAACAGACAGAAGGGCTCATGAGTGAAAAGGAGGATCCAGTTGATTATGGTTCTCTGGTTTCCTCCCTTCCCATCATTTAACTGTCTGTGTCTCCTGATACTCTTCTACACTGGCCCTTTGCTAAACAGGAAGCTCCAGGCTGCCAAAATAAAGTTGGATGCTTCTGGGTGTTTTCCTCCTTTCAATAAACGGGTCTGAGTCACCAGAGATACGCAGAGCTGGATGTTTAAATTTCTCCTTTTTCTTTATCACAGGATGACTTTTCTTCCTTCAACTAGAAGGTCCCCGGTTTAAACGTGTATGAATGTGGAGTTTGTGAACGCATTTGTGGAGGTTTCCTTCTGGTACTCTGGTTTCCTCCCACAGTCAAAAGACATGCGCGTGGGTTAACGGGTGACTGTAAATTGGCTGTATATGTGAGTGTGAATGATTGTCTGTCTGTCTGTCTCTCTGTCTGTGTTGGCCCTGAGAGATGAGGCCCAATTACAGCTGAGCTCCAGCTACCCCACGACCTTGAAAAGGATACGCGGTTACAGTTCATGGATGGATAAAAGTGGACGACACTAAAGCCTGTGTCACATATGAACAACGTCAGAAGAAATCCACGTTTCACACACGCGTTGTGATTGAGTGTTCCACAGAAGGAGTGCACGATAGAACACTGAAGCTATGGGAGAGCCGTATTTTAGAAAAAGAAGCGGTTCTATGAACAGCAGTGGAGCGATAGAATTGTCATCAATACGCTCATTCGCTTGTTTTAAAACCTCCTGAAAATTCAGGACGGAGCAGTGTGCCGCACGCAAGACAATACACGCATAGTATGGACACTGTACTAGGGGGCTCGAAGGATAAAGTGTCTAACTTGTACATGTGTGTTCTCACATGCACCTTTTCCGTCAAAGTCCGGAGAATGTCAGAATTCCAGTGCATGTGTGAAAGGGGCGTAACATAACCACACCAACAACTGGCTTCTCAGGAAAAATAGATACGTCCTGGACAAACGATAATACCACTTTGTATAAAGTATAAACCTTTATCAGTCCTGAAGATTCTGAGTAATCTCGTTAACGTGGTTTGCATTAGTCTTTTTGGATTCTGGTGTTTTTACAGTTTAGTTGATGTAAATGACATTTTCGCCAGCGGTCAATGTTTGCATGCTTTTATTCTTCCTTCATTTACACCTGACTATATACAAGCGGGAGACATAACAGCTGAGGGGGCTCATAGCCTTTCACAGGGAGGGAGAGAACGTGTGCAGTATGTGGCAATCATAGGCAATACTAGCCTGCGTTTTTCAATTCATAAGAAGCAAATTCCATGGAGATATGTTTGACATCTGAATGGCTCTGCAGGACTTCTATTGCGCAATTCATATCTGCTCATTACAGGGCCCTTTTACACAGCATGGTTCAATATGTCATTACAACACAGCTGTATTCCTGTTTTATGCGTTTCTGTGTCACATGCACAAAGCCAAACCATGGTTCCTGTCCACTCCCTTCCTCTGTGATGCTGTTAACCACATTTTGCATCCAAGTATATTCATACTCCCCGACATCCTGCGACTTACTTTCTAAATCAAATCATCCAAAACACACAGATGTGTCACTCTGCACCCTGGGGCTGCAGGGAGAAAACTCCCCTGGGAAACTGGGAAACCTCAGCCACACATAGTCAGTACACAACCTTGTATGTGTAAACCCACAGAGATCTGCAGTAGTTGCTTTTTCAACTTTTCAGCTTGTCAGTAGCTGAGTGTACTTGATGCCACACGTTTACCTCCTTTCATCCTGCCCTGATGACCCACATGAAGCAAATATGAAAACACATTCAGACACAGATATAAGGGCGTGTGTGCATACATAGGTTTGACTATGTCACCATGCACGCACACATACACACATACGCAAATACACCTGCTCACGGCATTTTCCCAACTTACCTACAACCATTAACGTAAACTCAAAACCCCTTTTGACCGACTTCCGATACACCTGGTTCGGGAGATTGGCAAAGCCCACAAAGCCCTCCAGGTTCCGCTGCTAAGAGAAAACACACAGGGACACACTGTTACTGCAGGAATTACACAACAGTCACATTTAAAATGTTGGTTTTCAACATAAAACACTGGCCTGCATTAGCATTAAGCACCTCAGGTGAAAGATGAGCCAACAATGGAGCGTGCAGACACACACAGACCAGTGGCTACTATGGTGTCTCCCTTATGTACTGTATGTGTGAAAAAAGCCGCAGAAAAAACAGCAAACAGACATTACGTGTGCACAAAGTGACACAAAACACGGTTTTTGTGCGCCTTCAATTAGCACTTGTGTCCTACAGCAATCGAGATCCTTTGAAGTGAAGTGCAGCTGTGATAAATGCGAGAGGGGAAAAGGAAAGAGAGGTGAGCAGAGGCAGACTCACACAGAGAAATAAGAGAGGACGGAACGAGCAAACGAAGGTTAACACGGCCAAAGTTTATCAAGTCGAAAACACAAGAGCAGCTAAATCCAATAAATGAAGTCAATCAGTCCATCAAAAGCACACACACACACATTCTCCCTACATGCTGAGTATCCACCATGTCCCTTGTGTAGGACAGGTTGTGGTGACCGTGGTCTATCAGTCCAGGCCCCTCTCTAGCTGTTGTCTTTGGCACGGAGGTATATTGGTCTACCCTCCTCCCTTCGCCATCTCCACCCTCCGTCTCTTTCTAACCCCCGCCCGTCCCTTCACTCGCTGGGAACTGTCCTGCACGCTACACCAGGCAAACACAATTGATCTCTGGCCTCCGGGGGATGAGAGGTTTGATGATAGAAGGGGTCTGAAACGTTCACCTCCAGCTGTTCAGTCCAATTCAGTGTCCATTGGGAAAACATGGACATGGTGAAGGTTGTAAAACCATAAATACCAGAAATATTACATATTAAATGTTTTTTTTTACAATTCATTAGCAATTTAGCTCATTTTAAAAGCAAAGAACCTATACAAAGCCAACAATTTGTACTTTTGAAGATTATAGTAGTTGGTAGTTGATATAACCACTAGAGATTTTATAGACTACGATAAAACTATACAGATTTTGGAAGCAAAATAGAGGGCAGGAGACGTCAGGGCTCGATAAAAAGCTGTTGATTGAACTGCACCCAGCCCTACAGTAGTACTATAGAAGGAATCCATATATTTCCTGAATTCCTAATACTGGATAATAAGGTTTCTATAAATATCCAAGAAAATACATTGAATGTCATTTTAGTATGTCCGGACTGTGTCACTGTAACTGTAATCAGCAAGAAACTTCAGTCATACCAAAAGGTGTATCAACACTGATATTTTAGTAAATGTCTATTACCAGCCTGACTCTGCATTCTACTCTATATTCCTATGGATATTACGGACACACAAATTGTGTGATACAATAAATAAACTAATTTATTTACTCCATCAATACTCTGTGATGCATTCGGCTCATCAGCAGATGCAACTACTCTGAACAAGCCTGAAGCACTTTCCATGATTGATTCACCCACATACAAGTTTTGTTTGTGCATATGCGTTACATAAGAGGCCGCCTCTGGTGGGCTGTCACTTTACTATAGGGAAGAAATGATTAGTGCGGGCTCCCAGTGCTTAGCTACAAGACGCACAGAGAGTGTGTTGTAAGTGAGATTCGATCGAAGGATCACCTACATGAGAACAACAATTTGAGTTTGTGTGCATTAGCATTTAAGTCTTAAACGATCACGTGGAAACGGCTTCACATTTCTAACTGTTAATGACTGAACCCAGCATACCACAGGAACTGTCTCTTATGAAATGTGTTATGATTAATCTTTTTTCCTCGCAAGAATGTGTTGAGAAAACACGCAGAGACTAAAAAAGGGAAGTCACGGAGGATGAGAAAAATGAGAAAAATGAAGGCTGCTCAGCCCATTCATGCTGACCCCTCCCCCCACCCACTGGTGATAGTAGCTGCCTGGTTCTCTGACATCATCTGCATTGCCAAGTCCACCCCCCTAATGTGTTCAGCAGCTGATGCTGGGACCCTCTCCCTGCCTCCATCAGCTGTTTACTAACTCCCATTTATTCCAAATTCAATATTTACCATGTCATAAATATTGCATCCGGTAACACAGCAGTCAGCAAAAGCCATTTGAAAATATTGTTTTTTTGCAGTGATCACCAGCTGTGCCTACACAAGGATGGGACACTCATCCCTTCAATAATCAAGCAATGTAACACAAACGTCATAGTTGGTAAAAGCGCACAAACATTTCAAAAATCGGCTGTAATATGTCGTGGGGGAGTGATCCACTGGATTTAAACAGCGATCCACCAAGTGATGTTAAACTTGACTGAAAGGAATATTGATGGCGATGTTAACTGAGACATTTCCTCATGGAATATAGCACAGGAGACTGAAACAGACGTTATCATTTACGATCATCGACGGAACAAGAATTAGCCGCGGCCCGTCTCACTTTCAACGCAATGAGCCGAACGTGAGACGGGACCACGCACCCCCGTGTGTGACGTTTAGGGACCCTCGACATTACAGCGTTCTCTCTGTCGGGCCTAAACTGAAGTTATCCCCGCACGTTACATGCTGTGCATTATTAACTGTGAAACAAACGGAGGAGGCGTGACGCCGTTTACTGAGGCTTATTGCATCAAATCGAACGGTCAGATAATCGGATCCGTGCGATGCAGCTTCACAAACTAACGCAGGAAACCACGATCCTAACGTTTCAGTCCGCGACGTTTCATGGATGCTCGGTGGGATTAGGGACGAGCACACGCCGCCGAATGTGCTGCTTCACAGGACGTTCTCACTGTGGAACCTCCAAGAGCGGCAGCGGTGTGTACAATGGTCCGTTCTACAGGAAAGTGGTTCTAAAGACTTACAGCGATGCTGGGAACCGCAGCCTCTGGTCGTTCAATCATCGTCCTGCGCTGTCACCACCCGGCCCGACGGACAGTCACCGAGGCATAAACTGACGAACGTACACAAGAAAGACGCGGCCGAGGCCAACACGCAGTCGGAAGGAACCGAGCCGAGCACGGAGGTTCTGGAATGAATGGACGCGGGTCAATTACATATGGCTGCTGAGGAGTAACCGCACCAGCAGACGGAACGTTAGCACGGAGACCGAACACGCTCCAACGGCGACGAAACACGGCCAAATCACGCAACGACGCATCCGCTCGGGACTTTCAGAACAAGACGCGATGCACGGGAACCGTTTCCGTCCAGAAATTAGAATGTCCGTCTTTTAAGACAAATAATGCGCTACCTTTGAGTTTTGTTTCTAATGCTACAGTAGTTGTGTATTTGAAAATCAAATGTTTACGTGCCTGCATATATTCACAGTTGTTGAACAATTATAAAACTTCTATTGTGTTCAAAAAAATAAATTATTATATGTCAGGTTCTTAGAAAGGCCAACAAAAGAAAGCAAGTCTGCTCCGACGACAGGCAGCCGTTCAGGCTTTTGTTGTGAAAGTAATTATCCTAACTTCCGCTGTGCCACTGGCTGAGCGCGGCGAGCTTGACGCACCTGCGTGTGATGCCTTCAAATGCTCCAGGGGGAATCGTGCTGCATCCAAAGACTGTGGTAAATCGCATGACTGAACAACTTTGCAGATGTCATCAAAGTATGAAGAATCAAACGAGGCAGTGAGATGCAACTGTAACAGTCATAGATCAGCCTACTACTACTTCTCATTGTTCTTCTGTATAACTGTCATCAGAATACAAGTAGTAGATGATGCTTAAAACTGCAGGAATCTCTCAGTTGCCCTCATTCATTTTTCAGTGCTTCTGTTTTCCGCTCGTACTGTATGAAAGCTGTAATACTATCATCAAGCCGTGGCCCCATTTCATTTCATATTTTACTGAATGTTTTTATTTAATTTTTGAGCTAGTTCGTAAACACTTTATTCCCGCCCACTTACTCTCACTCTTTTCATGAGTCTTACAATAAATGAGCATTGGAAGCATTAGTGCATGACATCAGTGAAGCCTCGTGGGAACTTTCATTCACCAAACAATGTGCAAAATGTGAAGGTGCTTGTGCTCAGGTCTCAGGACACTAAATGGTCCAGTATCACACTCTAGTGGCAAAGACAGAGACACGACCAGAAGAGGTAGGAGCAACAAAAAAAAACACACACTTTGTTTTAAAAGTTAGATTTTTATATCTGCCTTTGCATTTAGCACATCCTGAACTCTTTTCAGGACGCCGTCAAAGTTTTCTTAAGTCATCATCTGGTGTATTTTGCTTTCATTCATCCGTCAGTACTGATCTTCACCTTTGTGAGCTTTTGTATATTTCATCCTGTCTCTTGGCCGCTGTCGCTTTAACAAAGGACATTCCTGATCCAACTTCTTCAGACTGTGAAAGGATCCACTCAGAATCCAGAGGAAGCCTCAGAAAAGCTTCTCATCAGATTGTGACAGTTTTCTTCATCTTTCGCTCAAATTTTTGTACCAATTCATATTAAGTCCAAGTCTCTCTAAACACAGCTGTCATTTTTTCTAACATGTTTTTATTAAAATTGTAAAGTGCAATCAGTTGTGTAGAATTATGATTATGAGTGATCTTTTTCAGCCTACACAAATGAATTTTACCCAGGGATTATATAAAAATATACAGGCTGCTGCAGCTGCATATGAGACTCATGAGAATCGTTTTTCTGACCATTTGCACTTACAGTCACACACATTCATTCACCAATGGGTGTAACACATCACTGTAACCAGGTGGAAGCACCGCAACTAAGTAGGGTTCAGTGTCTTGCTCAAGGACACTTTGACACGTGACCGGAGGATCCAGGGATCAAACCCGCAACTGTAGGATTGGTGGACGATAGTGAGATTGAATAAGAACATGTAAATACAAAACAACGAACGTGAAGGAAAGGAAGAACATCTACATTATGTGCAGGTCTTTGAAAAAGTGTTTGTTTAATATTGAACAGTGCAGCTTTAAGTTTTTAAGTTTTCAGGGCTCAACCTGGGCTTCAGAGCTGCTTTTACAATTAAATGTGCAAACCCAGAGTCTTCAGAGTGACACGTGCAGTTTATTTCATTTCCCCTTCGAAAACTGTTGTTTTCAGTTACAGTTGGGCTGTTAACAAGGCACTAAACTAAAGGTCCACCTCACAGATTTATGTCCATAATATGAAATGTATGACCCATCGCAAGCTCCTTCTTACCATCACCTAATCTAACATGTTTTCTTTAATACTGGACATTTTCTAGTCTTTTCATAAAGAGACTGTTATGATCATTAATGCTAAAACAACAAATGTAATGTTGGCCTAATAGCACAATACAGTGCATGTGTGAAAAGTAAGTTATACAGTATTTGTATCAAACTAAACCTTTACACAGTTTTACTAGGTTTGAAAAATCTATATATCTAATATTTATATCTAATGTTTGTAAGTTTTCCTAATTGTTTCATTTAAATCTAAAGTATATGTCAAGTAGTATAACTAGTTGTTTCAAGTGGTAAAGCTATTTAAACACTACGAAGCAGGTTTTGGTAGCAAAACCTTCAATGCTTCCTCCTGCCAAAACGTTACAGTTTTACTTTTCAAAAACGTGTTTTCAGTTCACAAGACAAAAGCCGGACACTGTAAGTCTGCAGCATCATTTGGTTTTAGTAGGATGTGGAACACAACAAATGTGTAAGTTAGACCCCTGGAAAGTTGAGAAAGAAGCAGACAGTCAAGTTTTCGTTTTGTCTTGCTTTAATCAGAGATTATCACATCTGCGTCGTACAGTGTGGAGAAATATATAATTTTGTCAAACTGAGTTGAATCATGACTGAAAAAAACACATTGATCTTCTCAGGTAATAATCAAGGCAAAGAGCTCACAACAGCTGATTCTGGGAATAGTCGTGCACTCATAGCTTATACTCTACTGATGACACCATGTGGAGTTTGGAGGCAGGTCTCTTACAGATGACCCAGTCTGCAGAACCGCAGATCGGTCACAGTGTTAGCGGTCTTATTTTCAGTGTTCTCTTAGGCAAACATATTTCACTTGTTCCATTTAATAAATTAAAACTTTTCATATCCACAAATCATCACAATGTAAAGACTTCATAGATTTCTTATATGTGGCATTTTTTACATACATAAAAGAGTATGTTTAACAACATAAGAATATTTGGTATATACTTTGTATATAGTTTGTGTATAGAAAGACATAGAGCTGCTGTTTAGCTTATAATTGCCCCCCTGCAGACGTTATGGTGGGGACACTGACATGCTGTATGTGCATAAAAAGGAAAGTTGCAGCGTCACTGGGCAGAATTTGGGCCCCCCGTTGCCATGGTTACATGTTGGATCTCCCTCCTGCGAGGGTTTTGTTGTTCAGGTAGGTCATGAGTTCCTTCACCCAAGCATCTGAGGGTTTGGCACACAGCTCACGACCTGCCACAGTCTTCAGCCTGAGAACACACACACACACACACACACACACATGTTCAGTGCGTGTTCAGTGCTTTCATGAAATGCAGTCATGTTGGGTGGCGTGTGTGTGAGATTGTGAACTTACAGGACGGCAGGTTTGGAGCAACGCTGGCTGGTCATGGTGTAGCCAGCCACTTTGTCTTTAGGCACTGGGGTCTCATTGAAGCGAAAACAGCACTTCCTGGGGCCACTGCCACGCAAGGCTGAAAAAAAGAGGCGTAAATGAACGACTGAGCATCCAAAAACACAAAACACACACACGCAGACTTGCTCGTTCCCTTTTTTGTTCCCTTTTTTATGTTCTGTTGGCTCGACTGACGTCACTTTAGTCACTGCTCTGTTCCATTATGATATGGAAGGACGTGTGACGTGTGGAACACGGAACTTTTCAATCGAAAACAACACTCTGCTGCTAAGAGCTGTGGTACGTTAGCCTGTCAGAAAACACAGGTAGCCATGAATGACCTAAGCAGAAAAACTGAACCAAGACTTATGGGCCAAACAACCAAAACCATAATACAAAAGAATCAAAACACTCTGCGGAGCTGAGCCGACCTGCAGAGTTCAAACGCTTGTGTGGATTTATCGAAACGAGTGACCTCCTGCAAATGAAGGAAGTCCTGACACAGCCTGCTGCAGCCGCAAATTATAGGAAGGGTGGAAATACAGAACAAGCGCTATGAAGTAAATACAGAACAACTACGTTACATGCAGTGATTTGCAAAAATATAATTTATATTCAATATTGACCATTGCAGCATCAGTGGCCTGTAAGTTTGTTTTTAGGGTTGAATTCATTGTCATGTTTTTCTTTCTTTGAAAATATAGTTTTTCCAGTTCCTGATGGACAATTAAGAGGACACGAAAGATCTACATCCTGTAGCCTAAACCTTCTACAACAAGATTCCACTTCCACCCCACACTGACTCAGTGCATGAAGCCAGCTCCTTCTTACCTTCACTCAGAGTGATGACAGCCAGCATCAGCACAAACACAGACAGGATGAGACGAGGAGCAGCCATTCTCAAGCACAGGTGTGTATGTTTCCGTCACTGTTGAGGACAAGTGTCAGTCGAGCTTGTGTCAGTTCTCTCAGCTGTTTGCATCTTCACTCTGTTGCCGTCCACATTTATACAGTTTGCCACTGGCCTGGGGAAGACCCAGAGCTCATAGTTGGGGGACTTTTGACGTGTCTCATCAAAGGGGTTTTACCATTAGGAGGAGTTTCACGTGTGGGCTTTTTTTTGTGTGTGTGTTTGTGTGTTTGTAAGTCAATTTCACTTCCCTAAACATTTTGCCATTCTCCGTTGAACTCTAAAAATGAGGAAGTACTTTCCAATGTAGTTTTTCTTCAGTGGTTTACCTACAGTGCACAGCATGCTGCAGCTGCTGTCACATGAGGTATTTTTCTTTTTTTTATTTGACATTTCTACCGGATTAGTGCACATTTGTCACAGAGGATCGATTCCGCAGCAGCTCAAACAAACCACAAAGTAGTAGACCATAACAAAAGTGAATGACTGAATAAAACTACAGTGACAAACTGAGGTTAGGAAACTCAGTTTGAGCTTGTGTGGAGACAGACTGCACCACAGTTCATGTTTAAAAATCAATATCAAATCTAATTAATGTGAAAAGAGTAGGAGTGCTAAATACATTTTCATGGATAATTCCAAGTGTAAATTCCCATTTATCTGAAATCGTAAAATGTTGATAAAATCCCAGTTTAAGAACCCTTTACATAACCTTTGAGTCATGCTGGTGAAGGTGAAATGACTAATTGGTCTGGCTTTCAATGCCACTATTGTTTCAGTGCAGGGAAACCAGTTTGTTTGCTCCTGATAATGACAGTGAGTGTCACGCAGACTGATCCACGACACAAACGGTCACTGTACATCTGCATGAAGACTCCATCACGATGACGTCATTTAGAACAGGTTTACTAGTGTCTAAAGCAAAAAATAACAATATCAATACACAGACTGGGAATTCCTTCTTAAAGCTGGGAATCCAGCTGTGATTTCCCAACTTGGGATGTATGTGAGAGGCAAACAGGATGTTGGATCATGAGAACAAATGTTAAACAAAACTATTCATACACTCAAGTAGCTTCTGCAATTTGAGGGAAGGTTGGGCAGGGAGATCCAGTTCTACCATCCTGAGTCGGTTTGTGATGCTCGGCTGGTCTTAAAGGACACATTAGGAGGATAATGGTAAAGGTGAGAACAGACACAAGGATGTAATGCTCAGAACTTCTAACAGCCTTCATCCCGTGTAGGAGGCGTGAGATTCGGTGTGCTCTCTTTGGTGGATGTGTGATGTGGTCTTATATTCCTGGGAATCCTGGGGACCCTCCTGTTCACACATGTGGTTCCATGTGCTCCTCTCTCGTAGTGTTTGTCTTCTCTGTCCTTTGCCCTTCAGGTGGACGTACACTGCAGGTCCTGGTTCTGAGGTGTCGCTTCTTCATTGTAGAGACCGTTTGGTTTCTCCAGTGCAGAGCTGCGGACACTCTTCACTGGACTGTTGCACTACGTTGCTCTTCTTCTCTTTTCTTTAGCGCGGTTCATTGTGTTTGTGTTGGGTTTTCTAAAGATCGTTTGCAGCTTCTTTAACATTCCAGCCGTGTGAGGGGTCACCAGGTTTTTCCTTTGCCTGAGTCTCTGCTCTGTCCGCTGTCCTGGATCAGGACTCCATCTTGGGGCAACCACAGGCCTTAAAAGTTGTCCTCAGATGGTTGTCTTCCTTCGTTTTGGCTTCAGTGGACATGTTTTCTGAAGTGTGGTGTAGGTACTGGTCTGTCTGTGTGGCTTTGCTGCACATTTCCAATATCTAGGCTTCCACAAGTCCCAGCGATGACTGCAGAGTCCTGGAAGACCAGTCTGTTGTTCTTGTTCTCCCTCGTGAACTTGATATTAATGTCCATTTCATGCACATGGTCTGTAAAAGTATATATAGTGTATAGTTTATACATTGAAGAATTTAGGACATCAGTCTAATTAGGATACATACATATCATGTTATTTAATATACTGTATTCTCCGCACTATAAGGCGCACCTTCAATGAATGGCCTATTTTAAAACTTTTTTCATATATAAGGAGCATAGAATGAACCTTGTTCAGCTGTAAACACACAAAAGAAACACGTAAATATCACTTTATCAGTTCATTTCTCATCCACGAATCCCTCAAATTCTTCTTCTTCAGTGTCCGAATTGAGCAGCATGTTGGATGCGAACAAGGCATCCAACACGCCCGGCTCGGTCTCATCAAAGTCATCATTATTCGAGTTAGTGTAGCTGCTGTTGTCTGGCAGTTCAGTGACAATTCCTGCCTTCCTGAAAGCTTGAACCAATGTTGAGACTGATATATCAGCCCAGGCATTTACGATCCAATGTGAAAATGCACGCTTTGCGCAGTCATAAAGAAAATGGAGTCGGCGGCTGCTTCCTGTAGTTGTGACTCAATATTGATCCATATATAAGGCACACTGTCGGCTTCTGAGAAAATTGAAGGCTTTTAGGTGCGCCTTATAGTGCGGAAAATACGGTAAACTTACATATAACGTTTGACATAATGGTTAGTATTGTTGTCATTATTATGGTGAAACACTCAATGGGTGTTTACTTTGAACGTTAAAAACAAATAGTCTGTGAAGAGCTTTAACTCTCAGTGTATGGAGTTTACTTCATACATCTATCATTTCAAGTTAAACAACAACCAATCTTCATAAATTCTTAAAAAATTAGCTCAAGCGTGTAAATATGAAACCTTGAGATATTTAAATTATTATTTGTTAATGTAACAAAATGATTTTATGATGATTTACAATGGGCCCTGAGATAGACTGGAGGCAGGATTAGTGGTTACAGATAATGGATGAATGGATGAGTTCCAGGGAGCAGCGTCTCTTTAAACGGACAAGTAAAGATTCTATGTTTTTTTTCTTGTAAAATTCATTCACCTTTTTGGAGAAGCAGTAAAAAGTACAACTGGGTTTACCTGCTCAAGGGCAGCACGGTGACAGAATGTTAGAAGGTCCCTGCCTCTGATCCACCTGCAGGCTGAGGCCTTTCTGGGTGGGACTTTCATGTTCTCACTGTGATTAAGTGGTTCTCCCACAGTCTAAAGACGTTCACGTCAGGTTAATTGGGGATTTTCAAACTGCCTGTAGGTGTAAAAGTGATTGTGAATAGTTGTCTGTCTCTGTGTGACCCTGTGACTGGTCACCTGTCCAGGGAGACTGTAGCTGGGAGCCCTTATGCGCCGTTTGGAAAATGGATGCACGGACGGGTTAAATGCTAATCCGATGTCCAGGCCATTCAGGGACTAACCCATAATCTAAATCAAAAAGGTCATATATTACTTGTTATTCTTTTGAAAATAAAAATTGCAAATTAATTATTACTCACTCTTAAAAGTAACTTGTAACATTACATGTTAGATAACGTTTGTGAAGGGTTGTGCGGTTTAAAAGACAGGGTGAGTAATAAAAACAGGCAACACTTCCTCAATCCGAAATGCAGCTGCGAGTTCTTTGTTACTGTAGCTGCCAGTGATGATTAAAGTCCAGTTTAATTATGATTCTCACTGAAGGACCACTCCATGTCCTCCATCTTCATCTCCACAAGCTTCACGTTGTGGCGCTGCTGCGTTTCTGGTTCTGCTAATAGTAACTTGTGCAAGTTAGATTTCAAATCAATCTTTGTCATGGTTGCAATGAAAATAACATAATTAATTATTCTGAACAATTTTTCTGCTCATTGTTGGGTGTAGTAATGTTCGTGCAGGGGGATTCCTAATCATTACGAAGCTAAAGTAAAAGGGGTTAAGGCTAAAATTCTGTCTAAGCAGATGCAGAAGGATCTGCACTGGACTGTGTGTGAACTCTGGTACATGTGAATAGGGGCTACTGTAGAATACGTCTGACTCATATTACTCTTTAATTTTAACAGGCTTTAGTCATAATCATTTTCATCCCATGAAAAAAAGTCACGCGGGATTTTCTTGTTATTTGAATACTGAATCACCTCTCCCCGGGGGTATTGTTGACGGACAGCTGCACAGAGATGATGGGGCCACTACACGGGTTTCAGCATCTTGTCCAATGGCACCTCAATGTGGGACCAGAGGGTCCTGAGAATCACACCACCCACCTGAGGATTTACGGGCGGCTGCCTCAACCACTGAACTACAGCCGCCCCAACATAGTAAACCTCTTATCTTAAACCCGTGTCATCACACACTGAAAAGGATTCACTCATACTGACCCTACAGTGAATGAGCTGAACAGTCAGTGGCTCGGGTGTAGAACGAGATGTGGGCTGTAATAAAATTAGTTAGGTTTGTCAACAATTATGCAATAGTATTACTTCCTTACTAATTTCTTTTTTGTGTGTGTGTCCTTAAATAAAACAAAGGAAATGTGTCCTGGAGAGAACCGCACTCTTTAGAATTCAAGGTAGTTTATGTCATGGTCGTCATTGGTGTTGAAGACACATGAAACCTGGTTCTGCTGGAGTTTTTCCTCTCCACCGTTGCCTATAGCAGCTCATTGGGGATTTGTTGGCTTTTCTCTACATGTTTGTATAGTCTCGACTTTGCATTGAGATGACCTTGTTGTAAATTGGAACTAGATAAATAAAGTTGAGTTGAGTTGAATTGAAAACTGCCCTGATACAGATAATAAGTAGCGTGAAAATTAAGATTAGCTCGTCAAAAATACTCAAGTAATCCAATGTCGGTTATGATATGTTGAAGGAGGAATGTCATTTTTCTCAGTTTATATGTATTCAATTCTTTAGGATTTAAAGCAGCATTTACCGAGTTATTTCTGTTAGTTGAATTCAACTAACATTTTGAAGAGTGCACATCCTATATTGTAATCAGGCTATTGGCCGTTGGTCAGATGAGAATATTAGTTAGTGTACAGTGATAATTACTGAATCTCTGGGTTTGTTACTACAAGCCACAATTTGACATTACCACAGTAATTTCAATTCTTGTTTATGTATCTTCAGAACTATTGCATCTTTACGCTAAAAAAGTTGAATTTCCTCAATTTGGTGGAAAATTCTCTACACAATTGATTAAAGAAAGACTCAATCTCAGCAATCCAGGGAATTCCACGGAGATTGGAGTCTTTGGCCTGTTTTGAGTTGTATAATTTAGCGTTTGTTATTTATGGCTGCTCGGACTTTAGTTTCAGTGTAAGGGGGGATTTCACATTTGCCAGATAGACGCATCTACAGTCTTAGTGCTAGACTTCTCCCCCGTTTGTAAAAAGCAGAAGAACTTGGTGAACACTTCTTTCACTTCGTCATATGTTGCCCTTTGAGTCAGACCAACACCTTTTTGTTTTTTTTGTGATTGACCTATCATTTGCATACAGTCTTCAACAGAAGAACACCCAGAGCTCCAATAATGACACAGTGAGACAGACAAGAGAAGAAAAACTCCTTTGTTTTTTAAAAAGGCAGAAGAAAATATGCAGTTTGTTAGAGAAGCTTAGAAAGAGAAAAGCTATTGATCCCCTACAGCCACATTACAGAGACCAAACTAGAAGAGCCACTCAAGACCTGCCCTCCATATACAGAAATCAATAAAAAACAGGAATAAAAAAACACAAACAGAGACAAATCAAAGCAAAGTGAGGCCTTACTTCTACTGAGACTACACGCCTGAAGCACTGTCACCGTACACACAGCTAAAAAAGCTCGGCTGTGTCCCAGCCAACCGTGGAACAATTCTGTCCTAAATTTGATGAATACAAAGGGGGAATATGGGTTCATCAGAAATGTTACAGAACACTTAGATGCTTAGGAAATACTGAAATTCACCAGCAACCCATTTGTAAGCTTGCTAAATATTATAGACACCAAAAAAATGTGTCATCAAATCATTTTGTGTCACTTTCACGTCACATTGTATGAAATTAAAAGACCATCAGGACGATAACACTTGCTCAAACATTCCTCATGTGTGTTTTGACATATATTGGAGAAAAAGAGCCCTGCTTGAACTGTGGTTCTCCACAGAGCGTTTTAGCATTAAATCACAGGTGATGATTATCATCAGCAACAGTGTCATAAAGCAGAGGAGACGCCACACTGCATAACCCATTTGTCTTACTACACACTGTCCAGTCCCATGGCCTGCCATGGCTACAAGATGGAGCACAGACATTTCAGTCAATCTGGCATTCACATTTTTATCTTATGGACACAGGCAATCTGAAAATAATGTGTGGGTCTGAAATCAAACCTTCACTCATTCATGAGCGGGCAATTTTATCATCTCCTAAAAAAGCCACCTGTCATCGTGGAAATGTTAACAGAGTGCAGTGTACATGCTGTGCACACTATTTTTCATCCTGTGGAGGAGGTTTTGAGTGCACTATAAGGTTACACAGCCTTACACTGGACATAATACACAGTGATGAATAATATAGTTTACAGTGTAGTGATTTCACACATACCCACAGACGTTAGGCCAGCATTAAGTGACAAAAATACAAACTGGAAAACTTAATAGCAATGATACTGTAATATTGCTTCCATGTTTCCAGCTTCATGCAGCATTTCCCAGTGAGCAGGAAACCCTTTTCTGTCTTCACAGTAAAGCTGCACCAACTAATAATTTTATCTCGCCATTTCTGTTTGCAGGTCTCCACATTTTTTTATGTCTTTCCATAAAATGTTTAGTTCACAACTTTGCTGTTCTGGTTCTTCACTGTTGTTGGAACAATGAGGCAAAGCACCTGAACGTTACCTGTCCAGCACCTGATGATACACAAAGTTAGAACCAACTAGAACACAAAGAGCATTAAGCAACTAATGAGTCGGATTTTATTTTACTAAAACACACCCGCTCACAAGTGGCCAAAAAAGTAATCAATACAGTTTAATGTTTGTTACTCCAGATGTGCCCATCATCTTCCATTCCCCATTAAAATTCATCAAGAAAATCGCCGCTAATGTGTGTTTAAACTTTTCATGTCACGTGATTAATGTGTGCCAGAGACTGAAATGTCAGACAGTTCCTGTGTTCAGACCAAGACTCACTATGACACTTTACACCCACACAAGACAAATCTTGCCTTTAGACTGTCGCCTTTGACATTTAAAGAAACCAATCAGCTTCTTGGCCCTGTCACTTTCTTTAGAATTTATGTTATTAAAAATCAGCAAAAAGACAAACACAGAATAATCAGCAGATGAAACTAGACCCCAGATTTGAAAACGAAGGACCTTCACATTCCAGCGTTTAAAAAGAAAATGTGCTATCATTATTAATATGTAGCACAACGTGTGTGTTTGTGTGTGTGAGTGTGTGTGGATTCTTGCAGTATTGAGAAGTAAAGGTTTATTAAATCAAGCTTTTCATTTCTTACCCCGGGACTTTCCCCCCTAATCATTGCTCCTTTACCCCAAGAGGAGGTTCACCAGAAAGCCGTGGCACCGTTCTGTGACTATAGACCTATAGTGTATTTACATGTCTATTAATCAAGTAGAAAAAACGATTCAAGGACTTAAATGTGGTGATTCACAAATAGTCTGAGACAGACTCAACAAGAACAATAAAAAAACAACAACTAAAAAACATGTTGACGCTTGAATTGAAGAGAAAAAAAAACAGAACAGATACAAACAGTAGTAATAAGCAGAATATATTAGTCATAATAATTGGAATAATGTGAGTCATAAAGAGACATTTAGCGTGTCAGAGCAGCCAGGTGACCCGTGGACTCATACTGTTAGTAAAAATGACACTTTGAAGACATATATCAGAACAAGCAGAACGTTTCCTGCCGGCACTCACACATACACAACTCACACATAGTCACAAGCTGTAAACGCACACTGTATTGTACATCCTGTGTTACCTTTTAGCACAGTGTGTTTAGAAAAACACCAATAAAAAAAAAGGAAATATATTTATATAACACCGTGAGCTGCCCGAAAATCCACGTGCATCTGTGTTGAAACTGACACTCTCTCTCTGGTGCCAAGAAACAGATCCCCAGCAGTTGTAAACATTGTTCTCTGTGTGGACCATGGAAGTCAAACAGGCTCTGAAACCCTAAACAGAAAATCGAACGTGTGACGCATGTTTCCGTGAGATAAACTGGCTCGTGTTTTGCCCACAGCCCTGGTTGTGGTCCCATGGTCACAGATGACGGCATGCACAGCATCACCACCCAGGTGCTCCCGCCATGGAAGTTGAATGTCCTGGATGATTTGACACTCCGCTACTGATCTACTATGGCAGTATGACTATGAGCAGAACTTTGACAGAAAGACAAAAGACAGATTCCAACCTAAAAGCAGGGGAATCCTCAAACAAAAATTCAACTTGATATGGCATCTACTTCCTGTTCTCTGAATGAAAGCTGTGTTCAGCTGAGAACACCGGTCAGAAGTCTTGCACCTGTCTGGATCTCATGTTGCATTTCATTCGAACTCAGAAGTTCCCAGTTGGAAATTTTATGTGGAACACCCCTTGAAGTTGGATTTCTAATTAGGAAAGTTGGGAATTTCAAAAAATCCAATATGATTTAAAAAATCCAAAATGATTGATGTTAATAAACAGAAGTGAAACTTGTGCTAACATAATGTTTATTACAATTTCTGTCTCATTTGTGTCTAATTAAAATATGTACTCATACAAATAGTCCTGCCCAACTTCTGTCTGTGGACGTGTTGTTAACATGCAAAATATAGTTATAAAAGAGTGATTAATGTGACTAGAACCCTCACAGTTGCCAGTCAAACCGACGAGCACATTAGACATGTGAACAACATTTATTCCAAAGGACTGACAGGATGTGTGGTGTGTTTGCTCCTCTGCAAATCAGTGTGAAAACACTGCTGTGTGTAAAGCCAAAGATTGTTCATAAAGCATAAGACAAAACATCTGAGTGAACTGAGTAAAACATCTTCATCAGCTGGCCTCACGTTTGAGTCGACAGGTAAAATGACTTTCTTTTCATTTCTATGCACCAGGCAGATTGACTTATTGTTCTGAACTGGGATTTTCGGGGCGGTATGCAGTGGGAACTAGGAGAAGGTCGGACTCGGTCTGTAGGTAAACTTACAAGTAGTTTATGGAATTTACTACGGTCTTAAGTCTGAATTCGTAACTCCTTTAAACACATTGGTTAAATTTTGTAAAAAATGCGTTTAAAATCAGAATTCTAAGAGAAACAAATCTGAGAAAGCTGGACAGAACTCTGAGAAAGAACTAATCTATAATGTCTTGAATTTTACATTCTAAATTGAAACGGGGGGTTTCCCCCATCAAATACTTCACATGGGGGGATTTTTTCATTTCGAGTCAAACTTACTTGTGATCTCAACTAGTTCTTAATTTGTCCTGTTCGTACCTCAGATTGCATTGTATTGCTCTCCACCTGTTCCTCTCTTGTTTCCGTGGATGCCCCTGACATATGAATCCTTTACTTGTCTAAAGGCTCTGCTAAGGAAAATAATGTCCAGCCCACTGACACTTCCTGAATACCAACACGAGTTTGGTGTTGCACCAACGGGTCTCCCACATGTTCGGCCTGGTTTTGACACCTGCTCTCCCCATTTTCCTTAAAAACTACAGAAACATGAAACAAACCTGTAGATTGAGCACAGAGACAATTTCCAGTGGCTGCAGCTACAACTTAAAAATAAGACACGACTTGCTAGTGGGACAGATGTTGAACACACACAGTAAATACTGTATACGTTGCAACAGCAGAAAGATCCGTTTCCCTCAGATTCTGGTGTTATATGTTTTATAATCTTGGGCAGCAGCGTTTCCAGACTGACTTGCAGACAGCACACACTGACTGCAATACACTGCAGGCACTTTGTCGTGTCGTCAGTTAGGGAGTTACTGTCGGTCAGCGACAGATGATCTGGTCCATGTGTTTGTGCAAAAGGAAGGATGAGTTTTGTAGCTGAAACTGGCAGAGCACCAACCTTTGCACTGACAGAACTATTTACACAGGTGCGGATGGATGAGAATATAGACACGTCCTCTCTGGATTTTACCCCAAAATCCTTGATATAATATCAGATAAAACTAGTCTGTTGAAAGAAAACCTCTTCCTGTCTTGTGTGAGGATCCTGAGGAAAAATGCTGCGGGTTACCTCCGAGCTCTCAGCTCCGACTTTGTTGCTAAATGGAATCCACTAAGATTAATAATAATTTAGTTTTGTATGATTAAAGTAGTCTGTCATTCAATTTTGCTTTGGAAAACAGTTGGTCTACAATTGATTTACAGTTTATTACTCCTACATCCTTGAAGTTACAGTGTAATACTGGTCTTCTCAAAGTTTCAGCTCCTGTTAAACACCATGATCTCCACATGTGGCTCTGTTGCTAATATGCATGCTATGCTATGACTGCATCATTTGGAGTTAAAATGTATTTTCAAAATGTAGTTGTTTCTGAATTGTTAAACATCCTCCTGTACAGTATATTCTTGTCCAGCCAGTATCAGAAATCAATACTGTACATCAAAGTAAAGGTGTGATCAAACTGAGCATGAAGCAGAATTTTTAAAAGCTTTGCAAATTTGAATAGAGAGGTGACGTAAAACTTATCTTAATGTGAGAAGTCCGGTCGGAGCATTTGGATTTTGTGTCTCATACAAGCCCTGACTTTGCTAAAGGTTTCTGAGTGAAGCTCGATCCCCTGCCCCCTTGTAAGCGCTGAAACTTCCTGTTCATTGTAATGTCATAAGATTAATAAATGATGATAAATGAATAACTGAAGGGCTCAGCAAAGTATGGCTGAGTTGAGAGCAATGTAGCAGGAGGGAAAGCGGGTTCTGGGCGAAGTGGATTGATTCTGAGACTCATGATACAGTAGCGGCAGCTTGAAAACATGCCCATGTCTCTGCAAGTGCGTTTAATGCTTGTTTCCCTGCGTCTTTCTTTGTGCTTTCAGTCTGAGCACACCGTGAGCTGTGTTGGTATTTGACTCCTGCAGTTGTGTACATGGTGTACGGCGTATTCATTCTGTAGGTTTGTTGTTTTTTACGACTTTATAAAATACACGTGGACACTGAATATACTCTGTAGGTCTTCCCTCTGCATTGCGAGGTTTTTCAGTCAGTATGGCTGTCAATATGTCAATATGGCTGTCACCATGGTGATGCGTGGTGATACGGCTGTGCTCAGCCTAAAAACCTGGCCTGTCTGCTGCACGTTAGCTAGTTCTCCAATCAGATGTGTTTACAATGATGTTGGCCAGATAGCTACAGGGATTTGTCAGCTGTTAATATTTACTCTCACAGTGACGACCAAATCACAAGTTGTCATTTGACATCCAGCCGACAGCAGGTGTGTTACGATACCTGAAAGCCCTCTGTGCACGATGTGTGTCAGGTGTCATTTGCAGGGTGGAGTCTCACATGCACAAATGTCATGCAAGTGTGTGACTTTGAGTTAAAATGCTTCTTGAATTGGCATCCAGGTTCAAGCGAGCGAGCACATCCAGCTGCTATAATGCTGTAAACTGATGCCGTTTCCCATCATGCATCAGCAATGTGTCAGTTCCCACTATAAAACCAGATCAACACATTTACTCTTCTAATTTCCACTGAACATGGCTGCAAATCATGCATCACAATGCATCAAACTGCTTTTTCCTCATCCCATCCCGTTATATAATACCTCTTTTAGAAACATACAGTATAGTATTAAACAGGCATTAATCTTCCTATAAAAAGTGGTGTGGCAATAAACAATAGAAAGTGTAATTTCTTTTCCTTTTACAAGACTAGTTTCGTTTTTGTTTTTTAGAAAAAAAGACACTTTTCGAGGTTCCTGGGACTGACATGGGATAGTGGCGTAAATGACCAGTAACCTTTCAGGAAGGTGCACAACAAAAGGACACAGGCGGCCCGCGTAATGGCCAGTTTGCAGCTGTACGCTTCCTCTTTCCATAACGAAATCATGTTTCCTTTGTCCCTGAAGGTTGTATCATAAAAAAACATTGTACGTATTCTACAGCTAAAACAGATCAAACAGAGGGAGTGTGTGTAAATTGGCTACAAGAAACAACGGACTGTAAAGAAAGCATCTGAATTCAGTTCAGTTAGGAGAGTTGGAGGTGAGGAGCTCAGAGGCCAGACATTATTTAACAGTCACCAGGTCGGTCACTAGTGTCTGTGTTTGGTGACGTATTGTGTGTGTGTGTGTGTGTGTGTGTGTGTGTGTGTGAGTGGTTTATCCAGGAAGATGATTATCTTTCTGGCTTTCTCAAAGGATTCTTTTGCTTATCTCTGTGTTCCAGAGTCCCTCTGCTGTATTCTCTCCACTCCCTCTTTAGATCCATTCATCCAGTAAGCGCCTCCTCTATTGACTCATCCTTTGTCCCTTCAGTCCTGTGGAAAACTGCATTTAGTCTCTGTCAAGCAGTTCCATATCTGTATGCTCATAATCTCTACTTTCTCTTCTTGCTTGTCTGTCGTTCCGTCATGGCAGTATTTAAAAAAAGAAAAAACTTCAGGTGGTCAATTTAAGGCTCCTCTTCCCCAGTGGAAACAGCCAATCGCATGGCCACAGAGAGGTGGTCGGTGAGGCCGGCCAGCTGAGTGACGAAGCTGAACTCCTCGATTTCCTGTAGGAGACACAGGCAAGGACCACTGTCACTGAATCATCATGGCCGAACCAATCGTACCTTTCGTACGTGTGTATAAAACAGCATGCAACTGATTTATCCGAGATTTCTTATTGAAAACCAAAAACAGTCGTGAGTTAAACCCGTTCAACACATCGCAAGCGGCAGTTCGAAACCTCATCACACTGCTCACGACTTTCTCATGTATAGATTGAAGTGGGCTGTCAGCACTCTGCGTCTGTACTGCATCTGTTCTTCTTTTGAACAATTCGTCAGCATTAGGAAATTCACAGTCAGGGAAAATTGGAAGATTATCATTGAATCATCGTATCTATTTTAGGTCATTTGTAGATTTGTTAACATTTTGTGTTTAGGCTTAGACATTTTGACTTTTGCTGTCTTTTTTCAGATTTGTGGGTTTGTCAATGATGTTCAGTATCAAACAATAAATCTCTACCCTATATATACATTTTTCTGTTTATACCCAGAATTTATACTTTATACTTTAAGTATTTAAAGTGATAATGAATGAAAATATAGTAAAACAATTGTTTTAATATATGTCTTCGTAGGAGAAGCTGAAATCACACTGTCCAATGTACAGTGATAAACAATGTGTTGTTTTGTTGAAAGAGAGAAAGGGCTTTTCCCTTTGTCACTGTGCGTTGCCTCATTTCCCTTCGTTAGAACAAAGCGGGTTTGTCCAAACCAGAATAACAGCCATGGACCGTAGGGGACCACGGCTCAGACACATGTTCAGATTAATAGTGTGGGACAAATCCCCCGTGGAAACTTGATTAATTGGTGTATTTAGTTTTATTTTCATATCTTATTTGTGATCTTGTTTTGTGCTTGCTGATTCTGCCCACAGACATACACAGAAACAACACGGGCATAAAGCAACAATAAAGTGTATTTGAATCTACAGTCAAAGAACAGTAACGACATTCCGGCACAAGGTGGCATCAGGTGGATGTGGTTTGTGAAACACACAGAAATGTAGGTGCGGTGGCTCTAATCCTCTTACCTCCCGCACACACACAGTCCTGCTGCATTCCTTTCCCTTCCAGCTGGTGTCATTGTTTCCCTCTTGAGCTTTCACGACTTAAATTATTCCTTTAACAAGTCAAACATTCTCCTGTGGAATGGGATCATTTAACTGGCTTCTATTAGCATTTTACCCGGGTTGGCTGACAAGAAGGATGAAATACTCTTCAGCTAGATGAACAGTGGAGCCAGTCACTGTCTGCTGTTACTGCTCACCACTGGATATAACAACAACAACCACAAACCACATTTCCAGAAAAAATGGAAAGTTGTGTACAATGTAAAGAAATTTAGAATGCAGTAATTTGCCGTCTGGTTTTGATTATAAATAAGACATGACGACATATCAAATGTTAAAAGTGAGAACATGGGGTCTGTACATGGCCACAAGCCAAACACTTGTTTAGAACAGATGTTGTATGTTGGCTTCCAAACACGCTGATTTTCTTCTACTTAAATGTAATGTTTTAGGGGTTTGACACAATATTCAGTTCATTTTCTTAAATGATGATGATCATGATGATGATGATGATCATTATTATTATTATTATTATTATAAGCTTCATCCTATAAATAAACTGACCAATTTCCAGTCCTGCTGCAGGCCCTCGTCGCCGTACAGGATGTAGTCAATCCGGCGCCCATTGCCCTTCAGTGGGATCTTCCTCCCCTTCTGACTGCTGGCCGGACACTGGTTCTTGCTGGGAGGAAATACCAGGTACTCCTTCCTCCCTTCCTCATTCTCCATCACTCTGAAACAGACACAGGAAGGTGACAATGGTGTAAAGTGCAAACATGTCCCGGTTTTTTGAGGCAGAAGACTATTTTTAACATTTTACTTGCTTCCAAACACTGTGCAATATTGATTTAACATGATGCCTACATGGTTGATTTTGCACAGAATGCAGCTCCTGCATGTATCACACTGTTGGGCAAACTGGCGCTGGAACAGAAAGATGCTGCTCCTGACTGAAAGTGTGTCAATTTGTTAATAAGGACTGACTGGAACTTGCATCTCTTGAATTAAGATATTTCTGAAAAATGTGGATATTTTAAAAGGCTTTGACACACTTATCAGCCACAACATTAAAAGCACCTGATGCCTTGAGTCAGGGTCTGAAGCCTGTCCATCGTATATTTTCATCATGTGAAGTTGTTGTCCTGAGTGATCAAAATCATTTCTGGTGGGTGAGTGGGACTTACTTTTGTAAACTTTCAGGTGAGCTAACCTCGTCGTCATAGAGACCACTGGGGTCCAGTAGAGTACCTGTTGAATCATAGATTAAAATGCATCACAAAACAGACACCAGACAGTGGAAGTTCTGCCTTTCCAGTCCAATCTTTCAAAACTGGAAGTTTGTAGGATAAGCTCTTGTCTTAAGATTTGTTAGATGACAAGTAGTGTCAGAGTGTTTTTATTGATTTAAATATGATGTAAAATCTGCCAGAAACATCTTTTCTTTTCAAATATGTCTGTATAGGACAGTTTGGAACTACGCCTCCTTTTTTCCCCACCTCTCCAAGAGGCCTGCTTCCTTTACTGTACACTGTTCTTTGGCTAAAGCGCGAGTTCAGATTTGACATGACATGATCTTACCTGAAAAGTTTTTCAGCGAAAAACAAAAACGTGTTTGGGTATGAGGAAGGCAGAGGAAACTCTAACATCTGTATACTGCACTAAACCGCTGAATTCAGACTTTTATTTGTCATTATCACCCCAACTATGGATTTTATTCGCTTGCAAATAACAATTTTAAAAAACTAATGAAACCCTCATCTGTCGCAATAATTCTGGAGGGGACTATACCGCCTGTGCTGTCACGGTGCATCTATACTGTACATATGATGCTATGCCGCAAGAAAAGCAATAAAAATACAGTGAAAAAGTGGTGGGTGGGGCATCACCACCAGCAACATACATTGTACTTCCCGAGAGAAAATCTCACACTGCAGCAGTTTTTGGGTCCACGCTGTACAATCCTCCTCCTGACTAAAACAACCAGCTTCTCCGTTCACATGTAGCTGCTCTCATGGCTCTTTGGTGTGGCAAAGGAGACATCAGTAATCTTGAATCTGAGTGCATATATCTCTGCTTATATCGTCCTCAGACCACAATCCAATTTTATCAACTACGCCAAGCAGAAAGAGGCGGACACCCAGGCGTTCTTTTGATGATGAGGATGTGAGAACGTGGTACAAATGTTTCACATGAAGAGTGCAGCAATTTAAAGTTCCTCAAGTCAGAGTGTTGGAGGTGTCTGATGCACAGATGGTCCTTTTCATGAGTCTTAGGTGTCCGGCACACTCTGCACACACAGAGCGGCAGCAGCCTGTCTGCTAGCTTGGGAAAGCCTAGAAAGTACACAAAGTGCAGAGTTCCCCTCTGTTAAGTTGTTACCATGACCTCAGTTTCTCTGTCCTCATAAATTTTGCAGTCGTGGATGTGTGGGGAACAAAATAAGCGTTCGTTCACACCACTTTTGGCAGCAACTCCTAAAATACACACACAGAGGGGGAGTTAATGTACTTGCTGGGCTCCTTGTTTGCTGCGGACATGTTTAATCTGCGATAAAACATGAAGTCACACCTCATCCTCAGAAGAGGCATGTCACTTGTGAGCGGAGAAGATGATCAACGGCTAGAGATTTTTACTGGATCCTTTAATTTTCACAGTTTCGCTCATGTGAATTTACTCCCATGCCGCTTGTTTTTAACTATCGTGTGGTCACAAGCGATTTGTAATTCCCATGTGATTTGAATGCAGCACAAGCCCAGCGAGTTGTCCGTGTATTTAGCTGGCAGGGTGGCCTCACTGGTGGTTCGGCACATTTGACAAAACCTGTCCGCCCACTGTCAGTACAACATCTGACAATAGCCGGCAGCCTGGCTCTCCGCCTGCTTTTTTTGTTCGACCGGCTATTGTGTTCCAAGGTCTAATCTTCTTTGAATAAGCTTTATGAAGTGGGATAATCTTGCTTTCCTTTCTTTCACTGATTCATCGATCCACTCCTTATTTTCTTGCCTCCTTCGTCTTCCTCTGTAACAGCGACCAAACAGGATCTGTTCCCCTGGCTGGCTGTGCAAAATGTCCCTGTACAAATAAATGAGCCCTTTTCTAAATGAGCCCTTTCACTCTGTCCTGCCCACACTGCCCCTGAAATACCGCTGGCCTAAATAACGCTTCATATCCAGACCAAAACCGTCCGTTTTTTGCGTCACTAATGCCCATGTACGGCCCGCTGCACTGGGTATATTTGAATTCAAACAGTGGGTGCGTCCTGATTCAGCCAGACAGAGCCAGATTACAGTCAGCTCTGTATGGACTGTATGGATCACCAGACATCCTGGACCACTGAACGTGTGTAATACCGCACAACATCATTTTCTGTGCGTTCGTGTTGACTTCATGAATGACAGTAGATGGAAAGTACTGATGTGATGTCACATCAAGAGGAAAATGTGTGTGCGGTATCGTTACCCAGAGCCCATGGTTTGTCCTCCCCTGGCCCCAGGCGACACGGGTCCTTGTACTGAGTAAAAAGTGCATGCTGCTGCTCCAGTTTGTCCTCTGCAAGAAGCACACACACACACACACACACTCACAATTTCTATCTCACTATATTCATGATTTATGAGAAAGAGCTGGGATTTAACATGTAAGACCTTAGTGAGACTTTGTCTTTATGGAGGCTTATTTTACCTTCATCTTATGGCAAAAAATCTTTTCAAAAAAGAGTTGTGTTTATTGTAGTTCCGTGTTTTTCTATGAATATCTTATTACTAACTGACCTGATTTCTTCACATTTCATCCTGATTGGCTGGAAGGTGTGGTTACATTTGTAACTGCACAGCTTTGCTGTGTGTGCTTGCAGGTTTAAATTAATATTAAATATTAAAGTGTAGCTTCAGCAGCACTGGGGTTAAGCTTTCCTGGTTTTGCTCTTGTCATTTCTATTACACATAAAAACAAAACCTTGGCTTTATTTGTCAAAGAGTCCAGAGGAACAGTAATGCTTTTGTGCTTTTGTGTTTAGTAGTTTAAGACTTTTTTTGCTGCGCTCTGCTGGACAACACTAAAAAAGCTTGAAAATGGAAAACCATCAAAACCTCAGTTATTAAATAAAAACATGTTACAAACATACATTTTTTAAATTTACACCTAAAAGCACGTAGTGTGTTTTTGAGTAAATGATCACATTACTAGGCATCTAATAGTGAAACAGCAATCACTTGCAGTTTGTTGTGCGGAAAGTAACAGTCTTACCATAATGTGTTAATGGATGTAATGTATGTTAATGATTTATTAGATTCTACTGTGAATCACTTTAGACATCCTGTGTCGGAACTCTAGGAGGTCCTACTTACATCCATTATACATTATAGGCATGTACTCAGTGCTTCTCGGAGAAGAGATGTGAACAGGCAAAACCTCGGTCATGTGAGTCCTTCAACTGATAATTGGCCTGTTCTAAGCCCGACGGATGAATACCTGAAGAGCAGTTGTCAAAATTGAGGTCTCCCAGTATGACATCAAAGGCCACCAGGTCTTCCAGCACCTTCTCTCCTTCAGGTGACTGGGATGAGGATTGGCGAAACTCAGCCCCCCACTGGAGCAACAAGTCCAGCTGCTCACATCGTACAGAGGCGTCAGCTGGTGGACGGTGGACAGCGTTTTTTGGTAAAGAGAGGGAGGAAGAACGGAGACGGGGAAGGGCGAGAAAAGCAAATAAATGCAAAGTGCTGGCCACAAAGTCACCGGAGCTTGTCTGAAACGATCTACAATGGAGGGACCATTAAAGTTGGAGAACAGGTCTGGGTGTTACCCAAGGACTCACAGCATCATTCTGTACAGGTACCACAGCATGTGTGAAGGCACTTAGAAGAGGTTACAATAAGACACATGTCACTTCAAGTCTACATTTCAGAAAACATCATGTTAAAACAGGTTTTTAGGTTTTTTCCCCAAATGATAGGACTGGCAATAACATGCAGTAGGAAATAGAAAAAATCCAGACAGCTCGGGCAACTTCCACACCCTTGAGGGCTCCATAAATGCTGGATTATAAATCTGCCATCCAGACATCCAGTGCTGGTCAAAGAAGAGGCGACGCAACACCATGGTAAACATGCCCTGGCCCAACCTTTTCTGGAACATTCATAAAGGTATTGCTGGCATTTTCAACTTTTGACATGATGTCGTTGTGTACAGGGTTTAAATTGGCTGCAAATCACTTTATTTTTGTTTTACACAGATTTCATAATGACATTTTATTATGTCACTAATTTTAGAGACATAATCTTAAGACACTTTGACTATTTTACATTGCAAACACATTACCCTGTCCACTCCTGCCAGCAATTCAGCAAAAGTGGAGTTGGAAAATGGAGGAGTTAAAGAAAAGGAGCGGTGAGAGCATGCGAGAGAGAAATAACAGCTGAATAGTGGAGAGTGTGAGAAACAAAGAGGTGTCAAGATACTGGTGGCTGAGTAGGTGGCTTTGGCTTTGATTACGCTCAGCTCCAGCACAAGTACATGTGAAATGAAATGTTTTTTTTCCCTCTTTGTGTTAAGCGATCACTTAGAGATAGATGAAGATGGAGATTGATGGGGTGTGTATGCTGTACATTTATTACCTTACGTGTGTGTGTGCTGGCTTCAGCAAACTTGCCTCTATGACTTCTGTATTATTCTATGTTTGTAAGTCCTATTGTCACAGCTGCAAAGTGATAAGCATGATCAGGAGTAATGTCACTATCTACTGCAAATATGTGACAGTTCTGTTGAAATGTTCAAAGAAAAACATCTGTGTAACATCAGCTGATTGTCGCCCATAGGAATGGGTGGAAAGGCTACATAGATATGTGGTAGTTTTGCAGTGGAACGTTTGCTGCTGTGCTGCCATAACCATACAAAACAAAATCACCTTCCCTCTCGAGCAGAAGTCAGCTTACATTATTAGATGTCAGGCTGAATAATAAAGTGGAATGAAATGGCAAGGCAGTCTGATTAGACGTCTGAAGGACGCAGCTCATCGCTTGCAGCTTTCAACCAAAAGTATTTATTTTTTAAATTTAGGGCAGAAGCTTTTAAAACATGGTTTGCACCACAATAAAATCTATCTCCAATGTCTTAACCAAGTTCTATTGTACCTCTGTATTATTTCTGGGGAAGTACATATAAAACTAATACTATTTTATACTATTTAAATAGTCTTTAAATGGCCTAAACACCTTTTAAATGGAATTTAATGAAAAATTGGAAAGCCATAACTTTAATAATGTGTTGGCATAAATACAGTAAAAACGGTTTGTATGTTGCTAAAACACACATTACTACATGGTGCCCTTAGCAGCAAACTCTTTCACGAAAGCTTTTAAACGTCTGAGAAGCTGTTAGGACAGGAAATGTCTGACATGCTGACTGCTCCTGTCAAAATTCCAATAAAAAATAAGAGACAAATCAGAGTAAAGTCATATTAAGCATTTAGTATGTAGCTGTATATGCTCAGTATGGGTAGCCAGTCACTCAGCATCATGCATTTTATTCTTGCAGAGAAGAGATTTTTGTTTTTATGTACAACTCCTCTCAGAGTAGAATCAGGTCTATGTGCTCTTCTTCCTGTATTTTTCCCCCATTATCTCTGTTGAATCTCCTCATCTCTCCCCCCGAGGTTTTATGTTTGGCGTATCTTTAGAAACAGCCGTGGCATTGCTATATTTAGGCCTGTGAGAAGTGTAGAAGGAGCTGAGAATAGCAGGCAAAAGGGGGAGACGTGTCTTTGGTAAAAAATGAGGGAGGCTTTAAATAGGGCTGTGACGCCTTAAACAGCTTGAGGCGGTCACCATGGGAACAGCAGGAGGAGGCACACACGGGTTTTGATGTGCCCATTTATCTAGATATCTGGATGCAGAAACACATACAGAGCTGTGTGTGTGTGTGTGTGTGTGTGTGTGTGTTGCATGGTTGTAGCCTCTGGCTGCTCTAGCGAGAAACCATCACAAAGACGCATCGTCTTCTCCGCTCATAATCCAAAACATCCTGATGAAGTGACGGGCAACGTCACGGAAATCACGTAACTGCATTTCCAGTAGGTGCACCTCTGCATTTACTTGTCTATACATTATAAATGTGGCTTTCAGAGACACAGAGCTGCAGAACACGTACCTTCTATGGCATGGAGGTGCGTACACGTGAGATATCCCACAACCCTCTGTTCCTGATGGGAGGTGCCCACGTGAACCTGCAGGGGAGCGGAGACAAACATGACACAGTGTCACTCTGCTGCCTTCAGACGGGCAACATCAAAGCCTGCTAAACAACACCAGCAATTAGCTCATACAAGGCGAGGTGACACTGCATTGATCCCCGTGGGGAAGCAGAGCCATTACGGCGCAAAACTCATTACATCAGTTACGGTGAGCTACATTACAGCAGTGAGGCATCCTGGGAATATGGACATTCAAACTTTATTCTATATGATAGTGTACAGAAGCACACGACACTCACCTAAGGAAAGTAAAACAAAAATTAACAGCTAATTACTAGATGTACAATGCATATTGAAAAAACTGTCCAATATTTAAAAGGTCTATCATTTTAATTACAGAATACATCATTTTGGTTGTTTATAAATAAACAAGGATGACATAAGGATCTTTTAATAGTGTAAAGAAACTCATGCGCACAACCAAAAATGTTTAAATGTTGTAATTATGACATTTGTATGTAGTAAAAAACTAAACAATTGTTACACATGTTAAAAGTAAAAGATAATAATTCTAAATCAAGAATGCATTTATCATTTTCAAAGTTATACTTATTTTTGTGCTCAGTGCTTTTGTCTGCTGTGCACTAAAAAGTTTAACAGCTAATTTGTGGTGGAGCTTATGAAGTGATCCTAATTTTTATTTTCACCAATGTATTCCATTACTGATAATGATAACTAGCAATTTCTTATAAAATACAAAACACATGCAAGACAAATTCAAAATAATCGCATCATAATCAAACGGTCCCATGGCAATGCTGTAAGAAGTCCTCAGAAACTTAAATTTACAATTAAACGAACATAAGGCAGTGCTATGAGATGGGAGATTAGTACACTCTGCTCGGTTTAGCTCTCGCACTTTCTGCTTTTCCGTACCCTGCTGTGCTGCCCTGTTTAAAGTTAATTTCTTTGCCTCTTCTGTTGAACGAGGCTTTGATCGCAGCTTTCTGCGTTAAGTTATGTTTCATCTTTAAGCAAAGGTAGGAACACCACAGGGCTGTGTGCTGAGCCCTTTCCTCTACTCCCTTTTCACCCATAACTGCAAGCCCATGTATGGATCTAACACCATCATTAAGTTTGCAGATGATACAACAGTGATCAGTCTCATCAACAACAACAATGAGACTGCCTACAGGGAGGAGGTCCAGCATCTAGTCACTTGGTGCACGGATAATAATCTGCTCCTTAACACCAACAAGACCAAGGAGCTCATCATGGACTTCAGGAAGGAGAAAAGAGGCTCACATGATCCCATCCATGTTAACGGGATGGCCGTTGAGCCTGTTTCATCCTTCAAGTTCATGGGGATCCACATGTCGGAGGACCTGGCCTGGACCACCAACACCTCCAGCCTAATCAAGGAGGCTCACCAGCCCTCTTCTTCTTGAAAACACTCAAGAAAAAACATATTCCCTCGGCTATCCTGGTGAACTTCTACCGCTGCACAATAGAGATCATCCTAACCAACTGTGTCACAGTCTGGTATGAAGCTGCAGCGCGTAGTGAAAACTGCCCAACGCATTACGGGGACTCCACTTCCAGAAAACACTGTCTGCGTCGAGCACGCAGGATTTTAAGGACTCCTGTCACCCCATCACAGACTGTTTTCTCTCCTGCCTTCAGGCAGGTGCTCCAGGTTCAACCAGAGTGAGGAACGGCTTTTTTCCTAGAGCTGTCTCCCTATTGAACTGTGCCCCCCACTGACCTCACTGACCTCTCTGCCACAATCAAACACCCCGACATTCTCCCTATAACCATTGCACTATTCAAAATTGCACACACTCATTGCACTAGCCTGTATATACTCACCTGTAAATGCACATGTCTGTAAAATTTAATTGTCTGTAAATTACTGATTATAGTTACTAGCAAATGGCATATTATATTCATATCTACTTGTATATTCCTGATTACTATAGCACTAGCACCGTATAGCCTTATCTATCTGTAAATTTCTAGTTAACAACAACCTGTATATAGCATGTTCATAGCATCTGTAAATAGGATCCATATCTTCTCCTGTACATATTTTCTAGAGGTAACTTATAATCTATATCCTGCACTTGCTGCTTATTGCACAATTTTAGACACAAAGTGCATTTTCTTGTCTTGTACTTGTACATGTGTAATGACAATAAAGTTGAATCTAATCTAATGTGACAGTTAAAAAGAAAACTCCAAATGTATTGACTCAAAAATGTTTGAGGCTTACTCAAATAAGTCATTATTCATAAAAAGTGATTTTACTAGAAGTTTCACTTTTTATGAATAATGACTTATTACACAATGTTAAATTTTATACTGATATTTTTTTTATTGTTTTGATTTGGAGTGGCACAATTTTAACTGCAACTGAAAACATTTCTAAGGCAAAACCAAGAATATGAACACTAAGCACTCTTGCCATTGTGTTTTATCCAAATAACTTATCATACTGTTATCATGCTTGGTATGACGTTTTAGGTATGTAAATATTGGTTATTTATACTGAAATCATGCATCTAGTATTTTATTATAATTTTAATTCCTCTGGTTTATTCATAATTTAAGCTCATTGTTGATCATGAATGTGGCCATTGTAAATATCATACTGTGTGTTACTATGCCTGTAGTATGTGTTGTCAATTACAGATTCAAGGGTTTATGTCTTCACATTTTGCATTATGAATGCGCTGCCTCATTTCCAGGGACGTGGGCTATTTCAGTCAGCTATTCATCACTGTAAGAAAAGCAAAATGAAGGTAAAGGGCTCCTACAACAAAACCAATTATATTTTTTGCCATTGCAAGTTTTTTTATATACATATTCCTCCAAAGACTCAGAGGCTAGTGAATGTATCTGGTTTGCAAGGACTTCAATGGCAGCCTTGTCATTACATTCGTCTTTGGAAGGGCTGGATTAGCATGAGCCAAACCAAGAAACACAAAAACCCAGCGCTAGACATAAACTTTATACATGCTTCAATTTCCCTATTCACTGAGTAACAGAGTGTGAGCAAAAACTGCAATAAATTCAGCATCACTTGAGATTTAATGAGACACCTTTAGCATCAGTTTTGAGAAGTCCTCAGCAACACAGAAGACATGTAGCCAGGCTGAAGCTGGCAGCTCTGAAGTGCTTGTGGGTGGATGCAGACCAATGATAAGGAGGAGGAATAAATGGCTGCAGAGAAAGGGAGATGGTGATTGTGGGGTAGTTAGGTTTGAAGTGGAAAGGCGTTTGGGTGCAGCACATCTATAACCGGACAAAACACTGTGGTAGAGGTCAGCTGAGAACAGACTCAGAGAGGACTATCACAAAAGGTAACTGCTCTGAATATAACTTCAGGGTGGATTCTTGTAGAGCTGCAGAGTTAGCAATCAGTGCACAACCTGATGTGACTGACAATCCACACATTCCAGCATATCCAGATGCAACTTTCCAGTTGCAAACAGAGCCGTGTGTGTTAAATAAAGCGCAGAAACATGGAATTTAATTATTTGGTTGCGCTCATTCGGCTCACTCAGTTTGATTGATTTTATGCTTGGTTTCTTATACTTTGCCTCATCCTTACCACACACTTAAATAGCTTCTTCTCACATGCAGATTTGCTCTGTTTCCTTCTCAGAATTGTCCGTTCTAGTCTGTTCTCACATATGCTTTTTCTCGCTTGCTTCTGTGCTCCAGACTTTTTGCATTTGGGCTGATTCAGTGTCCTCGCACAACATCTGCTCGCTGATTTTTGTTGAATTAACCCTGTCTACATTTCACATTGGTGTTGATGTGTGAATTGTTGTCGAAAACAGCTGTGGGGTGAAGCGAGGCTGATGACAACAGAGAAAATGAACTGAACAAATCTGTGGACTGTAGAACCACAACAATGAGCGTAAAGGCACTAAAGAAGAAAGCTGCACAGAACTGAGGGAAACTGCAAACAGAACGTCCCTTTAATTTTGTGGAGTAAATTTAAACAGCTATTAACATTGGCAGCTAACTGCTGCTTTTCCACTGTAGCCTCCAGAGACTTCTCTTAATAAACAGGCTTTTTTGCAGTCAGTTGATGAATGTGCATAGATTCAAATGAATAACATGTATAGAATAATAAAGAAAGAAACTCTATTTGTCTCTGGGGAATTTGCCGAAGTGTTAAAGAACCCTACAAGGGAAATTACGTTTTTTTAGACAAATTAAAAATGATTGCCAATAATCGCATGGCTGTTTTGGCTCGTATCTGCAGAGAGCCCCTAATGAAAAATCCTAAAAGCCACAATACAGCATTAGTCTGATTAGGTAGACTTTAATGCCAAGCAGAAGCTCACATTGAGGACTGAAGGACAGTAAATACACCCTATAGCAAAGGTCATAGTTTCCCTGTAAAGATTTATTAATGTAATGAGTAAGAACAGGTATACTGGAGGAGTGGAAATGAGCCATCCTGTTTTGTTAACCAGATGATATGCTGACTTTCCTGATATTTTTGAATATGATGGGAGTCAAAGAAAATTTGGAGAATAGCAAAGACGTGTCAGACTGGGCAGTTCGCACAAAGCTACCGTATAAAGATGTCCAGTCTTTGCCAACCTGAAACCAGTACACACCCAGTCAGGAATAACCGGGGGAAATTCTCATGTGTTCTATTGCCAAAACAAGTACGGCCCTGCCTGGGAACGTAAAAGAACAAAAAACCAAACAAGCCGCTAAATCTGGGATGCAAAGGGGAAGACAACTTGGATTTTAGAGTCACAGAGGGAAATGGAGGTGATATAACGCTGATGTGTTCAGGCAAAGCTGTAGGTATGCCTGTGTTGAGATGTCATCCACGTAGACCTTTGGGGGGAAAAAGCTGGACTCCAAAAAACTCCTTCACTAAGTTGACTTCAGTAGAAAACGGCAGACAGTCCAAGGGTACAAGGGTTTTTAGGACGCCGGTGCACCAAGTCTAAAAACTTGACATTGAGAGGTTTCATTTACTGTAATATATTGGAACGTAGGAATGTAGCAGAGCAGGGTAAAAGACGGTTGGGTGCAGCTTCAGTCACATATTACCTTTAAACACAGCAGATACAACAGAAGCAGCTGATTCCTTTCAGTCTTAATGCTAAGCTAAGCCACCCATCTCCAGAATGAGCTTCACATTCATGCCACAGACAACAGCGTGGTAAAAACTTATCTAACCTGAAAATCAAATAAGTCCAACACACTGAACTGTTCTTTCAAACATGAATACACCAAATCCAGTTAAATCCCTTAAGTCTTCCAACTCTTTATGCTAAGTAATAATACATCTCCTCTTTGTTTTTATTATACAGTAAGATTTTATTCCCCGTCTTCTCTTTATTTATCAGTTTCAGGAAATCTTACCACACAGACGATGAACATTTCATCTAATCATTAGCCATCTCTGTGACTGTCCTCATTCTGCTTTCTGTTGCCTCTTCTCTCTCCCTCTTCCTTCCTGTCTGCACTCTAGCTGCATGCTACGCTCTGTATTAATATTTCAGAGGCTTATCTATGCTTCAATAGGTGCGTGTGCATCCTGAAACTAACAAGAGACCTGAGAGGATTCAAAAGTGTATGTGTTGGTACACTCTCATCCATGGAGAGTGGACATGAAATGTTTATATTATCTGCAGTCTATGCAGACGATGAATTATGTCAGTTAATTGAAGCTCTGTGGAGAGAGGGAAGAAAGCCTTGACTAGAATCAATTTTTGTTGAAACCACTTGGAAGTGTTTTTTTCCCTTCTGCTCATAATGAATAAAAATAACATGAAATAAAAATAATTAAAAATGGCAAATGAGTCAGAATGCAGTCTATAAGATGGTAAAACATCCTCTCATTACAGACCATTGAGACTGAATTGAATGGAAATCAAATGGGCTGCGAGAGACGATTTCACACTGGAAGCCACCCATACCAAGTCGGGGTTTAAAAGCCTGACTCCGAAACCTCTAAGGAGGCTGTAACTAATTATCCTAACTTTACCCTCAGATGAGGGCTCGGCCCGGATTTCACCTCACATTACTCGCATGTGTTTAGCGGCTTCACTAAAACCAAGCAGCCAAATCGTCATGATCAGTGAGAGATGAGCCGTGGTTTCGCTGTCAGTTTTTCCAGATGAACAAAACCACAGACATTCTGATATTTCTGTCATTTCTCTGTAAGCTTGATAGCAGTGTTATCTTTAGGGAATGTAGTCTAGTCAGGGATGTTCTGCTGTTGTAAATCCTTTGTGGATTGAAAGATTTACTGGGGTGGGGACAGACTCCTGCCTGGTGTTAACTTGTTACTGGAAAAACCCACATGTACATAAAAATCCAAAAATATCTACGTTTTTACAATAATTTCATTCTTTTTTTGAATTACAAACTGTGTATCTTAAACATTACCTTTTAACGCTTTGTTAAAATTTTAAATTCAAGAATATTCTTGGTAGTCAACAGTCCAAATCTCATATCAATTAATGTCCGTCTAACTGAACAAAGTTAAATTTATGTCTAAAGTAGGAAACTGAATATTATATAGTGTTGTAAAGGTTATAATAAGTGCATAAAGTTCCTGCACATTCATGCTTGTTTGATGAGATAAAAATGCAGAAACATTGACTAGCTCTAAAGACTGAGTTAAACGAGAAAGAGTCGAGCCTTATGCCAGATGAGCCACATCCGCACCAGAACCTCCCCACAGGAGAACAATGTTTGAGTCCAGTGAGATTTAGTTCATGACGACAATGGTCCTATAATCATAAAGAAGTAATCATTCTAACTCAAACCATCATCTTTGTACTAACCTTAGCCATGTGGATTTGTGCCACAACATAATCCAACTAAATCATGTTTTAACATAATAGAAACCAATCGTGGTGGTTCCAGAACTGTAACAGTGTTTATGACACATTGTGTCAAGTCTCTGATGCCAGTTGAAGTCTTAATACTTCATTCCTGTTGATAAACCTCATAGTTAGATCGAGTCCTGCTGCTTTAGGCTCAGACTGCTGGGGCACCAACCCTGATGGGCCGAGTCACTTTCCTCCTCTCACCCCACATCTATAATGTCACCGCTGTAGGACATTAACTCTGTCTCGTCTTCTTCTCCCTCTATCTCCCTCTCTCTGTCCCTGTCTTCAGGTGTCCCCGGCTTTGGAGCTGTGTGTCTTCCAGCTGCTGGTGCTACCGACCTGCCCAATGTTTTCCACTCAGCCCAACTGGTCCAGGCAGATGTCGCCCACCCTGAGCCTGGTTCTGCTGGAGGTTTCTTCCGTTAAAGGGAGTTTTTCCTCTCCACTGTTGCCTAAGGCTGCTCAAGGCGGATTTGTTGGGTTTTCTTTAAACGTTTGTATAGTCTGGACTTTCTTATGTAAATTGCCTTGAGGTGACTTTGCTGTAAATTTGCGACATATAAATAAAGTTGAATTGAATTGAAGAAAATCCCATTTACCAAGCTGAAGTCCTGTCAATTGTTTGAATGTTAGCCACAACAATCGTTAGTCTGTTAAAAGCAAGTTTGTCAATGGAATTATCAGTAAGGCCCAAATAGCTTAATTTTGTTATTTCATTTTGACTCATCTAAAATCCATAGCTGTGGTTGTTTTGTTACCTTGCCCAGTGTTTAAACTTCTTTGCATTATAATAAATCTTGACATTCTTCTGGGTTTGAACAGAAAAGGAATTAGTGCCAATGGACTAGTGAAAAGGTCCATCTGGTCATTAAAGGCCAGGGGTAGATTTGGGGATTCTGCCATTGATTTCCATTTTATCCAATCTAGATTTGAGCCTGTCCTTGTTTTGAAGCCTAATCTGTAGTAATGCATTCTAACTCTGTATTTACACACACACACAACATTTCCACCATGCACTTAGTAGTTTGAAATAATTATAAGAGGGGATAAATGTTGAGACTGAAAAGCTTTAATTATGGAGCCAGTGCTGGCGCTCTTTAGGGAAACATTTTTTAATTAATATGCTATCTCTGTGCTCCCCATCCTCTTTCACATTCAGTCTCTCTCTCTACTGATTTTTGTCTCCACAAGCAACAATTCAGTTTTATAGTATGTTGCTGACTTGTTGCTGCTCTCCAGGTAAATACGTCCATGGCAAAGTAATGAGAGTGTGTCTAGGTCTCACTTCTGATTTGCAAGAGATGGAATCCATGTAGGAAGAAGAGCAGTTTGACATGGTTATATTTGAAACATATCCATCTGGAAACAGTAGCAGAATGTGGATGGAAGAACATCATGTTTTGGTAAATGTTCAATTAAATGAGCTTTTTGAAGATTTTTTGATTAAAAAAGGAGTATTTGTAATAACATTTTATATTAGCAATTATGGAAATTTGTACTTATAAATTACCTTTAGGTCATGGGTCATTAAACATAAACTGCAACACCTTGGCCCAGAAGCACCAAAGTCCAAAATGTTTTATGCCTCTATGTACACACACTGTGTATAAATAAAGGTACAAATATGCACATTCTCTTGTATTCAGATTAATATCGCTAAGCATGGTTCTGTTTTATAAATATCAACATGTTAGTTTTGTTCCCACTCCCACATCTAGTCATAAACAAACAGACATATTTTAAAATACTTTAGCCTGTGGCCTGTTTGATTTGTGTAGTGCAATTTCACGTTTTTTAAAACAATCCTTGTAGAAGTAAAAACTCTAAAGGTGGATGTTACATTTTTTTGTACCAAAGAATATACCAGTAAGAATAACAATTGGCTTACAATTGGTCAGACAGGAAGGTGCGAAATGAACGGAACAATTGAGTACGTACTGTCGTATTGACATCGATAGCTTTGACTAAGCACATTAAAAAAGTTACGTTGTTGTGACGTTGTTGTGACTGACAGACGGCGTCAGCAAAATAATGTGCAAAAACACCAGAGTGATGAGTTCCCTGAATCAAACAACGCAAAATAGAAAAATGAAGGATTTAAGGGATTAGCACTTCCACAATGACTTGTGAGTGAGCATCCTCGTTTGCATTTGAAACGAAAGAGCAAACACAGTCTGTTGGCTGTGTAGAGAAACACAGTATGAACATCAGGTACATCAAATGAACTGCATCTAATGAGATGCTTCCCAGCTGGCAGCCAGTGTCGAGCACTAATGAGCAAGAATGACCCAAGGTTCCTGGAGGGGAAGCAAGGGTTCACATCAAGATGCTGCCCTGGAACACTGCCAAGATGTCTGGAGGACTCAGAGGGGGCAAGCATTGAATAGCAGGCACATCAAAGCTTGCAGCTGACCAGGAGACGGGCAGGGTGTATGGAAGATATCTATGCTGAATGCCTCTCCATTCATGAGAACTACAACACTCAGCCCATGCCCCATAGTTAAAAAATCCAGAGTGAGCGTCTAAACGCTCCTTCATTATCATCATCATCATTGGGTACTTAAGAGGAGAGCAGTTTAAACCAAGCCTGACCTCCTGTAAGTTCATGTCTGTGGAGTGTGGGAGGAAACTAGGGTTCCTGGACCAAACCCACGTAAGAACAGGGAGACCATGCAAACTGCAGCTGATTTGAAAGCAGACACCTTAGCTACGAGGTGGTAGAACCGACCACTCTACCGTTATGCTGCTCAGGGCTGGACAAAAAGGGTCGGTATGAACTTGTTAACCTTATTATCGATAGCCAAAGACTTACATGTCATGTTTTTCTTTTTCCATTAAAAAAACATTTGTGAAGAACATGATAATTAAAGGTATGTGGTTTATTATTACATGCAAGCAGAAATAGTAGAAACACAACTGTGTGAAAATGTTTGGTGGACAGCCAGTAGCCCTCGAAGTCTCCAGCCTCCGAGGCATGTTTGTGTGGTCGTACATCTGATCTGCTTCCAGTTTCCTGGTACGCAGGTCTGCAGGTTCCTCACAGTAACCCACTTCAACACCCCTCCAACGGTACCGTCCTCCTCATTAGACATGATCTTCATTGCGATGCCTCTCCAGAGTCTGTTTCCTCTGTGGTTGCTCCTTTCCACCTTGCTTCCAGCAGCTGTAAAAACAACCAGAACACAGAATTAGTACTGTGCAATGCGCTTAGTGCTGGCGCCTCTTCTAAAGATAATGAATAAAGCAACATTCTCACAATCACCAACTATGAGGCAGTAAGAAACAATGCAACGAATGTCCTCAAGAGTTTCCCCACTGTGGGATCAGTATAGTCATATCTTATCTTATCTTAAACATTGGTGTGGTGTTGGTGGAGCACACTAGAACTGGCTACGCCAGTTTTTTCTCCAAGTAGGGAGCACGAACATTTGCACACTATCCGAACAAACAATTGACTGTTGAAGCTGTTTCATGATCATGTCAACAAAATACTTTTTGGCCTTAATTAAACTCTCTTATGCTGTAATATTAATCCCTACAGCAGTAGCCTTTTGACACATTTCAAAATTAAAAACATAATAACTGAAAAAGGCAGAGCAAAATATTTGTCTGTGCACTGGCGTTGATAAACCCTTTATAGCTTATATATTAAGATAAAATGGCGTCAGCACAAGTCTGGACCAAAGTTAAGTACAACAAGCTCAGCATTTGAAAACAAAGTGTACAAATTCAGAAAATGCCTTTATTTATGTTTATAGAATGAACATTTTTAAAAAGGTGTCTCCCTGTCCTGGATTGTAGTGCCTACAATTTTCCTTGGCGATGCTCCTATAAAACGCAAGACAACAATTTGTGTGACATTGTAACTCTCCTAGCAACTTCCTTAAACCCAGATCTGCTGCTTAATTTAGCATTGATGGTATTCCATTGTCTCTCCTCATTGTAGCTCCTTCGCTTTTTCTCTGCCTGCGTTACTAATAATACACATCACAGAATAAAGTCTTACCTTGATTGCAAAAATCTGAGCCAGCTTCACGATCAGTGGTTGGTTCAATCTCCAGTTCGTCTGGTCACATCGTTGTGAGATTGTGGGTGGGTAAATAAGCGCTTTGAGCACCAACAGGTAGGAAAGTGCAGGCCATTGACCATTTAGCGACGGAAGGTGCATTATCAGCAGCTTTGGAACAGGAGTGCGACTCAAGACAACTTATCAGCTAAATTAATTTAAATTCCTGCAATTAAACATCTCTTTAAAAAACTATTATCCATTTGTCTGAATCTTCTTTGTTGCCTTTGAACTGTATGTTTTAATGGATGATATCTTGAGCACTTCATAATACATATTCTATATGAACTATTTAATCTTGTATGTCCATGCCTTAATCTTGAAAATACCTTCCTCTAGATTTGTCTTAGAGGTCTTACTCGACTTGCATCAATTTCTTTTGACTCTGATGCTCAGTTCTTCACTTATGCTTCATTCATTATTTCACTTGCATTTTGGATATTTAAAAAATATATATAATATTGATTATTGCCAGCACTATCAACACACTTAAACAAGGAAAATGTATTTCACCTATGATTTTTACTTATACTCTTAAAACTAAATTGATACCTTTCAGACAAAGGTATAACCCCCTGGTCGGCGTAAATCCCTCTACAACCCTAATTTGTGCTTGGAAAGACGTTAGTATAATCATTTACATGTGAAAACAAAGAATTTCAACTTCTGCAGCAGTTCTTGGTCAGTTCTGTCTTTTCATCCATTGAATGAGTGTTTATCTGCAAAAAAATGGTTTATATGTTTCTGGGAAATCAACATGATGCAAGACGATATGATACAATACAATATACCATACCATCTGATACAAGATACTGAACAATAGGATACCATAGGATTTACTTTGGCTGTTTTGCTTATGGTACAGGGTAATAGTGAAAACAGAAATCCACAGGGATGCCGCTGTTAAAGGCGAAGTAAGCACAGACTAATGAAGTGGCAATTAATCTCAACAAAATACTTGATAGTTTAACAAGCTGCAGCATTTTGTTTTGTTTTTGATTGTCATTTGCAAAAACAATCCAAACAACAGAAAATACTATACAAAATACATAATAGTAAAAATGGAGAGCATGTGATTTCTTCAAGTAGAATTGTCATATTACTAATTATACACCCATGTGTCTGATGTGTCACTCCTGCTGGTCAAAGGCATATAGGTCTGGCTGCAGTTTAAATCAGTGATTTCCTGGCAGTATGTTAATGTGTGGTTTCTTTCTTTGTCAGCCGGGAGCATAAGCAGGTTGCATGAAGACGTGCATGCCAACTGGCTGCTGGCCAGCGTGTCAAAAGAACCTGGAGCGACCTCATATACCAGGGGCTCGTAAAACAGCAAGGTAAATCTGGGTTGTAAAGCTGCAGTTAGAGTCAGGAGGTAACAGGGCCAACAGGACAAGCTTGTCCACGTGCAGGCTGTGATAGAGTGTCCCCTTATTAGATCTACTGGCAAAAACAAAAGGATCACACACATCCAGAAACACAGCATCAGCATCGAGTCACTTGAAGTAGTTTTGTCTCAGCAGAAAATGGATCAGCTTTAGACTTAAATCTTAACAGTATGTGGCTGATTACTGAACCCACACACTGTCAGCACTCATCACACGCACACACACACACACACACACACACACACACACACACACACACACACACACACAGACTGCTGCTCACCCATTCATGACACGTATACAAGACTTCTACTGTACTGTGTCATACGGCTTTTTGCCCCAATAGAGAAGGCAGGATAAAAAAACTACTAGTTTGAGAGAAGCGTGACTAACTCAATTAGAAAATGTACACCGGCAGCTGCCTTCACACTGCGTGACGCCAACATTAGCTGGAGCAGTGACATAAACACATCCTGCTTCCTGGGCTGGTACTGTGGAACTACTGGGAACGAGCACCCACAACGCATTAGGACCACGTGTGATGTCATGCACATCTCTATGGAAGTGACCTGATTCAATTCAAAAACTGGGACACCGTACAGTGTAAATATCAATAGAATGCCACGTTTTACAAATCGTTTTAAATCTTGTGTGTTTGGGAACTGAGAAGACCAGACCTTTGTTGCTTGATAAAGGATTTTAGTTGCTGAACACTTTGGGGCCACTTGTGCAGGGCATATGAATAGTATCATGCTAAATATCTTCAATGGGTGATTGGTCTAGACGTTCCCTCGAAAACCTGTACATATCATTCAGCATTAATGGTGCCTTCATACATGTTACTATGTGTGCTAATGCGCCCTGGCAGCATCACGGATACCACCGGATTTTTATTTGTGCACTGATAACAACTTTGCCTCAGTTCATTTTTAATAAACACAGAATGGTTTTCAAACAGTAAATAGTTTAAATGAATAGTATGGATTTTCATAGCACAAACATTATGTGAAACTAATACAATAATTTGGAATGTCCTGAAAAAAGAAGCAACATTTGAAGCTCGGACCTTAAATTTAAAAATCAGTCAGTGTCAGTGACATCACCCACAACCCGAAACAGAGCAGAGTTAACGGTTTACAGTTTGAAGATTTCATTAGCAGAGACAGAGACCATACCACAAAATGGATTCACATCAGCAGCAGTAAAGATGTGTAATTTGACTGATGAACCAGAAAAACCAAAGTGTGGTCATCGAAGAATTCTGGGGAGGTAGTGTCAGGCTTTGGGCTGTACAATCTCGCGGATCTTTATTTGGAATATAATCGATGATGATAGCAGCAGAATGAATTCAGAGGTGTAAAAAACATTTTGTCTGCAAATTTAGAGACAAAATGTTAGAAGTGCATCATGCAGTAATCCAAAGTCATTCCACCATTAAAAGGAAACACAAGAGTGCAACACACAAACGCACTCCCAAAATCGAATTGACCACCCGAGGTGAGAGGGCTGTGGAGTCAGGATCCACATTCACACACACACACACACACACACACACAGACTCTCTCTCTTTCGCTCTCCCAAAAACTCACATCTGGCTCCACTCTGTTCATTGCCCTGTTTCTCCTCTCAGACACACACACTCGATTCCTCCTCAGTATATTGTCAGCTTCTTCACACACACTCTCTGTCACATTCTTGTCACACTCTCACCACTAAGACCTTCCCGTAATTCTCCTGTTCTACTAGCCTTCAGCTTACAAGTGTCTAGATTTGGTCCCTGTGTTCTGTCAGCTTTCAGCTTTCCCCTCATGTGTTACAGACAAAGTTGATTTTGGACTGTAGATTTAATTTGTGGCTCTGACTTCTTCCTGTGGCTCTGACTTCTTATTCCATGCTTATCTTCTGTCTGGTTTGTGCCTTAGTTCTGTTAATTACATTCACATTTGAAATTCCTGGTTTCTCTTGCTTCACTAATGTTTACTTTAGTTCCATTAGCCCTGTTCATCTGTTGTTCCTTGAATCTCTCTTGTTTGTTCATTTTGAACTTTCCTAGATTCCCTAGATGCTCATTTTTATTATTTTTTGCCTTGGTTTAAGGCATGTAGATATTACATATATATCCTCCCATTTGGATAGATTTTTATCTTGGTTCTGTAAAATTAGTTGTCCATTTAATCCTTTACTATTTGCTTGCTTTCAGCACAAAGATAAATAACAAATCTGAACACGAGATCTAATAGAGATCGATTATTCATCTTTTGATGTTAAACCCCATTTGGGGGGATCTGATTAGAAACTACAGTAAATGGTTCTCAAATGAGTAAAAGTACTACATTTTAGTGTGTGAGATATTTTATTCTAATTAAAACCTGTGGAACATTTATTCCACGGAACAATCAACCTTGACCCACTCTTACAAATTCCAACTTGACTTTGATTGCTCGTTCTGATGATTTACATCTTCTGTATTTGGCTTCTGTATTTCTGTATTTTCTTTTCAAAAATTGTGATACTGCCGCCTCTGCAGTTTTGGAGTCTTGAGATATATATATATATATATATATATATATATATATATATATATATATATATATATATATATATATATATTTAGGTGTGTTGCAATTTTTCTGTCATCAGCTGCTGTTTTACATCACTGACCTGTTCTTCATATGGTATTCGATCCACCAGTCGTTTATTTCATTTTCGGTACATTCGGAATTATTGGACTGGCTATTGGCTATACCCATTGTTTTGTACAATGGCTTTAACTATTTTCCACCTTTTCTCAGATTCAAATAAGCATGTTTTTCTCCTATAAACAGTCTCTTTATTTTCATGTTTTTATGTTTTTTCAAAGAAAAGAAAAGAAAAAAATAAAGCCTTGAACCCACAACGGTCATTTAATGTTTTTTCTTTGACGTTTTTCTCCGTAGAAGTTGAATTAAGTGTGTGTGGATTCTCTTGTCTTTTTTGTTTGTCGCTGCTGGGAATCCAGTGTCACTAACAGTGGTTTTCAGGCTGTTATCAACCCTAAATACTTAGTTGAAGTGTCTGCTGTTGTCAATGCATGTCTAAGTGTATGGGAAAGCATTTATGTTTCAAAATATACATAATTGTTAGGGGTGGAAATAATTATTACTACTATTTAAATATAAAAAAAAATACAGTACACAGTTTTATAATTGAAATCTGTTTACAATTCAGCCTTAAATTATAAGGATTATAAAGATTTAAACCCATCTTTGGTTATGAATTGTACTGTAAGATATTATTGTTTGTAATCATTACATAATCCACTGTAGATGAATTTATGCTAATTTCTTCACAAACATGTAATGCTAAAGACTAAAACATGATGACATAGATTTTTTTTCTTTTTCTACACAGCAGCGGTAGATGTGGAAAGTCTGCATGTTTTATAATTACTGTGGTGGGTGCACTTGCCACAATGACAGATGTGTGATGTGTGAATGGATGTGGGAGGAAGTCAGCGTATTTACCAAGTACTGTCAGCAAGTGGCATAAACAACTTGAGGGCATCCAATGGATTGTGAAATAAATCAGACTCTGGCGTTCAAGGTTTTTACAGTGGAAAGCAAATCAGAGGTAGGAAAGATGTTTGGGTGATAATCTTTTACAATATGATGCTTTACCGTTTACGGAATTTAATGCTTACAGCTGGAACATCATTGTAAGTCTGACTCCTGACCCATTTTTTTCACTTACCTCCATATTCTTTTGCAAAAATAATATAATTTTGTATAAAAATAACTGAAGGGCAGATTCGCCATTGCCAAGGTTAGTGATAGTGGCATAAAAGAAGAAAACATTAGCTTTTGGCTAAAAAGCACTAAACATTGTTTACCCCCCACACACATCTCTGCAGTGAAGTGAAGCTGTGGCATTTGTCGCTTTGAAGTTAAATGAAATTTAAGGAAAACTGAAAAAATTATATCTTCACTGCTTTAAGTTTAAGAATACAATCAAGAATAGGTTAAAAAACTATTAGTATTAGTATTAAGTATAACCTCTTACCTTTGCAAACAGCGCCCCCTTGGCTGCCAGTGCATCCTCCCCTCTTCCGTTGGGGTAGCACTCATATCGCGCATCTAGGATTGGGTAGCGACTGGCAAGCATCAGCCCACTGTTCAGGAATTTGAACCTGGAGCAGCAGCCTTTCCAGCCGTACCGTCCAACATCGCTCAGCACGTAGGGAAAGTAGCGGTGCAACTGCCGCCGCAATCTGGTTGTTGATCCGTGGTCAAACACTTCCTGTAGAGCCAGGAAATCCAAGTTGGCAGGGAAAAAGGCAGAAATCTCGTGGTCAAACGTCTCATCTCCATGGCGGCGTTTTCGAGCTGGGCGCTTAAAGATGGATGTGCGAGGAACATGAGAGAGAGTATTGTTGCAGGATATCCCCATACCGCTGTCACCCCCATGGTAGCGAGCAAGCGATTCCCTGGAGGCAGTCATGCTTCCCATGTCACCTCCTGCCTGCTCCCCTGGTCGATGGTTCCCTGTTTCTGTGTCCTCCTCCTGGGGGTCCGGTTCTGGAGCGCTGATGCTGATTTGAACCCCTGACGTGTGAAGTGGGCAGTCCGTGGAGGGTCTTGGCTGGGTCCCTTCCCCATGCATGGGGCAGTCATGGTGGCTAGGACCACACTGAGGCCCTGTGGAATGCACAGGGCAGTCTGAAGACTCCCCTGAGATGTGAATGGGGCAATCTGAGCTGTTCTTAGCACCGACAGGGTGAAGGGGGCAGTCTGCCGTTAAAACCCCTCCCTCTGTGTGAAGGGGGCATTCAGAGGAGCCCTGGTCTACTGCAGCAGGGTGAATGGGGCAGTCAGTGGCACCTGAGGGATGAATCGGGCACTCAGTGAGGGGCTCGGTCTCAGTGTCAGCCGGGCCATTGGTGGTACATGTTTGGTCGGGACGCTGGTCCAGAGAGGATGTACGGCGGAAACCAGTGGCAAGGCTGCTGAAGGACGCCGCACTGATAAATGGACCAGAGAGAAAGAAACAAAGAAGTATTTCAACTTTCCTTAGTGTGTATGACATTTTTTGTTCGGTACTGCTAAAACATAAGCAGGGGGAGCCCTGAAGAGAACACTACTCACCTGATAGAAGTGTTTGTAGGTGAGTCAATGTAGATTTTGATCTGAGGCCGACTGGCACCGTTGCGAATCCTCTTCCCCACCTCGCGCGCTCTTCTGTGGGTGTCTGACAGATTGTTGAACCTGGCCAGCGAGTCAGGCAGCAGGCATACGTTGGCACTGCAGAAACAAAAGCTTCTGCCCTGTGGCCTCCATTCCCCAATACCTACACCCCCTGGCCCTGCCTGGCCTTGCTCTGCCTGGTGTTTGTCTGGTCTGCACAAGGTGAGACAGAAAAAGCCTTAGTAAATCAATAACTAACAAATTGTTTTTTCATGCACTGTACATACTGTTTGCACTGTAAAGAACTCTTGAAGCAGCTGTGCAACAATTACAAAAGGTAATGCTCATCGTTATGTCAGTGACTTCTTGGAGTCACTGACATCGGGAACTATTTCTTCAGGTTGCCAGCCTGTCGGCTGGCAACCTGAAGAAATAGTTCCCGAGTCAAGCAAGCTATTTCCACCTGCTCCATTATCATTATTATGTTAAGCCAAGGTAATCAGCTCTACCTTTATATTTATTAGAATCCCCACAATGCCAATTATTCATACAACTATAGAAACATATTTATCTGAGCACACAACATCAACAGTATTTCAGTAATACCCTATAAGCTGCATCTCTTAAAGTATTATTATTGTGGTAGAGAAGAGTTCTCCTCATTAGTATCCAGCTTTACACAGCTTGGTGCTCTACAGCCTGTAGTTTCTGCAATAAAATGGATGAGAGCTTCACCAACACGTCACTCAAAAGCCACCTGCAAATTTAAACAATACTGCAGATTTTAAACACAGACAAAGTAGGTAAAGTAGTTTAATATTAATATGAATCCCAAATGCCAATTAAGAGACTATAAAAAAACAAACTTGTGACCATGTGGTATTAATGTTGTGGCTCATCAGTGTTAAACAACATATTCTAATTTAATTCGTTCAGATCTCCCTTTTACTTTGCCCCACCCCCACCCATCGTTATCTCATTCTTTCAGTAGTACTGCTCATTTTATGTTATTAAAATGCTGTAAGTGGTGGCCATAAAATCATCAATGGACAGCTATACACAGTAGTTACTGGAAACAACAGAGGCATCAAAGAGGAAATCTATCAAAATGTACTTTTGGTTTTAATAGAAATTGTACTTATTTTTTGTGCAGCTCTCGCACAGCTAACAGAGCTGAATACTGTATTTTAAAGTTCATAGTTATGATGGAAAGCTGCTTGGTTAAGCATTAAGAACAAACTGTTGACAGTAGATAATGACTCGATTTTCTGCCTCTTGAAATCTGCAAAGCTTGTGAACAATTTGCTCTGTAGATATCAAATGAAGCATGCTTTTTCAACTGCATGACCTGTTTCTCATCTCAGATTATCTGAAAAACCATAAGATACAGATTTAGGTGACTGTGAAAAATCAGAAGTAAGGAGCAGTGATGCCTGAACAAAAGACATGTTTACCCCATCAGGTGTAAAACAAGTTCATATTGATGACAATCAGTCAGTTGAAGCCAGGTTTTCAGTTTGATAAACTGTATCATGCAGTCATTACAAAAATACTGTGTGTCCATTTAGCCACACGGAAAAAGATGACAAGAAAAAGATTGCCTTCCAATTGAAATGATAAGACACACATTAGATACACACCCACAATGCCACAGACTTTTTAGTGTCAAATTCCAACTTTGTGTTGCGTTCTGAGTTGCAGTAGAAGAACAGTATACAAAAGATCATAAAAATATCTACTAAAAATGCTGCAATCCATTCAATAAACCTTTACTTAAGTACATTAAGTTTTTAATGCTCAAGGATTAGCTAAGACCAACCTGGAGTAGGTGTATAGGTAGGGCTGGCGTACGGCTTGCAGGGGAGCCCACAGGATGAAACCCAACAGGGCAAAAGGCAGGGAAGCAAGGAGGAGGAGCAGGTACAAGGGCGCAGCTATCAGGACACATAGAGTAAGGAAGGAGCAGGGGTCCTGGGACCTCTGGCGTTTCTCCAATGAGGTGGCCACGCAGGAGGCCAGCAGCCGGTCCAGGAGCCAGTAGCAGGGGAACACCAGGCTCCATGACAATCCATCCAGGAAGTGCAGACAGGCACTGGAGTAAGGGGCGGTGTGGAGGACCATTTCTTTCCGTCTCACTCGCTCTTTCTCTTCCTCTTTATCACTTTCGCCTCACCTCACACGCCCTGTCCACATCCACATAAACTCTTTAAACAAGCGAGTGCAGATGTTTTCCCAAGATGACATATACAGAAATTAAAGAAAAATTGAAGCAGATTCAGTTGTAGACCCTCCCCCCTCCTTGGAGAAAACTTCACTACATGGTTTGGTGTTTTTATCTTCACAGGCAGGCTCGTCTTGCTCTGACTGCCCCTCCTTCAGCAATCCCACCCTCTACAGGAGGGCTCAAAGAGTGCAGTCTGGTGGCAGGAGGTTGCCATGATGAGACCTTTTCCCTTGATGATAAATCTATGATTGCTATGACTGCAACAATATCGGGTGGTGGCTCCCATTAAACATCACAATTTCATCAGGATCTGGAGAAAGTGAGCAGATCATCAGGAGCAGAGGAGGAGGAAACAAGAAGGGAGAAACAAGAAGAAGATCAGAGATACAATTCTTGAAGTTCGTTAACAGGCAGAAAAATAGGCACAAATACAGTTTCGACAGTGTTTCTTCCGGCAAACATCGTAGCTGTGTCCTGCTAATTCTGTGTAAACTGGTAAAACTGTTCATTTCAGTCTCCCACTTGTGATTTTCAGTTGGACATCCTGATAAGTTTTAAATATTATAATAGTATCTAGCTTAGTTAGTTAGCAAAATCAGGTAAACTAAAAAAGTTAGCTGGGTAAGGCTACTTTATTAAAATGGCACAATAACAGAATGTACAATCTTGGATCAGGGTGTATATGTTCCCAAGTCCTTTAAAGAAACTATTCCCATTGTTCCCATTTTCCCATATCAAATAAGTAAACCCCCTTGAATAAGCTAGCTTAGCTTAGCTAACAATAAAAACTACTATACTGTATGTTTTCAGTATGTTTTCAGAAATGTTTTTATGAAACATTTTAAAATTGTTTTTCCTAAAAGTCAGTTTTTGTAAAAACACTGAAATGGGACTAAACAAAATAGATTCTTAGCAACCATCCACCACACAGCACAAAAGTGGAAGGTTCCTTTAATGAGCAAATAGGGTCACATTAAATTTCCTGCACATTGGTAAAGCCCACAGGGTTTATAGAGACACGGAAAAAAGGGGCTGACAGACAAATGCATTGATTTAGTTAACACTTCAGGTGTTTTATTGTAGAAATGTGGAAACTAAATAAAATGTAAGTAAACGTTTGTCAGGCACTGACCAGTAGTGTCTCGAAGACTATAATTCCTCTCTAAAAACAACATATCCATAAATAATAGACATGCTTTTTTTTAGTTTTTCAGACCAACACAAGCCACAGTGCCAAGAGAATCAATTCCTCCAGCATGAATGATTCATAAATAGATTAATCCATTCATGTCAACAGCTGGGGGAAGCCACAAAGAGTGTGGTGACCTTAGTGTAACCTCAGCTCTAACCTCAGCCCCCTCAGGGACCACCAGAGCAACAATACACCCGCTCAAGCTTTGAAGTTAACACATTGTCTCATCTACGCCTCAACAGAATGAGTCCATAATCGCTCAAACCACACAGCTGGAAATCACCATATGTTGTACTGTAGGCTATCTATACAGGAAGTGACATCACACAAATTATCAAATCACTGAACTAATGCAACAGATGTTCAATCTGACTGATTCTAAAGTGTAAACATGCTTGTTAAATGAAAAACAATTATCATTTTTAGTTTGTTTTCAATAATCAGATAATTAGGTTGGGCCCTACAACGATACAACGTCTGCCACATGTTCATTTTGCATCCAGTGTCTGTCCTTAATTTTTTTCCAGATAGAAGACTTTTCAAAAACACATCACCGTGTAATCCACTCATCATTACACTCTGCTATTTTCTACCTAAATGAGAATCTTTTTTGTGAGGCAGGCTCACTCTTTGAATAGCACATCTCTATCCGAATAACAGTAATCACTGTCTCTTCCATCCTTCTAATCTTCTTCTGCACAGTCAAAACCTTTGTGTGCACTAATGATTCGTGTTGTGACAGAACAGCTGCCTGTTTAGTACGATGACTGACTCGTCGCCCGCTACTGATGGACTTTCGGGTGTGTTGTTTGACCGTGAGAGAGATGACGAGGGGACCTGCTGACTCACCGTAGGCTTGATTACTATGCTTCATTTTTCTCACTGACTGACTTACTGTTTTTCTGACTCGAACTCTGACTGTCTTACAGATTAGAAAGTAGTCACGCAGTACATTTTACTGGGTGAATTCAGCATTCTGCGTGTGTGCGATGTTGTACCGTGGCCTGAGATTATGCCACATTGACAATATTTCTTATTACAGTACAGATGAGTCTGAAAATAACTGACTATTAAAATGTAAAATGAAAGTGATACATGCAACTTTAATTATCATATTTTACCTGCATGTTTCCATTATTTATATATTTATATATTATAATCCAAATGTTTCTATTTCAAAATAAATACTATAAAAAAAACAAAAAGGGTTTAAGGTTTCATTATATCACATCTTATGTTTTTTTATAAATGGTAAAAAGTTTGCACAAATGTGAAATCCTGCTAAAAGAGCCAGGAACAGCTAATGGGTGCACCTTGATTTAAGGTGGGACATTTCAAGAAGTACTCTTGTAAAAGTTAGAAAACTCAACTCCTGTAAACCCCTAAACCCCTTGTAATGTTCTGTAAAACAACAACTTGACAGTCTTACATTAGTTTTTCACCTGACTAAACAAACAAAACATTATATGTTAATTTGTCATCACACACCTGTCAACACATTTAACATTGGTTAGCAAAGATGGGAAGTTCTTGTGACAAAACAAACATGGGAGCAAGCAGGAACTTTTTAACAAACAGAATTTTCCAAAAAATGTAACAAAAAAATGGAAAAAAAAAACAAAACGATGATATCCTGCAGAAAAGGCAATGCAACCTGTAAAGCCTAGTACATAGTTCCCTATGTACTTACAGTACATATGAAAGTAAAGTAACTTGACTTGAAATAGCTGAATTCATGTGTTACTTGTAGGTTTCACTTTGTAATGACGTCACCGGTGGCCGATGTCAGTAACTAAGAATGTTCGAAAAATCTTTATGAGGATAACTGGTAGAGACCAGATCTCAAAGCTACAGACCGGGTTCACAATACACACACTTTCTCTCAACACACTGACTGAGCCAGACCGGCACCATCCAAGATGAACCAGTTCTGACTAGTTGTCACGACCAAATCACATTTAAAATCGGCTGCCCGCCTTCACTGGGCAAGCACATTGATCTGTTCATCTCAGTCTGTGCAAGAAATTGAATTACTGTATTCCTTGTATGTCTGAATGGTACATTCTTTATATTAGCATGAGCAACAAGCTGGCATCTGGATTCAAAACCACTGTTCAGCAAGAAGCAAAGAAAGATTGTAAAATAGCAAACTTTATTATGATTCACATACTCAAACTATAAATTCGTAAAGTTTGTCTTTTAGCCATCACGGTTCTACTCCTTCTGTGCATGTACATGCAGCGTATAACTGGGTGTTATAGAACATAGAACCTGCTCTGTACAGATCGTTTTTGGCCTTGGGTTTCAAACAGTGGAGAAAACAAACAAGGACAAAGAAAAAAACATTTACTTCACTGAAATATCAGCACTGGCTTGATCGCTGCAGATTGGCTCCATTTCTTTTCTTCCTTGGATGCCATTCCACGAAACAGGCCAGCACGATGACTGACAAGTATCGAAGCTGGCCAACTGAGAGCGGAGACAGCCTCTAGCTCTAGTTCTTTATTTCTTTTATAATATATTATACATTAAATCCCACCTGACCTGACCTACAGCTTCCCTCATATCATGGGAGGAATGTTCATGCAATTGCAGACACCATCAACACACCCCCACCCACCCTCCACTAAAACAACACGCATCAATCACAGCTGATACTGTATGAGGGCATCAGTGTGGTCCAACTGTCCGATTGGCCTTATCAGGTGAAATGCAGCATGATTCATACCACAAGATCCCAGGAATATTATCAGACACCTTAGAGGCAGAAACGCACACTCAGGCACAGAGAATGGAGGCCAACTTTGTGTCTGTTACTGTCTCCTGTTGGAGAGGACTGACATTTAAAGTGACAATGGTTCACAGATGCCTAAACAATATAGTCAATCTATTGTTTCACTAAACACCATCAGAGAAACTGTGGAAATGTTAGACATAGTGTGCTTTTTTTTTGGATCCCATAGGGCGATAGAGATTGCACCTCAGAGGTTTGCATTTCTGCACCCATGCTTATGTGTGGTGCATATTAAAATAAAATGTCACATTTTTTTACATTCTCATCAATGCCAAAGAACAAAGTCATTGACTATTTTTTTCTGAAGTAGCTTTTTAAAAATAGTTAACAATTTGTTAGCTGTGTGCATCCTGCTATTAATGAATCACGAGGGACCGTTTTGCATTACAGAGAGATGATGAGAACTCACAGCTAGTGTCCAACATGAGTACGATGTGATAAGTGGTGCTTTAATCAAAGAGCAGTGTAGGAGCTTGTCTCCTACAGTAACTGGACAACATCAATGCTACTTTAGAGTTGTCTTTCACTCATTGACATACACAATAAACAGTTTGAACAGAGGAAAACAACACAAAAAGAAATTACGATATCTGGAATGCTGTGTATGTGTGCAACTACTTTTACTTTTACTCAATTGTTGTAAAAATGCTATCGTTAAATATCCCAATGTATATTTGCTTGTGGTTTGTGAAGCCACTGTGCATTAGCAGCATGAGGTAAAGAAAGATCATTCAGATGCATAAACTGACATCTAGGAAGTAAGTGGTAAATGAGTGTATCGACGTGGGAACTGCAGTTTGTTGAAGTTTTCCCACAGATCAACTTCAGAGAATTTCCCCCAGCCACAATCGATAGTGTCAGGAAAACTGTGTGAGCGCCCACTGCTTCAGAATGGGTTTGTGTAAAATGGGTTCCACTGTATTCCCTTCCCGGGCTTGAGATCCTGAATAGAGTGTGTGCTTACGCTGTGAGTGCATTTGAGTGTGCTTGAGTGCGTTTGTGTATTTCTACATGTAGGATATGTGAAGTGTGAACCTTAGTATGTGTTCAGTATGAGTGTGTTTGTCAGTACAATGGGGCGCAGAGGCTGAATGGAGCAGAACAGTGCTGAATGCCCTCCTCGTGTTACGCAGGGGAGCGAACGGAGCACAGACAACACACAGGCAGCACGCTCGTACAACTGAGAAATCTGTGATTCCCTTCCTTTATTCTTCTCATGCCTCGCATCTGTTTCTCACACACAGTGTACTCCAACACATTCTGCGGGACCAGCAGTTAATTCAGTACAACACATGCTGCACACACATGAATACACACACATAAACACAGACATGCGCAAAGGCCAGTGACGTTGCTGTGCTCTCAGCATGCTCCCGGGAGTTCTGTTGTCATGGTGACCCGGTCACATGTATTTAGTAACTGAACTAGGGTGGCTGCCTTTCAGTGTGCAGAGGAAACACACAGGCGCAGCTTGGACACAGCTCTGGTTTTCATATACGTACTGAAGTGTTTGCAGGGCGTCTGTGTAATGTGCTGAGACACACACACACACACACATACACACAGACAAACAGTGCTGTATACTGCTGCACTGAAGCATGTGTATCTAGTTCATGTTTAGCCGACCATCATAGGCTGATAAATGTGTCATGTTTTTCCCTGGATGTCCATTTTCAAATCGTGGTTTGGTCAGTAGTTACACATTTCCATCAACACCCAAATAATCTGGGACTAAATCAGGCCTATGGGAACAGTGGGCACTCTGGTTTCTTAACTGGACTACATACACTTTCAGCTTATTTATCATCGGCCAAAGAGGCTGCAGCTAATTACCCTCGATAATTCACTGTTGTAATATTGCTCATCTCAGCAGATCGCTTGTGTTCATACAGTTTGTGGTTGTCTGTGGTTAGATTGAGAACCACCAGCAAAAAACAACAAACTAGAAGAATGCATGTACTTGCTGCTGGGTGTCCGGTTTTCATTTTCCTGGTTGTGTCATTGTGCAGTGGCTGTGGATGCAGAGAAACTCTTTACTGAAGGTTGTTTTAAGTGAGGCTCACACTTCTAACCAATCAGAGAAGGTCACACGCTGCGTTACATATTGACTTAACAAGATACTTTAGCAACAGCCTCGTGATATCAGCAGAGAGTGAGGAAAAAGGTTAGACAACCTTATTGTGTTGGCTTTAACAGACATTTGAACATGTATCTGTGCCTTAAATTCATCATGGGTGGTGTAGTGGACAGTTTGTCAAGTGACTTGGCTGTGTCTTCACCATTTCCCTTTGTGTGAAGGGTTTGTATTAAAGCAACAGCAATGGATCAATTGCCATCCCAATTAGCAGGAGCTTTCATCTAAAGCAACTTACAACCAGACACTAGGGACAACTGTGGTGTACAGTGTCCTGTCGCCTCTTCAACATGCAGCCAGCAGGACCGGGAGTTAAACCACTGACCCTGTCGTTCACGGACAACCGCTCTTCCCACTAAACTACAGCTGCCATAGTGTCTGCTCCTGTCCAAACCTCCCTCCAGGTGAGGTCCAGTATGTTCACTGACAGAGTGCAGGTCATCCGTGTTTCATCAGAAAGCAGCTCTGTGTGATTTGTTTGACCACCCTCAGCCCAAAGGGGATTTTTCTATTTGTCTATATTTTAAATTGTCTTAAGACTGTGGTACATAAAATGCTGGTCACTAACTTTGGAAAACCTTTAGCCACAGTGGCTAGTGAGCAAAGATGTTAATGCCAGTCTTTGTGAGGTACTATTACAACAGACTACTCGTGAAAAGGACTTTTCCAATCATCACTTTTAATTCTATTTGCGTTTAATTTTATGAAATGGAAGGTTGGCCCCCAAATGGCTGGCCCCCCAAGTGTTAAAGATTTTAACATCTACGCTATGTGTGTCATTATTAAATTAATTTACAGTATCTCCTGCACTTAAAATATCTGAGCGCATCTCAAACGATGAAGCAATCGTGCCCTCCTCTCCTGTCTTCGTCTCCCTGGCTCCTATGTCAATGCAATTGTGGTTGTATAACATGGTTAGCGGTAGAATATAATACCATCATTTTGAGACACAATGTAATCAGTGCAGTAATTTGATCATGACCTGCTGCCACCTGCTCTTCAGAAACATTGCTGCTCTCATGACAACAAATGTAATGGATGTGGCTGACTCACAGGAGAAGGGGACAAATCAAGGTTTTTTTGGGATACAGCAGGTTTTCTTCGTAGCTTATAAGTGATAATAAAATAGTTGAAATTAGATCATTTGCTTCTTGCACTGAAAGGATAGTTAGTAGGAGCTGTCAATCCAAACTCTTAAAATAGTTTTGACAAAAGCAGCTAGCATGATGTCCACTGAGATGGATAAAACAGACAAGTATATTTCAAAAAATATGACCTACAGAATAGTAGTACAGATTAGCCATAATATAAATTACACAATAAAAGGGTTAAAACATAACTGCAAAGAACTTTTCTCTGACAATTCAGCAGTGATTCCATCCTATGACCTTTTGTTTCATGCCTCCTTCATGTCTTTCTGTCAAGCACATGGTGGAATAAATCCCTCTGGAGACGGCCACAGCATCACCTCCGGACTATATAACACATGGCTACTATTAGAGCCCTTCCACATTAACCTGATTTAGTGGCAACTATGTCATCAGGTGGACATGACTCCGATTATGAATAGCTAGTACAACAGGGTACCTTTAGTTTATGCAGTAAAGTCAGAATCCCAGGATTGGAAGAGTCTATATCCAATGTTGTGCAGTCAGCTGTGTTTTTATGCAGTGAGGCAGAAGGGTATGTTCATATAAAATGGATGGCAGAGATGGGAAATGGTAATGGTCCTACATTAACAACTCAAGTGTTCACGTCATGAGAGTGGGTGCATGTGGCCATGAGAAGATTCAAACTCTATGCACTGACAATGCAGAACCAAATCCATTACATTTCCTATTAGGTCTTCGGCTAATGTAATATATATTACATCATTTGGCTTTCAGGGACGATATTATTATTTTCCAAGTTGGATATATTGCAGGTTTCAGAAAAGGTGTAGATGGGGTTAACAGATCCTGGATCAAATAAGTCATCCTGGATGTTCTACTTCTATACTAGACCAACTTTAAAACTATTTGAGAACTGTGTTATAAAACCCTCATGGTTGTTTGTGAGACCACGTGTATCAACACCAAAAACCATGACCACCGTGTTATTCATCATTTACATGCTAATGGCAAAAAACACAGAGAAAGATGGAGAGAGAGTAAAAATAGTCAGTGTGAGGGAGAAACTGGGGAGAGGCAAGAGAGCAGTTTCGGACCTGCTATGAATTTAATGATGCTGCAAAATGCAGAAATGTGGGGGCAAAACGGTGTGACAAATTAAAAGGTGAATCCTTACTGGCACCACAATTGCATGTCCACTAATCTGATAAGATGTTTATAATCTGTGCTTTATACTCAGAGCAAGGACAAACGCGACTATAACCTGGACAGAGGCGAAAGTAAAGTTTAGAGAATATTCTGCAAACTGTTAATTGTATATTTCTTTCAGCCCCATACTAACATTAATTGTAGACCTTATTGTGGGTACTTCAATTAAAAATGCCACATCCATTGAGTCACCACCCATAGACCAATTGATGAGAAAATACACACCGGCCTTTGTGTTATAACGCACATCTCTTCAGTCTCATCATCTTGAAATGAGCAGATTGCTAAGTTAAGAACAATGCATTTGTAGTTGGATGAGACATCTCCACCAACTAAAGCTGGGAAAAAAACCCTGCTACTGAGTAGGTTTGAGTTTGTGGATGTGACAACAATCTCAACATAAATTTGAAAGAACGAACAAATCTGAGATCATGACAAACTCTCAAACATTATCTGGCTAAACCCTAGTACTTTTCCAATGGCCTAAAGAAGTTTATTCGTCTAATCTTAAATATTCCCCAACCTTAACCAAAAACTTTAATTCTAAAACTCCATTCATATATTAATCATTACATTACCGTTGTATGGATGGCTGAACCTTGAAAAACTTGACAAAACGATTGGAGGATGTGAATGTGAATGCTCTCAACTATAGGCCATGACGAGTCACTCAGTGGTTTGATAAACTAGAGAATGCTGCACATCATATATCACATATCTATGGGAGGGCTTGGACAATCGTGTTACAGTGCACTCTCCACCACCATCACCAATACCAAACGAGGGATTATCTTTTAGAACTATGATGTTCTATCCCTCCAGTACAGATACAGCAGCATTTAGTGAACCGTTATTGATTTCTTTCAGCCATTATTATGGTGCTGTAGGTGACATTCTATCATCAAGTAGGTCAGTAAGTTTTTATCATGCACTATGTTGCTACGACAGTTGCAAAAATGAATGCTGAGCAACCATCTTCTTAGGTCCAGGCACTAAGTTGACATGGCAGGACTGAGGTAAAAACATCACGATAGGTTTAGGGAAAATAAGAACATGCTGAAGTACAAGCATCTAGTGACAGTTTATAGTGAAGCAAACACAGCCTCTCACTTGAACACCCAGTGCCTCCAGGGCCACTCACCCAGCCCAGGTTAGGGTGGGCCATGCCTAACTGAATGGAGTGATGACATTTAAATTGATTGAGTTGAGGAATCAACACAGAGGCACAGCTGTTCTGGATGAGCAACACCTTATTAAGACATTTTATACGGTTTTACTCTTAGTCTGTAGCCCTGGTTTTTTCTCTACCAACCCCTAATGGAAATACCTGTGCGGTATGTTCAGCAGGTAGCCACTAATTTGTTTGTCAGTTGCTAGGTACTGCGCAGGCAGTGAACACTGAGCTTTTAGAGAATTTTCTTATGGAAAACAGTTGCCTGCTACAGGTGGAAGCAGCACTGATGAATGCAGTGGCAAAACATGTGAGCAGCAAAGTTGCATACTCTTAAAAAAATTAGTTGACACATAATAAATATGCTTTCTATAGTTAGTGAAATACATGATTGGCTGTCAGCTCTGTGTGAATTGAATAGTTGCTTTGTTTTAATGTTACTATACAACTAATGATTTTATTGTACCTCTTGTCTACTACTACTACTTCTCTTTGGGCTTTTCCCATCAGGCGTCACCAGAGCGAATCATCCTTTTCCACCTCACTCTATCCTGGGCGTCTTCCACTCTGACACCAGCTAACCTCATGTCCTCAGTTAGCACAGAGGTGGGTGACTGTGGTGCATTTGGTAGCACGATTGTCCACCAATCCTACAGTTGCTGGTTTGATCCCTAGCTCCTCACATGTCAAATTGTCCTTGAGCAAGACACTGAACCCCTGCTTAGTTGCTCCTGGTGAGTGTTTGCCAGCTGCATAGCAGGTCCACCATGTATGAATGTGTGTGTGTTTGAGAGTGTAAATGGGTATATAAGAAGCAGTGTAAAGTGCTTTGAGTACCAACAGGTAGAAAAGCGCTGTATAAGTGCAGACCATTTACCGTTTACCAAATATCTCCTGCTTGGTCGTCCTCTTGCCTTCTTGCCTGGCAGCTCCATCTCCAACATCCTTCTACCAATATATTCGCTCTCCCTCCTCTGCACATGTCCAAACCATCTCAATCTGGCCTCTCTGACTTTGTTGCTAACACAGGCAACGTGCGCTGTCCCTCTGATAAGCTCGTTCCTTATTCTATCCAACCTTGTCACTCCTAAGGAGAATCTCAACATCTTCATCTCTGCTGCTTCCATCTCTGCCTTTTGTCTCTTTCTCACTGCTACTGTCTCTAACCCATAGAGCAGAGCTGGTCTCACCACTGTCATGTACACCTTTCGTTTGAGTCTTGCTCTCACCCAACACTCCTAACAACACATTTTCCTCCACCCAATCCAACCCGCCTGCACTCGCCTCTTCACCTCTTTTTCACACTCCCCATCACACTGTTGACCCCAAGTACTTAAACTCCTGCACCTTCTTCACCTCAGCCCCCTGTAACCTCACACTTCTACCTTGCTCCTTCTCGTTTACACACATGTATTCTGTCTTACTACGACTGACTTTCATGCCTCGTCTTTCCAGAGCAAACCTCCACCTCTCCAGCTGTTCGTCCACCTGCTCTCTAATCTCACTGCAAATCACAATGTCATCTGCAAACATCATTGTCCAGGGAGATTTCTGTCTGACCTCATCTGTCAACCTGTCCCATCAGCATTGCCTTTCACAAACAAGAAGGGACTCAAACAAGAAGGGACTCAAAGCCGATCCTTGGTGTAGTCCCACCTCCACCTTGAACTCCTCTGTCTGACCTACGACACATCTCACCACTATCATGCTTCTCTCATACATGTCCTGAACTACTCTGATGTACTTCTCTGCCACTCCTAACATCCTCATACAGTACCACAGCTCCTCCCTCGGCACCCTGTCATACGCCTTCTCTAAAACCACAAAGACACAATGCAGCTCCTTCTGACCATCTCTGTACTTTTCCAACAATCTCAAAGTGAAAATGGCATCAGTGGTGCTCTTACGGGGCATGAAACCATACTGCTGCTCACAAATCTCCACCTCCTTCCTAAGCCTGGCTTCGACTACTCTTTCCCATAGCTTCATTTTGTGGCTCATCAGCTTTATCCCTCTGTAGTTGCTACAGTTCTGCGTGTCACCCTTTTCCTTAAAGATCGGCACCAGAACACTTCTCCTCCATTCCTCAGGCATCTTCTCACTCTCTAAAATCCTGCTAAACAGACTTGTCAGAAACTTCACTGCTGTCTCTCCTAGACACTTCCACACCTCCACAGGTACGTCATCAGGACCAACAGCCTTTCCGCTCTTCATCCTTTTCAGAGCCTTCCTCACCTCATCCTTTCTAATCTCTGCTATGTCTTGCTCCACAACATCCACATCTTTCGTGGCTACCGTAAGCTTTCCGTTTGGCCTTTGCCAGCTCCCTCTTCACTCTGCGCTGCACTTCCTTGTACTCCTGTCTACTTTCCTCAGTCTTTTCTACATCCCACTTCCTTTTAGCTAACCTCTTCCTCTGGATGCAGTCCTGTACTTCCTCATTCCACCAAGCGTCTTTATCTTCTTTCCTCCTTCCAGATGACACACCAAGCACTTATGAGCTAATGGTTTCTGGAATATAACTGGCTTGCTGCAAAGCTCATGACAGTGCTGAAAAGAAACCGGGGAGTCCTACCTGTTTCCCTGATTACCTCTGCTGTAGTTTCCCAGTCATCTGGAAGCTCTTCCTGACCACCAAAAGCCTGTCTCAAATTCTGCCTAAATTCCTCGCAAGTTTCTTCATTCTTAAGCTCCCACCATTTGGTCTTCTTTTCTGTCTTTCCTCTCTTCTTCTTTCCACCTGCGTACTACTACTCCTGGAAGTGTTGACTACAGCTATTTCCATCCTCTTAGCAAAGTCCACCACCATCTGTCCTTCTGGATTCCTGTCCTTTACACCAAAACTGCCCATCACCTCCTCATCCCCTCTGTTCCCCTCACCAACATGCCCATTAAAGTCTGCTCCAACAACTAGTCTCACTCCTCTGGGGATACTCTCTATGACCTCATCAATCTCACTCCAGAATCTCTTCTTCTCTTCTAACTCACAGCCAACTTGTGGAGCATACCCACTGACTACGTTCACCATCACCCCTTCGATTTCTAGCTTTAGGCTCATCACCCTGTCTATTGTTCACAAACTCCCTCTTCAGGATCACACCTACTCTATTTCTCTTCCGATCCACACCATGGTAGAACAGTTTGTATCCTCCTCCAATACTACGTGCTTTGCTGCCCTTCCACCTCGTCTCCTGCACACACAGTACATCTACCTTCCTTCTGTCCATCATGTCTGCCAGCTCTCTACAGTGGTAATCGTCTACTTACCACTGTTGTTTCTTTTTAAACAACAAAAATAACCTACAGACAAAAGATCTTGTGAGGACAAGGACAACACTTCACAAGTAACATCAGACCAATTATGATCTCACCTCCTGTTCTCTTCCCACGGTCTGTTCACCACTAATTGTCTTCAAAATTGATCAGAGAGGCAGTTGCAAAAGAAACTAAAATACAGTATGTACAAAATGGAACTGGAGTTTCCCGCTCTGCACACATCATTATCTCTCCCCTCACTCACAGCTCTGTGGCCACTTGCAAACCATTATACTGTAAGACAATCCCTTCAGTCCTTCCTTACCTTCTTACTTGCTACGTTCACATTCGGTGGATTATAATCATGACTCACAATTACCTAGCAGCAGTTTGGGCAGCAATCCATCTGGGCTCAGAGCAGGCAGCAATGGCGCTCAGATGAATAATGTGTGTGTTTGTGTGTGTGTTTTTGTGCATTTCCCCTGTGCCTCAGTGGACATTAGCTTCAGTGTGTGAAAGTGTGCAGTAAATCTCCTGTGTAATCCAGAGCATCCAGTCTATAGTGGATCAATGACTCAGGCTGATGAATGGCTGCTGTAGCCTGCTCAATATTATATGACACAAAACAGTGCCTCCTTATGTACTGTATATTGTACAATAAATGTAACATTAATTTGTTTGTAGTTGTTCTGATGTGGAGATCACTGCATGCGGGCTCAGAAACACCTCTGACAAGCCACACAGCATGTTGCTGGATGCTAAAATTTAACTTTAAACTGCTAAAAAGTATGCAAAGAAAGACCCAAACAAAAACAAGATCCAGAGAAACAGCCGCCTTCTTTCTGCTCCATATCATGTGTCCTGTGGTCTCAGGTGTCATAAAATCAAGGATGGCAAACCTTGCATTTCAAAGAGGAGACAGACGATCTGAATTATTATCAGTGTGCAGTTGAAAAGTTAGTGTCTGTGTTGGTTTGGTGGGGCATTAGTGGTCACAGCATGAGTAACATGCACATCTGTGAAGGCACAGATTAATGCTAAATGATGAACAAACACATGCCGCCATCCGTGTCTTGTTCAGGGGAGGTATTGCTTATTTCAACAGCACAATTTCTAACCACATTCTGCATTTATTACAGAATGTGGTTAGGTAAAAGAGTCCAGGAGTTAAACAGATGCCTATCAGGCATTGAAAACATCTGGAGAATTGAAAGGTGAAAAGCAGTTGTTAAAAGATAATTGATGCAAAACAGTCAAAACATGCCCCCCTTTGTTGAGCATGTTGCTGGCATCAAAATCAAAACTACAATATTTTTCCAAGAGCAATTTAATTTCTCATTTTGAACCTTGTTGATGTGTCTTTGTCATCAAAATTTAGTTTAAATGATTTGAAAGTTGATGCATTCTCTATGTACCTTTATTTATTTACAGCATTAAACATTTTCCTTAAAATGTTTGTACATCATTCTGACAGTATTGCACTGTAGTTGAGACTTCTATTAGTTGTGGTAAATTGTAGCAGAGCCTGTTCCCTGTGGATGTTTGGTTAGAATTGGGTAATGGATTTCAAAGTGGGCCCATTCAACGGAGTAAAGATTGCTCAACGAAACATTAGCTAAAACACTTTTTTATCTTCCAAGTTTGCTTTGTTGTGCATTTTACAACGTACACATGCTTCCATTCACCTTAATTCATAATCGTAGGGGAAAGACTGTGGTTTTGCCAAGGAAGAGGCAATTTCTTTGGCCTAATGATAATTTACCTTCAGGATTTAGACATTTAGTTGCTAACAATAGACTATGTTATAAAACAACATCCTATTCTTTTAAAACATTATTTTCTCTCTCTCTCTATCTATATATAAAGTATGAATTGTATATCTTGTTGTCCGTGAACGTCTTTTTCTTTTTCCAGTAGTCCACATCATGTTGTCCTGTTTCAACAAACCCCCTGTTGACCCAGGGATGTCCAAGCCAGTGTGACTGTGTTTCAACCCTCAATAGCAACCAGGTAGGCAGGTAGAATATTGCATAATGCATATTGACCACGCCCTAACCAAGAATTGAACCTGTGACCTACACTGAGGGCTGTGACCCCCCAACTGGGAGAGTGGCTCCAGCAGATTCAAGGAACAACATCTGAGATCTCTGTTCAAGCGTGCTGTCTTAGGAACAGCTAGGATACTGCGCAGGACCCTGAAGCTCCCAGGCCTCTAGTAGAGGAGCTGAGCTAAAAGGAAGAAATAAGACAGCCCCAAAGTAAGGGGCCAGCGGGGATAGTTTTTCCTTCTGTAGCCCGCTTATTTTGAAGTTAGTATAACAAGGCTAAGAAGAAGAAAAACAATAACAAGTTAAGTTTATCTTGTTTTCTTTCTTTTTTTGTATATTTATTCTGTCTGTTTACATAGTCCACGTTGACACCAACTAAATTATTTATGAAGATTCCACGTTAGCTTTTCTGACCATGATTATTTACATGTTTTGTTTGTGTTTAGTGGACAGACCACATGGCTACAGGAACAACACCATCACTCTGCTGTGTTAGTGTTACTCTTCAACGTGACAATAAATAAAAGTATGTATCTGTAATATTACTTTACCCTGCTGGTTGACATCAAGCATATGCCAATATACTTCTTTGCATGATGAGGACTCAAAGCACAAGTGGCATTTACAGCAGGGGAAAAAAAAACAAAAGTAGTGAATGCTGCACATTGGGGCTTTAATGTTCCAACTTTCAAAAAGGAAAGTGTGAGCCCACACCATGTCATAGTCAGAAGCCAAGTCTTGTATATACCAGCTGAAATACGTGCAAACTTTAGGCAAATCCACCGAACCCAGTGGCTATTCAACTTTCATTGTCTTTGTATGTCAATAGTAAATCAGCCCATTGCAGGAGTCTCTCTGAATGGCTTGTTGCTAAATATCTGTGATATTTGTATAGTCTGTGTCAAAGGGTTCCAGAGATTTAGGCTGTAAAACAAATGTCTCATCACATGACAAGCATCATACAGGGGCTTCAATGAGAGCAGAAAAAGCTGGTAAACAAATGAGCCTTTAACCACATAACTCTCCTCCTCCCCCTCCTGCCTTTCTCTTTTCCCCTTTTCAATCTTCCACTTCTAATTTCTGCTTGTCTGTCCTACAGAACTCTGACCTTTACCCCTCCCCCACAGAATAACAGCCTGTTCAAGCACACACACACAAAATCTGCAGACACACACACACACACATAAATATATATATATATATACATATGCCAGTGACGGGCGTGAAGGCTTTTGTGACTCTCAGACATTTTGGTTTTTGCTCTTGTAATATTAAATCGCCAATACCTTCGTGGGCTATGAGATGCACATAATGTGTACAGTACACACAGCACACAAAAGAAGACGTGTATCCACGCACATGAGTCACCAACAAACTGGCCTGGCTGCAGACAGGCCAGTATAGATCAGTTAGGTATTGATTTGCTCCACATTGTTACAGCCAACAGCTGCGAAATGACCCACGGTCAAAACACAATCACACAGCAACAGTTTCACCCTGAGTCAGACCACTGACATCTGCTACGCTACGCTCTAACATTTACCGGCCTTTCACTACTTTACCAACACACATGAAGACATCTGGTGATCATGAAGTGTTATGTTTGACTTCCTGCACAAGGAGGCAAGAACGAGAACAGAAGAACAGAAACCTACAATTCATTTGAAAAAGAAAACTCTGCCTGTGGCCACTTCTTAACATGCTCCCAGTAGCAAAGGTCATACATTTTCATGTCACATAAAAACCTGTACATCAGCTTTGCTACAGTTAAAGTAGCACAGTGACAAATGTATTTTTTTCTATTTTATTTTTAAACATTCTGCAACAGGTTCTGAAAACTGAACTTCAAAATGAAAACACTGAACAGGCTGAAAATGACTTCCCACACATGGCCTTGATGATGATGTGAGAGGAAAATTATGTTTGTTAGAGCCAAATTAGCAGAATTGGTGGTTGTCTTTGAACTAAAATTAGAAAGGAAGACAGACTTAAACAGAAGAAGATGAATCAGATGAAGAGGGCACAAGTAACAGTGCATAAAAAATCTCGGTGGTCCTGTCTGAGACAGCAGTTTGTGAACAGTGTCGTGGTCACGTCTCACTTCACACCACAATGTTCCATTTAAACTGAAATTTTACATAATGAATTTCTAACATTTAGTCCAAAAAGAGGAAGTCGCCCCCTGTATTAATATGTTGATGCCAGAGTGGATCCATGTGCAGTTACTGATTGTTGCTGATCAGGATAAATTTCTGCACTGTAGTTTTTGTCAAAATCAGAACACAGTTAAAATATATTTGTGTGAAATTCAAGATTATTTGAAAACCAGTAAGAGATTTAGGTTATTTACTCCTATACGTGTTTTGTTCTTTTGATCCGAATATGGTAAGTGATAAGCAAAGAAAACCTACAATAGAGGAAAAATTTATACTAAATGTAACAATCTCACATATAAAAAGTCTGCAATGACTCCAGTCTTTGAATTAGATGTTTCTCAACTTGATCCCAAACTCCAGCAAAGGTGCTGTAATTCTATCCTGAAGAAACTTTCAGCCCACACTCAACTTGGGCCCATGTCATGAGGACAACTAATGTGTGTGTTCAAGAAGTAGATCAAACTGCATGGACTTGTTAGACTATAGCACAAAGAGTAACGTCATCAACTGAAGGAAAAACATGAATGCTTAAGCTTGCGCTCAAGGCTTCCATGAAATTGGCCAACCTTTTTTAAAAAGTTTATAACAAATCTGGGGCTGGTAATAGAAGGAACAAATCGAAAACAAAGGAGGAGGAGGAGGACAGAGTCATGGATGTAGAGGAAAGACGGAGCAAATGACTGCTGGCTGGCTGTTGCCGTCACCAAGTGTGGCAAATGTTGCTATGGAAACAGCCCAAAGTTCAGGCTATGGTAAACAGAGGTAAGTTTGACAGACACACAGAGAGAGACTGAACATATCTTTTTTACAGCCCCGCACAGCATGAATCACTTGGGATTGACTATAGTTTAAATTCTTTTTAAATTTAGGACATAATAAAGTGACCTGATAAGTAGATTCTGACTGCGGGTTGAGTAATACATAGTATATAATGATAGCTTAAAAAAAACATTAATGAATGTCTCCGAAGATCTCTGTCATCCAGGTGAGGAAACATTGGACTCCAGCTCATCAGTATCAGTACTAGTCGTAGTACTCAGATCAGAGTTAATCAGAAAGTACTGATTCTGAGTGTAGTATCTTCCCGTCTGTTCTCCAGTAACACATCATTAAGTACTATTCAGACCCCACTTTAGAGTCATTCAGGAGCAACTCATGAAGGATCAGGTCTCTCATTATTCATCCCGTGGTAACTATGGTGTTTTTGTGAACAGCATTGTAAAGTGTTACTGGCTATAATCATAAAATACATCACCACTTCTGATTCTCACACAGAAACACATTGTGTTTTGTTTCATTTGTGTCTTGAATAAAATGTAAAAAGAAAAAGATCTGCTTCTGTGATGCAATATATCTGCAAGTATTTCTTGCCAAAGTAGACATTTCTTCATCCCACAATTCAATCAGCAACACAGTTTTTTGTGAGGTGTAACATAATCTTTTTCAGTAATGGGGTACTTTATTTCTTTACTAATCTCATAAATTTTGATCTTTGGGTGTGTTGGTCTGTTTCACATTTTTCTACCTAAGAAAACCATAAAAAAATGGCCTAGTGAGTTACTAATTTAAAGCTTTGACATACTATGTTCCATCAAACCAAACGACAACCATCACTATTGCATGATCAGTATTCTGTGTGTCACAGCATGTGTACTGTACTTCATCAAAGTGTTTCATATGCAAGCCTTGTCTTTCCCACTGATGCTATCGCCGAGGTGCCGAGCTGTATCGCATATTACAGGTTATAGGATAGCTGAGCCGAAGATTAATAGCTGGGATTATCTCTTGAGCAGCCTTAAGGATATTCAGAGTGTAGAAAAGACATATAATTTTTTTGCAGCATGCAGTTTCTTTATTAGTATTATGCAACAGAGGCACTGAAATGATTTGTATTTAATGGCAGTAGGACTCCAAGCTATAGAAATGTCTAACACACAGTAAAGATATGAACTTTGATCAGTGTTTGGATGTTGGACTCCACTGTACTGACGTTGACTGTTAAACCACTAAGCGTTTTTGTGCTTGCTTTATGCTGATTGCATTAATTTCCCTGCGGAGCCAATAAAGTCATCTTGAATTATGAATCGTGAGATGTTCTGTAAGACTTGCTTTCAGCTGAAATTACAGACATGTTGAGACCAACAGATTTGAGACAGCAGCAAGGATCCCAGCGTGCCCTGTGTCGGCACACATGAGCGGGCACGGCAAGCTGTGTTCACAATGGAGCAGAGTGTTTCGAATCCACCCATCACCTGTTTCTCAGAAACACAGTAGGAGATATGTTACAGTACACCATCATGGTAAAATACTTTTGTATTATTACATTAAACATGAGCAATGCCTCACAATTATTTCAACAACACCGATGGTGTTAAATGAATAATAAAAAATAGGACCATTCAATATCTGCTAGATTAACATCTAAAGGATTAGTTCTGTTTAGTTTTATCAGTAAAATTAAATATGAACACAGTTCACACAACTGGTGACACCAAATGATCAGTAAATGTGCGAATTATTCAAAGAATGTAAACCTTCTAGAACAAATCCATAGACTTCTCATCAAATCAAATGAAAGTCATTTTTTTTTATTATTTTGGAGCTTCAGAGAAGATGAATGTTCTCATGTGGTTTGAAATGGGTTTTGCTGACTTTAGTTTACTGGTTTGGATAAAAGTCTGAGTTAGTCCGAGTTTGTCTAACATATAATCCTGTTGGTTTAGCCTGTGATTTACTGCACGTCGCTCTGTATTTATCTTGTTCCCACGTGATCCTTTACATATGTTTGTTGTTAGATGCTTGTTGCAGCTTAAACTGGGGCAGCGCTATTACAGTTTGTAATGTGCTACTGTACAATTTACTTTGCAGTTTTAGTTGGTAATAAGTCTCACAGATGTAATAATATACATCACTGGCCACTTTATTAGGTACATTGGTACAATCTAATACAATCCAATAGCGTTGCTCTGTCATGAATTCTACTATGAAGCTGAAACTGTCAGAAAAGTGAAAATTCTGTGTTTTTTATTGTGGTCATAGAGGCTGGTGGAGTTATACTGGAATGCATTATCTGAAGAAGTGGCTCTAATGTTTTAGCCACCCTATTTAAAATGGATGAGGGGGCCAAAACTTTGGAACCATCTGTTCTTATCACCAGATGCACTTTATCATCTGGAGCCTGTCAGCTTCAAACACAAAAATGATCATTTACTGATATTTATGTCTATATTTACTCTCCATTTAGCTCTCTTTTGGCCTCCACCAACTAAGTATCATCGTAGCTGCCATCGACTCACATTTTAACTCAGACTTAGATGAAAGTTTGTTGGATCTTACTAAGATTAGGCATTTGTATTGACATCTCACATACACGCTTCATAACTGATAACAGACAGATTTACGAGACACGTTCAGAACTTGTTAATGCAAATTACGGCTGACAGTGAAAACCACATCTAAGCACGAATAAACTAAAACATACAGTGTGTTCAGTATTTGACAAAACGCAACAAAAATGCATTTTTTGGTTGACATTGTGCTGAGTTGAGAGATGTTAAACATATAACTGTAACCAAGGGAATCTGTTTGCAGTCAAAGATGGCAAGCCACCAACCTCGACAGGAAGTACCTAATGTCAGCAGCAGATTTACCTAAAGATGAGTTAGGGATAGGCAACAGGGTCAATTTGTCTGGGTTGGAGAAAACATTTGTTCAAGATTATGGTCATCTAATAATACGTTTGGGTTTTAACCTCTTGGACAAGTTGAGCTTTTTGCAGCCAGGCGCCTCTTGAAGAAACTGCCATATCAAGCTACTGGCAGAATGACTGGGAAATGGGACAGTAAGGGAGTCTGCACTATAAATTATACTGCAGCAGACTCACTAAAGAACACTTAACATCAGTGTCTCTGGCTAAAAAAAATCACTGCTTTTGTTTCCAAGTTTAAAGGCTTGGTTACACAAAGATAAATGGGTTTTGGGTACATACTATACATAGCACTGGAGTTTTTAGAAGCTAGATATCACAGTCTTTGGATTCCACAGTATGAGTGATTTGTTTTCACATTACATAAGCCTTTAATATGTTAGTTATAAAAAACAAAAGATTAGTGGAGCTTTAGGAAGTGTGTTTAAGCTTTAAGAGTTTAACTTCTCTGTTGCCCGGCTTGTCTTTAATTTGTATTCCCCCAGGTTCACAGGGTCCATCTTAGAAGACCTAACAAAGCAGCGTCTGTGGCCCGACAGACTGAGTAACAGGGAATCTGTAGCCAAATGACACCAGATCCCGTTTCAGTCTGTCTCTACTCCTTCCGTTGCTTGCAACAGAATCTATGCGTACCCAGTCTAATCAATGCTGCCAGCTGCAGATTTAATGTGTAAATCTGCATTCTGAATCCACTTATCCACACAAAGGCTTGAATTTGGGTTGAAGATGGAACAAAAATGTGGAGGAAGTTGGAAATCACTTTAATATGCAGCACCGAGTCGCAGCACACCCTACCTCCATGTCAACTTTAACCTCATCACCTCACTAATTACCATACAGGGCTGCCTGTCATCCTCTCTCCCCACTCCTCCCCAAAGCCTCACATACGCTCAGTCATTGAGGTCAGAACATGGCCTACAGTCCATGCAGGTAATGAGAGACTTGCTTTATAGCTGCAGACGGAAACATTGCAGCACCGACATGCACTTGTTGGACTTTTCTCCCTCTGTTATCACTGCGGTGCTGGTTATCCTTTGAATGCTTCATCTACTTCAACCACATCTGACACACACACACGCGACTCCACCCATAGTACCTCTTTGTGACCTCTCACAAGAAGTGGATCAGGGCCTTTGAGAGAAAGAACATGAATATCCTCCACGTCAGACAGAACATACTGTAACTACAGCTGCAGCTAACATATCACTTTAGTTACAGACGACTCAAAAAGCAAAAGGAAGCAAATATCACTCAACGCTGTCATTCCTCTGAATGATGTGAGTGTGTGTGATTGAATCAGTTAACGGGTGAAATGACTGACAGCGCACAGTTTCCAAATATAACCCTCAGACAGGAAGATTAATTCAACCAAAACCAAATCCTGCTCACTGCCTCTCTGTCCTGTCAGCAGAGGTAAAGGCAGAATCAGCGGTAGAAACATAATCTCATGTTCACGCAGTCTGTTCACACTGACCTGCCAACAGCAGCAGGCAGCCAACCACCCATCCAACCCCCCACCCCCCTTCCCACCCACCCCCACCCCCGCAGCCACACACATATACATACTGCACAGCCATCCAACTGAAACGCAGCTTTAATGAGATGCACATATTTCAAGTAAATGAGGATAATCTGGGGTAAATATTACTTAATTCATTCAGGCAGATTAAATGTTTCCTTCCAAAACCCTCATTTAAACATACTGTATATGCTTCAATCATGCATCACTTATTTTACATCAGCAAATGTAGACCAGCATCAGTTAGCACCAACAGTTGCATTTCAGATGCCGATTCAAGATCATTCATTTAATTTTCATCACTGAACGCACATTTAATTACCTACAAAGACAAACAGCTCATTTCTACTCAAGCGCTGTATGGAAATTATTTGATTTTCCTCCTTACATTTAAATTGTATACAAATTTCCATTTGACTCTTTTGGATCCATGGTGTTAATGTTGTCTACGTGATAGTCAAATACAATAACACTTATATACGGTTGTCACTGTATAAATTTTATATTTATGTAATTTATCTTCTAACCCAATCTTACAGTCAAAGTTTTCTCTAAACCTAATGCAGTTTTTGTGTGTGTACACAAAGTCATTTCTATGATATCAAAATACAAACTCATTGGCAGGTTAGTGATGCAGATGTAGAAGTCATGTTCATGTTCAAGTCCATGTTGTAGTTTGTTTGTAGCCTGCCAATATCTTTTTAATTCTGAAGAAAAAAACCTGAAGGTAGTAGCCATCTGTGATCTCTAAACATACAACAAAACATACTGCACATTAATGAAACATTTTGCATTAATCCAAAAGAAGAAATTCCATTGAATTTCCATTCCATTCCATCTTCAACTAGGGGGATTCTGGTCTCCATAATGTCCTACAACAGAACATCATCCCACTTTATAAGCAGCAGCATCACAGAATGGAGAATCTTTTCTCACAGTCTGAGACCATCCGCTTTTGAAACGCGGCGACGGAGGGTGTTTGTACCAGCAGCCAACAACCAACCAAAAGACGCATGTATTTTGCGACATGTATCAGCCTCAGTGACCTTGTGAAACTGCTGCCATTCCTGTTGATGTAGCCAGGCATGTGGCTCGTGTTGTGTTTAAAGAAGCAGCGATTGGTGTAAACTATGTAAACTATGTTACACCAGCTCATGTTATTGTAGTCGTTGTTGAGGACATCATCTGCTATTTTGGTGCAATTTCAACAGTGGCCTTTCCCCCCGGGAGGGGGCACCAGGTGATGACAGGTGAGGATTGTGCACCAATGTGTGTAATGGCCAGCACAGGAAGCTACAAGCTGAATATTTGCACACAGTCATTTGGTGATGATAAATTGAATCATTTGCACATTTTGCCAACCTCAGTGTCTAATTTCAGCTTCCTTTGCTCTTGTGCCCAAATGATTTTTCACTGCACTGTTGAGCCTTGACTGCGAAGAAGGGCAGATGCAACGCCAGCAGGTTGAGACAAAACAAAATTAGAATTCAGTCAAGAAAGAGCTGGACTGTGATTGTCTTTAATTTAGCCAATACACATCACTGAAAATCTGGTTGGATGTTCCACAAAGTCGTCTCCACCAATAAGTGTTGTGTTTCTTAAAATATGCATATTAATCCAAATATCTTCTTGTTGGTGTGATACATAATTGTTTTCTTCTGGATCTGGCAAATTAAGCTTTTGTCACACATGAAAATCATTTTTTACCAACAGTGAAAATACACTAGTAACAGCTAGAAGTGATCAAACCTTTTAGAGACTTTGCTCCAAGGCTTTCCTCTGTCAATCCCATTGATCTGTCTCGTAGTTTAATTCTCTCTGTGTAATTTTACCAGCTGTGTTTCTCTGACTGACACTTTTGAACATTCTCATGAAAGATGTGTGTGATTTATGGCACACACATCTCTAGTGAGAATGGGGCAAAAGGTTTTTGGGTGTCGCCCAACAAGTGGAGCCGCAGCAGAGTAGCTCCTTCTCTTCCCAGCAATAAATCACGCATTATAGCTGTCATGTTTCTAGATTTAAGGCCCATGTGTTCTCACTCTCCTGACTGGAAGTCTAAAAATTTTCAAGAAAACTGAATTAACTATTTAAAAAACACTCACATACACACAGGGCATTAGTATATGAAGGACTGGAAGGACAACAGTTCAACCAAAGCTCACAGTGCCTGTTGTGCTCTGTACTCAATTAGATTATACATTATAATAAAAAACAGATTTATATTTATCATTGGACTAAAAGCCAGAAAGTGTGTGTGTTCCTATGTGTGTTTGAAGCTGCATACCACTGTGGACAGTACGACAAGATGATTTATAAAATCTCCTCAATGTGTGACAGAGCAAAAATGTGGTTAATATGTATTCAACGTGTGCTAAATCAAACTTTCTACAGCAAACAGCTGATGCGATGTAAGAACAACTACCACATATAAAGTGACCATGGCAGAGGGGAGGGGAGGGGAGGGGGGGCTGCTGGGATGGCCTTGGTCCAGACGGCTTTCAGTGTGCACACATCCTGCTCAATGTGATTTTCACTTCATTACATTCTGAGAGTTGTGTTCCAGCTACCGCCCACTGCCATTCTGGATGTCTGCTGGCCTCTGTCGTGTTTGCTTTCTGGAACATGAGGAAAAGGATGAGACAGTGAAAACAGGGGATGTGCATCAGGTGGGATATGAGGGGTTGCCAACGGCGTTAGTCAGTCAACATATGATTTTTATGTCACTTCAAGTGGAAGGCCTTACTAGTCGGTATGGATTGTATTGGTACTTTTACAACACTTGACAAAAAATGGGTTTCTGACAAACACAAATATTTGTTTTCAGTGTCCACATGTCCCTCAGAAATGAACTGTCCACCCATCATCTGTAACTGCTCGTCCGGTTCATGGACATAGGGGGCTGAATCCATTCCAGCTGTCATTGGGTGTTAGGTGGAGTTCACCCTGGACAGGTCCCCAGTGTGGCCAACACAGAGAAACATACACTACAAAGACAGACAATAATAGTGGGTCATTTGAATATACAAGCCCACAGAAAAGAATCAGCTTTGTCTCATCAGCTCTAAGAAGACTTAAGGTGTCTTTCAGCTCAGTGTTTTGGTCTTAGAGCTATCAGCTTTACTGTTTTGTTTCAGAAAATCTCTGTTAAACCTGCAGGAAACCACGAGCCAAGCACTCAATTGCAGACCAACAGAGTTAACAATCCAAACAATGAGCATGGTGACATTTTAATAGAGAAACAGCAGAAAACAAAACAATGTTAAAAAAAGAGAGATTAATGGATTTACACTCATGAAGTTGCCAGAGAGATATGTCCAAATGATTGTTCCAGCATATACAAAAAGAAAAACAAAGTACTGATGCTGCTTTAAAATGGTAGAGACACATAACAAACTTTTAGATGAATTATGTAATATCAACATCCTATTAAAAAGCCAGTGGAGCATGAATAGAATAGAAATCATATCATGATTTGGATATCAGATGGTTGGTCTGTGTGACAGTAAAATCTGTTTTCTGCAATCTGTAACTTCCACATGTTCAAAGATGTCAACAAAGATGACGCGGCATTTGTGTAGCTGGCCTTGTTGTTGTTGTTGCCCTGTGGTGAACATGGCATTTTCCAATCAGTTAATATGGACATCAATATGGTATTTGCTGCAATAATGACGTGATCCAGCATAGAAGCTGAACACAGCTGAACAGATGCCACTTGAAAAATTCAACTGCCTTTCCTTAAAGCTGAGTCTCCAAACAGTAAGGATTTGGAAATAGATTAGATTCAAGAAGAGTAAATAAATTAAACATTTATTATAAGCATATAAATCTCCTGAAAACTATGTTACAAACTCTTATTGAAGAGTAGCAGAAAATTAGATTAACATAAAATTAAGTTGCAGCTCAGTGATTACATGCTCTTTGATTAATTAATATAGATTAATTACATACATTCTTTTTTTTTTATATTTCATACATATTTTTTTCTTTTGTGATGATGTGGCCAATAAGGATGCCCTTTCCTGCCACAAGCCACCCACCCTCACTGCAATTTTTAGCAGGCTTTGGACCTGTGCTGGCTTGTGCAACCGCAACAGCTGGGGTTGGGCAGTGGAGTCAGGCCACAAACTGCAAAGATCCACGCAACATTATCAATCAATGTTATCATTTTTAAATGCATTTTTGCATATGATCATTTCAAAAATAATACCACAAAATACAATAAATCTCCTGTATGAATGGTTTTCATGACTTAATGGACGAGCCTTTCGTGCACAGGTCCAGGGGTTGCTGGCCCCAGATCTCATGTGACATATGTGTTAATAATTTTTTTATCTAAAAGCACTAGAGCTCTGTTAAAAGATGCAAAGTACCAAAAAAGAGACAACAAGCGTGTCTACAATAAAAGAAATTGACAATTTTATAATGCTTGAAAACTTAGCATACAGAGACACAAGACAAACCAAAAGAAAATGACTAAATTCAACACGAACACCTGTTCACACCTGGAAATAAGACACAAAAGTAAGGGAGGGGCCGTGTTGTTTGTCTGTGCCATTTCGTCATAATCCATCCATGCACTAGACTTATGGGCCATGGACAATGTGCAACCAAAAGCAATAGCAGACATCCACACATGCTGCCAGGCTGGCACGTGAACCTGCCAGCAGGGATGTAGGGACTGAGATAGACAGATGGAGGATACAGAGAAGATGAGAGGATGGCAGACACACATGAGTGAAGGGGAAAGAGAGAGACAGAGAGAGAAGTAAAGGACAACTGCCCACATGAAGGCTGGATGAAAAGACAAGGCCCATCCAGTGAGTGAGTAGCAATGAAAGAGAGGGGAGTGAAGAGGGTGGAGGAGCGATCGGTAAATGACTGTTGATACATGGCCTGCTCTCTAATCAGCTCCACAGGGTCTAATTAGGCCCAAACTAGCCACATGCTGTAATCATATAGTCCATCTACGTATATGCTGATACATATATTTAGACACAGCCTAAATATTCTGGTTTAGGGTGGGTGCGCTCCCTGACCCTGAGGTCCATCTTTTGAAGTCAATTAGTCTTCAGCCTCATCCCAGAGCTAGATTATTTAATCAACACAATAAAGTCAGCTCCACCTGCTGGTTTTGTTCCCCTAATCTTTGTCCCGACTCATGACATGACTCGTCACCGTCTTTGTTGTTGGACTGTGCAATTTAATATCGTTAGGCAACTACTTTTACTTAATAGTTTGTGTAAAAATGTATGTTGTGTTCTCACTGCAGTTGGATTTTTGTGTGCGCTTCTCGAAAACCACCAACAGAAAATAACTTAAACGCAACTGAAATTACATATGTTTTCCTGTACACTGTCTTTGTGGAGATTTATGTGTTTACAAGCATTACATCCTGTTTGCACACATCTGTAAGAAGAGTGTGACATCCCCTCTCCAACAGTTATTATGGGTTTCTATTTCGCAAATGTGTCAAAGATCCTAAACTTGCTTGAAGCCATAGGCTGAGATCTTTGGACTAGATTTGTACATTTATGTTCAAATGTAGTCCATATTAGTAATTAGTTCCACCATTATTTTTTTACTGGGTGGAAAAAAAAGTTGGAGAGAAGCAGCTGACTTAGGCAGACTTCCTAGAACTAAAGAGAAAGATTTCGAGTTACGTGTGCAGAGTCAAAGTCCTGATTTGAGTGAAACCACAAAACCGTAATTTTACTCCTCGTCTGTTGAGACGCTTCAGGTCGGGTTCAGTCTGGGAGCAATCTTGTCTATGCCACCTTAAAAGTCTCCCTAAATATATCACATATTAAACTTGTTTACACAAAGTGCCCCATACAATAAATCATGGATAGAGTAAGAGAAAACAGGTGCTTGGGCAGACTGGCTGAAGTTTCCCCACCCGCCCTCCTGAGGAACTCCCAGAATAAAGGAGACACTGCAAGTATGTACAGCACCGGCTGTGTGCAAAGTTTTCACTGATATCACCTCCCTAAGATGTCAGTTGCTATTAAGGCACGTTTCATTGTAAACAAACAGGTCTAATGAAACAATAAAAACTAGCTGATGAGCAAAAAAAGGAAGGAAGTGGAAGCTCCACTTACCAATACTACTACTATTAACGCTTCCAGTCACCGTTGCCTTCCCTGCTTTAAAACTAACAATGCTGGAGCCTGTTGGGGCCCCTTTAAATTTTGGTCCCATCAGACTCTAAGATCACCACTGGCCATGCTTACTTTACTTCTACTTACGTTTGTTTGATGCTGGATGTGGTTTTAGGTGGATGTACTCTATATGTTGGAACTAGTGTTAAACTTTTAAGCATCTATGCACTGTCTTGACTATTAATGAGCAGAGGTGGCAGTGATTGTACATTATATATAATTACTGCATCAAGCCGCCATTTACTAAGAAATACTGAACATAACTTACCTCAAAACCACAAACTGTCATTTATACATTTTGTTTTTGCCTTTTCGCAGTCTAAAAAAATTGGCTACAAAAGTATATTTATCAGTAAAGTGAAGTGAGTCACTATATGGGTTTAAAGCGTCAGATATTGGTTCTGACATTGTAAATGTGTCTCAGTTCTGCTCTAAAATTTAGCATCATTTATCATCTCACCATTTAAAAAAGTAACTCTTTTCTATGTTTTTCACAAATGCTAAGTTAGTGCAGCAGCACCAAAGAAACCTCATAAACTCTTTTTTCATTTTCATACAGACTAAATTACTTTTCTTCAGTGCCGACACAGCAGCATTCTGACCAGATGTGGCCTTAAGTAGGCCATCCTAACAAACCACAGAGGATCAGGGTGACAGTCCTATGAAATAGCTAATCCTAAGGGCTTTCAGTGAGTGGCTGGCTGTCTGATCTCCTCAGCACAAGGACATGTGTGATGTGTTTTGAAGCTGGTGAAACACCCTCCTCTGAGAGCTTTAAACTTAAAGATTTGGCCCATTAGTTTTTTTTTTCATGCTCACCATACGAGGTCATGTGGTAAACAGTAACACCTGCCTTCAGAGTCATTTTTCTAACTTAATTGCTCCCAGCTTCCCTCATTATGTGTAAATAAGAATGAGAATGGAGAAGCGTGTTGATGGCTTTTCATAGGTTTTAAGTGGAAATAAAATGCTGTTCGATTCTGTTTTATTCCCTAGAAACAGATCAGGGGTCACTCAGCGTATGTCAATTCCACTTTCAACTGTTTTGCTAAATGCTTTAGGTCTACAAAGAACCAGGGCCAGCTCTACAGGTGACGATCATGCCTAACTTGACTCGTCTGCCCAAACCACTGAAAACCTGACAGTGATCTCAGGGTCAAGCAGATGTGCACTTGTGTCACACATGCTTCAAAGTTGGCAGTGGCTCCTTCAAAAAACAGCAAGACTTCCGCAAGAGAACAGAGTGGGAATTCCCAGCACACACAAATTATAAAGACGGATCTTGTTAAAATCTGCAAAAAAGTACTTGAGATGGCTTGGAGAAGATCACAGCGCATGAAGAAGTCTTTTCAACAAACCATAATAATGACAACAGGAGCAGCATTCAAACCCTTCTAGCAGTAAGACTCTAAAAGTACCGTGTTGCTTGATGAGTTGGTTTATGTCTGAAATTCCTGTAAAGCTGATTGAACTGATGGTGGGACTGATTTACCTGACTTTGGTATTGACTTCCTTTTTTTTCTTCCTTGCGCCTCCCTTAGGTTTTATTTCTAATTTCAAGTATTTTATGGATTGCCATGAAATGTTATGTTCTCTTAAAGCATCAAAATACAACTTAATCTAAAGCCAGCATGAGACTCAAGGTCAATCCTCTTTGCTCTGCCCTGTGTCATTAGAATGTTCATAGGCTGATGTCGGTTTTCGGACAGCCTGCTATAGAAATGTATAGCTTCCCACAGGATTTTCAACTGACTGGAAAATGTAGGGTTCTTTGACATAAAACAAAAAGGCTCACTTGTTATCTCTTGATAGGCAGTGTAGCATGTTGTCAGCTGCAGTAAATCATCTCTCTGATCTGTGACCTCCCTGAGAAGATGAGGAGAGATACAAAAAAGCTCTTTTAGGAATGGATACAGTAAGGAAAATACTCACCATGATCCCCTGCACTCTTTGGGTTGCTAAAAGACAAGTCTACCAACTGCACGCACATCCAACAGTGTAATAGTATTAGCCGCTGGTACTCCTTCGCATCCAATACTGTCCACAGTTATGTAATAACAAGTAGTACTGAGAAGCTCCTGAGACTTTCTGTGCACAGGTAGAGAAACCAGATCCTGGAGGTATCAGGTATCACCGGACTTCGGGACCCTTCAGAGCCGCTCCCAACCCCCCACCTGCCTTCCTTATCGGGCTGCCAGCTCCACTCAACCACCTGCCTGCTCTTGTCATGAGCAGAAACCCAGGAGCCTGTTTGGAAGATGTGGTTAGAGAAGAGGGCTAGGAGTTGACCTTTTCCCTCCAACTGAATTTTTCTGACAAGAGAAAGGCCATTGGACGTTGGAGGTCAAGGTACAAATGATTGGATGGGAAAATATAGAAAAAATATTTTCTGGGTGCCAGAAGAAGCCACCCATTGTGCAGGGTGGAGTTTAATCTGTTCTATGCTTGAATTAAAACATTTATGTGCCCTCGGGTTTGTTCTGAGATACTGAACATCAAAGCTCCCCACAACACACTGTGATTAATAAAGAATTTGGGCCTTTGATTTGATAATTTACAGCTAAAACTCAGACATTACAAACATACTAAAACAATCACAGGAACTCACGAAGAAAATTGTCACTTACAGTGTTCTGATTCAGAAAGATGAAACAGAAGGTGATGACTGACTTGCCACCAAAGGCAGAAAAAAGAGGTTGTTCTGGATTCCTAACACATGAACATACTGTGAACAAACTGGTCTCAATTGGATAGCAACCTTAAATACGTCCCAGAATTAAAAGTGTATATGGTGTTTAAATGAAAGAAGCTGGATGAGTCTGATGCAGAGCTAATTGGCTACAGGCCCAGATCTAATGCCACAAGGAGAGGAATTAAATTCACGTTGGATTAAAGGAAAAAAACAGAGCAGCACTCCTCTCCATCATCCGTGTTTCGATTGTCTATGAACACTCTAAACGTATGCCATGCACTTTTTCAGCCCCGTCTTGATGCCAGTAGTGGCACCTTTCACATATCTGGCTGTGTGCTAAAATGTCAAGATGTGTTCATGTCAGAAGGCACACAGAGCTGCACCCAGTGAGCACCCAGATGGCCCATGTGCACCTTCTGCAGAAGCTGAGAAGCAACCCCGAAAAGATTGGATGTTAAGCTTCACAAACACTGCATCTATTCAGCCTCAGCAACTCCATGGTTTAGTGGTAGGGAAAGGAAACAGGCTTGTGCAACCACGCCATCTTCAAATCAGTAAGTTGTTTTAGATGTTTGCAGGCGTTTTATAAGAGGAATAGTGACGTTTGGCGTGGAAATTAGGTGGGGGTATCCAGAGAGTTCAGTTGACTCTCTTGTGTGAGAAGACTTACAGATTATAAAACAACTGTACTGGTATATGACCAAATTGTTTTAGCGTGTAGCTTTCATCAGGGTTAGGGTTTCAAAGAAGTGGACATACAGGGCAGGGGATGTCAAATTCTGCCTTCACATCCCGATTAAACCTGTTGGGAAAATAACTTGATCTCCCACTTGGTAGACCACCATCAGCAGCTGATAAAAGCAAATTTAAAAAAGAAATTGGTAGCTAATGTACAACAAGTGAGCTAAGGCTAGTTTGCTAAGCTGGTTGAGAGCAAGTGACAACATCAGCAGCAGCAAAAGAACGGCCAACCAGAGTGTTGGGCTGCTGCATTAATGCTGCTGAGACGTTTCTATGGGAACTATTGCCATCTTTCCCATTCTGCTGACCTGATGAAGGACACTGCTGAGGTGCGTTATGGTAGGAGCCAACCTTCGAGAGCCTGATTCATACTGGGAACTAAAAGTCAAAACATCTAGGCCAGTACCGCTTTGATTTGGATCATGAAAAATCTAATTCATATGAAACACATGGAAATTGTCAACATTGCATCTTTACTGTCTATAATATAACCAAATATGTGACACTTTATGGTATGGTGCCATATATAAAGACAACAAACTCATACGGAAAAGATATCTTGAAACTGACGAGAAAAGTGAGAAAAGACTTTGAAACTGATTGTCAGTCGCTTCGCTTAAAGCACAGACAGTTTTATAGCAGCCACTTGACATCAGCCCGGACAATAATGTGGAGAGGAGACAAGAAGAGGAGCCAAGGGGAGAGGAAGAGTAGGAGGACAGAGGGGGGGCTGCTCGGGCCACACCTACATGTTACAGTGGAATCAAAAGGGCAACAGCTCTTGTACTTTTCCCCTAAATCTGAGGAGCTGCATCAGCCAGCCCATCTTCGGTGGAAACCAGTAAAACCATGACGGCACATGTGGGCAGCGAGTCAGCAAACGGGAAAATTCCACTGTGAATTGAATTAAGTTAAGTTGCAGTTGTAGGATAGTAGGTCCCTGAGTCAGCCTCAAATTAGCAGTGTCACAAAACACACACAGATGGAGGGACGCGCACCAGTTCTCTGCTCTTTCTTTGTATTTCCATGCAGTTTCACCGGCTGTGTGTGGCAGACAGACAGACAGACAGACAGACAGAGGGAGAGAGAGAGAGAGAGAGAGAGAGCGAGAGCGAGCATCTCTGACCATCGGATCATGCAAATATGAGTCAAATGTTTAACCCCCGGCAGACGCAGGGTAGGACTGAGGCGCGGCTGCGAGACTCGCCTCAGTGGACGCACAGGAGCCGGGGACACGTCCGTCCATTACACAAGCAGAACCAGAACTCACTCACGGAACATGAACCTGTCTGAGCAGTGGAGGCGCGTCCAGCCCCGCCGCTCTCCGCGCCGTTAGACAGAGAACGGGAAGAAAAGAAGAGGCTTACCGGACTCAAACGTCTCCCACATGGGCTTCAGGCGATGTGCGAACGGTGCAGGTAGTTTCTGCTTCTTGTCTTTCTTTCCGGTGCGTCCTCCGGCGCCGAGCGCCAGTCCACGAGCTTCCGAGCGGTGAAATCCAACGTTCGCGGACCAGCCGGCGTCAAGCGCGAGCGAGCGGCGGGTCTGTCCGACTGAGGCAGGGACGCGGAGACGGGAGACTTGGCTCTTCAGCACCGCACCGCTTTGAACAGCTCCCGCTGACGTCACTGGCTGAGTACCCCGCCCCGCCCACTTCCAGAGCGACCGCCTCCTGAGAGCGAGCGAGAGGGAAAAAAATAATAAGAGTAAGACAGAGGGAAAACAAAGAGCTGTTTCCAATTTGACTGGATGCTGGTTTTTCTAGTACACACATCGTGTACTCTCCACTGGTTTCACAGGATGCTGGTTTGGTTTTGGGCCTGGAGGTAAATTATGCAGCAGGATATGGGATTATTCTTTTAAACCACTTTCTTCAGAATTGTTATGAAGTTCTCAGTGATTTGTTCCTGCTTTTGTGCTCTCTGCAGTTAACTGACGCATAAAGTGCTATTAATATAAAACCTTGCCTGAATGCAGAAGCTAAAGAAAGTTCCTTTTTGCTCTGAATCAGCAAACTTCCTTAAATTGACATTTAGTCCACTCTGTAAATTGATACTGGCAAGTTTCTTATGTATGTAGATTACGACTTTTACTAGACAACACTCCATCTTCTAACCATCTGTTTTTTCCTCCAAGCACATAATCATGTGTGATCATCACCTTTGTATTATCTGGCAGTAGCACTTCAAAGTTGCTCATCACCTCCCTGATTATATTTTGTCTGTTGCCTCTTGTTGTTCTTTTTTTTTCTCTCCACTCTCCGAGTCAGACGTCACCACACCCTGGTTCTGCTGGAGGTGTTTTTAGTTAAAAGGAATTTGTCACCTACTGTAGCTCCTAATCAACTTAATATTCGCTAAGGTAGGGACCTTACATTGTTAAATGCTGTGTGATGACTCTGTTGTGATTTAATACCATCCAAATAAAAAAAGTTTATTCATTCGTCACATTATTTCAAGTTAATAATTTCTGACAGTGAATAATACTCATCGTATTTTGAAAATATAAACCTTATATGTACATAAATGTACATTTAGTTGACATTTTTAGTCACTTTTATCTGAAGAGAAGAAATAAAATGAATGTTGGGTGATTTTTCAGAAAGCTGACTTATAAGGCTAATGTGGAGCAAATCTGGACCAGGCTTATCAGTCATGTTATCAACAGCATCCATGGTGTAGAAACTGCCACTTGTCCTTTAGCGCTATACCTAAAGCTCAGAGTGCACACTTCAACCTGAACTCCACATTGACCTTAAAGAATTTAAAGTGGTACTTTTGTGAAGTGATGAATGAAGTACTTTTGTTAGATAAGTACTTTTTCACTTTTCCTACTTCAGCCACTCAGTGCACACAGTATATTAATCAGTTCAATGACAAACTGTTTCTCATGTAGGAACAATTATTGTCCTACAGAGAAGAGATGAGCAGAAAAAGTAAACAAACGTTTGCAAAATGTTTGAGCTGAATAGTCCAGCAACTTTTCCTTCGTCATTTCCTTCCTTCTAAGGACCATGTGCTCAAAACTGCTGTTTAAGCAGAACAAACAGTGGTCATCTTTTCCACTCATCTTTTATTTCCTTTTCTGTTTGGAAATCCACACAGTTTATTGTTTCCAAAGAGGTTGATCATTTCAGTTTAGAAGCACCTTTTGAACGGATGCCCCCATCTGGCAATCAGTCTTCTGATCTGATCTGATCACCCTTATCCAATACTGCTATTTGGATCTCTCATGGGTCTCCATGTTATCAGGTTATTAAGGTTTAGAAATCACATGTAGAGAGTTTTCAGTCTTGTACTGAGCTCACTCCTGTGAAAAGTTCCAAAGTGACGATGACTCATCTAACTGATCCATTTAATATTCAAACAGACACTTCACCAGATGCAGCCCACACTTAGCTAGCAAATATTCAATGTTCTGTTTGCATAAATAGTTGTTTTTCAAATATATTGCAAAGATAAATAAACATCTTGTCAGTCAAAATCTGCTGCTCCACTTTGCTCCTTAGATATAGTCTTTTTACAGAAGTGCATTTAGAGGGTTTGGTGGCAAACGATTTTAAATACAGACACTGTGTGACAGCTCTTGATTAACTGGAGTAAAAAACTGTAACGGTAAAATGTCGGCCAGCCGCATAGCAGCCCCTCCATCGGTGTATGAATGTGTGTGTGATTGTTAGTGCGAATGGGTAAATACGAAGCAGTTTAAAGCACTTCGAGTACCAACAGGCAGAAAAGCGACAAAAAAGTGCAGAACACTTACCATTTAAAATACTGGATAAAAATGACGTATTTGTCACTCGCTTTCGGAAAAAATATAGGCCCATCACTTTCTGGGCTGCACACCAAGGGAAAAATAGGATGCAGCAGAAAATGTTGAGTCAGCAAAGTAACAAAGAGATGAGTTTGCCGAAAGACCGCCAGTGTGACACCACAGTCTTGCCACCAAAGAGACTAATTTCTGGCAGTGTGAGAAAGTTGAAACTTTTGCTACAACATATATTTTTACTTGTCTATGAACCAACCAGTCAGAAGACTGAGATGAGTTACACACTTATCATTCAAACCTGAAGCTCTCTTGGAGCTGCAGAATTGACATCCCAAGTTGGCCTGTTACTTAGGGTCCACATTGTTAGTAGCAACTATATTAAACATTTGCACATACACCGTCATGCCCTGGATCTCCCAATTAGTCAATTAAGTAGTTAAAAAAAAATTCACTTACAGTAATAAACCTCCATGAAAGTGGATAATACTGTTCAGGTGTAAAACAAAATATTTCAAAGCAAGTGCATTAGGACATAAAACCGCCTGTGGTGGTTGGTTTGTGAAACACATATTAAATATTTATATCCACTTCTTCAGAGTTTTTCAGAGTCTTTTCAAGGTTGGCTGACTCAGTAGAAAACTGTGCAGTGTTGCAAGATGATGAAGCCTGTGTGAGCATTTCTTGAAAATAGGAAAAATATGTTGTGGCTCCATTGTCAGTTTAGAACTGTACCAAGATATTTACTGTGCCTTTGTTGAAAGAACCACCCACCAGTTGAAATCTTGTTTTGTTGACCGTGCTCCCTATAACAGTTAGTGGGTTTAAATACTGTATGATGGAGTCATGTGTGTTGGCTGTTGTATGCCTCAGGAAAACAGCACATTTTACAGGAGCACAGTCTTATTTAATTGCTGTCACACAAATGAACAATCTTTCTTGAACCTTAGCCAAGGTGCAGTGCACCTATAACACCCACTACCACCTCTCAAATCATTTATAGTTCAGAAATGGAGCATTTATTCAGAAGTTGCACTGTTAGGGAAAATAATACATCTACACTGGGGAATGTTGCTGTGTTCATGGAATGACCCCCCACTTGAAAATGATATGACACCACATTGTGATTGAATTCGTGATGTGATGTCGTCACAATATAAACGATTTTTAAGTCAGAACAAACATGCCATATTGAGATGTGAGTGGAGGACAAGAGGAGAAAGGAGAAAGAGGCCAAAAGCAAGTTTTCATGTTGAATTATTTCCTCCAGTAAAGATGGATGTGCAGGCCGCCTCCGCACTGTCAGCTCTCACCCCGACAGTGACGTAGCTGCAGTGACTTCACTGCCCATCAGAGCTTTCCCCATTGCTCCCACAGGTGCCCCCACTGCATTTAAGTGCACACCGTGATCAGCTTCCTCTGTGTTTGAAAGCTCCACATAATTACATTAGGTCAGATGTAATGGAGTTTTAACGTACTCACAATGAGGCTGCCGTGGCTGGTGCGGGAGAAGAAAACATGATTCACTTTGGATTAAATCAATTTCTTCAATAAAACAAGAATAAAGGTAAAGAAAAAAATAAAGTGAAATAATATTGAGATTAAAATCTGTTTAAAATGCCCCTATGAGGAAATTACAACTACTTTGACTGATATGACACTATTAGGAAGCTATAGCTGTCAAATAATATTTAATATACTTTAAAGACATGTCAACTAAGCCACTGCAAGGAAACTTAATTGAACAGATTTCCCCTTTTATTAATTCATAGCATAAAGAGTCGTGAAGTGGTTTGTGTTGCCATCTCACAACTAGAAGGTTTTTGAACCTTATGTATGTATGACATTTGTATGAGTATGACATTTTGTGCAACTTAAGTTTCAACTTTCAGTTGCAACTTTATTTATATAGCGCCAATTTACAACAAGGTTATCTCAAGGCACTTCACATAATAATCAACTTTATTATGTAAAGTGCCCTGAGATGACCTTGTTGTAAATTGGCGCTATATAAATAAAGTTGAATTGAATTGAATTGAATAATAAAGTCAAGACTATACAAAGAGAGAAAAAACTCCCTTTAGCGGAAGAAACCTCCAGCAGAACCAGGCTCAGGTTGGGCAGCCGTGTGCCTTGACCGGTTGGGCTGAGTGGAAAGTGGAGAGAGAAAAGAACAGAGCAACAAAAGCAACAACAAAACATTGAGCAGGTTAGTAGGACCAGTAGCTGCACACTGGAGGACACACAGCGCCAAATCCGGGGACACCTGAAGACAGGGAGAGAGAGAGGGGGAAAGACAGGGAGAGAGACGACTACGGGACAAAGAAGACACAGAGTTAATGTCATACAGTGGTGACATTATAAATGTGGGGTGAGAGGAGAGAATGAAGGGAAGAGGAAAGTGGCTCAGTGCAGAGTCCCCCAGCAGTCTAAGCCTATAGCAGCATGACTATAACCAACTATAAGCTTTATCAAAAAGGAAGGTTTTGAGCCTAGTCTTAAAAGTAGAGAGGGGGTAAGCTTCGCCAATCTGGACTGGGAGCTGGTTCCACAGGAGAGGAGCTTGATAGCTAAAGGCTCTGCCTCCCATTCTACTTTTGGAAATTCTGGGAACCTCAAGTATGCCTGCATTTTGGGACCGAAGTGGTCTAGTAGGATGATATGGTACTAGGAGATCTTTTAAATATGATGGGGCTTGACCGTTTAAAGCTTTATAGGTAAGAAGAAGGGTTTTAAATTCTATTCTACATTTAATTGGAAGCCAATGGAGAGAAGCTAATGAAGGTGAAATATGATCTCTCTTACCAATCCCAGTCAGTAATCTTGCTGCAGCATTTTGGATTAATTGGAGGCTTTTTAGAGAGTTAGTGGGCCAGCCTGAAAGTAGAGAATTAAAATAGTCCAATCTAGAAGTAACAAATGCATGGACCAGTTTTTCAGCATCGCTTTGAGACAGGATGCTCCTAATTTTGGCAATGTTCCGTAGGTGGAAGAAGGCTGTTCTAGAGATTTGTTTTATGTGTGAGGTAAATGACAAATCCTGGTCAAAAATGACTCAAAGATTCCTTGCAGTACTACTGGGGGCAAGAGTTATGTCATCTAAAGTAGCAATATGGTTAGAAAACATGTTTCTTAGACTTGTAGGCCCAAATACAATAACTTCAGTTTTATCTGAGTTTAGAAGAAGGAAATTATACGTCATCCAGTCCCTTACGTCTTTTAAACGTGCTTGTAGTTTGATTAATTGATTTGTTTCATCAGGTTTCATAGATAGATATAACTGCGTGTCATCAGCGTAGCAGTGAAAATTTACAGAATGTTTTCTAATAATGTTGCCAAGAGGAGACATATATAGAGTAAAGAGTATTGGTCCTAACACAGAGCCTTGTGGAATTCCATTACTAACTTTTGTGTATGTGGAAGATTCATCGTTAACATGAACAAATTGGAATCTATCTGATAGATACGATTTAAACCAATTTAGTGCTGTTCCTTTAATTCCAATAACATGTTCTAGTCTCTGTAATAATATTCTGTGATCAATGGTGTCAAATGCAGCACTAAGATCTAGCAGAAATAGTATAGAGGCAAGTCCGTTATCTGAAGCCAGAAGAAGATCGTTGGTGACTTTAATCAGTGCGGTTTCTGTGCTATGATGAACTCTAAATCCTGACTGAAATTCTTCAAACAAGTCGTTTCTGTGCAGATGGTCACATAATTGTTTACAACTACTTTTTCAAGTATTTTAGAAATAAAGGGGAGATTGGATATTGGTCTGTAATTGGCTAAGACACCTGGATCCAGACAAGGTTTTTTAAGTAGAGGATTGATTACAGCTACCTTATAGGCCTTTGGTACATACCCTATTTGTAAAGATAGATTAATGATATCTAATACGAACGTGTCTAATAAGGGTATAGCGTCTTTGAGCAGTCTAACTGGAATAGGGTCTAGCAGACATGTTGTTGGTTTAGATGCCATAATAGTTGAAGTTAACTCAGCAAGGTCTACTGGCACAAAGCAGTCTAAAAGGGACTGAGGACTTACTGATGATTCTAATGTTGTATTTGTGGGGAGGGTCTGGTGAATTATATTTCTAATAGCTATGATTTTGTTTGTGAAGAAGGTCATGAAGTCATTGCTACAAAGTGTTGAGGGAATACTAGTCTCAACTGAACTATGGCTCTTAGTCAGCCTGGCTACAGTGCTGAAAAGAAACCGGGGGCTGTTCTTGTTTTCCTCTATTAGTGATGAATAATATGCTGTTCTGGCTTTACGGAGTGCTAATTTGTATAAACTCTTTTTCCAGGCTAAGCGTGATTCTTTTGAATGAGTGGAACGCCACTTCCTTTCTAGTCTTCGTGACGCCTGCTTTAAATTGCGGGTTTGCGAGCAATACCATGGAGATCCCCTTTCAGAATTACTGCCTTCTTTTTTAGAGGGGCAACACTATCAAGTATGGTACGTAAAGATGCTGCATAATTATCAGTAAGGTAATCAACTTGTACAGGAGTACAGTTAATGAGGCTACTCTCAGTTATATCGGTACGTGTTGAAGTAAATGATGAAGGGATCATTTCCTTAAATTTGTTCACAGTGTTTTCAGATAAACACCTACTGAAGCAAAACTTTTTTCTAGCTGCTGTGTAGTCCATTAAATTAAATTCAAATGTTATTAGAAAATGGTCAGAGAGAACAGAATTATAAGGAAATACTGTTTATCAATTTCAATGGCGTATGTAAGGACAAGGTCTAGGGTGTGACTAAAACAATGAGTGGGTTCTTTTACATTTTGAGAGAAACCAATTGAATCTAATAATGAAGTAAATGCCGTGTTGAGGGAGTTACTGTCAGCATCTACGTGAATGTTAAAGTCGTCGACTATGACGACTTTATCTGCACTAAGCACTAAGTCGGCTAGAAAATCTGAGAATTCAGTCAAAAATTCACAATAAATGACTGGAGGACGGTACACAATAACAAATAGAAGTGGATTTTGAGTTTTCCAAATTGGGTGTGAAAGGCTCAGGGTAAGACTCTCAAATGAGTTATAACTATGTTTAGGTCTAGGGTTTATTGGTAAGCTTGAGTGATAGATTGCTGCTACTCCTCCACCTCGGCCTGAGCTTCTAGGAACATGATAGTTAATATGACTTGGGGGGGTCAACTCATTTAAACTAACATATTCTTCCGTCTGCAACCAGGTTTCAGTGAGACAAAATAAATCGAATTGATGATCGCTTATCAAGTCATTTACTAACAGAGATTTAGATGAGAGAGATCTGATATTTAATAATCCACATTTAATTGTTTTAGTTTTTTGTTCAGTAAGAGGAGCAGTCCTAACTCAACACTAAAAATTTGTCTTGACTTGACAAATTTCCCCGAATAGGACCGTTGACTAGTTTAGTGAATAAAACAAAAGAACATGATCTTAATTAAATTACACATCAAGCTTTTTTCTCATGGAGCCCTTTGACATACCTTAAGAGAAACACAGTTAAAAAAAGGCAGAGGGTCTCCAGATTAAGTCATTAAGTGACAGTCAAGTGTGCTGAGTGGTTCAGCAGCAACCTGGAGTGTAGTACAGAGTTCTACATGATTAAGCAGGAGTGGAGGGATTTGTAAATGTCACACTTTACAGCATGACGACTGTCACCTCTCCTTTTATACCACCTGTCCACGTCTGCTCAACTCTGGCTGGTAAGGGTGCATTTATTATATAACAGGAAACTCTACTATAAAAAGGACTTATGTGGCTGGGAGTCAAAGTGACGCTTCTTGTTAATTTTTCAATCTGCCACGCAGTGTGACAGCGAGCTGAGAACAACATTTTGCTGCTGTGTTTATGTGGCTTACCAACTTGGGAAGCACCCTGAAGTGCTTTTAGATGCTTTTATTTGATGGGCTGTCAAGTGCAGACACCCGTTGAGGAGGCTGCTATGCACACACAGCCACACACACACAAACACAGCCTAGATGACGATGAACTCTGCTCAGAGGCATTCCGATGAATTATAAAAAGCAGTCTAAACACAGCCTCTTGTCCCATGAGCCCATTCATCATGACAGAAATTCCTTCTGCTGCCAAGATGGGGTGGTGGTCCATGGAGCGTGTGGAGAGAAAGAACACTGGTGAAGCTGGCAATACCATATTTGCTGTGTAGCTGATAATACATAAGCACATAATGCAGCCTGATCATCAGAAGAAGTGCAGTGCAGAATCACTATGGGGGAGTCAAAGTCAGAATATCTCTCAAATGATCATGAGTGTTGCAGTGTCTGCAGCAGACAGGAAGAGCTTCATCAATGTGACTCACATGGCTGAAATATGTATTGACACAAAAATTGTTGACCACATTCACTACAGTAAATGTATTTTGGGTGAAGTTTAGAAACTTAATGTTCATCCTCTGGTGGAATGAGCTGCCAAACTCTGCACGCTCAGCGACCTCACTTTCAATGTTTAAAAAACTGCTGAAAACAAAACTCTTCCTCATCTTCCTTTGCTCTTAAAAAAATTAATCTTTCGGCTCTTTCTCGTACTTGCATCTCATGAAACAGATACACTTCTTTGATAGCACTTTGCTTTAATGTTTTCTCATTGACTTAGATTTTTTTGCTTGCTTGGTACCTCACTTGTAAGTCGCTTTGGATAGAAGGATCTGCCAAATGAATACATGTGTATGTAAATGGATAACATAGAGAACATAACATAAACACTTTTAAAGTTCAGTAAGCTAATATGTCACAGAATCCTGCTGTAGCTTGTCATTTTACTGCTTTTTTTTTTGGTTCATGTTCTGTCTGTCCTCCAGCAGCTCTTCAGCCTCACCACTACATGCTCTCATTTTTCACCTGTTCACCAACTCATCTTCTTTTGTTCTCAGACATATACGTAAACCTTGATGCTGTATTTGCCTATAGAACTTACATCAAAATTCAAATTAGAGGTTGACTGGCCTGGAATAATAATAAATAAATTTTAAAGTAAATTTTATCAAATATAGTTTATCATTTCATTTTTATGTGGAGAATTCACAAATCTACAAGCCTTTGAGTGTTACACTCATTACACTGTCTGTTAGAATGTATGCCACAAAACATCCCATCCCAAAACAGTTTGCATTCGCTTTGTTAGGTGTCATCTGTAAAGCACATTGCTGCAGCCTCTTATTCTTTTAAATGTGCTAGAAAAAACATGTTTTTATTATTTATTTGCTAATTTTATTTTAAAGTTTTTACACAAACATATTGGGGCAGCATGGTGACGGAGTGGTTAGCTAGTTGCAGGTCAGTCAGAAGACATGCATGTTAGGATAACTGCCCGGAGGTGTGAATGTGTGAATGGTTGTCTGTCTGTGTATGTCTCTCTGTGTTGAACCCTGACTCTCACCTCGTGACAGCTAGGATAGGCTACAGCCTCCCTGTTATAGTTACAGATAATGGACAGATATATATTGAATAAATGAAGTTAAATACATTAACATATACAAGTAATGGGCTGAAATTTAAAAGCTCACAGTTGGACTTATTGAAGAGTCATTTGGCAGCTGAAAGAACTGGTTCTTCCTGCTGAGCCAAGACAAATGATCTGGCTCACTACATACCCATCACTATATATCAGAGTCCACTCTGAACTGTAGACATGCATTGTCTAGTTGCAGGGTGGGAGTATCAGCATAGCTTTCATTTGAAGAGGGAGCACAGACAGCTAATATTTTTTTCATTAAATACTACCTTGTATTGTAGTTATGATTTTTGGTGAGTGAAGGAGCGGAACAGAGTAAAATACTTGACTTTAGCTGCCGGCTTTTCTTAATCACCCTGGGATTCACGAATATCCACAAAACATGTTATGCAATCTAGGCCAGTAGTTCTACAGTGTCTCACTAGGTGCACTCCATGTGGCTGTGCTGCTGTGCCACTGATTATGCAGCAGCAAGCGCAGGGAAAACATCATATTTGGAGTCAGTTGACTTATGAGGGGCTGGTATGATACTGGTCATCACCAGCTGCTAAAAAGTCATGATAACTTCTTTTCAATAAAAAGTCCCAAAGATCTGTAAGCTACCACCATGTCATATGTGAGTTTATTGTTTTTTTTATTCCCTAAAAAATTGACAAAATGGTCAATACATTAAATGTCAAGCTCAACAGAATATTTCATTAAATATAATATTTCAAATATGTTGTATTTGGATTAAGTGTTGGCAAACTACATATGTCATAAAAGCTTATTATTTTTGTTTGCCTTTCTCCCAGACTCCCCATGTTTGTTGACTTGCTATAATGTGCAGATTCTAAACAGAACAGACCAATGAGCCAGACTGATATGGTGCCTGTTTGTGCTATTTCAACTCGCCCCACAGAGGATCCAACTACTCACAACAAAACCTTTACATTTTTTTTGTACTCCTTTGAAATGTATCATTATTATTAGTAGTAGTAGTAGTAATCTTTTTCTTGGTGCTACCTCACTGGAAGCTATTTAAACTGTGTGTTATGAAATCAAATGTGTAATGGGCCATATTAATGATATGATCTATGAAATGTTCATTTAGTAATAATGCATAACTTGAAAGCAGGAGCTACTCCATACATACTATGAAGATGTGGGAATTTAGTTGTACTGTGCATGTTAATACTCCAGGATACTGTGGACACATCTACAGCGAGACTGCGATTGAGAATGATGAAAGGAAAATGCCTCATTATTAAAACTTTCACAGTGGCTACTTGTCACTTTTTCCTGTTCTTTCCATCTTGTTCTCTTTTCTTAAAAAAAGTATGAGATCCAATATTAAGGAATATTGTTTGGCAAGCAACAGAACGATGACCCACCATCAAAAAGGACTTTTTTGTAATCGGTTTGAATGCATATAACACTATATAAAATTTGAGAAGCATATGTCAGATCCCTACAATGTCATAATCACAAAGGTTTGCAGATGTGAGATCATGAAGGCCAGGATCATACAGCAGGCTTAAAACCTGACAACACCAAAACCTACCACCATTTACTCTACAGTGTAGAGCATATCTGGCCTCTACCTCATATCCTGTAGACTTTCACATCCAATGATAAATTACACACAGACCACAGTTAAATAAAGTCTTGTCTGATAAGCTCTGCCACTTATTTTTAGACTGTCGTTAAGCTTTTGCATTCATTTCGTGTTCGTCTCCATCGTGACATTTCTGCTAGAAACAAACACAAAAACGTCCACATAAATAACATACATTCAATTATTGTCTCGTCTCATCTGGTATCCATAGCTGAGGGTTGGGTTGTCCTGCTTGATGTAGCAAGCTGCCTTAGCCCACACCACACTCACTCTATTGTGTGTCTCACTTTGTTTCTAATTACTAGTAACACTGACTCCTTTTGTGGGATCTGCCCTGGATTTTTTGTGTCACCCTGTCACTCACACATTATTCTTTACACTGTCACTTCCTCTTTCCTTTATCTATCCTTCCTTCTGACCTTAATTTCTATGTATAAATTAAGCTGTGGCTGGCCATTAAAAAGAACCTTCAATTCTCGTGTGAATTTACAAAGAAAGAAACAAATTCAAGATTTTGCTAACCTTAGCATGCCCCTCTTATGATTTAAAATTATTTTAAATCACTTTCCCGATAACCCTGGAAATTTGTACATAGCAAATGATACAAAATCAATGGAGCCCCTTGACGATGCTCTTCAAAATTCAGAAGGTATTTCCTAAATCATTAAACTTTTACAGCTTTTCCAATTGAAAATCAGTTAAAAATATTATTGGTAATTTTTTTATATAATATATATAACAAATGCAATAAAACTAATAAAATACTTTACGTCATCTTCCTTCTTCTTAGACTTTGCACACATTGTAATCAAGATGAGCTAATCTACAACGGGATTTGTAGGCTTCTTTAATAGATACATCTCAAAGATCCAAAAATGTCATAAAATGGGGGGTCTGTTGCACTATGTTTGCTGCGGGTTTTGGGTGAATGTGGGGATGAGGACAGCAGTTGAATGTCAACCGTGTACCTTATACCTTCAATTAATTTGAAAGACACTGTGCGGTAAAGAAGCAGGCTGTTTCTCCCCGTCTGTTACACAGGCCTTAGTTGAGGTGAGGTCTGCTCACCTGATGTGCTCTTATCTTTTCAGTCAGTCACTTAGTCCACAAAGCTGCTGTCGGTGCCTGGCTGCTGGTTTCTTTCCTTAATGAGGCTGCTGATCCTCTCACGCACAAACTCAAATACACACACAAACACTACTTAGCAAACCACAGAGGTCAAGGGACATAAATGAAGGAAGTGGCCTGAAGAATGAGTAAAGAGCAGGGAAACTGTCCCTTTTTTACTAGTGATGCTGCCTTAACAAATGATCTGGTTGCTTTCAGTGGCTCTTGGGTGCAAATGAACGAATTAAAGTCCTACCTAAAAGGTGTTGTGTCCAAATTTCACTGCCTGTGCAGCGTCCACTCGATTACCCCTTATGTGAAGGATGAACAATCACCCACATATTGAAGATGTTGAATTAAATCTGATATGTTGCTGTCCCTTAATCCACCATTTACTTGCCTTGTATTTCTTGGCTTAGTGAGAGCAAAGGCGGTGGCTGGTGAGTGAAAGAACAGCAGAGGGGGGAGCGTTGTGGTGGAGGGGTTACTGCTGCACAACTAGAGGGTTGTGGCTTCACATCCCCAGCTGTACCCTGCCTCTCGCCCTATGGAAGCTGGGATAGGCTCCAGCCCCCCCATGACTGTAAAGGGTATAGTTGCTTTCAGATAATGGAGGGATGAAAAGAGGCATTGGCAAGAATAAAAAAGAAATGAATAAAATAAACACACCTCAACACAGCCAACTGAGCATAACATATTTGGATGTTTAGAGCGAACAATGAGCATGACAATGGCACTGATTTGGCTCCATCATAACAAACAGTATAATTTTGTAATGAATTATAGTTTATCATTGAGTAATTTGATGTAGAAAGGGAAGCTATTTCAACAAACAGTTCAATGATCTGTATTAGAGGGTAGGTACAGTACAAACAATGTCAGAGGACTGTAAGTGAATAATGTAAACCAAGTCTAAGCTGCTCTTAGTGGGTCTTGGGATCACCTTGCATGTTAGCCATCAATGTGTGTGTGTGTGTGTGTGTGTGTGTGTGTGTGAGTGTGTGTGAATCGGTGAATGGGAAGCAAGATTGTAAAGAACTCCCTATATAAATGTATAATAATATATACATTTATTAGACAAGAAAAAAAATTAACCATGGTGACTGTACACAAAAAAAGTGTGTGATGAATATAAAAAAATCTAATTATCTGAAATTAGTAAACATAATCAACCATGTGCTTTCCCTTTCACTGAGAAATGACTTTTTTTGAATGAATAATGCATCTGCAGTAATCTGTGGAGCATCCTCCAGCTATTGGTTGATGAAGGTCCTCCTCATAAAGATGAATGATATGAAGAGCAGACAATAAACAGTACTGAAGGACGGGAGGACAGGCAGATGTGAAAAATATGAGGTTATGTTTATAATAGAAAGTCACTTATCATAACTGACAGTAACCAGACAAAAAAGACAGAGAACATGTGTGTTTTAGCAGCTTAGATGATTCAGTCAAGTCAGTTGGGATTTTAAATCAAGTATGCAACTGGAGTTTAGCTGGTATTTGTCTGACTTTATCGGCTTCCAGCGTTAGTATGTGTAAAGTGTAAACGTGTGTGTGCACTGTGTACGTGCATGCTGATATAATGCTAATAGGAAAGAACCGAGGAGCATTGGCGGCATGCAGTTTGCCTCGAGGGCCAAACCCAGCTAACAAGAGCTACTGTATTAAAGATTATGAGATTAAAGAGGCTTTGAGCTCATCCACTCCCCAAGCGCTTTCACTCTTCTGCTTATGCGACAGCCTTTCACCCATAACTGACCCTCACTGCGAGGGAAGCCGTGTGGTCAACAGTAATTTAGTGCTGACTGTGCTCTACATTTGAGCATAGAGTTACTCTTCTGCCTAAGGTTCTGTACAGTGGTGTACTCACACAATTGGTCAGATACAGAATGGTACATTAACATATGATGTGTGATAATACATTACAGTACAGCACAATGTGATATTATTTATAACATCATACACACTTTACCATTTAAATAAAATATAATACAGTACATACCATACAAGTGCAACTTGTATGGTATGTACTGTATGGTACTTTTGGACTATGAGAGGAAACCGAAGTACCTGGAGGAAACCCATGCGAGCACAGGGCGAACTTAAAAACTCCACACAAAAAGGCCACAGCCAATCGGAGCACAAACCCACAACTTTCTAGCTTGGAGGCAGCAGCACTAACCACTCCACCACCGTGCTCTGAACAAATGAGTTTGTGTGAAAGGAAACTGAATACGAGAAAACAGGAGCTGTTTGCATTACAACACATTACACGTGGACACATTGTTAAAGCGGGTTTAAACATTGCTAGAACTAGTGCCATCCTAGTAATGGAATAGCGACCATAGGACCATAGAATTTCACCTTATTCACACCTTCAGAGTCAAATCCCAGAGAAACATTTATTGTAAAACAAAAACCATTTTTACTTGCGTATTACATCCCTCTGAACGAGAAAGAGAGAAAAAGTGTCACAACTGAAGATGAATTTTCATCTGAAGTGTAATGGAAGACCTTTGGCATAACTATTGGGCGCTCTAGGTGTGCCACTATTCGATGCTCTGGGAATAACTGTATAAATAATAAATATAATATATGTATTGATGCTGCAGGTGCTGTTTGGCGTCAGTATTGAAAGCTCCAGGAACATCACCTTTTGACGCCTCAGGAACGACTTTATATACATGAAAAACGACATTAGGGTTACATAAAAGAGTCCAGGGAAACGAAACAGCTAAGGTTAACAGGCTGAGGTTAAATTAAAATAGAAGTTACATTAAAAAAAAAAAACGCTACAAACAGTTGCAATGACACATGTACTTCCTTACTATAGTAATCACGTGCGTCAGCTTGTACAACAACTTTCAATAAAACATAAAGTGTCTTGCACTAGAGAGTCGAACCCTGTGGAAAAGTTCTGTGTCTTGATTGTTCAGCTCCCTCTGACACTTTATTACTTCGTATTTTACGTCACTGACTTGGGCATCAGAAAATGACATGCCAAAGTTACTACTTAACTACACTGAAAACGGAGCGAACCAAAGCGTCAAAAAGATTTGACAAAACAACGAATTGTGACTCCTCTGGAATGACAACAGCCTGGTTTTAACATAATTGAGCAGAAACTTACTTTCATATTCTTTTCTAATTATACCCAAACCATGCAAGTGGAACTGGACTGAGAAGTACAGCTCAGTATAGCATGTTAATTGTTTGCTCGGCAGAACTCACTTCCAGAACTACAGTGTCAGCAGGGACAGCAAACGAATGTGTGTCTTTAAAAGCGTTTAGGCAGTCAAAGTACAAATTAAACAAAAGACTGTGATGGCCATTTAACTTTTGTACAAGATTTTACAGGCTTTATTTGTATTTTACATTACATTTACATGTAAAATGCTGAATATAGTCAGTCCAAAAAGTTTTTTTCTCTAATCATTTGCCAGCTCTAATAGGCACCCAAACTTTCTAACCTACAATTTCTCTATGCTGAAAATGAACAGGAAACCTGAAATAACCTGCCATTTAAAATAAAAAAAAAATAAAGAAACAAAAACATTTCTCTTGCAGAGAGTCTGGAATATACAGGGACAGGGCATGTTTCTTTTTCCAGGTGGCACGGTTAGATGTAGGCTGCATTCTAAAACCAGGGGTTTGTGCAAAAAAATTTAACAGAGCTGTCTTCATACATGTGAGCACATAAGGATTTCAGTGTCTGAATCTGCACTGACAAATAAACACCAATCAAACACCACCTCATGGCAGCTGGTCCTTGGTGAAGCCAGGAGTGTGAGTCCATGGTAGATGGAAAGTAAATCAGTGAATCCATCTTTAAAATTAGAACAATAAGAAAACTCACTACCCTGTACTCCAGAGTCTGCCCGTTCCTGTGTCAACAGGAGGCAAAACCTCTCTTTCCGTATTCAGTCAGCAGAAACAACATTATGAATTATGAGCTGAAATCAATGGTTGAGACAGCAGCAAGTCATTACAAGACGTGAGACAACACATTTGGAACATAAATCCATCACAATTACACAGCAGAGGATGGCATGTGTGTTTACTGGGTGTTGAACATGTGAAACATCTGTGACACAGTAGCACACTGTGTAAGAAAGAACAAGTTAACACAGTAAAACTGTCTCTCTCTCTCTCTCCACCCCCCCGGACACACACACACACACACACACACACACACACACACACACACCACACCCACACTGCACCCACACTCCCTCTCCAACCACCCTGTCATTTAAACCAGGGTAGTGGACTCTCTCCGCATTTAGATTGGAACAGTCTTTTTTTAAAGAAACTATTTACATCTTCAAACTCTGAAACTCCTTGTCATTAGACTACTTCATATAGAGACAAGGGTGGTTCCACCCATCACCCTGCACTCCCACACCCCTTTCTCTCTACATGTCCGTCTTTCATCAAGGCCAACACCTTGGGGATTTTGTCTTAACAGTACCATGTTATTACTGACATCTAAGCCAGCTGTGACCCCCCCATTTCCCACACACACTCTTTTGTTTAGTCCCCAAATGTATAGGGGGTGTGGGTAATTGTGTATGTTAAAGGCTGTTAATAATTATCCACTTCCTAAATGGTGGAGACATTGAGAAAAAAATGTTGATTTACAAATCATTTTAAGATCATCAGGTCCTGTAATGTTTCCACCCATAAACTGTAAGCTGGCTGTTCTCACCCTCTTATATGAAAAACAGGAGCATTTGTTGAAATAGCATATCCATGTAGGAAGGCAGCCAGTTGAAACTGAATGGCACCAGGCAGTAAAATGCTGGCTGCCAACTTAGCCAAAATAGAAGCTGGTAGAACACAGTTTTTGCTCTTTTTTTCTCTAAATAGTTAAAAATGTTGCATTAAAAGGCATTTTAGGCACAAATTTAGGGCTTGGTTTAGGCATTAAATAAGGATGGTTATGGTTAGTAATAAAAGTTGCATTTTGCCTCAAAAGTTACACATGCCATGCATAACATGACTAGTTAAAATAACAGCAAAAACATAGTTTCATGTTGGACTTAAACTGGTCTTGTGCTTTATTAGTATCCTCTTCCATTTGCCATCCTAAAAAAAAACTGATGGTATTTTGTTGAATAAGGAACACCTCTCTTCATTCCTCGCCATGTACAGCCCAAGATTTTCTTCACTTTTTCTGCAGTAAAATTTATGATATTAGGTAGAGAATCAATCAGCTCTGCATCTTTATCTTCCTTTGCAGAACTGATTTATGCTGAATCCTACTTTTACAAAATTTCAAAACTATAAACTAATATTATCTTGGGTGCTGATGGCTTCTAAAGATATTTTCTCCACCTGAAATTATCAAACCATAAACATCTCTTGCCACTGATACTGAGTATTGTTATTTCATCTCTTACAAGTGGAAACATTTTTAAAGCTTTAAGATTCATTAAATAACGATTGACCCGTATATAACCTCCCCTTATTTTCCAAAGTACTGGTAAGGGTTTTGTCTGCACACTTTGTGAACCTTTTCTCTCTACTTTTGGATTCTTTCACTCCACTGAAACTATATAAATTCAGAGTCCATCTCTGTCTCCATCCTAATGGATCTCTGGGCTGATTTGGCTTTGGACACAAAAGTTCATGTTATGCTACTTGAAACCTCACAGATGATGACTAATGCAGATAGTATATAAAAAAAAAAAATTCCCCACTCGCCCCTTCTCTTTGGGGCGGTCTTGCTTCTTCCTTCAAGCTCGGGTCCTCTACCAGAGGCCTGGGAGCTTGAGGGTCCTGCGCAGTATCTTAGCTGTTCCTAGGACTGCGCTCTTCTGGACAGAGATCTCAGATGTTGTTCCTGGGATCTGCTGGAGCCACTCTCCCAGTTTGGGGGTCACAGCCCCCAGGGTTCCTATCACCACGGGCACCACTTGTGCCTTCACCTTCCACATCTTTTCTATCTCCTCTTTCAGCCCTTGGTATTTCTCAAGTTTCTCGTGTTCCTTCTTCCTGATGTTGCTATCGCAGGAGGCTCATCTATCACTACAAACTTGTTCTCCTGTTTGTCCACAACTACTATGTCCGGTTGGTTGGCCATTACCAGTTTGTCAGTCTGTATCTGGAAGTCCCACAGGATCTTAGCTCTGTCATTCTCAACCACCTTTGGAGGTGTGTCCCATCGTGACTGGGACTTCCAGTCTGTACTCTGGCACAGATGTTCCTGTGTACTATGCCAGCCACTTGGTTATGGCGTTCCATGTATGCCCTGCCTGCTAGCATCTTGCACCCCGCTGTTATGTGCTGGATTGTCTCAGGGGCATCTTTGCACAGCCTGCACCTGGGGTCTTGCCTGGTATGGTAGATCCCAGCCTCTATTGATCTTGTACTCAGAGCCTGCTCCTGTGCTGCTAGGGTTAGTGCCTCTGTGCTGTCTTTCAGTCCAGCTTTGTCCAGCCACTGGTAGGATTTTTCAATGTCAGCCACTTCTTCTATCTGCCGGTGATACATACCGTGCAGGGTTTGTCCTTCCATGATGGATCCTGCTCTTCCTGTCCTTGCTCCTCCTCTGGTTTCTGCTGCCTGAGGTATTCACTAAGCACGTCATCACTTGAGGCCATCTTCCTGATGTATTCATGTTAGTTGTTTCATCCTGGATAGTGGCTCTGACGCTCACTAGTCCTCGGCCTCCTTCCTTGCGTATTAGCGTACAGTCTCAGGGTGCTGGATTTAATGAAACCCTCCATGCATTGTAAGGAGCTTTTGTCTTGATGTCAGTGGCTTCCATCTCCTTTGGCCAGCTTATTATGCCAGCTGGGTACCTGATGACCGGGAGGGCGTAGGTGTTGATCGCCCGGACCTTGTTCTTCCCATTCAGCTGACTTCTCAGGACTTGCCTTACTCTCTGGAGGTACTTGGTGGTCGCTGCTTTCCATGTAGGAAGGCTTCGTTGGTTACCATTTGCCTGCGGGATCCCAGGTACTTGTAGCTGTCTTCCACATCTGCTATCTTGCCTTCTGGTAGTACAATCCCCAGTTCTGACTACTTTTTTCTAAATAGTTAAAAATCCGTTGCCACACATTGTCCAGTCCGAATGACATTCCGATGTCTTGGCTGTATATCCTGGTGGTATGTATCAAAAGTTGTCTTTTGCTCAAATACAGCTTGATGTCATCCATGTAGAGGAGGTGGCTGATGGTTGCTCCATGTTGGACTTAAACTGATATCTGTAACTTTGGCAATGATCTGGTTGAGGGGGTTCAGGCCTAAAGAACAGCAGCTGACAGGGCATCTCCTTGGTATATGCCGCACTTGATGTTGACTTGGGCAATTGGCTGGAAGTTGGCCTCTAGTGTTGTTTTCCACCTTCCCATTGAGTTCTGGATGAAGGCTCTTAGAGTCCTGTTGATCTTGTACAGTTCTAAGCATTCCATGATCCATTGCAGAACTGATTTAGTGCTGAATCCTACTTGTAGTCAATCCAGGCAGTGCAAGGTTGGTATGTCTGGTCTTGCAGTCTCGGTGACCGCTTTATCTACCAGGAGCTGGTGCTTGGCTCCTCTGGTGTTACTACCAAAACCTTTCTGTGCTTTGCTCATGTATTGATCCACGTGCCTGGTCATCTTAGCCGCTTATGATGCCCGATAGGAGCTTCCATTTGTGCAGAGGCAGGTTATTGGGCGGTAGTTGGATGGGACTGCTCCTTCTGGGGTCCTTCTCAGTACTGTTGATCCTTCCGTTAGCCATTCAGGGTGGGTTCCATCAACTATTAGCGTGTTCATTTGTGCCGCCAGTCGCTCATGAAGGGAAGTTAGCTTTTTAGCCAGTAGGCATGGATCATGTCAGGCCCTGGTGCTGTCCAGTTCTTCATGCCTGAGACCCTCTCTTGGATGTCTGCCATTGTGATGGTTACTGGATCTTGTTCAGGAAGGTTGCTGTGGTCTGCTCTCAAGTCCACCAGCCATTGGGCATTGCTGTTATGGGTTGCCTCCTTCTCCCATATGTTCTTCCAGTATTCTTCAGTCTCCAGCCTTGGCGGGTCTGCTCTCGTGTTATTACCCTGCCACTGTGAGTACACCTGGATGGCTCAGTGGAGAACATCCTGTTTATTCTCCTGGTTTCAACTTCTGGGTGTATCTCTTCAGTCCTAGCCAGGGCTGTGAGCCTTGTTTGGCAGTCTCAAGGGCCTCAGGTATGGACAGGTTGTTGTATTTCTCAGGCAGGTTGTACTTCTTCATCATGCCTTTCTGTAATTTCGATAGTTGGCTAACTTCTCTCCGTGTTGCCTTGATCTTAGCCTCCAACCTCCGTTTCCATGGAGGATAGTGCACCTTATTTGTGCTTGTGTTGATCTTATAGCCAAGCACCTCAAGGATCACAGTTGCTGTGCTGTATATCAGCTGGTTGGTTTCAGTGATGGTCCCAGTTGGGATTGTCTGTAGTGCTGCATTAACATCCTCTAGGAGACTTTCAGAAGGTACTTCACGTATTCTTGGTAACCGCCACGGGGTGCCGAGCATCCATCTTAGCCATGATTTTCAATCTCAGGTCAGCTGCTCTTGCATTAAGCTCTGTTGTTATTTGGGCTTGGAACCCAATCTCCGATTGTGGGGATGATGATGATATCTCCCCTCTGACCTGCTCCTGGCTCCCCCTTGCCGTAGCATTTGTGTTGTACCTCATCAATCTCTGTTGCCATAGCAGGTGTTTTTTACGGATATTAGAGCACTGAGCTACTAGCTGTTTGGTGTTAGTCTAGATATTGGGTTTGTCCGTCCATAGGTCCCACATCCTCCGCATGTAACCCCTCTCTCTGCTGGGGTTACTTGAGTAGTAGCATTCCATTAGTTCCCTGTTCTCATCTCTAGTCCATGAATGCCTAGTTCTTGTTCCAGTCCCACTTCTCATCAGGTTGCCCTGGTTCCTCGACACCTGACGCGACCTTGTTAACCCGCGACAGTCTCAGCCGGTCTGACTCTGTATTTGTATCACTCATTAGCGCAACGAGGTTGGCAGGTAGCATTAAGTCCTTGATGTCAAAGGGCCCACACTGGCCATATTATATATATAGCTATATATATATATATATATATATATATATATATATATATATATATCTTCCCATTCAACACACAGCAACCTTCCTGAACAAGATCCAGTAACCATCACAATGGCAGACATCCAAGAGAGGGTCTCAGGCATGAAGAACTGGACAGCACCAGGGCCTGACATGATCCATGCCTACTGGCTAAAGAAGCTAACTTCCCTTCATGAGCGACTGGCGGCACAAATGAACACGCTAATAGTGGATGGAACCCACCCTGAATGGCTAACGGAAGGACGAACAGTACTGATCGTGAAGGACCCCAGAAAGGAGCAGTCCCATCCAACTACCGCCCAATAACCTGCCTCTGCACAACATGGAAGCTCCTGTCGGGCATCATAGCGGCTAAGATGACCAGGCACGTGGATCAATACATGACCAAAGCACAGAAAGGAATTGGTAGTAACACCAGAGGAGCCAAGCACCAGCTCCTGGTAGATAAAGCGGTCACCCGAGACTGCAAGACCAGACATACCAACCTGTGCACTGCCTGGATTGACTACAAGAAAGCCTACGACTCGATGCCGCACACATGGATCATGGAATGCTTAGAACTGTACAAGATCAACAGGAGTCTAAGAGCCTTCATCCAGAACTCAATGGGAAGGTGGAAAACAACGCTAGAGGCCAACTTCCAGCCAATTGCCCAAGTCAACATCAAGTGCGGCATATACCAAGGAGATGCCCTGTCCCCGCTGCTGTTCTGCATAGGCCTGAACCCCCTCAGCCAGATCATCACCAAGAGTGGCTACGGATATCGACTACGCAATGGAGCAACCATCAGCCACCTCCTCTACATGGATGACATCAAGCTGTATGCCAGAAGCGAACGAGACATCGACTCGCTGATACATACCACCAGGATATACAGCCAAGACATCGGAATGTCATTCGGACTGGACAAGTGTGGCCGGATGGTTGCGAGGAGAGGAAAGGTAGTCAGAACTGAGGGGATTGTACTACCAGAAGGCAAGATAGCAGATGTGGAAGACAGCTACAAGTACCTTGGGATCCCGCAGGCAAATGGTAACCACGAAGAGGCCGCAAGGAAAGCAGCGACCACCAAGTACCTCCAGAGAGTAAGGCAAGTCCTGAGAAGTCAGCTGAATGGGAAGAACAAGGTCCGGGCGATCAACACCTACGCCCTCCCGGTCATCAGGTACCCAGCTGGCATAATAAGCTGGCCAAAGGAGGAGATGGAAGCCACTGACATCAAGACAAGGAAGCTCCTTACAATGCATGGAGGGTTTCACCCCAAATCCAGCACCCTGAGACTGTACGCTAAGCGCAAGGAAGGAGGCCGAGGACTAGTGAGCGTCAGAGCCACTATCCAGGATGAAACAACTAAGCTCCGTGAATACATCAGGAAGATGGCCCCAAATGATGACGTGCTTAGTGAATACCTCAGGCAGCAGAAACCAGATGAGGAACAAGGACAGGAAGAGCAGGATCCATCATGGAAGGACAAACCCCTGCACGGTATGTATCACCGGCAGATAGAAGAAGTGGCTGACATTGAAAAATCCTACCAGTGGCTGGACAAAGCTGGACTGAAAGACAGCACAGAGGCACTAATCCTAGCAGCACAGGAGCAGGCTCTGAGAACAAGATCAATAGAGGCTGGGATCTACCATACCAGGCAAGACCCCAGGTGCAGGCTGTGCAAAGATGCCCTGAGACAATCCAGCACATAACAGCGGGGTGCAAGATGCTAGCAGGCAGGGCATACATGGAACGCCATAACCAAGTGGCTGGCATAGTACACAGGAACATCTGTGCCGAGTACGGACTGGAAGTCCCGAAGTCACGATGGGACACACCTCCAAAGGTGGTTGAGAATGACAGAGCTAAGATCCTGTGGGACTTCCAGATACAGACTGACAAACTGGTAATGGCCAACCAACCGGACATAGTAGTTGTGGACAAACAGGAGAACTAGGCTGTAGTGATAGATGTAGCAATCCCGAGCGATAGCAACATCAGGAAGAAGGAACACGAGAAACTTGTGAAATACCAAGGGCTGAAAGAGGAGATAGAAAAGATGTGGAAGGTGAAGGCACAAGTGGTGCCCGTGGTGATAGGAACCCTGGGGGCTGTGACCCCCAAACTGGGAGAGTGGCTCCAGCAGATCCCAGGAACAACATCTGAGATCTCTGTCCAGAAGAGCGCAGTCCTAGGAACAGCTAAGATACTGCGCAGGACCCTCAAGCTCCCAGGCCTCTGGTAGAGGACCCGATCTTGAAGGAAGAAGTAAGACCGCCCCAAAGACAAGGGGCGAGTGGGGAATTTTTTTTTATATATATATATATATATATATATATATATTCCTTTGTTACATCAGGACAAGTTAGTGTTAGGGGTCTGCAAATGGGCCAGAATACTACTGCAAAAATTATAACTATATAACTTATTCTGAAAAAAAAAACCAAACTAACAACTTTTGTTCTTTTTTACTTTTCCCTTTAAACTTTATATTCCATCTCATACTCATTGCTAACAGTTTAGGGCTTCTATCGCCACACCTTTAAATAAGTCAGCTGGCGACACCTATCTTGCCCTTTTCCTTTGGAATAACGTCTTTGCTGACATTAGACAGTCTGAGTCTAATGAGAGTTTTTGAAGGCCAGACTTATAACTGTATATGTTGTAACCTTCAATTAGTATTTTATTTACAAGGTCCTGACTCTAGTTTTGGTTTCATTAAGCAATTAATTAACTTATCAGTATGTATCTGGCCTTGACACATATATATACTTTTTTTTTGTTGTTGCTTTTCCTCTCCACTAACCCCAACTGTTCAAGGCAGACAGCCACCAACCCTGACCCTGGTTCTGTTGAAGGTTTTATTCTGTTAACAAGAATATTTCCTCTCTACCCATCACCTAGTGCTTTCAAGTCTCTTAAATAACTCAGTGATGATTTGGCACAATATTGATGAAAAGAAAATGAAAATGAAAGTAAAGCCACTGCATCTCAACACATGGAAATACATTTATTTTGGTCATTTTGGCCTACTGCTACAAATGACCCATATAGTCGTATTTCACAGGGAACAGCGTCTTTAAAAGAAATCAGTAGAACAACAAATATCCAATGTTAAAACTGAGAAAAATTCCACAAGGCTCTGTGTTAGGACCAATACTCTTTACTCTATATATGTCTCACATCCTTTCTCAAAGCGATGCTGAAAAACTGGTCCATGCATTTGTTACTTCTAGATTGGACTACTGTAATTCTCTACTTTCAGGCTGCCCCAGTAACTCTCTAAAAAACCTTCAATTAATCCAAAATACTGCAGCAAGATTACTGACTGGGATTGGGATAGACCATATTTCACCTTCATTAGCTTTTTTCCATTGGCTTCCCATTAAATGTAGGATACAATTTAAAACCCTTCTTCTTACCTATAAAGCTCTAAACGGTCAAGCTCCATCATACCTAAAAGATCTGCTAGTACCAGACCTCAAAATGCAGGCCTACTTATGGGTCCTAGAATTTCCAAAAATAGAATGGCAGGCAGAGCCTTTAGCTATCAAGCTCCTCTACTGTGGAACCAGCTCCCAGTCCAGATTCGGGAAGCCGACACCCTCTCTACTTTTAAGACTAGGCTCAAAACCTTCCTCTTTGATAAAGCTTATTGTTGGTTATAGTCATGCTGCTATAGGCTTAGACTGCTGGGGGACTCTGCACTTAGACACTTCCTCTTCTCTCCATTCTCTCCTCTCACCCCACATCCATAATGTCACCACTGTATTAACTCTGTATCTTCTTTGTCCCGTAGTCGTCTTTCTCCCTCTCTGTCTCCCTCTCTCTGTCCCTGTCTTCAGGTGTCCCCGGATTTGGCGCAGTGTGTCCTCCAGTGCGCAGCTACTGGTCCTACTAACCTGCTCAATGTTTTGTTGTTGCTTTTGTTGCTCTGTTCTTGTCTCTCTCCACTTTCCACTCAGCCCAACCGGTCAAGGCAGATGTCCGCCCACCCTGAGCCTGGTTGTGCTGGAGGTTTCTTCCGGTACAGGGAGTTTTTCCTCTCCACTGTTGCCTATGGCTTGCTCAAGGTGGATTTGTTGGGTTTTCTCTACATGACTTTATTATGTAAAGTGCCTTGAGATGACCTTGTTGTAAATTGGCGCTATATAAATAAAGTTGAATTGAATTGAAAAAAATATTTTTATTTCGATTTTGACATCAATATGTTTTATAGTTGGGCAACAAAAGACTGGAAAAGTGTTTAGTCCTTGTTCAGTGCTTCATGGGTAAGTATGTATGGGGCTAATCCAGAGATTCTGTCAGAAGTAAGATGGACTCAACACTCAGCACTGTATGTGCTTATGCAGACACGTGTACTTGTACTTGTAAATTGACTATATTACAGTTAATTTTAAAGCTGGATTTTAGCTATATCATTAGGGTTTTGAATGCATTATTTTTTTCTGGAGCAGAATCCAGAAGTTCTGGTCTGACTTAGCTGAACTGAGAGAAAAACCTTTGAAATGATTAATGTATCAGGGATCTACTGATGACACACAGTAGGTATTTCTGTTTAACCAGAGCAGATTCACAGCAGAATCAGGGGAAATCACAGTCCATACTAAAGTTACAGAACAGGGGGAAGTGCAGTGTGGTTAAGGCAATAGAAGGAGGACAGGAACTGGTTGAGGTAAAGAGTAGGCAGGAGGAGGGAGGCTGGGAGCAGTTGCAATAGTTAAAGAAGGAGGTAGAGGTAAAATTGGTGTGTAATTACTCTCTTACTCTTAAATTAGACGGGGTGGTGTTGCCAGCCTCCTGCTGGTACATGATGTCTGCAACAGCATCCTCTGTTCACTGCTTTCCCTTTTATTTCTGCTCTCTTCTCCCCTGACCATGACTGAGACCATTTAAAAAGTGCTAAAGAGCCTTTTAGGATTACGCAAGAGTCTCAACCTGGCTAGGAGCCAAAGTGATGTGATGGTTTGACGTTTGCATTTCAAAGAAAAACTTCTCTTATCAGTCACCACCTGCACTGGTTAAAGTTAGCTAGCTATTGTAACATAGGAGTGATTAAGTGTGCACAATTATTTATAGTAGCTTGGCGGTCTTAGTAGTGTCATGGAGGAGAAGCAACCTGTGCACTATGTGCAGAGGTTATGTCAAATGATGTACTAGAGTGAAAAAATAAGTCACTGTTGAAAAGTTAAGCTGATTTTCCCCATTTTCTGTGCTGGTAGGTGGTTAAACTATAATGTTACATCAACAGTTATATTACAAAAGATTGTTATAGAAAGACTGGTATTAATGTTGTGGCTGATGGGTATAGGCTCTAGTCTGATATGTCTAATAGCTCAATTTTTTTCTCACGACACCAAAGAACCTTCTTGTCTCCCATATCCCTTTGGACGGCTTCTCTGGCATCATTTATATTTATGATAATGAGTTTTTGCTTTCTTAACAAGGCTCCCAAAACTGTTATAAAACTCAGTTTCTCCCACCACAGCTGCTCCTTGTTCTGTGGGGCCATAGGTGTCATGGTGTTCTCCCTCACTAGTCTCCTTCTTGTAATTAATATACAGTTTTTAAAAACAACCTGTTCTAGGCAGTTATACCTGCCCCCTCTTCCTTCCATTTCTTAATGGTGGATTTGACTGTACTCCAAGTGATTTCAGTGACTTGGAAATGTTCTTGTAGTGACTCCCTGATACTTTAGTAACCTTTTGGCTGGGTTCTTTTGAGTGTCAGGCCAAGATAATCCTCCATTTAACCCATTTGGATTCTTACTTATAAAATGCTTCACTGTGTTCAGTAGCTTGTCTCTAACTGTGTCTGCTTTTTGACACATTCCCTTTCAGTGTCAAGTCAGTGCTTTCTATGACTGAAAAGTGGGTAATAAGAATGGTGAAACTTCATAGTCAGCTGATAAATTCTCCTTGGGTTTTGTCACTAGGAGCAACATCTTTTATGTTACACACTGAATAGACTGTTAATACAATCCCTTACAGTTGCTGATATGCAATATCTGAATAAGCAAGAAAAGGACGCTCTTTTTATTTTCTAAAAAATTATATACCAGCCTCTGGGTGGGCATACATACTGAGCTCTTAGCAAAGCTTCACAAAAGCACTAGTCTGAAGTGATTCACTGCTTTTTGTACAAAATAAAGCAATATGTTTCTATTTATCCCCCTCATTGTCTGCCCACACCTCCACATATTTTGTTGTCCTCTTCCTCACTTATCCTCATCTCACATCCACATGTACTTCAACTGACTGTTATATTGCCTCATTCTTACTAAATCCTCCCTGTTCCAAACAAGCAATTGCAATTCCAATCAAGTATTAAATATAGATACACATAAATATGTAGGTGAACATTAGATCTTGATCAGTTTGTTCCCTGAGACAACACTTGATGAGATTTTAAATTTATCATTGTATTTTGGGGGAAACTCATTTATTTTATCCTCTTTGGGAAAAGCACGTGTCGATCTGTTTTCACTCCTCTGCCTTTGCCAGCTCGGATTTGGCGCTGTGTGTCCTCCAGTGTGCAGCTACTGGTCTCACTAACCTGCCCAATGTTTTGTTGTTGCTTTTGTTGCTCTGTTTTTTCTCTCTCTCCACTTTCCACTAACCCCAACCGGTCAAGGCAGACAGCCGCCCTACCCGGAGCCTGGTTCTGCTGGAGGTTTCTTCCGTTAAAGGGAGTTTTTCCTCTCCACTGTTGCCTATGGCTTGCTCAAGGGGGATTTGTTGGGTTTTCTCTAAATGTTTGTGTAGTCTTTATTATGTAAAGTGCCTTGAGATGACCTGGTTGTAAATTGGCGCTATATAAATAAAGTTGAATTGAACTGAATTGAATTAATGATACGCACAGAATAATAAGTATAATAATAATAATAAGTACACAATGGCATCAGGGATTGAACAGAATCTGGTCAATAGGCAATACAGTGGCAAGGGGTTGGTAAGGCAGTTGTCCACAGATCACAGAGTCAGTGGTTTGATCCTCAGTCCGCAGCGTGTTGAAGTATCCTTGGGCAAGACACTGAACCCCTAGTTTCTCCCTGTGGGCCAGATGAGTTAACTTGCATGGCAGCCATTGTATGTGTGTACCAAATTACTGTGTAAGTTATTGTACTTACAGAGAATAATTTGGTATTACGCAGCCTATTATTAATTTGGTATATATGTAAATGGAAGTACCACCACTATTTTCATCCGCTTAATGAGCATGTCCACAACTAGCTGCATCTAAAATATGGAAATGGGACACCTACTGTCATTGCTTTCGTCTGAACGTGAATCTCTTCCACTCTTCCCTAACGATTCTCCGGATCCATGCTTCGGTCTGGAAAACAAACCTCCAGGCTCTTTGATTCACAACCATTACACCCCTAGTGAAAAGTAAGCATACACCTTAAGGATTTAGCTAAATATTGAATTTAATGTTTTATTGTGTATGCAGATTTTCAACTTGTGAACATACTTACGAAGGTTTAAGAAAGGTGGGGTGACAGCCCATCGCAGGGTCACCTGATGTTTGTCATTACTGGTAATCATTCGTACTCAATACCAACAGCAAGTGATAATGGCTCTATGTATCAAATGGACTTACATATTTATAGGTAATGATGGTGTGATGCAGAGTAAAGGTGAAGCTGTCAGCCTTTTATCATACTACGATCCTTCCTTGGAGACAAACAGGATGGACTTCCTGGCAATAACTATTAGGATGTACTGTTATGTAAATGGTCACTAAAACCACTTACTCCGACATGCGGTGCATTTATGGGAATTTTAAAGAGAAATGTCATGCTTATAACTCACAGGACTTTTCTTTTTTTACTTTATAAATACTTTATTCAAAGTAAATGTCCTCAAAGTATTTGCAGAGCCTAAATCCAATGGGAAAGTGAAAGCTTTCTGTAAGGAACCAGAAGGTACCAAAATTCTCTTTTTTAGCAATGTTAAATTATATTGTCCTTGTAGAGGTGGTACACTGAATGAAGTGACGGTGAGCGGAGGTGTTATAATAAAGGATTAAACTGAGATCAACCACAGGAAAACCAAACATAGAAGTCACTCATTAGAGGACAGAAGAATGGACGACCGGAGGGGGAAAACAACTAGGTAAACTGAAAAATATATCTTAAGTGTGAAAACAAATTTGAGCAAACTAGAAAACAGATCACATTACAGAAAAACTAATAACAAAGTCAAGGAAATAACCATGAATGAAAAGGAGTGTAAAGTAAAGAAGTGCACTTGTAGGGACAGGGTACCGCACGAATATAACAGAAATCAAGAGAAAGCTGTGAATTAAATCCTAATAAAAAAACCCAAGACTAGTAGAGACAAACACCAAACACATAATACTAGCAATGGATCCTATAACATGGATTAAACAAACACTAAATAACAGATCTAACAGAAGACAGACAGCCCGCAAAAATAACAGTCACTAATGGGAGTCAAACTCTAACCCCGGAGTACAATTGATGACCTTGAACAGGAGATGACAGATAACAACACTCTCTTACAGGAATCAAACAGTTAACCAAACTGCAGACAAAAAGGGGATCAAATCACAGAGTCTAAAGACTCAGAGTCAAAAAGTCCAAGACTTTACCTTAGTTTAGCAAGTCTTTGCTTCTTCTGATGAGAATCTGAAGTTCACATTTTAAAGCAATCCATCCAAAAGTTGCACATTAAACATATCGAGTAGCAAAAAATATAATTTCAAGGATTTTGACATAGTCAGGTTAAATCTTACAGAATTATGGAAAAGTTCAAATCCCCTTGAGCAGGCAATAGGTTGACATCGGAGAGAAAAACATCCCTCTAACAGAAGTAACCTCTGTACAGGAAAATGGAAAACAGAAAAGAAGAAGCACCACTGCGGGGAAAGAAAATGAAGGGTTAAACATGTTTTTGCATTTGTCAGCAGGGCCATCACGTATCAGTGACATAGGCTGTAGCCTGTGGTCAAACCAGTAGGGGCCTCAGTAAGCAACATGGATGTCTAATATTGTTTTTATTTAAATATTTAATAAATAAATGTTGCAATCTAAGTCTTCTGTGCTTCTTTGTTGTATGACTGCTAGATTATGGGGGATATGAGTCACCTTATTGTTACTCTTGATTACATACTGTAGTTGGCCTGGGCCTGAATCTAACAGTACAATACTTCCCTCTGAAATGTAGTAAAGTGTAAGTTTAAACTGGAAACACACATAAACAATTAGCTGATAATTACATTTACAATATTTGAGCAAACAGGTAATGCGTAAAGGCACATTGAGGCCTCACAGTTATTAGGCCGACAGTTATTATTAAACATATCCCAAATCTCCTGCTTATCTTAGCTTTATGTATATGTAGCTCTTTAATAATTGCTTAAATTAATCACAAATTGCCGTGCTGTGTATGCTGTGGCCCATGACGAAGAGCACATTACCCATTCATTGCAGCGGTAAGCAGTTAGATCCTAATGTTCTCCTGTTCTCCCTCCTAATGTTCTAATGTTCTCCCGTGTACAAGTGCCCTTGGGCAAGACACTGCTGCTGTGTTTTGACTTTGACTTCTAAACCTTCCTGTGTGTGTGGGTGTGTGTGTGGCCTGTGTAACCTTTGTAAAGGACTGAAGGTCATGGCTGCCCTGCACCTGCCCAACTCTGGGGAACCAGTTACCTTTGTGCTTCACCTGCCTCAATCATCATCCTGCACCAGTCAAGCTGGAGCTGGAGCACCACACCTGCTAAAACAGTGAAGCACTCCAATACACTTAGTGTGACTGTGATTTGGTGAGCCGGTCTTACTGGTCTGCTTGTGTGTGTCAGAGTATTTGTTTGCTGGTCACTATTGAAACCTCAGTTTGTTTCATTTTCATGGTTTAATTAGACGAAAGTGGCCCAGGCCGTAGTTTTTCATCGTTACCGTAATCAATCATGCTCATATCTTAGAATATGGATGACAGCAAGTCTGTCGTACATTCCTCTTTTTTTCTTTCTTCCTCTGTTAAACCAGCACCCTGAGGTGTTAGTTAGGTCATATTTAACATTTAACATGTGTGCCTTTTCTGTGTTAGGCTTTAATAATACTGCTGTAAAAAATCTGGCAGATGAACCACAGTACATCTAATTAATATGTTGCTTCTCTTACCCCCAGTGACTGGGGACCCACCTGTGTCACGCAACATGCGAATAGGACGTTGGTCCACTTTATAATCTGTTAGAGACACTGAGCCAATCAAAGATAAATGAGTCAACATAGGCATCAGGAACACTGTGCTTTCTAGCTGCAGAAACGTCTATGATGGATGGATAGTATGAGCTGTCATTGCATTTATACACCTATCCATATATATTCTATCACTTCCTACCTTGTTTCTGTTTGACCAACTGACCATTATGTTCATTTTCATTGGATGTTCACTGTGGCACTAAGCAACAGTGGTGAAAGCGTGAAGAGAAAATTTATGACCAAAGGTTATCAAAATGTTTCAGTATCCCAACATTTCATTATCCAACATGTTGCTCCTCCCCAGTCTTCCCTTTCCCTGTACAGCAACATAAAATCAGTCTCACCACGTACACGGTCAAGAGAAGACCATATAGTTGTGCCCTGAGCCAGCCGGCTGCTGTTTGGTTTCTCTAAATCTGCAGTGCAGCAGGTCTGTCATTATGTGAGCAGGCAGGGCTTTGGGTGTGTCTGAGAGGCAGCTGGCCAAAAACTGAAAACCAGGCCACAGCAGCAGAAACATCTGTTCTCCTCTGACACATGAAATTACATCGCCCCCTACTGTATACAGTTAGTACTACCACAAAAGTACCTTGGATGCAGTAGCACTGTAGGATGTGGACGTTATGTTGTGATCTATATTTGTATATTTGTGCTAGCACTGGTATAAAACAGGTTATAAATACATGATTTCATGAGTCTTAAAGCAGGGGAACGATTTTACATATTGTTTTTTATATGACTGCAAGCTGAGTCACTGCACTGTTATAAAGTTAACTATTAACTGATTATAAAACAAGAAGATCTAGTTCTAAGGCTGATTTCTGTAGCTTGGGCTTATTTGTATATTTTGTTTTCTTTTTGCTAAGGGGGGCGTAACAGAAAAAAACTGAGAAGCACTGCTCTAACTGAATCTGATACACATAGCTTTGGCCTCTCCTTAGAAATCCAAAGTCTGTAATTGTTTGTAATTGTGTTGTAATTTTAATTGTAATTTCAAAAAGGATTAGGGTTCATAGAAGACTTTATGTGTGTATGTTGATTGCACATGCCTGCTGATTAACAGTACACCCAAACACCTAGACGCTGCCATAATGTGCCAGCTTGTCATTATCTGTGTCCACCACTATTTCCTGCTGCTCTCAGTTGCCTGCCTTTTCCAGCTGTCATCGGGCAAGATTCAATCTGGACAGGTCTCCAGTCTGTCTCAGGGCCAACATAGAGAGAACTACACACACAGACAACCGTTCACACTCACACGCACACCTACAGAGTCACCAATCAACCACAGATGCATGTGTTTGGACTGGCTGAGGACACAGAGAGAACATGCAAAATCAACACATAAGACAGCAGCTCGCTGGGAACTTGAACTGTGGACCTAATAGCTGTGAGGTGGGAGCACCAACCATGCTGCCCACCAAAATTATTATAAATAGCATAAATATTGACTTAAAATACCAATACGGTGCCTAGTAAATTAAAACTAAATTTTTAAAATTGTCTCTTTGAATTCTCAGTGTCATTTTGAACTTATTTTGATTTAGATGTAATAAAAACGGTATCTATCTTATTATGAAATAAAAAAAATGTCTGTTTAATATGCTTGATGTCATGTCAGAGTTTAAGCAATTAAAGCATTAAATTTTTTCTGCTGTTCATCATTTCCTGGTGTTCAGGTGGGGATGAGTAATTATGCTTCACTGGAATACTTCAATATTTGTGCCTTCGCAATTAAAAAAAAAAACGTAAGGCTTAAAACTAATTTAAGACTTGCATGACCTTTCCTCACCTCTGGTGATAACAACCTCAAATAATCTTATCAACATCTGTTTTGTTATGTTTAACGTAAGTAGATGGTGACACACATTTCTGAATTATTCTTCTAGCACAAATATAGTCAAAGACTGCTTTTATTGCATTGCAACTTAGCCACTCTGCAGCTTGTTTCACAAACTGCTACAATACCTGCACATATAACATTAATTACTCAGGATGGATGTTTACTTAAACACTGAAATATTTGCACAGAATTTTACTATCTGAGCACAACCTGCAGAAAACAAATAAAACCATTTCTAAGAAATTATGCCAGCACTCATTAATGACCCTAATGACTCCAAAGTGCGCTTGTCCATGTGTTCATCATTTGAGCCCAATTGGAAATACACACAAACCAAACTTCACCTCCTCATTATGTCTTATGTTATCACAATATATTTAGTCATTACTTGAGAGTTAATGGAGCAAAGTTCTTAGTTGTGCACAAATGATGTGCAAATGAATCAGTCACCGCTTCTCATCTCAACACTGGAAGTAAGGTCAGCAAAGCAAAGCAGGGGTGCAATGTTGAAGGAGTTTCTTTTATATGTATTACTTGTTATTGGTCGCCTAAAGGTTTCCCATAATAGACAAGAAGACTGGTAATGTGGGTATTAAAGAAGGATGAAAGCAAGGTGGACAGAAGAGGGAGGAAAGGTGCTGTTGTAGGTCAAGAGGAGCATGACAAATCACCCACTAAATATTCAAACGTAACAAGATGAACAAAAAGAGAGTGGTCTTTGGATACGGGGGTCCTCACGATACAGGAGCTACAGCAAACTAGCAGAAGCTATAAGAAAAAATAAGCTGTTTTTTGGATTGTAAACTGACCAAAACAATTATTATTTAATTATAAACCAGAAATTATGCATACAATGTTTAAATTAACATAAGCCACGGGTACAGCCAGATTATGTAAACCTCTTTATTTGGAGCTGGAAGCTAAAGTGAAAATGTGTAATTACAAGAATCGTGATTTGCAAAAGAACCCAGTGAGTCACCACAACTATGGCAGGTGCCATAGGCCAAACTTGAACCAGGCAATTGTGATTAGTGTTTGCAATAGTTTGCAACAGTTTGGGTACAGCTGAAGCGTTTGGTATTGTTTTCAATTTCAAATACATCTGGCTAAACTGAGTTTGTTTAAGTCCTGTTTTTACTGATTTAAATATGTGATTTTAATCAGATTTAGTTTTGCATCAACTGTGATCATAAAAGGATGTTTAGATGTACAAACAATTTTTCTTGTGACATAGCTCTGCAAAAGTATTTTTTTTTTGTTATTTACCAAGAACGGTTAGATAAAGATTCTAAACATTTTTAATTATATTGTTTGCACATGTTTGCACAAAGTTGAGTTCTTGCTCTGGCTCACAGTGTATAGCTAACTGGGGAAGTTTTACCAGCTAAGGCTCAGACTTCATGCTAATTTAATATTCATAATGTGCGTTGTGCACTGTTAGATTAACTTGAAAACAAAAAAGAACAAACAAGACTAATGTCCTCCTCATGGATGGGTTAAAAGGGTTCAAAAGCCAAGTGGTCCATTGGTAAAAGCATCTTAAGTTACTGTTTTGTTTCCAGTTAAATGATAAGGGGCCACAAACCATAAACAGAAGTAAAAGGACTTTAAATGGATGAATGACGAGAACAGACTCACTATACAAATATAAATGAAACTTACTGCGCACTTAATTTAAACCTTCCTTGAAACTTGGAATGGATGTGGGATCATTGGACTTGTTATCTCTTCTCCTGCCCCCAGCACGGGACACCTCACCTTGGCTACAACCCAGCTCTATATGGCTCTGGAGAATTCCCTCCTCGCATCTTTTCCTCAGTAAGCCCTGTGTAGCGAAGTAGCACTTGAAGTTAATATTAATGTGTGAACATTAGTATTCCAAGAAGTGGGGCACCAAAATTCTATAAGCCGAATTAGGCTATGATTAAATATTAGTTAATTACTGACTGCCAGTGGTCAATTAATCAGTCACTTGGTTAATCACAAGAGACCAAATTAAAGACAAAAAAGAATTTGACTTTGATAAACCCAAATCAGTCTTTTATCATAAGTTTGTTTGCCCTTTTCTCTGAAGAAACGATAGACCCAGCTCTTAAAATGATTTATTATATCTATATCTATAACTACAGAATATGTGGATAAACAGTATATGTATATGGATGTAAATAACAAAATTAATAAATGAATGGAAAATAAAACATAAACTAACTAACTATAAGTACTCAGATAAGTGAGCATCAGTAAGTAAGGCTACGGTGATTTGGGCAAGGAGAAAGGAATCAGTTCTAATTTACCTCTAAAGTGAAAAAATAACAATCCTTTTGATTTTAGAGAGGCTTAATCACACTAGCGGCTGAATTGAAAACCAGACTCTCATTGAAATAAGAAACTTACCTTGTCTTGAAGCTGCTGGAAGTTAGTTTGCCAGGTTGGCTCACGGCAAGACCACTTGGGTCTGGTGCTGGTTTCCAGCGCTGCCTCTTGGCCAAATGGCCATATGGAGCCAATGATATATGTGTTAATAAAATTATGCATTTTGAATAAAAATCTCAAGGCTCAATTTAGAATAATTTGGACCTGCTTTCCCAATTCAAAACAAGATCAGATGTTTGTCTGTGGAGTTCAGGTTTACAAAAATTTGTTGCAAAAGTAAGAAAAGATAGAAACGTTGGAGGGCTATAAGAATAACTGGAAAAGGACGAACGAGAGAATTAACAAAGAAGTACTTCTTGGTGATATCGATTAAAGTGATATTTCACCGCTGAAAAGCGAGTTGTGTTAAGAAAATTGGACATTTTCTTAGCTGAAATTTGCAAAAACTTTAAAAATCAGATAGTATCAGATGTAACCAAAAATAAAACCTCATTGAAAACCTAGTCACTGAACTTCTTTAAAATAATTATTATATGTGGGTTCACTAATGCCCCCTCCCCCCACAAACTACACACACACAAGTAAACACATCGTTTTGTAGAATGGTACCAACAACCTCGTTCCTGTCTGTAACTGACAGATCTGAACCTTGCAGCCCCTCACGCAGACGCTCTATGATGCAGCTCTGCCGCCTGCTGGTTCACACAGGGAACAGTTCCACAGATCGTGATGTTCAGTTCAGGGCCCTCAGTAAACTGCTAATATGAACATTTCTGTTCATATGATCAGATTTTTTGGTGTGCTTTAAAATGTGAGTAAATTTGGAATCTTCTGTGACCGGACACACCAACACATTCCCTGTGGTAAACGGCTACAAATGTGTGTGTGTACACACACACAAAGCACAACTCTAGCAGACACTTAGTTAATGTGGATGTTTCTATTCCCATTTTTATTGGCAAGAAAAGATAAACATTTCATAGACAGTGAGCAATGTCATTAATGCCTTTATTTTAAATTAGTTAAACTGTAATGATTTAACAGTTAATAATAATTAATAGCCAGTTAGATAAGATAAGCTTTATTTGTGACAGTATTACATAGTACAATGTGCAGTGAAATTTTTCGCTGTACCTGCATCCATTTACAAGGTAGGACAAGGACAGGAACAGAAGGTGAAAAGTCCCCGACCCTTATCCTGGTTAGGGATGGTGGTTCTGATGGTCCACTCAGCTGAACGGACCACCCTTTAAAGACTGAGAGGTCTTGTTTAGTGCAGTTTCCCATCCAAGTGGTTAATCTCCCACACAAGATGCTCTCATTGGTTTAAGTGTAAAAGTTCTTGAGCACCTTGAGGTGGTACCCTGGTCTGGGGAGGTACAGACGCTGTCTGTCCTTTTTCACTATGATGTTATTGTGATGAGTCCAGAGTTTACTCTTTCCACTTCAGAGCCACTGATGAGAAGTGGGTGGAAGACCCTCTGCTGTTTCCTGCGGAAGTCCACTATCAGTTCCTTTGTTTTGCTGATGTTCAGCAGGCGGTGATTCTCCCGACACCAGTCCACAAGGTGGGAGACCTCCTTCCTATAGGCTGCCTCGTTGACGTGAGAAATCACTCCCACAACCACTTTGTCGTGAGCAAACTTTATGAATATAAAATATAATCAATGTTGGTTTGGTCATGACACCGTGGTTGTGGGACTGATTTCTTAAATATCAGTTGCTTCAGTTGGTAGTTTAGTTTTTTATTTAAGCTGGTAAACTATAACAAACATAATTTGGCCTATTTCATGCATACAGGTGATACCGTTCAAATATATATTCTGTCATGCAATTTTTTTATTACCACTTTTCATTTCATTATTACAAGAAAAGGTAATTCTAATGTTTTGGTCACCTAATTTAAAATAAATACGTCCAAAACATTAGAAACACCTCTTTTCATAATCCACCCCAGTACAAATCCACCACCCAATCTGACCTCAGAGTACAGATTTATCACCGTTCTGACAGTTTTAACGTAACAACTGGGAAATGACTTTATAACAGAGCTGCTCTTCTGGTTTGCATCAAACTACACAAGTGGTTATAATGTTATGCCTGATCAGTCTAAATAACTAGTAACGTCAGTACGTCTGGGGTGGGGAGGGTTTTTTCTGCCATCTGCTGGAGACAACACATGACCCTCCTACCTACTAAAAGGAAGGATGTTGGTGAACCTGCTGTGTGACCAGACTCCATGTAGAAGACTCACCAAGTCAGACAATGGATCGACGATCTCTCGAGTGGCTGCTCTGTAAGAACAGTCTCTGTTTTTTACAGCATGAGATACAGAAAAGGTTTTGGTCATTGAGATTTAAAATGAAATCAGCAGATCAGCATTATAATATTTAAATAAAGACATACAACTTACATATATGCAGTATAGATGAAAGATTAAGTAAATGTATCAATGTAGTATGCAGATTAATCTGCAAAGTAAAGTAAAACTTTAAAAGCTTTATTTTATTATCTGTACACCAAGTTATTAAATCAAATGTGTATTTCAAGGAGGACGTCTAGTATTTGGATCAGTACGCTGTCGAAACAAAGGTGTGTTAAGCTAAGAAACAGCTCTCATTTCACTGTGTCAGATCCATATTTAATGACATATTAAGAAAAGTAAACACTTTACGTAAGAATCTGAAAATGAGCTGAGTGTCTTCTCTGTTTGTTTTTGTGTAGTTGTGGCCTCACTGCTGTGGTGCACAACACACCAAGGTTGGTAAATCGATCAGCTGATGTTCAAAAGCTGTGAAATGATCGAACGTCTTTACTCTGAATGTTTGGAGTCAATAGACATAATGAAAACATGTTGCAAATGTAGCATATTGTTGTATAAAATAATGTGGAAATCAACAACAAAGCTAAACTTCCTCTTTACAAATGAATCCAAATGAAAGAATAGTTCCTGTAGTTTAAGAAAAATACGTGTCTGCCCCTTTGAATCTGCAAATGTTGCTAATGATAAACAGGAATCTAAAATAAAGTGCCACAAGAAACCTATTTACGACTATTTTCTTGATTTCCATCTTGATCTGTTAGTCACTATGACGGATAAATTGTTGAATGTTCCATAGGTGATGTGTGTCAGTATTTTTAGATCCATATGACTCAGACATTTCACATAAATTTTGTTGAACACCCATGAAACACCCATCATCAAATTAGGTTGCTGCTGTACACAGGCAGAAAAAAAAAAAAAAAATAAGACATCCATTTTCATTACAGACCTGTCACATGTCTTCTTCACATGAACACCTAAAATCTTTTTGGGACTTCAACCAACGTCTGTGCTGGAAGTCCAAAATTCTGTGATTCTACCTCTCTTTCTCCAGACTCTGGGACACGGACTTCCAAACGAAACGCAACATTTACTTTCATGTGAACAGAGGATTTCAGACCATTGAGCAACCGTCCAGTTGTTGTGCAATATACCAGATGTGCAATACTCATCTGTTACATTTTCCAATGTTAATATGTACAGATGCAGATTATCCTCATTTTTCAAATGCCGTTTTTGCACAGTTAATAATGCTGTTTTGTTTTTGTTATTTTCTTTTCCGTTTCATCTGTTTTAGGTCAAACTACAAATGTACATCGTTCTGTGCAGATTCTTTGTTCTTTGTCTATGGCTGCTAAAACACAAGAATTTCCCCACTGTGGTTTCCAGTTCTCTTCCTCAGGGACTCCTTGTCCTGATTGTTTTCCAGCTACCAATATTCAAAAAAACTGTTGAAAACAGAGCTCTTATGCACATTCCTATGCACTTAAAAAATAATCAGTTCAGTTCTTTCTTGTACCTACATCTCATGAAACGGAAACACTTCTTCTGACAGCACTTTGCTTTGAGGTTTTCTCCTCGACTTAGGTTTTTGCTTGCCTTGTACCTTGTAAGCTGCTTTGGACATGCAGTGTAGGTGCCCTACCCTCCGCTTATTACCTAGATTACATGTGTTCAGGCACATTAACTCTCGCTAGATGTTTTTGGATCCTCACTGAGGTACCTGGAGTTTTTGTGTGACACTTTTCCCCCCTTTTGTTCAGATTTATTAAAAAGAAAAACTGCTAAAAAGGTTGCAGTGTTTGGATAGATTTTCCTCGCCCTTGTTAGCAATGTATACACCAATAGACTATTTCAAAATGAAGTTCTACCTGAGTCATGGATTGTGATGAGATTCGACATTTCCCACGTGTCTTCTCTGTTCTATAACTGTCAGGAGTACATGTAAACTAAGCAGTTATCTGAAAACAACACATAGTGGAGCTTGATGGTGAATGGTGGTTTATTCAGATGAATAATTCAATAATTGATTGTTGCTTGTTTTTTTCTTAATGTATTCAAAGTTAGGTGTTTTCAACAGAAAACACTAAATATTCAACTTCACTAGTTTCAACTTCAAAATATTGACTGTTTTCTAGTTTTCAATATATTAAATGACAGCAATCACATTTTCTATTTATTTTAACTTTTTGTATGCAACACGAGGCATTTGAAGTTGGCACTTTAGCCTTTAGAAAACTGTAATTTCCTTTTATTTGGGATTTAAAGCAAAGCCTACTGTATTCACTGGTCCTGAGTGGACACCAAATACAGTATTTGCCCGTACATTAACACAAGTACATAATTTTAAGAATATTTTATTTTTCTAACTTTCTAAAGTGCTGAATTAATGTTAATTCTGTCATCTATGAAACCTGATGAAACAAACCAATTAATCAAACTACAAGCATGTCTAAAAGACATAAGGGACTGGATGACGTATAATTTCCTTCTTCTAAACTCAGATAAAACTGAAGTTATTGTATTTGGGCCTAAAAGTTTAAGAAACATGTTTTCTAACCATATTGCTATTTTAGATGACATGACTCTGGCCCCCAGTAGTACTGCAATGAATCTATGAGTCATTTTTGACCAGGATTTGTCATTTACCTGACAGATAAAACAAATCTCTAGAACAGCCTTCTTCCACCTACGGAACATTGCCAAAATTAGGAGCATCCTGTCTCAAAGCAATGCTGAAAAACTGGTTCAAGCATTTGTTACTTCTAGATTGGACTACTGTAATTCTCTCCTTTCAGGCTGCCCCAGTAACTCTCTAAAAAGCCTCCAACTAATCCAGTTATAGTCATGCTGCTATAGGCTTAGACTGCTGGGGGACACTGAGCCACTTCTTCTTCTCTTCATTCTCTCCTCTCATCCCAAATCTATAATGTCACCACTGTATGACATTAACTCTATATCTTCTTTGTCCCGTAGTTGTCTTTCTCCCTCTCTGTCCCCGTCTCTCTGTCCCTGTCTTCAGGTGTCCCCAGATTTGGCGCTGTGTGTCCTCCAGTGCGCAGCTACTGGCCCACTAACCTGCTCAATGTTTTGTTGTTGCTTTTGTTGCTCTGTTCTTTTCTCTCTCTCCACTTTCCACTCAGCCCAACCGGTCAAGGCAGATGTCCGCCCACCCTGAGCCTGGTTCTGCTGGAGGTTTCTTCTGTTAAAGGGAGTTTTTCCTCTCCACTGTTGCCTATGTCTTGCTCAAGGGGGATTTGTTGGGTTTTCTTTAAATGTTTGTATAGTCTTGACTTTATTATGTAAAGTGCCTTGAGATGACCATGTTGTAAATTGCCGCTATATAAATAAAGTTGAATTGAATTGAAAAAAAATTTAGTTACAATAAGACTGGGTTAGTTAAATTTTCCCTGATGTAAAAATCATAACCATGCCCCATTGCCAAAGAAAACATGAAGGACAGCTGTACCATAAACTCAGTTTCAAACATGGAACGAATATATTTTGTGAAATGTTAACAGATATCCAGCGAATCTGACTTTAGCATGAACAAACTAAAATGGAAGCTCATGTGACCTAGTGATTAACTAACATTACGTTTAGTTGCTGGAAGTTACCACAAAACCTTGCACAAAAACGTTTGCAGTGAGAAAAATAAATCTCCATCAGTACAATTATCAGGTTCCTATTTAATTTATTTCTCATTAGTCTGCATCTTCTTGAAATGTAATATTGCTCATAATACCTACAAAAAACTAACACCGGGTGAAACTGCATATTTGGCAGTTCAGCCCTTTTCCACAACAGAGGTCACTCTGCTCGGCCCAGTCTTACATCTTCCTGCTTTAATCTATTCTTAGTTTCCTCGTTACACTCCACCACACTCTGCACAGCTCCTCAGTAAGTCGTACTTATAAAATTTCAAGAAATAGGAAGGTAATAAACTTAAGGATTAAGCAGGATTGTAGCTCTTCTCTGATTGGTCAGTAGGATGAGCATCGCTCAAACACTTTGAAAAGAGAATATCTGCACTGCTACCAGCCACGTTCAACAAGTAATTTCAAGGGAGAAGTTGACAGCAACTCTCCATATTAAAAGAAGTGTTGGAGTTGCACAGTATAACTTTAAAGGGGGATTACATTGAGTTTCTGATGCTAATGGGACAAAAGGCTAGTCTGAATGTGATGTGATGACTTTGGCTTTGGCTGAAAGTAAAATGACAGAGCGGGATCTCTGCGAGCTACGAGCATTACAAAGCCCTAAAATGGAGACAGAAAACACAAAGAGAAATCTTTCCCCATCCAGCAGATATAGACAACAAAAAGACCTCATCCCCTCAGGAGGTACCACAAACATCAGGTGAGGAGTCAAATACAAATCAGGAGGATTCAATCCAAGTGCGACTTTTGAAGAACATTGACAAAGTCAGTCTGCACGTCTGTTCAAACAAAGAAAATTAATGCCTATCTTTTAATTAATTTTTCTTTTTGTCCCATAATAAATGCAACTTCTTAGCAGTGTCTCATCTCATTTTCCTTTGACACTAACCCTCGTGTACAACATGGGCTCTGTTTAGTCAAATGATATTTATATTTATCTTGTTGCATAAAATTCTTACCCTCTGTTCTATTCTATTTCTAAATAAATGATTAATGAGAACAACACTGAACAAAAAGTACCTGACAGCAACAGGACATAGAAACAAAAAATGTAGAAGTCAAAGCTGGAAAAAGTCAAATGCCACATAGGAAGACAGGGTTCACTATTAGTTGGAAGGCATCAGATAAAGAAATGTACCTGGTTCCAGAGAGTGACGGAGCTTGGTCAATTGCACAAATACAAGTAGATCGAGGCTGTGTTGGTGCACAACGAGTAGTGCTGTATGCTCAAATGTTGAAGATGGTGATCCAGAAAAATTCTTAAAATGCCAAATAGTGACGGAGTTCAGCAAAACCCAACACCCCATAAATACAATACAGATCATACGAAACATGTCTGAACATGTTTCTTATCTGTGCAAGCAGAAAACCACAACCCAAACTCCTTTTTTCTAACTTCTTCTTTTTTGTTTTCCTAACAGACACCTGTAAAAATGTCAGTTGGAAGGAGGAAGTTAATGGAGTGCAGACGTCAGGAAAAAGTCTTGAATTTTAGTTTTCTTAAGTGTAGTTGTTTGATGTCAAACACATGGATTAGATTTAGATAACTAAGATCTGTGGTATAAAAAAAAAGTTTTGCACAGTCAAATGTGACATTTAAACATGCACCAACACAAACAGACAAGAAATCAAACACCCATAATGTCAAAGATGCTCTCGATTATGAACAGTGTTCTGATTTGTTGCCAACTGGAATAAAGTGAGTTTGATGTTGGAAGGTTTAAAATCGACCACTGAAGAGTGAATATTAAAATCTAGTTCTCCTACCCAGGAGAAATATTTCCTACAACAAAACAATTGTGCTTATGTCAGCATTTTTTCTTCCAAGCCTAATGACAAGACTAGGGCTGAACAATATGGTGAAATATTTGAATTGCGATTTGTTTATTTATATTTAATATGGACTTATTTTTTCTAAAGTTTCTTTTATTCTATAATTTTTTCTACAGTTTCTTTTATTCTGTAATTTTCAAAGCTAACAAGCTCTAAATGAGAAGAACACCCAGCATAGCAAGAAATGCTGGACACTGGACATGCACATGAGCACATACACTCCATTCAGCTTTTCCTCAACCCTAACCAGTCAACCAGTCCCTGCTGCTGAAACACACCCCACAGCGTGATGCTGTCACCACGGTGACAACCGCTAACGCTGATTCATTTGAAATGTCAATAACTAGTCCAATTAATTGACCCACTAATCAATTGGTCAACCAGTACCTGTGGACCTTGTAATGTGATGTCTGGCCAAAAAAAAAAAAAAAAAAAGTTGAATGGTACATTTTCTTATTATTGTTTATGTTGTTATGATGTCTTTAAAGCACATTGCTGTCACCTGATTAGTTTATTAATGTGTTGTTGGTCAAAATACACACATGATTGTGGGTGGAATCTGTTTGCTCTGCATATGGTCCTTTTATTTTAAGTGTTTTCCTAAACATCCAACATAGTTGTTGGTTACAGAGCCAAGAAGCATTTCATTACTTCCAACCTTTAGTGCACTGTTTGATCTGGTGATGGTCACTGCCTACTACACTTACAAGTAAAAGAGATTAGAGTCCATGAGTGAGGTTAGTCTCAGCGTGATTATATAAATAAGAACCTGAACTTGAACGGTACCATCTGCCAACAGGCCACAGAGAAGATGATGTGTTATAACAGAGGAAACCTGCCACATATTAAACCATGCGAGTCACTCAGCTCAAAACAGAGACGACATGTTTTGTTACCCTCAGTCTGAACAAGCAACATCCATTTACAAGCCTCCAAGCATACACATGATTCATGTAGACGTAAGTTGGCAGAATTTCTTTACAGGTCTTTCTGTGGTCTGGAGTCAAAACAACTAAAAACACCTCGTCTAGTTATGGCGAGAAGACTGACAGCAGGTCTAAGTAAGAGTGAAAACACGGCATGTTCTACTCCTCAAAGTGACAGTGATCCACATGATGAGGACAGCAGCAATGAGTAGATGACATGACAGGTTACCCTTGATTTTTTCTTTTATTGCCAAGTTAAATTTTTTTATTTCAGGCAGACCAGCAGAAAACACTGGACATGCACTGAAATTGTTTGTGCACCTTTCCAGCTTTCCGTGTTAGAAACTGAAGTGTTCCCGTATACTTACCTCTATGGTAAAGGTATTGAAGCAACTAACTAACCAATTTTCCTTTTTGTCATTTTACCGGACGTTTATGGCTTTATACTAGTTTATACATTATATATTTGTATTTTTATTAAATTTTTATTTTATAAATTGTAAGAAATATTTAAGACTGACTGTGATACCTAACAACTGTCGAATAAAAATATCCCAGCTTGTAAATTTAGACATGGCTATAACTATATATTCATTTATTAGTAAATAATATGTTAAATTAGGAAGTACATTACTAAATGCACAATTAAATTTACAGCTTTTAGAAATAAATGTAGTAGAGTTAAAGTAAAAAAAACTGTAAAGCCCAATAGATTAACATGAAATTTGACCTGATTGGTTTTCTTGACAAATTGTACCTAGTTTATTCTCAAGTCTGACTCAGATAGCTTTGAATGATTCTTCTGATGAGAATCTGAAGTTCACATTTTAAAGCAATCCATCTAAAAGTTGCACATTAAACATGTAGCAAAAAATATAATTTCAAGGTTTTTGACATAGTCAGGTTAAATCTTACAGAAATATGGAAAAGTTCAAATCCCCTTGAGCAGGCAACAGGTTGACATCGGAGAGAAAAACATCCCTCTAACAGAAGTAACCTCTGTACAGGAAAATGGAAAACAGAAAAAAAGAAGCACCACTGCGAGGAAAGAAAATGAAAGGTTAAACATATTTTTGCATTTGTCAGCAGGGCCATCACGTATCAGTGACATAGGCTGTAGGGTATGTAAATTCTGTGTAACCTTTGTAAAGGACTGAAGGTCATGGCTGCCCTGCACCTGCCCAACTCTGGGGAACCAGTTACCTTTGTGCTTCACCTGCCTCAATCATCATCCTGCACCAGTCAAGCTGGAGCTGGAGCACCACACCTGCTATAACAGTGAAGCACTCCAATACACTTAGTGTGACTGTGATTTGGTGAGCCGGTCTTACTGGTCTGCTTGTGTGTGTCAGAGTATTTGTTTGCTGGTCACTATTGAAACCTCAGTTTGTTTCATTTTCATGGTTTAATTAGACGAAAGTGGCCCAGGCCGTAGTTTTTCATCGTTACCGTAATCAATCATGCTCATATCTTAGAATATGGATGACAGCAAGTCTGTCGTACATTCCTCTTTTTTTCTTTCTTCCTCTGTTAAACCAGCACCCTGAGGTGTTAGTTAGGTCATTTAACATGTGTGCCTTTTCTGTGTTAGGCTTTAATAATACTGCTATAAAAAATCTGGCAGATGAACCACAGTACATCTAATTAATATGTTGCTTCTCTTACCCCCAGTGACTGGGGACCCACCTGTGTCACGCAACATGCGAATAGGACGTTGGTCCACTTTATAATCTGTTAGAGACACTGAGCCAATCAAAGATAAATGAGTCAACATAGGCATCAGGAACACTGTGCTTTCTAGCTGCAGAAACGTCTATGATGGATGGATAGTATGAGCTGTCATTGCATTTATACACCTATCCATATATATTCTATCACTTCCTACCTTGTTTCTGTTTGACCAACTGACCGTTATGTTCATTTTCATTGGATGTTCACTTTGGCACTAAGCAACAGTGGTAAAAGCGTGAAGAGAAAATTGTGGTGATTAACCTAATTCTAATATGTTTATGACTGAGGTCAAAGTGGTTAGTGGAGTTGTACTGAGGGGCATTATAAGAAGAGATGGTTCCAATTTTTAGGCCACCATGTTTAAAATGAATGGTGTGGCCAAAACAGTAGAAGCATCTCCTGTTGTAATGCCGTCCAGTGTTAGTCCACTAACCACTTTGACCTCAGTCATAAACACATATTAGAGATCCAACTTAAAAACTGATAAATACGGAGAAAAGAATAAAGCAACAACCTTTAAAACTAAGAAATAGAAAAAAGAAAAAAGTAACCGTAAAAGTCTATTTTAAAAGTTAAAAGAAGTTTAGAGTATTCAAAGGAAGAAGTTACAAAGTAAAAAGGAAAAAGAAAAAAGGAAGAAACGAAAAAATTAAAAGGGAAACAGTTACCCTCTAATAAGTAAAACAAAAAAGGAAGAAGTTAGTAAGTAAAAAGTTAAAAGAAAAAATAAAGAAGTTGCCATAAAAAGTGAAAAGACAAAACGAAGAAAATGAAGAGATTAAAAAGGACAAAGTTGCCTTGAAAAAGTAAAAAGTTAAAAGAATTAAGAAATAAGTTAAAAGCTAAGACATTACTATTAAAAAGCAAAGGCAAAAGGGAAGAAGCAAAAAGGTGTGTCTGTCCATTGTAGGTAGACTTCACCACAAACTGATTTTAGGATTTAGAGGCTTAGAGGAAGGTTTTGAGCTTAGTCTTAAAAGTAGGGAGGGTGTCTGCTCCCAGTCCGAATCTGGACTGGGAGCTGGTTCCACAGGAGAGGAGATTGATAGCTAAAGGCTCTGCCTGCCATTCTATTTTTGGAAATTCTGGGAACCACAAGTAGGCCTGTATTTTGGGACCGAAGTGGTCTAGTGAAGGAGCTTGGCCGTTTAGAGCTTTATAGGTAAGAAGAAGAGTTTTAAATTCTATTCTACATTTAATGGGAAGCCAATGGAGAGAAGCTAATGAAGGTGAAATATGATCTCTCTTACCAATCCCAGTCAGTAATCTTGCTGCAGCATTTTGGATTAATTGGAGGCTTTTTAGAGAGTTACTGGGGCAGCCTGAAAGTAGAGAATTACAGTAGTCCAATCTAGAAGTAACAAATGCATGAACCAATTTTTCAGCATCGCTTTGAGACAGGATGCTCCTAATTTTGGCAATGTTCCGTAGGTGGAAGGAGGCTGTTCTAGAGATTTGTTTTATGTGTGAGGTAAATGACAAATCCTGGTCAAAAATGACTCAGAGATTCCTTGCAGTACTACTGGGGGCAAGTGTTATGTCATCTAAAGTAACGATATAGTTGGAACATGTTTCTTAGGCTTATATAATAATAGTTGAAGTTAACTCAGCAAGGTCTATGGGCACAAAGCAGTCTAAAAGGGACTGAGGACTTACTGATGATTCTAATTCTGTTGTATTTGTGGGGAGGGTCTGGTGACTTTTGTTTCTAATAGCTATGATTTTGTTTGTGAAGAAGGTCATGAAGTCATTGCTGCTCAGCGTTGAGGGAATACTAGTCTCAACTGAACTATGGCTCTTGGTCAGCCTGGCTACAGTGCTGAAAAGAAACCGGGGGTTGTTCTTGTTTTCCTCTATTAGTGATGAATAATATGCTGTTCTGGCTTTACGGAGGCTAATTTGTATAAATATAAACTCTTTTTCCAGGCTAGGCGTGATTCTTGTGAATGAGTGGAACACCACCCCCGTTTAGTTTTCGTGACGCCTGCTTTAAATCGCGGGTTTGCGAGTTATACCATGGAGATCGCCTTCTCAGATTTACTGCTTCCTTTTTTAGAGGGGCAACACTATCAAGTGTAGAACGTAAACATGCTACATAATTATCAATCAGGTAATCAACTTGTACAGGACTACAGTTAATGAGGCTACTCTCAGTTATATCGGTACACGTTGAAGTAAATGATGAAGGGATCATTTCCTTAAATTTGTTCACAGTGTTTTCAGATAAACACATACTGAAGCAAAACTTTTTTCTAGCTGCTGTGTAGTCCAATAAACTAAATTCAAATGTTAGTAGGAAATGGTCAGAGAGAACAGAATTATAAGGAAATACTGTTAGTTTATCAATTTCAATGCCGTATGTAAGGACAAGGTCTAGGGTGTGACTAAAACAGTAAGTGGGTTCACTTACATTTTGAGAGAAACCAATTCAATCTAATAATGAAGTAAATGCCGTGTTGAGGGAGTTACTGTCAGCATCTACATGAATGTTAAAGTCGCCGACTATGACGACTTTATCTGCACTAAGCACTAAGTCGGCTAGAAAATCTGGACTGGAGGAGGATACACAATAACAAATAGAAGTGGATTTGGAGTTTTACAGGTATCAAGATACTCAGTAAAATGAAGGCATGGCGGAGATTTGAAAATGGCCCCCATTTGGGACTTGAGCTCTGTTATAATGGGCTCTAATGGGAGTTTGAGAGGGCACTCTCTCTGCTTCTGGGCATGTGGAGAAAGAACCGGAAGACCTGTTGCTGTGAGAGTAACATTTCCTGAAAGAAGATAAAACTGTACAGCTCTCCCACTAATTACATGCCATGTCGCAATATAAAAAGACAAGCATTTGGTGTAAGAGTGCCAGAGACAGACACTTTCATTGACTCTATCAGTATTAACTTTATAGGTTTGTCTTTGTTTCCCATTTGTGAAGCAAACGTTTATCATAAAGTTTGTTGGCATAAAGAGATCATATACAAAGGCAGATTTCAGGCTGCTTCGCTGCTTTGCCTTGTGTGGATTACTCAGAATTCATACTGTACACATCCTCAGGTTATAAAGGATAAAGAGGTAGTAGAAGCAAAAATTAACACTGCAAGTGTTTTTACCATCATTTAGTTTTTATTGATTTTACAGCTTTTAAACATTCAGTGTTATTATATTAAAATATACAGTAATGTATGCAGTGCTGCTATTGTCCTGTTGCCAACGTTGGTCAATCTATACTGGTGTCGCTTAGATTAGTTTACTAACTTGACCTCTTCTAGCTTTGCTTTTTCCCTTGTTGTATGTTATGGTTAAGATTAAAATAGCAAAAAATTATAAATCAGAAATGAGCCTGATAGGCCAGTAGATATCCATCATTGTACATATAGATCTGTCTGTTTGTGGGGTTGTAACTGAGGCTGGCTACTCCTTTGGCTACCTTCCCTAGAGGCAGTGCTAGTGTGTTGTCTTCTTTGCCTGTTGCTGTGTCGAAAGCATAGAAAACCTCTTCATGGTATTCATCCACAAAGCGAGTGGCATACAGCACGCCGCACACCATGAAAGCATTGCTTACTGCCTTCTTAAATAGCCTTGTCTCCCACGTCTGAGAGACATTGAGCATTTTAGCCTCACTGTCCCAGAGTAGCCGGCTCATTACTAGATTGCCATGGTTGCCACTGGTGGCATAGATGGCCCACAGTCCTGTCTCATCTGCCTCCACATCCACATCACTGTTGAGACGGCAATCATAGTAACAATACGGAAACTTGTTGTTGAACCCCACTCCAGTGCCTGGAAGTGTCACCCGTTTGACGTCATTGGCGTTGAGGTCAAAGCGGCAGATATCTGCGGAGCGGTAGCAGTGATAGTACAGTGCTTCACCGTACAGGACGGCACTAGGACCCTCAATGGCTTTGGAATCAGTGTAGGATGAAGCAAAAGTATAGTCCTTGTAGTTTACAGAGGTCATAAAGTCTTCATAGCTTTGGTAGACCCGCAACGTGTTTCCCCAGATGTTGCCACTCAACAAAGTCTGAACCCAGTAGCTCGACTTCTGTCCCTGGCTGTCCACGTGGGCCTGTTTGCCCCATGAACCAGAGATGTAGGTCTTACCAAGGGGACCTACCTTGGTAATGATTGGATCACTGATGTTTTTTATCAGGCCCTTGAGGCAGTAACTCCCTTGGCCTGGAAAATGAGAGATAAGAAGATTCTGAAGAGCAAGTGATAAACAGTAATCAAAACTTGTGCCATTATTTTTATTCAAGATGATAATAGTATATATTATGTATTTATTTTTTTATTAGGAAATAAATTACACAAATTAGTTACTTTAAATTATAAAATATATCTGAAATGGGATGCATACCTTTTGTTAACATGTGAATAATCCTCTCTAAATACTTAAAATTCTACGTGCCAATAAAAAAAGAACTGCATTTTGATGTTTCATTTCTTGCAAAGAGCATTGCTGTGTTTTATTTAAATGTGCTTTACTTGAATACTCAAGTACTGCCTGAAAGATTTTTGAGGCTTAGATTTCACCTTTACAGAAAACCTGAAAACATGGTGCTGATGTTTTATGGGTATTTATTCAGATATATCACCGCTAATGCCAGCAGTAAGTGAGTGTGTAGTATTTGTGTTGTCCTCCTTCAGCATTACATAAGTTCAGTTCCCATTTTCTTGACTTATGAAACACACTATCATGTGAACATATCATACTTTACATGTGGTTTTGCTCTGGGAACAAGTCTTGCTAACCTGGATCCAAATTTGCTTGATGCCAAACAGCGTAAGATTGTTAAGACACAGGTAAGAGGCATGAGGCAGGTACATCGGCAAAAGCTTTTTCTTTGCTGGAGGTGATCCTCACTATCCTGAAGAAGTGGTCTTGATTGTTTATAGTGTGTGTTATTATGTTTGTTCAATTTATTTCCTGCAAATTTAAACTGTTATTAAGGCAAAAATAAATCGTAGTGTTTGGTTCATTTGCATAGTTTGTGGTTTACAAAGCAGGGGAGAACAAATTTCAAAACAGGTGTTTAAGATCCTTTAGAAAAGAGAGGCATCACTTGGTAACACCTCTGGGTGGCATGAGTGGTTCAAAAAATGGCATGTCTCCATTGGGATGTCTTATCTTGTAACAGCCTCAGCTTTAGCAGTTAGACTCTGCCCATTACATTTTATTCATATGAAATTAATAAATGAGGCTTAAAATTTTTGTTCTGAATCAGGATCTTCTCTGCCTTACCTCTGAAGTCTTTGGGGATTGACTTGCAGGACTCAGCTGTGTTCTTCAGGTAGCGTAGTTTCTCTTTGACAGTCTTCATGTTGATTGTGTTTGATGTTTTCATTTTCTCTACATCTTCACGGAGTTTACTCACCTAAAACACGCCCACACACCATAGAACACAAACCACTACGTTTCTTTATATTATCACATCTTTTTGATGATGATAGCTGATATATTGAAACATTATAGTATTTTATTGCTGTGCTGTTTTTGCTCCACCTCTTTGGAAAGCTTCTGTGTTTGAACGTTGTTTAACTGGCTGTGCAGGAAGATAACATCTGCCTCGAGCTGGGTGAGCTCTTCGCCCAGAATGCGAAGAGACAAGACAGTGTGCAGGCCCTTGTAGTGTAGATACTGGAATGGCTTCAGCTGTGCTGTCACATTCTCAACCACAGCCTGGATCTGAGGGAGACGCTGGATGGACAACTTCACCTGCAAGACAACACACAGAAACCCCTGCAATGTTTCTCAATCACTGAGTGTATTTTCAAAAACCAAAGTTCATATTATCTGTAATTTATGGGTGTTTGTTGGAAACTGTACATTCAGTCAGTTTGACAGGTATAATGCCATTGAACAATGAGTTACAGGTCTTTATTAAGACATACTTATGGTTCAGTAGGTTGCCTATCAACTAGTATAGTTAACAAGATTTTGTGCGGTGATCTTCGGATTGCTTGGGTAAGTGTCAAATCACAGGATAATGAAAAAAATTTGTATTTCTCTGTTCAACTTAGAGTACTGATGAACGGAGTTTGCTCGTTTTTGGAGCAGGTACCTACTGTGTCATATTTATGCTAGTTGAATTGAGTGGTGGAATCATTCAAAATCACACTGTAAAATACAATAGCGGTTCTATGCTTATTACCAATACAAAATTCTTAGGTTTCATCAAGTTACTGTAACTACAGGACAGCAAACTAACAGTGCACCCACAGTGCAGGAAGGAGCGCTACCGTCGCATATTCCTCCCCACAGCCATCAGACTATTTAATGTGTCACTGCAGTGACACACAATGTGCAATCTTACTTGTATTTTCTTATTTATTGTGCATGTTCCAATGTAAATATGTATATATTTTTAGTTTTAAATGCCTTTTCTGTTAAACTATAATGCACATTGTTCTGTGCAGATTCTGTGTCCTTGTGTATGGCTGCTAAATCACAAGAATTTCCCCACTGTGGGACTTTTAAAGTTCTATTTTATTCTATTCTAATTGAATCTTTGTTTTCTATTGAAGCATAAAACAATCAAGTATCACAGCAACAAATCAGCCCATGACATTACTACACATGTGGGAATTTAAAAAAAGGTGCTTAGTCTGCTGGGTAAAACTTAACGGGGTCAAGGCCCCTGGTTCAGGACAGAGCCCCATTTGTTTTCACTCGAGGCATTCTATACTGGCATTTTCTAAGGACAGAGGGATCTAAGGACGGATTGCAATTTTTCAAAAGTGCACTGCTTAATAAGTATGCAACAATGTGAACACATTAGATGTTTGGAAAGTAGATGATGTACATGGTACTGTTAATTGTTTTTTTAAAGCATCGGCTCGCATTGCTTTAACAAGTAAATCAGATGACGTTCAAGAAACTACAACTCAGACATTCAAAGTTGGAGAACATGTCACTAAAATGAGTGTTTTGTCAGAAACATATTAAACTGTACACTAATTCAAAATGTTTTTTGTTGTTTAAAATAGTAATACTGAGTACTTTATACTCGTAATTCATCTAAATTACACTTTCAATTACTGTTTTTTTACTTAAGTAAACAAAATTTTAAGTGTACTAGACACAATCATTTGTAGTACAAAAGTATAAAAAAACATTTTTGAGGTTAACTAACTAAAATATACAGTGAAGTCAAAGATTATTATTCATTATAATCACAATTTTTAAACCCTGACAAAATGTATGTTTTGTTCAGTGCAACTGCATCAAATCAGAGGTAGAACAAGTCTGAACGCTTTGCTGTAATGTGATGCAGGTCCACCTTAGTGCTTACCTGTTCCTGCAGGTTGTTCAGAGACCCTTCACAGGATTCAACCTGCTCCAGCACCGCCTCATACTTCACAACAGGGAATAACAGTGTGTTTGACCTCACCTCACACACACACGAGCCATTGGTTCGCCGTCCAGAGACAAGCTGAGCTCGGCTATCATCCTGCAATCACACAGTATAAAATAACACAGCCGTTTACGACATTTAAGAGAGTAAAAAACAGGGAATGAAACTTTGGCAGCTAGCATAAATGTTGCTGCTTTTATCCATATTCTTTGTAAACATAGGAAATTAATTGTAACTCACTGAAAATGACAGCAGGAGCAACAGCAGCAGCAGCATGTTTAGAGCAGGAGGAACCACAGTGGACTGTTTAGATTCTTTTAATGTTGTAACTACCAGCCCACCTCATTTCCCTAAATGTTGGTCTTACAACAAACAAGCTTTTTGCTGAGTCTTAAAAACACACAAATCTCTAAAAATGTGACATTATGGAGTTTCAGAACAGATGTGGTAAATCGGGAAAATTCCTATTTCCTCATTTATTTATGCAACAATTATTAATTCCCCTTTGTAATGTCATTGGTGGTTTAAAAATAATTTACAAGATCTAATGATGATATAAGTATTTCCCAAAAACTTTTTAAAAATGGTTTTAAAATACGGATGTGATTTATTTTAAAACCACAGTGCATGTCTGAGTCATACTTGTCATTTTGGCTTGTGAGCAGTATGAATGGTTTACTGAGTGGGCCTACCTGGTCCAGATCTAAATAAAGTGACTAAGTAGCACTTTATATATAAGTTGACTACACGTTCAAGTAAATGACCAATATGACTACAAATAAATTCATTCATACATTGACTACTAAAAATAGACATAATGAGATACATGAATCTTTTAAAAAAGATGCAAACCTACCTTAAAGAGATGCCAGGAAAAAATTTGCATTTGCAAAATGACAGAAGAAAAACAGGTCAAGAGTCAAAATGACTAACAAAAAATACAAAGTGACCAAAACTGAAACATATGCATGTCTGCGCCCAGGGTCTCGTCGTCACATAAGAGTGAAATGGTCATTGATGCAACCCCCCACAGTATGTAATGTCAATCTGTGGTTTATTATTATACGTGTAGCAATTTGTGCCTATAGTAAGCTCATTGAATGTTATATAAAGTTCCTTTCACTTAATAATAATTTTCAATTAAAGGGTAAAAAAAATCAGAGGAATTCTTTGAAAATTAATATTACTTATTTGATTAGTAATGGATACAGGGAGGTGTGTTCAACTGCACAAAATATGACCATCTCCCTCTGAAGACTTTGAGCATTAAATACTACAAAGACATTGAAAGCCCGGGTTTGACAACTTTGGGAGTCTTATACCCACGCAAACAGGTACCTGTAGCTTCAGTGTGTGTCACCAAAAAACTAAACTAAATGGTCATTTTTTCACCCCTTAGGAATGACTTTGGGTGCCACGTGCTTCTGCTTTTTTGCATGTTTTATTTTTGACGAGTGTATCATGTTCAATTGTTTAACTCAGAGCTTACAGCCATGGTAGCAGCATGACTCTAGGCTCGAATGTGAACCTAGATTGTCATTACATTTAATTAAAAACCTAAGAGGCTCTGACACCACTTTCCACTCACTCCAACTAGTCAAGGCAGAAGCCCCCCACCTTCACTCATGTTTGTTGGATGTGTCTTCCATATGACAGAATTTAGTGCTGCTTAAGGGGAGTTTTTCTTTACATATCTGCAGAGAATAGACTTTACTGTGTAAAGTACCTTGACATGACTTTTTGTGAGTTAGTGACTTTACGTTAATAAAGTTAAATGAAATTAAATTAAAATTACCCTCTAGGAGCTGCAGATATACCTGTTGCCCTAATTGATAGGAGTTACTTCAGTGGCAAAAGACGTCTGACAGACAGACTTTCTAAAACTTGAAATCAGATTAGCAAAGCTCTGCAAGAGACATGCCAACACAACCTGCTATTACCTTATTTTTATAACATTTAATACTGATATATGTATTAAAACCTTCTCCAATCCTAAGTACACAGGTAGGCTATGTTTTTACTCATTACTGATTATAGTTTAAGTTCATATATTTGAATGGTAAGAAATGTATGCCTCTGCCTTGCACATATTGTAAAATCTATGCTTGTAGCTGGAAAATGCTTCCGAACATCATCATCTGGACTGAAATACATTTATTCATACTTTTGGTGGTAACATTAAATAAGCAGTCTAACAAGCAGGTTGTGGGATTTCTTAAACTGGTATTTTGTGTGCTCAGCGCAGAGTGATGACTTTCTGTTCCTGAATCAGGTTACCACATTTTTAACAAAGATGTTGTATTTGCGTCTCTGTAAATTAGTCACCGTTTTCCTTCCTCATGAAGATTTCTAAAACTTCTACCTCAAGGCAACATTTGTTTCTGATGTCCTTTTCCAACAAATAAATACATTCAACGCTTTGTTACATGCAGTAACAGTGAACTTACTACTAATGTGTTCCATAATATAACATGGATGTATATTGTTGCCCTTAAAGAAAATGGGATTAGGAGTGTACTTGAACATTTTCATGTAGGATACCGTTGTTTTTTTTTCAACCCAGTGGGAAATGTTATGTTGCAAACTCACTAGATTTATTTTTAGTATTTAGTTTTTTGTATTTCTGCACACTGAATGCACTTTCCTTTATCATATGGAGTCTTGCTGCAATCAAAACCAGAAGGAGGTGCTTTTATTCTGAAGGAAACGTGACACATTTCTCTCTCTTTAATACACACACATTCAAGTAAGAAGGTTATGCTGTAGTGAGACACAGTCACGTTCAAGTATTTCTTGTGACCGTTTCATTTACCTCTGATCTACCATGGAATCCTGTGCGATCGTTCTACTCTGTGCTCTCTTCACTTTTGCCAAACAAGTGAGTAAATACTATAAAAACGTTGGTATTATTTTTCTTCAAAAATAAAAGTTAGAATTAGGTCATACACTAACCAGGTCAAATTTAGATATTTGATATATTGGCATTGTATGTGGTAATTAGAATTTATTTTTCTCTACTTATGTTTAATAATCTTGATTGCAGGCAACTCCTCGTGATACGTGTGTGTGTGAGTTGGCTGATGCAGACCAGTTGTTCCCTCATGACAAACTCAGCACACTGGAGGACAGTGCATCAAAATGCAACAGCAACGTCACCCCACAGAAGGTAAAAAGTCACGTTCTTTTCTAAGCTAATCTGTGAAGACTTAAAACCTTTATTCAGCTCAACCCACCTGCTCTCTACTGCAGACTCTGGAGCTGGAGAGTTTGCTGCTGGGCTTGGAGCGACGTTTGCCCCAGCTGCAGGGAGATGTGTCAATGCTGGAGAGGGAGGATGATGGAGATCTTTATGGAGTTCTCAGCCTCCAGGTGATAGAAAACGAAATTATGGATATCAAGCAGCTCATTGACAAGCTCAACCGGACCACCCTTGGAAACCAGCGCCTAACTACAAACATCAGTATACAGGTAAGTTCACAGGCAAATGTTGCTAAAAACAGGTTCTATTCAAGAAGGCAGAGTCAGTTTGAAAGTCATTAAAATGTTCAATCATCTGTGGTAATTAAAATATCACTAAAACCAAACTGTTCATTAGAACTAATTAGAAATGGTGTACGATCTACCTATAGTACAAATCAATTTGTCTAGAGTTAACGACAATCTTAATAATCAGGCCCTAATCACTCGACTTTGCGCTGACATGAACAAAATAACTGAAAATAGCTGTCATGAGGATACATAGAAAATCTTTGGAAGTGTTCGTAATGCATGGGTTTTAAATAACTTGTCAAAAAAAGCCATAATTTTAACATAAAAATACTGTTGTTATTACTGTTAAGCTACTTTCAACTACTATTAATATACTACTCTGCATTTCCACTGTTTTAACTGTGTTTCACTATATTGTCACTCATTATTTTTATACACCAGCTTCCACATATGTAAAGCCAAATAACACAATTAAGATCAATTAAGATCTACTTACAATTTAGACCTACTTGAACAATTAAGGTCTACTTACAACTGACCTACACTACTGATTGTCTAACATTATTAATTTAGGAACAATTTTTATACTGATTATACATTTTAAATAAGCAAACTTTAAGTTGGTTATGCTAAAAGGTAAAGAAAAATTTAAAGATTAATGCATCACTTACAGCTCTCCACTTCCAACTTTATTGTCACATTACCGAATTAATTTTGAAAAACATATATAGTTTTCTAATCTTCTTACTTTATCAATGCCTGATGCAAAATAGCCATTTTTAATCACAAGAAATTTTGTATACTAAAATATTTGTGTGTTTAGAAAAAAACATAATTATCACTCTGTGGCAGTTCTCAGTCATTATCACTAATTTGCAGTATGATTTGATTACACAATGTGATTTCTACTGTCCTGTTGTTGCTAAGCTGAATGACTTAAAAGCAGAGATGCAGGAGCTGGAAAAGCATGACACCATGCAAGTGATAAAGAGCCGAAAAGCTAACCAGCATCTGGTGAAAGATCTGGAGCAGTGCAGGAAAGGAAAGAACCCCAGCGGCCCACCCACCGAGTCTCCTCATGGTAAAGTCCTACAAACCAATGTACAACAGTGTGGTGATGTTTGTTCTGTCATTTTCACTGAAGAAAATGGAAAAATAAGTACAATCACAAAAAAATCATTTTTTTCTTCCTCCTCTTATTTGCACCTAAAAGCAGAGGCCACTGTAGTGTTTTGCACCATAAAGCGTCACTTCAAATGAGGTTGCTCACAGCAGTGAAAGGCTCTTCCAACAACAAACTTATGTTAAAATTAACTGGAAACTGTGCTCTAAGTACCAATTACCACAAGTAGGGTGTAATTATCAAGCAGTGGATGTCTCCAAGCAGCCGCATGTAGAGTCCCTACATTTGCAGCTTTGATCTCTGTGATTCAGCTCATTTTTCCCCCTCAGGGAGATGTTCCCACGGCCAGTTTCTTAACATCACTGGAGCCAGGGTGTACACAGCTGGAGAGTATCCTGGCTCTTACCCATACGGAGCCTGGGGCCGGGATCCCAAACCAGAGGCAGGGAAGGAGGCCTGGTATTGGCTTGTTTTGATGACCTCCAACAACAGATACTCCAACTACGTCCGTCGCTACTCGAGTCTGAGTGCCCTCGTTGTTGGGGTCAGCTCCCCAGGTAAAGGACTGCTGTTGGTTGGAAGTATTGGCTATAGTTCAGTGGATTTTCTGTTCATTTGATCAAATGTGCTCAGGGCCTGGAGAAATACGAATTGCAGTTCAGCTCAAACACAAATTTATAACTGCAACATTACTTGTGTTACTGACTGTACAAGATTTCTGCAAGCCCTAAGTCATTATATGCTTTCCAGTTTGAAGACAAACATTTTACTAGACAGGCTTTAAACCATCTAGTTTGTGTTTACCAACTAGAGTAACATTGGCAGGCATAAGCAGTAAAATAGTAGTAAAACTCATCAGTAATTTCCTAAAACGCCTGGGTACAGCAGGTTAAAGCAAATATTATTGAAAAGGAAGATAAAATAGTGCATTTGATGAGAACTATTTTCAGTTTGCTCCATCCACTTCTCCTCCTTTAACTTCTTGTTCTTCCAGGCAATGTCCAGATCCACTCATCCAACCCAACAACCAACACCATCCAGGGTCCAAATGTTGTTATGTATGGAGAAGCCTTATACTACAACTGCTACAACCTAGACACTGTTTGTCGATTCAACCTCACCAGCAAAACTGTCACCACTGTACAACTACCTAGAGGCACCAGGTTCATTGCTCACCTTTCTCTTTCAGTTCATCTGTAATTGAATTGAGCTAAAGTAATGCTGATTGCAGCCTAAATAAAAAAAAACTGTTAGGAGCTGTAATTGCTTCATAAATACACTTAAGTCAATTATTTAAACTAGTTAAATCAATCCACCTAAGTAAGCTGCCTGCATGTCGGCTTTCATGCCACTCGCACCTTACACACTTTACATGTAAAACACTCTGCAGGCCCACTTCTTCTGCAGAAAACTGAAATAATCATTAAATACTAATCTTCTGCTGCATCAGTGCTACTACTGAACAGTGTACAGTATTTTTAGATCGTTGTGTGTTCTTTCAACTATTTTAAATCACATGTTCATGATCAAACAGATAAAAATACACCAACAAAAAAGTTGTGTTACCAGTAGGTATGATTAAGTTTTCATGTACAGTACACTTCCAGAATGCGTTGTCATTTGGAGTGTCCTCACATTTTGAAAACAGTCAACATACAGGCTGAAAGATCACTGGCCAAAATGACATATTTTATTTGAAAAATTGTTTAAAACTGTCATCCATTTGCACTTTATCATCCGTTCTTTATCACCTTTAACGCATTTTGGAAATTTTTTTAAACACACACATAATCAGAACACCCCCATCTTTATTGCATTAACTGTTAACTAAAGCAAAACATTTGTTGGTACTTGATAGAGATTAGCTGCAAAATTAATGAAGCTTGAACATACCACTACTACTACTTCTCTTAGGGCTTTTCCCATCAGGGGTCGCCACAGCGATCATCCTTTTCCACCTCACTCTATCCTGGGCATCTTCCACTCTGACACCAGCTAACCTCATGTCCTCTGTTAGAACATCCATATATCTCCTCCTTGGTCGTCCTCTCGCCCTCTTGCCTGGCAGCTCCATCTCCAACATCCTTCTACCAATATATTCACTATCCCTCCTCTGCACATGTCCAAACCATCTCAATTTGGCCTCTCTTACTTTGTTCCTCACACGGGCAACGTTCGCTGTCCCTCTGATGAGCTTGTTCCTTATTCTGTCCAACCTTGTCACTCCTAAGGAGAACCTCAACATCTTCATCTCTTCCTCTTGTCTCTTTCTCACTGCTACTGTCTCTATCCCATAGAGCAGAGCTGGTCTCACCACTATCCTGTACACCTTTCCTTTGAGTCTTGCTGACACTCTTCTGTCACACAACACTCCTGACACTTTCCTCCACCCACTCCAACCCACCTGCACTCGCCTCTTCACCTCTTTTCCACACTCCCGATCACACTGAAATGTACTTAAACTCCTTCACCTTCTTCACCTCAGCCCCCTGTAACCTCACGCTTCTACCTTGCTCCCTCTCGTTTACACACATGTATTCTGTCTTACTACGACTGACTTTCATACCTCTTCTTTCCAGAGCAAACCTCCACCTCTCCAGCTGTTCCTCCACCTGTTCTCTACTCTCACTGCAAATCACAATGTCATCTGCAAACATCATTGTCCAGGGAGATTTCTTTCTGACCTCATCTGTCAACCTGTCCATCAGCATAGCAAACAAGATCAAAGCCGATCCTTGGTGTCATCCCACCTCCACCTTGAACTCCTCTGTCTGACCTACGGCACATCTCACCACCGTCATGCTTCTCTCATACATGTCCTGGACTACTCTGACGTACTTCTCTGCCACTCCTGACAACCTCATACAGTACCACAGCTCCTCCCTCGGCACCCTGTCATACGCCTTCTCTAAATCCACAAAGACACAATGCAGCTCCTTCTGACCATCTCTGTACTTTTCCATCAACGATCTCAAAGTGAAAATGGCATCAGTGGTGCTCTTATGGGGCATGAAACCATAATGCTGCTCACAAATCTCCACCTCCTTCCTAAGCCTGGCTTCCACTACTCTTTCCCACAGCTTCATTGTGTGGCTCATCAGCTTTATCCCTCTGTAGTTGCTGCAGTTCTGCGTGTCACCCTTGTTCTTAAAGATCGGCACCAGAACGCTTCTTCTTCATTCCTCAGACATCTTCTCACTCTCTAAAATACTGTTAAACAGACTTGTCAGAAACTTCACTGCTGTCTCTCCTAGACACTTCCACACCTCCACAGGTACTGTACTTCCTCATTCCACCACCAAGTGTCTTTATCTTCTTTCCTCCTTCCAGATGACCTATAAAAGTCCACCTTCCTTCCTTCATTTCTAACCTGATTACAGCTCAGCGTAAGCTTTGCCACCTCCCTCTTCACTACTTTGTACTCCTGTCTACTTTCCTCAGTCCTTTCTACATCCCACTTCCTTTTAGTGATCAATCCTGTACTTCCTCATTCCACCACCAAGTGTCTTTATCTTCTTTTCTCCTTCCAGATGACACCCAAAGTCTGTTTCCCTGATTACCTCTGCTGTAGTTTCCCAGTGATCTGGAAGCTCGTCCTGACCATCCAAAGCCTGTCTCAACTGCTGCCTGAATTCCTCATTTCATTCTTTAGCTTCCACCACTTCGTCTTCTTTTCTGTCTTTCCTCTCTTTTTCTTCCAGACCAAGCACCTTCCTACCTGTTTCCCTGATTACCTCTGCTGTACTTTCCCAGTGATCTGGAAGCTCTTCCTGACCACCCAAAGTCTGTCTCAACTTCTGCATAAATTCGTCTCAAGTTTCTTCATTCTTTAGCTTCCACTACTTGGTCTTCTTTTTTGTCTTTCCTCTCTTCTTCTTCTTTCTGATCACCAGAGTCATCTTACACACCACCACGCGGTGCTGTCTGGCTACACTCTCTCCTACCACCACTTTACAGTCACTAACCTCTCTCAAATGACCTCGTCTACATAGAATGTAGTCCACCTGTGTACTCCTACCTCCACTCTTGTATGTCACTCTGTGTTCCTCTGTCTTCTGGAAGTAAGTGTTGACTACAGCCATTCCCATCCTCTTAGCAAAGTCCACCACCATCTGTCCTTCTGGATTCCTTTCCTTTACACCAAACCTGCCCATCACCTCCTCATCACCTCTGTTCCCCTCACCAACATGCCCATTGAAGTCTGCTCCAACAACTAGTCTCTCTCCTCTAGGGATACTCTCTATGACCTCATCAAACTCACTCGAGAATCTCTCCTTCTCTTCTAACTCACAGCCAACTTGTGCAGCATACCCACTGACTACGTTCACCATCACCCCTTTGATTTCTAGCTTTAGGCTCATCACCCTGTCTGAGACTCTTTTCACCTCTAGAACATTGCTCACAAACTCCCTCTTCAGGATCACTCCTACTCCGTTTCTCTTCCTATCCACACCATGGTAGAACAGTTTGTATCCTTCTCCAATACTACGTGCTTTGCTGCCCTTCCACCTCATCTCCTGCAGATCTAAGCTCCTGCCTTTCCTCCTCTCTCTGTCCACTTCTGCCTCCTCCTTCTTCAACCAACAGGAGTCCAATTTCCCCCGGCACCCTGTAGTTCAACAGCACCGCTGGCGCTCGTTGTTAACCCGGGCCTCGACCTAACCGGTATGAAATTGCTATGGATTACTCGCATGGTTGTACTTGGCAGGTTTTACGCCGGATGCCCTTCCTGATGCAACCCTCTCTATTTATCCCGGCTTGGGAACGGCACAGAAGTTACTGGCTTGCAACCCCTGTGGCTAGATTAATCTTGATTAATCTTGGTCCTAGATTACAAATGAAATTTGTTGTGTACATTCTAAACATCCCACTGTCACATGACTATTATTGCTTGGCCTAATACTGCACTCTCTACCTGCACCTTTATGAGATGGCCTGTGCTAATGCTATAAAAAGGTGATTTTTTGAGATAATTTAATTTGTTCCTGTGCACAGGTCTTTCTGTGGTAAGATTAAGTGCTTAGTGCTGCCACCTCATAGCTAGAATGTCCCAGATTGAAATCCCCACCTGGCTGTAGCCTTTCTGTGTTTAGTTTGCATGTTCTCCCAGTGTTTGTGTGGATTTCCTCCAAGTACTCCTGTTTCTTCCCACACTCCAAATACATGCATGTTAGGTTCATTGGTGACTCTAAATTCCCCATAGGTGCGAATGTGAGCATGAATGGTTGTCTCTCTGTCTTGGCCTTCAGATAGACTGGAGACCCGTCCAGGGTTTACCCTGCCTCTTGCTGAATGGCAGGTGAGACAGGCTTCAGATAAAAAAAAAAAAATGTAATTAATGATATCTTTTACTGGTTTTACTGGGTCTCCAATTAACCAACTGACCCAGATTCTGACAAACTCAACTCAGGTCATCTGGTACAAATGACAGGGAAATAGAGGAAGCTTCTGCTGTTTGTCTTAAAGGCATCAGAAAATGTGTGTCCTTAAAAAGCAATCTGCATTATTATCATGTTAACTTTAAGAGCTCAAATCAAATCATTAAGCATTAGCCATCCAACAACACAACTTTTCTCCTTTGTCCTGTAGGTACAACTCAAAGGGTAACTACTGTCACCTTGAAGAATGCTACCCATTCACCGACTTAGACCTGGCAACAGATGAGTCTGGCGTCTGGGTGATCTACACCACCAAACAGGACTTTGGTAACCTAGTGCTTTCCAAGGTAGAGGAGAATGAGCCACTGACACTTGGCCAAACCTGGCACACCTCTGTCTACAAACAGGCGGTGACCAACACTTTCATGGCCTGTGGCATGCTCTATGCTACACGATATATCAGCAGAGATCTGGAGGAGATCTTCTATTCATTCGACACTGCAACAGGGTTAGAGAGGTTCAACATTGGTATCTTAATCCACAAAATGTCTCCCAATATTTTTTCCCTCAATTACAGCCCTGTGGACCAGATGTTACATGTGTACGGTGACTCTTATATGGTCTCCTATAAGGTTTTGTTTGGGTAAATGGATACTACTGAAAACATTATCCATTGTATTTTAAAATGACTATCACCAATAAAATCCACATAGCAATGTAACAATACTGTGCATTTGCTTTTCTACTGTACATCACAATATTGACTCAGTATTCAGTTTATATTTTACCACAGTCCCAGCACCTTACAACTGGTCCGTTCCACTGAAAGCCATTGGAAGCCAAATCACAACCCATTTCCAGTAGGTTTTCCGTCACCCCCTTCTCCTGTTCTCTAAAAAGGTAGCAGAAGTACTGGATGAATTTTTCTTCATTCTCAAAATAACTTCAGCCTGATGAAGACTAAAATAGCACCAATTTTCAATTTCAATTTTCAACTTTATTTATATAGCGCCACTTTACAACAAGGTCATCTCAAGGCACTTTACATAATAAAGTCAAGATTATACAAACATTTAGAGGAAACCCAACAAATCCCCCTTGAGCAGCTATAGGCAACAGTGGAGAGGAAAAACTCCCTTTAACGGAAGAAACCTCCAGCAGAACCAGGCTCAGAGTGGGCAGCCATCTGCCTTGACCGGTTGGGCTGAGTGGAAAGTGGAGAGAGAAAAGAACAGAGCAACAGAAGCAACAACAGCAACAACAAAACATTGGGCAGGTTAGTAGGACCAGTAGCTGCGCACTGGAGGACACACAGCGCCAAATCTGGGAACACCTGGAGACAGGGACAGAGAGACGGGGACAGAGAGGGAGAAAGACGACTACGGGACAAAGGAGATACAGAGTTAATGTCCTACAGTGGTGACATTATAAATGTGGGGTGAGAGGAGAGAATGAAGAGAAAAGGAAAGTGGCTCAGTGCAGAGTCCCCCAGCAGTCTAAGCCTATAGCAGCATGACTATAACCAACTATAAGCTTTATTGAAGAGGAAGGTTTTGAGCCTAGTCTTAAAAGTAGAGAGGGGGTAAGCTTCGCCAATCTGGACTGGGAGCTGGTTCCACAGGAGAGGAGCTTGATAGTTAAAGGCTCTGCCTCCCATTCTACTTTTGGAAATTCTGGGAACCACAAGTAGGCCTGCGTTTTGGGACCGAAGTGGTCTAGTAGGATGATATGGTAAAAGGAGATCTTTTAGGTATGATGGAGCTTGACTGTTTAGAGCAGGGGTGGGCAACCCGTGCTCCTTGAGGGCCGCAGCCCTGCAGGTTTTCCGACTGTCCCCGCCCTACCCACTGCTGCTCCAGCTTCTGATTGGCTGAACACACCTGATCCAGGTAATCAGCAGTGGGTAGGTAGGGGATAGTTGGAAAACCTGCAGGGCTGCGGCCCTCGAGGAGCACGGGTTGCCCACCCCTGGTTTAGAGCTTTATAGATAAGAAGAAGGGTTTTAAATTCTATTCTACATTTAATGGGAAGCCAATGGAGACAAGCCAATGAAGGTGAAATATGATCTCTCTTACCAATCCCAGTCAGTAATCTTGCCGCAGCATTTTGGATTAATTGGAGGCTTTTTAGAGAGTTACTGGGGCAGCCTGAAAGTAGAGAATTACAGTAGTCCAATCTAGAAGTAACAAATGCATGGACCAGTTTTTCAGCATCGCTTTAGGACAGGATGCTCCTAATTTTAGCAATGTTCCATAGATGGAAGAAGGCTGTTCTAGAGATTTGTTTTATGTGTGAGGTAAAAATCCTGGTCAAAAATGACTCCAAGATTCCTTGCAGTACTACTGGGGGCTAGAGATATGTCAAGTAGCGATATGGTTAGAAAACATGTTTCTTAGACTTTTAGGCCCAAATACAATAACTTAGTTTAGAAGAAGGAAATTATACGTCATCCAGTCCCTTATGTCTTTTAGACATGCTTGTAGTTTGAATAATGGATTTGTTTAATCCGGTTTCATAGATAGATATAACTGCGTGTCATCAGCGTAGCAGTGAAAATTTACAGAGTCATTTCTAATAATGTTGCCAAGGGGAGACATATATAGAGTAAAGAGTATTGGTCCTAACACAGAGCCTTGTGGAACTCCATAACTGTCATGGGAAAAAATATATCTTGACAACTACTGGTTCCAGACACCTCAAGTGTAGTCAGTAAAGAAGCTCGCATCCAGGATGTCTTTTAAGGGTTTTATCATCTTGCAAGAGAGAAGTTTACAGACAGAGTTTTGTGCTCTGTCTAGTGCCAGTCCCAAAAACTGATACATCACACAAATGCTTTATACCCATCTGTTGCTGGGCAAAACATTCCCACAATCAGACTCCCAACATTCCTATGTGAAGGTGGTTTGTCTCCAGGTGGGATAGCAGACAACCTTGAGACAGTTATGCCTACGCTTCTCAGACAAAAAAACATGCATGTGAGATAAAGGATGCTATGTCTCAACATTCTTCATAATACACTGACCTTTAATTTGACCTTTAATCACTCTTAATTTTTTCCATCACAATTCCCTCCTTTTGATTACATTTTAATCACAAGATATACAACTGTGGTCATCAGATGTATAAATTCACAGAGATTTAATATACATCGTCATAATGTTGTATTAGAATTTTAGGCATTGCTTTTTTTCGTGACATAGACATCACTGAGTTATAGAGCTAGGCATGGGTCTAAACTCTTTGCAGAATGTTTGGAGTTCTTCCGCAAAAATGGCACCAGAATCAGCTGGATTAAGCAGGTGACTGCCCGCTGCACAAACATCATCATCAGTCCAAGACCTAAAGACCAGTTGTGGATCCTCTGGACCAGCCATTTTGACCATAGGTGCATTAAACTCCTTTTCTCTTTATTCATCTCACATTGATCTGGTTTTCATTCGGCTTGATAAACCCGATGGCCTCCCGAAGTGGCTGAAGATGTAGATGTGGTCGAATCCGGTTGTGAAGGCTGCCCTCCTTCTCCTGCTTAAACTGGATGTTGTATCTCCTCTGCTTTTCAAACTGGTGCTGGATATTGTCCTCCCTCTGCTCCTTGAACTGGTAGCGGTGGAAAAACTGCCGGGTGGGAGTCCAAGTCGGAATCCAGTTTCAGTGTTGTAAGGTCTGGGTAGAGAGGAGACACATTGTGAGTATATGGTGGTAATTGTGTATGCTGTGTGTGCCGATGAAGTTTTTCTACAGAAGCATTATCTGTTCTGTGTGGTTTAGTAGTCATTTGCTTTTGTACTCGTTTTCTCTCCCTGTATTCTACTTCGGTTTTCCACATATCCAAGCATTCTTTATGTAAATCACACATCCGTATGTCTTTCCCTGACACTCTTTTTTTAGATTTAGATTTTTCTCTTTATTTAACAATTTCTCTTATAATTTCTTTAACTGATCTTTTTAAAAAGAACTTCCTAGAGGAAAGCCAAAATCTGAAGTCCAAATTTTCAAACATTCAAGTCTTTTGTCACCATACTTGGATCTCATAATCTCAACAACTGGACTTCTAGGGCCTCTAACCCCCCTTACCTCCCCTATTTCCCATGGGAAGTCCGTGCATGGAACCTTCAACACAGACTGTCTCTGTGAGGGTGAATGTCCACTCTAAGCTCCCAATCACTTGCACTTGACACTTAACCTCCCCCACTGACTAGGAGTCGTCCAGTTGTTCAGACTAATTCAATCAAGAATGGCAACTTGAGCTCATCAAAAGTCATTTGAAAACTTCTTTACGACTCACCCAGTATCAGTGTTGACCAGCGTCAATTTTGCGTTTGAGGATCTGGCAACAGCGATCAGAGGTTCAGTCCCCCATCTCCACGCTGATTCTTTCAGCGGAGGTTGAGGCTGGAATTAGTTTTGTTTCTCTTCCAGGGTGTGCACTGACCACTGTGCACTCACTCCCCCGAGGACCGCTCAGCAGATTGCACCGCTGCCACAAAATTGTCATGGGAAAAAAAATATCTTGACAACTACTGGTCCAGACACTGGTCCAGACACAATAACTAACTTTTGTGAATGTGGAAGATTCATCATTAACATGAACAATGGAATCTATCTGATAGATAAGATTTAAATCAATTTAGTGCAGTTTCTTTATTCCAATTACATGTTCTAGTCTCTGTAATAATAATCTGTGATCAATGGTGTCAAATGCAGCACTAAGATCTAGTAGAACTAGTATAGAGACAAGTCCATTATCTGAAGCCAGAAGAAGATCATTGGTGACTTTAATCAGTGCGGTTTCTGTGCTATGATGAACTCTAAATCCTGACTGAAATTCTTCAAACAAGTCGTTTCTGTGCAGGTGGTCACAGTTGCTTTACAACTACTTTTTGAAGTATTTTAGAAATAAAGGGGAGATTGGATAATTAGTCTGTAATTGGCTAAGACACCTGGATCCAGACAAGGTTTTTTAAGTAGAAGTTTGATTACAGCTACCTTGTAGGCCTTTGGTACATATCCTGTTTGTAAAGATAGATTAATGATATCTAATACGAACGTGTCTAATAAGGGTAGAGCATCTTTGAGCAGTCTAACTGGAATAGGGTCTAGCAGACATGTTGTTGGTTTAGATGACATAATAGTTGAAGTTAACTCAGCAAGGTCTATGGGCACAAAGCAGTCTAAAAGGGACTGAGGACTTACTGATGATTCTAATTCTGTTGTATTTGTGGGGAGGGTCTGGTGAATTATATTTCTAATAGCTACGATTTTGTTTGTGAAGAAAGTCATGAAGTCATTGCTGCATAGCGTTGAGGGAATACTAGTCTCAACTGAACTATGGCTCTTAGTCAGCCTGGCTACAGTGCTGAAAAGAAACCAGGGGTTGTTCTTGTTTTGCTCTATTAGTGATGAATAATAAGCTGTTCTGGCTTTACGAAGTGCTAATTTGTATAAGTATAAACTCTTTTTCCAGGCTAAGCGTGATTCTTGTGAATGAGTGGAACGCCACTTCCTTTCTAGTCTTCGTGACGCCTGCTTTAAATTGCGGGTTTGCGAGCTATACCATGGAGATCGCTTGTTCAGATTTACTGCCCTTCTTTTTTAGAGGGGCAACAGTATCAAACGTAAGTATTAAACGTAAAGATGCTGCATAATTATCAGTCAGGTAATCAACTTGTACGGGAGTACAGTTAATGAGGCTACTCTTAGTTATATCAGTACATGTTGAAGTAAATGAAGAAGGGATCATTTCCTTAAATTTGTTCACAGTGTTTTCAGATAAACACCTACTGAAGCAAAACTTTTTTCTAGCTGCTGTGTAGTCCATTAAATTAAATTCAAATGTTATCAGAAAATGGTCAGAGAGAACAGAATTATGAGGAATTACTGTTAGTTTATCAATTTCAATGCCGTATGTAAGGACAAGGTCTAGGGTGTGACTAAAACAATGAGTGGGTTCTTTTACATTTTGAAAGAAACCAATTGAATCTAATAATGAAGTAAATGCGGTGTTGAGGGAGTTACTGTCAGCATCTACATGAATGTTAAAATCGCCCACTATGACGACTTTATCTGCACTAAGCACTAAGTCGGCTAGAAAATCTGAGTATTCAGTCAAAAATTCAGAATAAGGCACTGGAGGATGGTACACAATAACAAATGGAAGTGGATTTTGAGTTTTCCAAATGACTCAGAGTAAGACTCTTAAATGAGTTATAACTATGTTTAGGTCTAGGGTTTATTGGTAAGCTTGAGTGATAGATTGCTGCTACTCCTCCACCTCGGTCTGTCATTACTCAGTCCCTCAGCTCCACTTCCTCCCTTGGACTTTTATTTTTGTCACTCATTTTTCTCCACATCCTGTCCTGCCCTACAGTTTCTCTGGCACTTCACCACCCTTGATTGACCCCAATTGGTTTCACCTGTTCCCCCTGTATATTTATACCGAGACTTCACCACAGCTTGCTGCCAGATCGTCTTTCTGTATGATTGCCTGCAGTCCCCCAGGAAGTTCTCTCGCCATACCGGATGTTCATGCTGGACTTGGTACTCTGTTTGCCTGCTTACCTGCTTGCCTGCTCCTCGATCAACCTGCCGACACAGCCTGCCACGACTCATGATCAAGATGTCTTCTGCCACGACTCACGTTCAAGCCGTCTTCTGCCACGACTCACGTTCAAGCCGTCCCTCTGGTAACCATCCTACACAGCCATCACTCCTCTTCAAGCTGTCTTCTTCCACCATTCACTTACAATCCAAGGTCTCTGGTAACCAGACTACACAGCCACCACTCCTCTTCAAGCTGTCTTCTTCCACCATTCACTTACAATCCAAGGTCTCTGGTAACCAGCCTACACAGCCACCACTCCTCTTCAAGCTGTCTTCTTCCACCATTCACCTACAATCAAAGGTCTCTGGTAACCAGCCTACACAGCCACCACTCCTCTTCAAGCTGTCTTCTTCCACCATTCACCTACAATCCAAGGTCTCTGGTAACCAGCCTACAAAGCCACCACTCCTCTTCAAGCCATCTTTTGCCACGACTCACCCTGATAATTCACAGTATTCTATTATCCAATAAAGGTTCACAATCTTCCTCCTGTGTCCTGTACTTTTGGGTCCAAATAAAAGCACAATTCTGACACTGCCTGAGCTTCTAGGAACCTGATAGTTAATATGACTTGGGGGGGTTGACTCATTTAAACTGACATACTCTTCCTTCTGCAACCAGGTTTAGGTGAGACAAAATAAATCGAATTGATGATCGCTTATCAAGTCATTTACTAAAAGAGATTTAGATGAGAGAGATCTGATATTTAATAATCCACATTTAATTGTTTTAGTTTTTTGTTCAGTAAGAGGAGCAGTCCTCATTTTTATTAAGTTATATGATTAACTCCTCTTGTGATCATTTGTAGTTCTTAGTTGATCGGAGAAAAGACACAGTCTCTATAGGAATGTGGGAGTTGTGGGGGGGTGACGGTGGTAAGGATACTGCAGAGAGGCATGTAGGACTGGATCTCTGCATCCTAGGCTCAACTCTGGACTGTCAATCTTTTGAGTTGTCTAAAAGTCAGACATATTTTTTGATAAGACAGAGGCACCATCAAAAGTAGGATGGATGCCATCTCTCCTAATCAGCCTAGGTTTTCCCCAAAAACTTTTCCAATTGTCCATGTAGCCCACATCGTTTGCTGGACACCACCTAGACAGCCAGCGGTTGAGTGACGACATGCAACTATACATGTCGTCAGTGATCAGATTTGGCAGAGGTCCAGAGAAAACTACCGAGTCCGACATTGCCTTTGTAAAGTTACACACCGATTCAATATTAGTTTGAGTGACCTCCGATTTGCGTAATCTGGCGTCATTTGTTCCTGCATGAATAATAATCTTACTGTATCTACGTTTATCCTTAGACAGGAGTTTCAGATAGGATTCGATGTCGCCCGCTCTGGCCCCAGGGTAACATTTGATTATGGCCGCTGGCGTCTCTAACTTCACGTTTCTGACTATGGAGTCGCCAATTACCAGAGTTCCTTCCTCAGCGGGTGTGTTGCTAAGTGGGGAAAAACGATTAGAAATGTGAACCGGCTGGTGGTGAACCTCGGGCATCTGTTTAGCATTAGATCGCTTACGAACCGTCACCCAGCTGGCCTGGCTTCCCGGCTGCTCGGGTACTGCTGGGGAACATCTAACAGTGGCTAAGCTAACAGTGGCTATGCTAGGTTGGTCCACACCGGCTACCGGGGCCTGACTAGCTGGATCATTTTCCGTGGTGCGGAGCCGAGCTTCCAATTCAGAGAGCCTCGCCTCCAAAGCTGCAATAACCTTACACTTCTTACAAGTACCATTATCACTAAAGGAGGCCGAGGAAAAACTTAACATGTGACACAGTGAACAAGTCAGAGGAGAGCGAGATGGAGATGGGGAAGCCATTTCTAGGTGCTAGGCTAACAAAGCTAGATCGATTAAATTTAGTTAGCGTTAGCTAGTTTGTTTAATTATTTCAGGAGAGCAGGTGTTTGCGCAAACAAATCTTATGTCCCAAGTCATAGTTTATATACAGAGAAATCACTAATTTAGAAAACAGCTACGATTTACCAGTGAACAATACTTCGGCAGAGACCCGAAACAGTGTGAAGAAACAGGAAGTGACAACACGCTTACAGCATGACGTTCTTGGAAGTGTTTTACTAATGCAGTGCAAAATCTCTAATTTAGAAAACAACAGCTACGATTAACCAGTGAACAATACTTTGGCAGAGACCCGAAAAAATGTGAAGAAACAGGAAGTGACACAATATGCTTAGCGCAGCAGGAGTCCACTGTCCACTTGGAACTGTAAGCGCCAACAGGTTACAGTTATTCCCAGGTAAAACCAGTTTTTATTTGCGAATTAACAATTACCTGTGATTTAAACTGAACAGTGTTATATTGACGTCATCACATAAACTGTGACACAAGCCCGGATATAAGCCTCATTTTTCTTTTATGTGGAGAGGCCATGAAAGAAAAAAAACACTGTCAAGATCAACAACTTTCTGCTTGACTCTTCCGTGGTTGCCACAGCAGAATGCTCTGCAGGTTTATTTTGCATGGAATTTTATGCCCGATGCCCTTCATGAGACAGTTTTTTTGAGACTCAGAGGAACCACAGTTACAGTAGTTTCTCTGTCCTGCTATACTGTCCTATAGCAGGACAGAGAAACTACTGTAACTGTGGTTTAACAGGTGTTGACTCTGTCCCTGTTTTCAGAGACATAATTTTTTACTTGTTAATTACAGCAAACATTCAGCCACATTACTTGTGATTTGTTTCCCTGAAAAACAGCAGTTACAGTGTTTGACTCAAAGTAAACCAAGTAAACAGAGAAATCACACGTGTTACAAAAACTCGGAGAGTGTCTGTATATTTTGTTGCTGTGTATAAGCAGGAGGACAGACAGATCAGCGGCTAACAGGCGCTGGAGGTTTCTACTGTCAGGTCATTCCAGTTAAGACGATGCTTAATGTCTCTTTCAAACAGAAACTCAGTAAATCTGCTTCTCTGTTCCAATTTTAAATGGATTGTAACTTTTAGTGACTCTCTCTGTTGGACAGTTGCGAGTTTGCAAAAAAATTAAACCAGCCCAACTGTCTGCAGTGGTTTGGAGATTTTCATTCATATTCAAATGAAGTTGTCATCCACACCTCTTAGGTGTGAGCCCAGTGGGTCTTTAAATATTTAAGTATTTACATCCATTTCACCTAACAAGGCGTGGACATTAACAGGTGTGGACCCACCTCTCCTGTGTCTGGTTAATTAGCTGTTACTTTATCATTCAAACGGCTTCTCATCACGTCATGATTCAGCCCTTCATCTCCACTTCCTCTCCTGGACTTTAATTTTGTTGTCCTTTTCTCCCCCCATGTCCTGTTCGTGCTCAAAAGTTTGTCCCAGCAACTTCACCATCAATCACTGGCCCTGATTGTTTTCACCTGTTCTTCCTGCTTATTTATACCGAGCTTTCACAACAGCTCTCTGCAGCACTAAGGTGAGCTGTGCCAATGTACAATTCAGGAACTCTGGCACGCTGGCACTCTGCTGGTGTGTTTATATGCTAACATGTCTACTGGTAACCTGCTTGCCTGTCTGCAAAATAATTACCATTGGATTCAAAGTCTGGTCCCGTGAATTCCTGTAAATCTGTGTGAGATAAATACTTATCCTAACCCTGAGCTCTCCTACAAGCATTGCTTTGCTCATCTGCAGCCTGCCACTCATCTCTGGTTCACGGGTATCCTGCTTTCCTTGACCCACCTGGTCATCCACCATCTTACCTTACTCTTGGTTCCTCCATTCTGTCTGGCTCCTGATCCACTAATCTGCCTCCTGGGCAGTAGTCTGCATTCTTTCCGCTTCTACAGTATCTCCATCCTGAAACAGACTCACCTACCTTCAGAGCCCAGTTTTCAATTAGCTTTGGTTTCAATAAACATTCCCAACCTTCCTCCTGTGTCTATATTTCTGAGTCCTATGTACTGAACCTTGAAAGCTTCACATTAGTTTTAATTTTTAGAAGTTTAAAATTATTCTAAAAACACTAAACTACAAGTTTGACACTTGTACCAAAGTAAATTATGGGGAGATGATTGTAAAAAAAAAATAACAGCTAACGGACTGATGAAGGCGACAGCTCAGTCAAGAAATTAAACCACTGCTCCATAAACTGCACCAACTGACGGTTTATGAAACTTAGACTGGTACAAGCCACTTTGCTAGTTTCTGTTTTATTCAAATGTGACCGGATTTTGACGTAAAAATGAGCAGACATAACTCCATGGTTATTCTCTTTCCTGCATCTACACTCTTACAAAAAGCTGGTTGGTTTTAAGTCTCCACACGTCGTTCAGCATATTCATCATTAAATAAAAGCATAATCTAAATATTTTGATAATGAGCTGATTGACAGCAATGGGAGGTGTTTGTTGCAGTTTAGCCAACAGCTGACACCAACTTTGCTAAAAATTATTTATAACATTTTAAAACCCTCAGTTAGTGTGCATGTTCAATCTAGCCACAGGGGTTGCAAGCCAGTAACTTCTGTGCCGGTCCCAAGCCCGGATAAATAGAGAGGGTTGCGTCAGGAAGGGCATCCGGCATAAAATTTTGCCAAGTACAACCATGCGAGTCATCCATACCACTTTCATACCGGATCGGTCGAGGCCCGGGTTAAGAACGACCGCCACCGGTGCTGTTAACCTACAGGGTGGAAATTGGACTACTGTTGGTCGAAGAAGGAGAGGAGGCAGAAGGGTTCGTGGTCAGAGAGAGAAGGGGAAAGGCAGGAGCTTAGATTTGAGAGTAGGGACTCTTAACGTTGGCACAATGACAGGGAAAGGTAGAGAGCTGGCAGACATGATGGAGAGAAGGAAGGTAGATGTACTGTGTGTGCAAGAGACGAGGTGGAAAGGCAGCAAAGCACGTAGTATTGGAGGAGGATACAAACTGTTCTACCATGATGTGGATAGGAAGAGAAACGGAGTAGGAGTGATCCTGAAGGGGGAGTTTGTGAACAATGTTCTAGAGGTGAAAAGAGTCTCAGACAGGGTAATGAGCCTAAAGCTAGAAATCGAAGGTGTGATGGTGAACATAGTCAGTGGGTATGCTCCACAAGTTGGCTGTGAGTTAGAAGAGAAAGAGAGATTCTGGAGTGAGTTTGATGAGGTTGTAGAGAGTATCCCCAGAGGAGAGAGACTAGTTGTTGGAGCAGACTTCAATGGGCATGTTGGTGAGGGGAACAGAGGTGATGAGGAGGTGATGGGCAGGTTTGGTGTAAAGGACAGGAATCCAGAAGGACAGATGGTAGTGGACTTTGCTAAGAGGATGGAAATGGCTGTAGTTAACACTTACTTCCAGAAGAGAGAGGAACATAGAGTGACATACAAGAGTGGAGGTAGGAGCACACAGGTGGACTACATCCTATGTAGACGAGGTCATTTGAGAGAGGTTAGTGACTGTAAAGTGGTGGTAGGAGAGAGTGTAGCCAGACAGCACCGCATGGTGGTGTGTAAGATGACTCTGGTGGTCAGGAAGAAGAAGAAGAGAGGAAAGTCAGAAAAGAAGACCAAATGGTGGAAGCTAAAGAAAAGGATGAAGAGCGGAAAGGCTGTTGGCCCTGATGACATACCTGTGGAGGTGTGGAAGTGTCTAGGAGAGACAGCAGTGAAGTTTCTGACAGGTCTGTTTAACAGGATTTTAGAGAGTGAGAAGACGCCTGAGGAATGGAGAAGAAGCGTTCTGGTGCCGATCTTTAAGAACAAGGGTGACACGCAGAACTGCAGCAACTACAGAGGGATAAAGCTGATGAGCCACACAATGAAGCTGTGGGAAAGAGTAGTGGAGGCCAGGCTTAGGAAGGAGGTGGAGATTTGTGAGCAGCAGTATGGTTTCATGCCCCGTAAGAGCACCACTGATGCCATTTACGCTTTGAGATTGTTGATGGAAAAGTATAGAGATGGTCAGAAGGAGCTGCATTGTGTCTTTGTGGATTTAGAGAAGGCGTATGACAGGGTGCCGAGGGAGGAGCTGTGGTACTGCATGAGGATGTCGGGAGTGGCAGTGAAGTACGTCAGAGTAGTTCAGGACATGTATGAGAGAAGCATGACGGTGGTGAGATATGCCGTAGGTCAGACAGAGGAGTTCAAGGTGGAGGTGGGACTACACCAAGGATCGGCTTTGAGTCCCTTCTTGTTTGCTATGTTGATGGACAGGTTGACAGATGAGGTCAGACAGGAATCTTCCTGGACAATGATGTTTGCAGATGACATTGTGATTTGCAGTGAGAGTAGAGACCAGGTGGAGGAACAGCTGGAGAGGTGGAGGTTTGCTCTGGAAAGAAGAGGTATGAAAGTCAGTCGTAGTAAGACAGAATACATGTGTGTAAACGAGAGGGATCCAGGTAGAAGTGTGACGTTACAGGGGGCTGAGGTGAAGAAGGTGCAGGTGTTTAAGTACTTGGGGTCAACAGTTCAGTCTGATGGGGAGTGTGGAAAAGAGGTGAAGAGGCGAGTGCAGGCAGGTTGGAATGGGTGGAGGAAAGTGTCAGGAGTGTTGTGTGACAGAAGAGTGTCAGCAAGACTCAAAGGAAAGGTGTACAGGACAGTGGTGAGACCAGCTCTGCTCTATGGGTTAGAGACAGTAGCAGTGAGAAAGAGACAAGAGGCAGAGATGGAAGCAGCAGAGATGAAAATGTTGAGGTTCTCCTTAGGAGTGACAAGGTTGGACAGAATTAGGAACGAGTTCATCAGAGGGACAGCGCACGTTGCCTGTGTTAGCAACAAAGTCAGAGAGGCCAGATTGAGATGGTTTGGACATGTGCAGAGCAGGGATAGTGATTATATTGGTAGAAGGATGTTGGAGATGGAGCTGCCAGGCAAGAGGGCGATAGGACGACCGAGGAGGAGGTATATGGATGTCCTAACAGAGGACATGAGGTTAGTTGGTGTCAGAGAGGAAGATGCCCAGGATAGAGTAAAATGGAAAAGGATGATTCGCTGTGGCGACCCCTAATGGGAAAAGCCGAAAGAGTAGTAGTAGTTAGTGTGCATGTTCAGGTCAAACCTGCAGTATTTATTTGTTTATTTTATTTTCAATGAAGGTGATTTTTTTGTGTGAACAGCGCAGATTTTATGTGCTTGGAGACTGTGTCAGCAGTGCGCAACTGCGCACATGCACAGCCTATAGGGAAGAGTGAGTGGGGGCCAGAGTTATATCATCTAAAGTAATAATATGGTTGCACAACAAGTTTCTAAGATTTTTAGGCCCAAACACCATAACTTCAGTTTTATCTGAGTTTAGAAGAAGAAGTTCCTTCAATCCTAATTACATGCTCCAGTTCCTGTAATAAACTTTTTTTTTCAATTCAACTTTATTTATATAGCGCCAATTTACAACAAGGTCATCTCAAGGCACTTTAACATAATAAAGTCAAGACTTTACAGACATTTAAAGAAAACGCAACAAATACCCCTTGAGCAAGCCATAGGCAACAGTGGAGAGGAAAAACTCCCTTTAACGGAAGAAACCTCCAGCAGAACCAGGCTCGGGGTGGGCGGCCATCTGCCTTGACTGGTTGGGTTGAGTGGAAAGTGGAGAGAGAAAAGAACAGAGCAACAAAAGCAACAACGAAACATTGGGCAGGTTAGTGGGACCAGTAGCTGCGCACTGGAGGACAAATAGCGCCAAATCCAGGGACACCTGAAGACAGGAACAGAGAGAGGGGGACAGAGAGGGAGAAAGACGACTACGGCACAAAGAAGACACAGAGTTAATGTCCTACAGTGGTGACATTATAAATTAGACTGAGAGGACAGAATGAAGAGAAGAGGAAAGTGGCTCAGTGCAGAGTCCCCCAGCAGTCTAAGCCTATAGCAGCATGACTATAACCAACTATAAGCTTTATCGAAGAGGAAGGTTTTGAGCCTAGTCTTAAAAGTAGAGAGGGTGTCTGCTTCCCGAATCTGGACTGGGAGCTGGTTCCACAGGAGAGGAGCTTGATAGTTAAAGACTCTGCCTCCCATTCTATTTTTGGAAATTCTGGGAACCACAAGTAGGCCGAAGTGGTCTGTGTGTCAGCAGTGAAAATTTACAGAGTGTTTTCTAATAATGTTGCCAAGGGGAGACATATATAGAGTAAAGAGTATTGGTCCTAACACAGAGCCTTGTGGAACTCCATAACTAACTTTTGTGAATGTGGAAGATTTATCATTAACATGAACAAATTGGAATCTATCTGATAGATAAGATTTAAACCAATTTAGTGCAGTTCCTTTAATCCCAATTACATGTTCTAGTCTGTAATAATATTCTGTGATCAGTGGTGTCAAATGCAGCACTAAGATCTAGCAGAACTAGTATAGAGACAAGTCCATTATCTGAAGCCAGAAGAAGATCGTTGGTGACTTTAATCAGTGCGGATGAACTTTGAATCCTGACTTAAAACTCGTTTCAGCGCAGGTGATCACATAATTGCCATGCAACTACTTTTATTAAGTATTTTAGAAATAAAGGGGGGATTGGATATTGGTCTGCAATTGCCTAAAATACCTGGATCAAAACAAGGTTTTTAAAGTAGCAGTTTAATTACAGCTACCTTATATGCCTTTGGTATATATCATTAAAGAAAGATTACTTCTTCTCATTTGGCTTTTCCCATCAGGGGTCGCCACAGCAAATCATCCTCTTCCACCTCACTCTATCCTGGGCATCTTCCTCTCTGATACAACCTAACCTCATTTCCTCTGTTAGAACGTCCATATATCTCCTCCTTCGTCATCCTCTCGCCCTCTTGCCTGGCAGCTCCATCTCTAACATCCTTCTACCAATATATTCACTATCCCTCCTGTGTCTGACTTCATCTGTCAACCTGTCCATCAGCATAGCAAACAAGAAGGGACTTAAAGCCGATGCTTGGTGTAATCCCACCTCCACCTTGAACTTCCCTGTCTGACCTACACCACATCTCACCACCGTCATACTCCTCTCATACATGTCCTGGACTACTCTGATGTACTTCTCTGCCACTCCCGACAAACTCATACAGTACCATAGCTCCTCCCTCGCCTTCTCTAAATCCACAAAGACACAATGCAGCTCCTTCTGACCATCTCTGTACTTTTCCTTCAACATTCTCAAAGTGAAAATGGCTTCAGTGGTGCTCTTACGGGGCATGAAACCATACTGCTGCTCACAAATCTCCACCTCCTTCCTAAGCCTGGCTTCCACTACTCTTTCCCACAGCTTCATTGTGTGGCTCATCAGCTTTATACCTCTGTAGCTGGTGCAGTTCTGCGTATCACCCTTGTTCTTAAAGTTCGGCACCAGAACGCTTCTTCTTCACTCCTCAGGCATCTTCTCACTCTCTAAAATACTGTTAAACAGACTTGTCAGAAAGTTCACTGCTGTCTCTCCTAGACACTTCCACACCTCCACAGGTACTGTACTTCCTCATTCCACCACCAAGTGTCTTTATCTTCTTTCCTCCTTCCAGATTGCTAGCCTATAAAAGTCCTTCTCTCCTTCCTTCATGTCTAACCTGTCATACAGCTCAGCGTAAACTTTCTGTTTGGCCTTTGCCACCTCTCTCTTCACTCTGCGCTGCACTTCTTTGTACTCCTGTCTACTTTCCTCAGTCCTTTCTACATCCCACTTCCTTTTAGCCAACCTCTTTCTCTGGATGCAATCCTGTACTTCCTCATTCCACCACCAAGTGTCTTTATCTTCTTTTCTCCTTCCAGATGACACACCAAGCACCTTCCTACCTGTTTCCCTGATTACCTCTGCTGTAGTTTCCCAGTGATCTGGAAGCTCGTCCTGACCATCCAAAGCCTGTCTCAACTGCTGCCTGAATTCCTCGCAAGTTTCTTCATTCTTTAGCTTCCACCACTTCGTCTTCTTTTCTGTCTTTCCTCTCTTTTTCTTCCAGACCACCAGAGTTGTCTTACACACCACCATGCGGTGCTGTCTGGCTACACTCTCTCCTACCACCACTTTACAGTCACTAACCTCTCTCAAATGACCTTGTCTACATAGAATGTAGTCCAGCTGTGTACTCCTACCTCCACTCTTGTATGTCACTCTGTGTTCCTCTCTCCTCTCTAAGTAAGTGTTGACTACAGCCATTTCCATCCTCTTAGCAAAGTCCACTACCATCTGTCCTTCTGGATTCCTTTCCTTTACACCAGGGGTGGGCAACCCGTGCTTCTCGAGGGCAGCAGCCCTGCAGGTTTTCCAACTATCCCCTACCTACCCCCTGCTGATTACCTGGATCAGGTGTGTTCAGTCAATCAGAAGCTGGAGCAGCAGTGGGTAGGGCGGGGACAGTCGGAAAACCTGCAGGGCTGCGGCCCTCGAGGAGCACGGGTTGCCCACCCCTGCTTTACACCAAACCTGCCCATCACCTCCTCATCACCTCTGTTCCCCTTACCAACATGCCCATTGAAGTCTGCTCCAACAACTACTCTCTCTCCTCTGGGGATACTCTCTATGACCTCATCAAACTCACTCCAGAATCTCTCCTTCTCTTCTAACTCACAGCCAACTTGTGGAGCATACCCACTGACTACATTCACCATCACCCCTTCGATTTCTAGCTTTAGGCTCATCACCCTGTCTGAGACTCTTTTCACCCCTAGAACATTGTTCACAAACTCCCCCTTCAGGATCACTCCTACCTCGTTTCTCTTCCTATCCCAGGGGTCGGCAAACTGTGGCTCCGGAGCCGCATGCGGCTCTTCAGCCAGTTTGTAACCTTTTCCAAAACTATGTGCTTTGCCGCCCTTCCACCTCATGTCCTGCACACGCAGTACATTTATATTCCTTCTCTCCATCATGTCTGCCAGCCCTCTACCTTTGTTGTCATTGTACCAATGTTAAGAGTCCCTATTCTCAGATCTATGCTCCTGACTTTCTTCTTCTCTCTCTATCCATGAACCATTCTGCCTCCTCTCCTTCTACAAACAGTAGTCCAATTTCCACTGGCACCCTGTAGGTTAACAGCGGAGGCAGCGGTCGTCGTTTACCCGGGCCTCGACGGATCCGGTATGAAATTCCTATGAACGATTCACATGGTTGTTTTTGGCAAGTTTTACACCGGATGCCCTTCCTGACGCAACCCTCTCTATTTATCCGGGCTTGGGACCAGCACAGAGGTCACTGGCTTGCAACCGCTGTGGCTAGATCAATGTTTTATTGACTAAACTTTTAATTTATTTATTGGTAAAAGGTGGCTGTCAGATAAATATGAAATAAATAATTGTTGTTTCAGAGCTAAATAAATGTTATTTCATACTAATAAGATCTGTGGAGAGAGAAAAGAACAGAACAACAACAACAACAACAAAACATTGGGCAGGTTAGTAGGACCAGTAGCTGCGCACTGGAGGACACACAGCGCCAAATCCAGGAACACCTGGAGACAGGGACAGAGAGACGGGCACAGAGAGGGAGAAAGACGACTACGGGACAAAGGAGATACAGAGTTAATGTCCTACAGTGGTGCCATTATAAATGTGGGGTGAGAAGAGAGAATGAAGAGAAGAGGAAAGTGGCTCAGTGCAGAGTCCCCCAGCAGTCTAAGCCTATAGCAGCATGACTATAACCAACTATAAGCTTTATTGAAGAGGAAGGTTTTGAGCCTAGTATTAAAAGTAAAGAGGGTGTCTGCTTCCCGAATCTGGACTGGGAGTTGGTTCCACAGGAGAGGGGCTTGATATTTAAAGGCTCTGCCTCCCATTCTACTTTTGGAAATTCTGGGAACCATAAGTAGGCCTGCGTTTTGTGACCAAAGTTGTCTAGTAGGATGATATGGTACTAGGAGATCTTTTAGGTATGATGGAACTTGACCGTTTAGATTAGATTAGATTAGATTAGATTAGATTCAACTTTATTGTCATTACACATGTACAAGTACAAGGCAACGAAATGCAGTTTATGTCTAACCAGAAGTGCAATAAGCAGCAAGTGCAGGATATAGGTTATAAATTACCTCGAGAAAATATGTACACAAGAAATTATGGATCATATTTACAGGTGCTATGAACATACTATACAGGTTGTTGTTAACTAGAGCAGAAATTTACAGATAGAAAGGCTATATAGTGGTTGCTATAGTAATCAGGAATATGCAAGTAGATATAAATATAATATGCAGCTTGCTATTTACAGACATTTTACAGACGTGTATTTACAGGTGAGTATATACAGGCTAGTGCAATGAGTAACTGCAATATTGAATAGTGCAATGGTTATGGGGAGAATGTCGGGGTGTATGACTGTGGCAAAGAGGTCAGTGAAGTCAGTGGGGGGCAGAGTTCAATAGGGAGACAGCTCTAGGAAAAAAGCTGTTCCTTAGTCTGGTGGTTTGTGTCCGGGGAAATCTGAAGCGCCTGCCTGAAGGCAGGAGAGAAAACAGTCTGTGGGCGGGGTGAGAGGAGTCCTTAAGAATACTGCGTGCTCGACGCAGACCGTGTTTCTTTTGAATGTCCTCAATGGCTGGAAGTGGAGTCCCGTGTCGTTGGGCAGTTTTCACTACCCGCTGCAGTGCCTTACGCTCCACAGCAGAGCAGCTCCCATACCAGACTGTGACACAGTTGGTTAGGATGATCTCTATTGTGCAGCGGTAGAAGTTCACCAGGATAGCCGAGGGAAGATGGTTTTTCTTGAGTGTTTTCAAGAAGAAGAGGCGCTGGTGAGCCTTCTTGATTAGGCTGGAGGTGTTGGTGGTCCAGGACAGGTCCTCCGAGATGTGGGTGCCCAGGAACTTGAAGGATGAAACAGGCTCAACGGCCATCCTGTTAACATGGATGGGATCGTGTGAGCCTCTTTTCTCCTTCCTGAAGTCCACAATGAGCTCCTTGGTCTTGTTGGTGTTAAGGAGCAGATTATTATCCCTGCACCAAGTGACCAGATGCTGGACCTCCTCCCTGTAGGCATTCTCATCGTTGTTGTTGATGAGGCCGATCACCGTTGTATCATCTGCAAACTTAATGATGGTGTTAGATCCATGCATGGGCTTGCAGTCGTGGGTGAAGAGGGAGTAGAGGAAAGGGCTCAGCACACAGCCCTGTGGTACCCCAGTGTTGAGCGTGATGGTGGTGGAACAGATGTGGTCTGACCTAACATGCTGAGGTCTGTTGGCCAGAAAGTCCATGATCCAATTGCAGAGTAATATGTTAATGTCCAGGTCTCTAAGTTTGGTAATTAACTTAGAGTGTATTACAGTGTTGAATGCTGAGCTGAAGTCAACAAACAGAATTCGTGCATAAGTGTTCTTATTGTCCAGGTGTGTTAGCACAGAGTGCAGTGCAATGGAGACTGCATCCTCCGTGCACACCTGCAAACTGGTGTGGGTGTAGTGTGGGTGGGAGACAGTCCTTCAGGTTTGCCAGGACCAGCCGCTCAAAGCACTTCATAATGATAGGCGTGAGTGCTACAGGGCGGTAGTCGTTCAGGCATGTTGGGCTGGAGTGTTTCGGCACTGGTACAATGGCGGTGGATTTAAAGCATGTTGGCAGAGCTGCTTGGGCAAGGGACATGTTAAAAATGTCTGTGAATACCCCAGTAAGCTGCTCAGCACATGCTCTAAGAACGCGTCCAGGGATGCCGTCTGGTCCAGCAGCCTTGTGCACGTTGACCTGGCTCAGTGCGGTGTAGACATCTGTGGAGGTGAGTATGATGGGTGAGTGGTTGGTTGAAGGAGTGATTCTGGTGGTAGGTTCTTTGTTGTCTCCTGCAAAGCGAGCATAAAAGTCATTAAGCTGGTTCAGGAAGGAGACATTTGTGTCCGGGAGGGTAGAGTGGCTGTGTTTGTAGTCCGTAATGGCCTGGATGCCCTGCCACATGCGTCGAGGGTCAAAGTTGGAGAAGTGCTCCTCTAGCTTTAGTTTGTAGCAGTGCTTGGGCTTTTTGATGCCCCTCTTCAGATTTGCCCTGGAAGTGCTGTAGGCTTCTGCGTCACCGGATCTGTAGGCAGCATTACGTGCCTTCAGCAGGAGGCGCACCTCCTTGTTCATCCATGGCTTCTGATTTGGGTATGTGGTGATCTAATTCTGGGATGTAACACTGTCTATAGTGGCGTTAATGTAATCCAGAACAGTAAGTACCCGTGTGAGAGCCACTGGTGGTGGTCTATGTGTTGAAACCTGTCCTGGAGTGTGAAGTCAGCCCATGAGAAACTCTAGGTTAGCTGAGCAGTGTCTCCCAACAGTGACAGAGTTCATGCACCAAGCTTTGTTAACATATATTGACAGTCCTCCTCCTCCTCGAACCAACAACTGTGGGATTGGTGGACGACCGCGCTACCAACTGAGCCACAGTCACCGCCTGTTAAACTGTCGAAAATGAACAAACCAATATCCAGATGCTCCTGTCAGGTGTATGATGTAAATGCACTACTGTTCTGCACGAACAGAACCGTAATGAGCAGGAAAAATACTGCAAAAATGCAGAAACTGGAGAGACACCGGGCCTAACACAAGGAAGTGGAATGAACTGAAGGGTTGTGGGGAAAACAGTTGTGGTTGTGATGGATTGAACTTTACAAAGAAATACTATGAATTTGATTCGTTATTCGTGCAGTTTTTGATACATTGTTTTTTGTATATTGTGGGAAAAGCCGAAAGAGAAGTAGTAGTAGTACTACAACCTTTTGTTTTATTGTTGCACGGGTTAACCTTACACTAGGAATTATCATTTAATATTTTGTCACATATAGTGCAGACTGGCACCCCATTTTGTTTGTCCTTTTATGGTCGAACCTGTTATACTAGTTCTAGTGCAGGCAGGATGTTGGGGAAACTCAGGGACAAGATCAGGTCTTGATCAGACTGTTGGCAAATTGGCCTTGAATCGGCTGATTGCACAACGGGAGCATTGAAAGAATGGGAAGTGGACAAGTTCTGTGTAACAGACGTCACTATGTGGTGCATGTGAAAACAATTTATTACCAGAAGATAAATGAGAGAAAGGACTTAGACTAGAAATACACAGGTTAGAAATGCAGGGAGTGTGCATGACTGATTAGTGACAATAGGCACCATAACTGGAAATAATGAAGGATCACTTTAATTTAAGATAAAATCCAAGAGATTATCAGACAATAACAAGTTTAAAAATTTCACATTTTCACTGAATGAATTCACAAATTCAATCAGTGAAGAGCATGTACAAATGAATTTGTTTGTTCACAGAGCAGATCACATTTCAGTCACTGCACCGTCTCTGTTTACAGCATGTTGGTCTCACGGGAGCCAGGCTGCAGGATCTGAAGAGAGAAAATGAGTCTGAGAGCTTTTCTAAACCAGGGGTAGAACAATGCATAGATCACAGGATTTAGACAAGAGCTAATACACAACATAAAAATACCAGTGGCTGACGGTAAATTAGTATCAGTGGTGAAAACATAACAGAAATATGGGCAGAAACACATTAAGAACACAACAACAACAATACCAAGAGTCCTGGCTGCTTTCAGCTCAGATTTCTTAATCATTACAGTCCTTGAATGCTGCAGTGTGACGGCTGCAACATGAGAGCGCATGGCACGAGCCTGAGACACAGCTGTCACAAACACTCTCATATACATAATTATGATCACAGCAACTGGAGCAATAAATGACAAAACAATGTCAACAACTCCGTCAATGATTCCTACAATAGTCGTACAGTGACCATTGCAGAAATTAAACACACCTGGTTGAGTCAGATCATCCCGACATAAAACCCCACTGTAGGCAACAGAACAGAACCAGCACACACAAATACACATTTTAACTCTTCTCACGGTGACTCTGGTGGAGTAATGCAGAGGGTCACAAATAGCCACATAGCGGTCGACTGATATAAAAACCATTTCTCCTAGTGAAGCAGAGAGAGAGATTGAGCTCACAAAAACATGTAGAGAACATATAACATCACCAAGTAACCAACAGGCTGTATGTCGATAACCTTCTAAAATTATGTCAAGGCCAGTAATGAAATCTGACACAGCCAGTGAGAGCAGGAGGAGGTTGGTAGGTGTGTGCAGGTGCCTGCAGGGAGACAAAGACATGTAAGGTAATATGAGACATTAATGTAAATTGGTAACAGGCGGCACATCTGTAAGCAGAAAATACATCTGGCATCAAGATGTTTTTATTTACACACTAACTCTAAGGAAACTTTTTCTTGTTAAGTTTTGATGAGTTTATCTTTGCCTGAAGTGGGAGACTGAGATGATGACGAGCAGATTGAGAGTCACAGTGAGAACAGAGATGAAGAACAGTAAATATATGAAAACAGCTACAGACTGACTGATTCTTGGTTTCCTACAGGAGTCATTGAAAAGTTGTGGAAAGCAGAGCTCTGCTCCACTCTGGTCCTCCATCCTCAGAAAGAGGAGGAGGGGAAGCTGCAGCTGACAGCTTCTAACTGAAACTTTGTCAGACAACTGATATTTCAGTTATTCCTTCTCTTTCTCGCTCTTTCTCTCTTTTAGTCCCCCTCCCTCTTTGCCTGCCTTCCTCCCTCCCTCCCTCCTGGGGCTGCAGCCTGGTCTTAACCCATACAGAAAATAAAACTAAAAGGTGAGTAGATGGTGAAAAAAAAATGGGATTAATCCTTGTGCTAGCACAAGATTAAGTTTGGATAATTTTGATTATGGCATTAGTTTAGGGCATAAATGTATGTTAATGCTTTTAAATGTCCCCCTGACTTCCCAGTAATAAAATATTTCTGCTTCTAGCTGAAAAACTCCTCCACACCAGAGGAATGACCTCACCCAGAGGAATGTTTAATCATTAGGAGTTCAGGTGAATGTCATCTGTAGGACTTTTGCAAGGAGGTTGACCATGATTACAAACTCCATAGTGTGGGCAACAAGGTGACATAATCCAAAGTAAAGTTTCCCCCAAGTGATGTCATCTGGATGCATACTGATTAAAAATGCGGCAAGCTGCGCATTTCTGCAGGGGTTTTATCACGCATGCCAGTAACCTCACCAACAGTGCATTGCAGTTACGATCAATACCTGCACAATGAGTTGAGTCGTGTACTAAGAGAGGTAGTGTCTGATCTTTCTGATAACCTAGAGACTGAGGCTGTGTGTTTCATAAAGCTCAGTTGTTCATCGATGATGACCCCCACATTTCTGGCCAACTTAACGGGGACAATTACTCCAGATCCAGTGTTGATGATGATGTGTTATGTTGAAGGTCTAGCTGGGAAGACAAGATTCAGTCTTGGAGAGGTTAAGCTGAAGATGTCTTTCTCTCATCAAAGCAGAGATGTCAGAGAGACAGGAAGAGAAAGCTGATCCAGAGATGCCTAATTTAGACAGTGCAGACAACAGGATCTGATGGTTCAGTGTCAAACGCTACAGATAGGTCTAGTAGAATTAAGAAAGAAGAGTTACCTGAAACTTTTGCAGCCTGTAGGGATTCCACAGCAATCAGGAGTATTCTGGGCCTGCTTGAATGAGGAAAGGAAAACTTTCTGTTGTGAGAAAAGTGTTGAAGATCTGTGTAATGGCTGGTATTAGTGTAGATGCAACAAACTGAAGAAGAGTGGAAGCACTCGGATCCAGAAACCAGGTGGTCGGACGATTTGAGAGGAGCAGGGCTGATTCATCATTCCTCTGACAGTTGAAACTGTGGAGAGCGATGCATTGTTGGATGTAGTAAGCAGGATGTCATCATCTGCCACTTTGTTAATGACAGAGACAAAGTCATGGGCTGTGAGATAGGTGGGTAGAGCAGTGATTTGGGTGAGTGGAAATTTAAGGGAGAGAAAAGAAAAGAGCAACGAAAGCAACAACAAAACATTGGCAGGTTGGTAGGACCAGTAGCTGCGCACTGGAAGACACACAGCGCCAAATCCGGGGACACCTGAAGACAGGGACAGAGAGAGGCAGACAGAGAGGGAGAAAGACGACTACGAGACAAAGAAGATACAGAGTTGATGTCATACAGTGGTGACATTATAGATGTGGGGTGAGAGGAGAGAGTGAAGAGAAGAGGAAAGTGGCACAGTGCAGAGTCCCCCAGCAGTCTTAGCCTATAGCAGCATGACTATAACCAACTATAAGCTTTATCAAAGAGGAAAGTTTTGAGCCTAGTCCTAAAAGTAGAGAGGGTGTCTGCTTCCCGAATCTGGACTGGGAGCTGGTTCTGCAAGTAGACCTGCATTCTCAGACCGAAGTGGTCTATAAGGGTGAGGATATAGATATACATCAGCGTAGCAACGAAAATTTACATTGATTTGTAATAATGTTACAAAGGGGAGACATATATAGAGTAAAGAATACTGGTCCTAACAATGTATGTGGAAGATTTGTGTATAATTGCTTTGCAACTACTTTTTCAAGTATTTTAGAAATAAAGGGGAGATTGGATATTGGTCTGTAATTGGCTAAGACACCTGGATCCAGACAAGGTTTTTTAAGTAGAGGTTTGATTACAGCTACCTTGTAGGCCTTTGGTACATATCCTGTTTGTAAAGATAGATTGATGATATCTAATATGAACGTGTCTAATAAGGGTAGAGCATCTTTGAGCAGTCTAACTGGAATAGGGTGTAGCAGACATGTTGTTGGTTTAGATGACATAATAGTTGAAGTTAACTCAGCAAGGTCTATGGGCACAAAGCAGTCTAAAAGGGACTCAGGACTTACTGATGATTCTAATTCTGTTGTATTTGTGGGGAGGGTCTGGTGAATTTTATTTCTAATAGCTACAATTTTTTTGTTAAGAAGGTCATGAAGTCATTGCTACATAGCGTTGAGGGAATACTAGTCTCAACTGAACTATGGCTCTTAGTCAGCCTGGCTACAGTGCTGAAAAGTGTTTTCCTCTATTAGTGATGAATAATATGCTGTTCTGGCTTTACGGAGTGCTAATTTGTATAAGTATAAACTCTTTTTCCAGACTAAGCGTGATTCTTGTGAATCAGTGGAACGCCACTTCCTTTCTAGTTTCATGACGCCTGCTTTAAATTGCAGGTTATCAAGCTATACCGTGGAGATTGTCTGTTCAGAATTACTGTCCTTCTTTTTTAGAGGGGCAATACTATCAAGTATTAAACGTAAAGATGCTGCATAATTATCAGTAAGGTAATCCACTTGTACAGGAGTACAGTTAATGAGGTATTCTCAGTTATATCGGTACATGTTGAAGTAAATGATGAAGGGATCATTTCCCTAAATTTGTTCACAGTGTTTTCAGATAAACACCTTCTGAAGCAAAACTTTTTTTTTTAGCTGGTGTGTAGTCCATTAAATTAAATTCAAATGTTATTATAAAAAGGTCAGAGAGAACAGAATTATGAGGAAATACTGTTAGTTTATCAATTTCAATGTCGGATGTAAGGACAAGGTCTAGGTTGTGACTAAAACAATGGTTCTTTTACATTTTGAGAGAAACCAATTGAATCTAATAATGACATAAATGCCGTGTTGAGGGAGTTACTGTCAGCATCTACATGAATGTTAAAATCGCCCACTATGACGACTTTATCTGCACTAAGCACTAAGTCGGCTAGAAAATCTGAGAATTCAGTCAAAAATTCAGAATAAGGGACTGGAGGACGGTACACAAGAACAAATAGAAATGGGTTTTGAGTTTTCCAAATTGGGTGTGAAAGGCTCAGAGTAAGACTCTCAAATGAGTTATAATTATGTTTAGGTCTAGGGTTTATTAGTAAGCTTTTCTGATACATTGCTGCTACTTGTTCAGTAAGAAGAGCAGTCCCGATTTTTATTAAGTTATTATGATTAACTCCTCTTGTGTTCATATTTTTTGTAAAATTTAGTTGATCGGGGAACAGACACAGTCTCTATAGCAGGGGTCACCAACCTTTTTGAAACCGAGGGCTACTTCCTGGGTGCTGATAAAGGCAAAAGGCTACCAGTTTGATACATATTTCTGAAATAGCCAATTTGCTCAATTTAGCTTAAATTATATATTATTATTAATGGTATTTAGCTATGTGAAGACACTGATCATGTTAATGATTTCTCATAAAAATATCAACCATGTAAAAAGATAGGGAATAAATTAATAGCAATATGCAACACTTTATTTCTATATTTTCAAGTTCCAGTGTTTTTCAAATTGAACATTTTCAAATGACCACTTTTACAACAGTCCTAGGAAATCACAATGTACCGCAGCACAATTTTTAAACATTTTTAACAAACACCCTTCACAAGCCTAAGAAAAAAAATGCACTTAACAGTTGTGCTATCAAATGTAACATTTTACAAACACATTGAACAAATCATGAATGACATATTTTGAACTGGACACCAAATCTGGTATCTGTTTGTTTGTCAGATAGCGGGAAGCCTGACATTGCATGCTCTCCACCAGTGTGTTGTACTCTGGTGTGTAATTTGACACTGCAACTCTGAGGAAGTCTTGCAGATGTGCATCAGTGAGACGTGTTCTGTGTTTGTTCTTGATGAAGTTCATGTCAAAAAAAGCTGATTCACAAAGATAGGTTGAACCAAACAGGCTTACAACCTTCAAAGCTGCTGTGCATACACCACTGTACTTTTCTGTGTCAACAAGGCCCCAAAAGTTTGGTGCACCCTGATAGGCTTTGCGGTGGAGGTCATTTTGCAATGTTACAATTTCAAGCTCTATGTGTCCAGCATCAAGGCTGAGTTGCATTTAACTGCTCAGCAATGCTTGATATGTCCATGTTCATGAAAGGATTACAAATGAATGACACGCATGGCTCAAGCTAACCCAGGTCACAAAACCTGTTCTCAAACTCTTGTCCAAGTCTTTCTCTGACCCGAGAGTACTTTTTTGCAGCTTTGGCAAAAGCCTTAGATGCAAAAGTATTGTCTTTCAGCACCATCTGCTCAGAGCGAAAGTGCTGGACCTTTTTTCTCTTTAAATGCACAGAGAAAATGCTCATCTTGGCTTTAAATGCATTTAAAGCACTTATCATATCAGCAACCATCTTACGTTTGCCTTGCAACTCACAGTTCAGACTGTTCAGTTTCTCAGTAATATCCGTTAAAAATGCAAGGTCAAGTATCCAGTCAGTGTCCTCCAGCAGCGAGGTGTCTTCCCCTCTGGACTGCATGAACTCTTTGATTTTACCCAAAAGTCACAAAAAAACGAAGCAGAATTCGTCCCCTGCTGAGCCATCGGATTTCTGTGTGTAGTACCAGGTCACCATAGTCAGCTGACATCTCCTCCAATAGTACCTTGAATGTTCTGTGCTGTTTAGCTTTGGGACGGATGCCGTTTATGATCTTTACAATGGGAGTCATCACGTGATCAAAGCCAATCACTTTTGCACATAAGGACTGCTGGTGGATGATGCAGTGGTAATGCAGAAACTTTGGAAACTCTGTGTCACCTTTACAGTGAGCAATGAATCCCCCATGTCGGCCGATCATAGCAGGAGCCCCATCCGTAATCACTGATACCAGCTTCTCCAGCGGCACCTTTTTCTCCACCAAAAACTCCTTCACCACGTTATAGATGTCAACTCCTCTGGTAGTTGTCTTTAAGGGCAGTAGTGTCATAGGTTCTTCTTTTGTGGAGAAATCATCAAACGCCATCCTGATAAAGATCATCAGCTGCGCTGTACTGCTGTTGTCCACCGACTCGTCACACTGGATACTGAACCACGTGCACCTCGCCAGTTCACCGTCCATCTGGTCGGCCAAGTTCGCAGACATCGCCGACACTCTTCTTACCATTGTAGATGCACTCAGTTAAGCATCAGAGAGAGTGGAGATTACATTGGTTCCGTACTTCTCGCCTTCAAGCACAGTTTTAGCAATTAGCAGCATTGCTTCTTTGACAACTGCCCCATCTGAAAATGCCTTCTTTTTCTTAATCAAGTATTGCGTAGCTCTTAATGAGGCTTCAGTTGCTCTACCTACCTCCCATTCATCGTGAAAATGAAAATTTCTTTTGTCTGTCATCTTTTTTTGGGGTCAATCACAGCATTTGTGCAACGCCACAAACGCTACGTTTTGGGCCTGCGCACAATACTGACCCTTGAACTATAGTAGGTCAGAGTTCATTTATATTAATCATTAGAATAATATATTATAATTTCCAGTTCTCGTGTAAGTGTGATTTAAACGAGAATAGCAAAAAAACAAAATAAAATAAAATAAATAGATGCAGCTCACTGTATAAGTGCGTTATTTGAGCTAATTTTAGAACAGGCGTACAGGCGACTCACACGGTCCTTACGGACGACCTGGTGCCCGCAGGCACTGTGTTGGGGACCCCTGATCACATTGTCTTTGCAAAGTTACACACCGATTCAATATTAGTTTTAGTGACCTCCAATTTGCGTAATCGGGTGTCATTTGTTCCTGCATGAATAATAATCTTACTGTATCTACGTTTATCCTTAGACAGGAGTTTCAAATAGGATTCGATGTCGCCCACTCTGGCCCCAGAGTAACATTTGACTTTGGCCGTTGGCGTCTAACTTAACGTTTCTGACTCCATAGTCAGTCGCCAATTACCAGAGTTCGTTCCTCAGCGGGTGTGTCGCTGAGTGGGGAAAAGCGATTAGAAATGTGAACCGGCTGGTGGTGAACCTGGGGCGTCTGTTTAGCATTAGATAGCTTACGATCCGTCACCCAGCCATCCTGGCTTCCCGGCTGCTCGGAACAGCTAACAGTAGCTATGCTAGGTTGGTCCTTGGAGCCTCGCCTCCAAAGCTGCAAGAACCTTACACTTATTAAAAGGACCGTTATCACTAAAAGAAGGCCGAGGAAAAACTAAACTGGTGGCACAGTGAGCAAGTCAGAGGAGAGAGAAGGAGACGGGGAAGACATTGCTAGGTGCTAGGCTAACGAAGCTAGATCGATTAAATTTAGTTAGCATTAGCTAGTTTGTTTAATTATTTCAGGAGATTTGGTGTTTGCGTAAACAAATCTTGTGTCCCAAGTGATAGTTTATATACAGAGAAATCACCAATTAGGAAAACAGCTACGATTTATCAGTGAACAATACTTCAGCAGAGACCCGAAACAGTGTGAAGAAACAGGAAGTGACATTACGCTTACCGCATGACGTTCTTGGAAGTGTTTTACTAATGCAGTGGGGTTTTTTTTGTGGATGTTGGATGTTGTGTCTGTGGGCATGTAGTCAGGTTCGTAGCTAGTTTTGGGTTCTTTCCACATACTGTTTTCTGGACTTTTTGCAATAAATTGAATAAACGCAGTTAACCGATGACAGGTTGAGGCCTTTTTGAGTGAAGATTTGTGTGTGCTTGCTAAGGTTGGAAATTGTTCGAGGTTGTATTGTCAGATTTGGGAAAATGTAAAGAATAAGGACCCAGGGTGGGAGAACAAGAAACTCACAAGCAAACCCTAAACAAACTAGACAAACTAAGCGGAAAATTAAAGGTAAGAAGTGAGGTAAACTAAACTAAACTAAACAGGACAGCATGTACAAATCTAACGAACTGAACTAACCAGGGGTGGAGACTAAACAGTGACAAAGAAATAAAGGGAAAACTTAGGAAAAATTATGACACAAGAACTAGACAAAGTACCAAACAAAGAAACCAAACAAGTGAACCAAACGAGGAACAAACAAAGGGGACCAAACCTCAGACCAAGCGTTGCGAACGGGCACGGACAAACGAGCAAGCAAATGGTGGACAAGAAAGTGTACAAGCGTTTGAATGTATAAGCGTGAGAGTGTGTGAAAGAGAGAAAGACAAACCAAGAAACAGTGAAGGGGAAACAGGGTTTAAATAAACAGGAAGACAGGTGAAACTAATGAGGAGAAACGAGAAAAGTAAAACAACCCAAAGAAACTAACAGGAAAGAAAAAGCATTACTACAAAATAAAAGACCAAGACAGGAAATGAACAAAAACAACACCAACAAAAGTCCCAAATCATGACATTTATAGGTTTGCTGGTGGTTGGTTTGATGGGGGGAAGGCGGGCTTTGAACAAAAGGTCCTGGAGACTAGGGTTTTTCTTAAAGGCAGAGATAAGTTTGTGTGTTTCTGGAAGGCCTGTGTTGCACATTATTTTCTTAAAGTTCTTTTTCCAGTTTTGATGAATTTGTGTACTACTGGTTGAGTAGACAGAGACTATGGGGATGAGTTGGGGTCTATTCGTTGTTGTTGGTAGGGTAGGGCTGTTATCATCCAAGATTTTCTTTCAGACCTGTCTAAGAACTGAGCGGCTGTATCCTCTTTGTCGTAGGGCTTGAAAAAGCATTTTAATGGCCTGACCCAAATCTTCTGCTCTTGTGCAGATTTCTTTGAATATTAGAAGCTGAGAGTATATTATACCTTTGAATGTGTGTTTAGGGTGGAAGCTTGTTTTATGTAGCAGGGCATGGGTGTCGGTCTCTTTAAAGTAAACTTTTATATCTAGTCTTCCTGTAATGCTAAAGGAGCCCCATGAATGTAGTGGTATCCAGGAAATGTATTTCTGAGTCATGAAGGGTTGGTTTTACTTTGATGGAGTCATGGTGTTGGTTTAAGATGTAGACAAATTGATTAAAGTCTTCCTTAGAATGTGTCCAGATACCCCAGATGTCATCCAGGTATCTCAAATAAATTATTGTTTGTTTGGGACATTTCTCCAAAGCTGTGGACTCCCATTCTGCCATGTATATATTAGCATAGGCTGGGGAGAAGCATTTGCCCATTGCTGTACCTTTTATTTGGAGGTAATTTTGTTCAAGAAATTGAAAATCATTGCGTGTCAGGTTGAGATGTAGGAGTTCTAAAATTTCTTTATCTGGTCGTGAAGAGTCAGGATATTGGTTAAACACATTTTGGACAGCTCTCATTCCTCTTGTTGTGTCGATGTTTTTGTACAGATTTTCAACATCCATTGAGAATATGTAACAAGGTTCATTTAGCGTTAGGGATTTTACCTTTGTCAAAAAATCGTTAGTATCCTTCAGGTAGCTGGGATGTTTCTTTGAAAGGGGGTTGAGGAAATGGTCAATGTATTCTGCTGATCCGTAGGATTCACTGCCACAGTCTGACACAATAGGCCTTCCTGGTGGTATTTTGTGGGGCATGGGCCAGGTTTCTGGAGATTTATGGATTTTGGGGAGAAGGTAAAAGTATCTTGGTCTGGGTGGTGTTTGGCCCTTTAAGTAGAGAACGTGGGACTGGGTTAGTTGTTTTGTTTTTTAAACAAATGGTCAAAGATACAGCCTATGAGGGTCATTGTTTGGGGGTAAATGGGTTGTTGGAGGGTTTGGTAATAAGTTGGGGCCTGGAGTTGTCGTAGAGCCTCCCTTACGTAGTCCTTCCTGCCCCTGACGACTATGGCTGAGGTCTTGTCATGACAACCACTCATCTACTAGCCGTCATTGGTAACCAGCCTGCACATCCACAACTCACCTTCAAGCTGTCTACCGTTAACCAGCCCGCTGGGCTGTCACGCACCTTCTATACCGCCTACTACCTGGTCAATCTGTCCGCTCATCCTCGTTCCCCATAGCGGGCTGTCCTCTACCCGCCTGGCCGTTCCTCATCCTGCCTCTCCAGGTTTTCCTATATACCTATCCCGGCAACATACTCCCCACCTCCTTATTCACTGTATTTATTATATTCTATTATCAATAAACGTTCACAATCTTCCTCCTGTGTCCTGTACTTCTGGGTCCAAAGAAAAACACATTTATGACAGTACGATCTGGCCTGACAATTGGACCCCCAGGACACTGGAGATAGAATTAATGAATCCACTCCAAGCAGTCGTATTTTGGTTTCAGCATAGAGCACAAATGGACAATCAACTTTACCCTCCACGTAATTACAAGGGCTCCCGTCTCGCCATCCGCCCACAACATCTGATAGATCCCTATTTTTTCAAAGGCCTCAGACACAAAACGAAGGCCAAATCTCAGACACCGTACACACCAGTTCCAACCACAGCCACCTGTCCTCCTGCCCCTGAGTCCGCCACAACGTCTTCTAGCTCTGTCCCTGCAGCTGTCCACGTCGCGTTCTTAAAAGAAATGGCATGACAACAGTGACCGTTAGCAAGGTAGTCCCTTACACACCAGTCTTTACACATACCGCTCTTTGGCTTGTGCTTGCTTTACTGAGCAAGGATTAGTAAGATGCGATGGAACCTATTGACTAAGATGGTGTGTGTTGCAAAAAGCAAAAGTTCTTAAAATGCGGTTTGGAGGATTTTTTTTTTCTCTTACTGCAAAATAGGTACTTCAGTACAGCTAAATGCAAACTCTGCTCATATGGGGAGGCTGATCGGTCCAACGCCAATACAGCGAGGTCGATGCAATGGGAGCAGGTGCAAGCTGTTGCAACTTTAGGGCTGTTGCTTTTCTAAGTATGGATCTACTTTCCTCACAATTCTGTTTTGTCTGTTGAATATAAAAGACTATTCAGCAGTCAGAAAAAATTTCCACTTCGGTAGGTACTCATCCGAAAACGCTTTGAAAAAATTTAATCGGAAAAGCAAAGTTGACTGCGAGTGCTGCCGCTTACAGGACAGGTGGAAACTGGATTATTTTTTCACTGCAATACAGAACAACCGTGTTTGCCTGATTACCAAGAGACTGTGGCTGTTTACAAGGAAGTCAATGTCAAGAGACACTACCAGTAGAGACGTGGTAACGCCTGCGACAAACTAAAAGGGAGTGACCGCGTTGAAAAATTTAAGCAACTAGAAGCACAGTAGCGCTTTTTTTAAAATAGCCCGTGAGTGAACTAGGTTTTACCACCCAATGGATTCGAACATTTGCTAAGAAAATGCTGAGCTTGTTTGGCTCAGCATGTTTGTGTGAGAAGGCATTCTCTTTTATGAATGTTAAAAGGTACCGCGTGAGGACAACACTCAGTGTCCCTCACCCGCGTGACATTTTGCACATCAAAACCACTGCCTTTGATCCGGACCTAGCCTACGTGCTGCAGCCCAGGTCTGACTATCTCCCTTCACATTAGCGTAGGCAAGTTATTCGTTTTGGTTATCTGAGATAAATATATTGTAAAACCTGAGGTAAATTTTTTTGCTTTTGTGTTGGTCACGGGTTAGGGTTAGGATAAAGGGGCAATGGGATTAGGGGTTAGGGCGAGGTCAGGGTTAGCGAAAATGAATTTATTCCGATGACTCTCCCCGCTTCGTCCGTCAACTCTGGGGTTTGGAGTGGAGAGTCAAAGGCGTTGGCACGGGCTGACGCATGCCACTCTGGTTCCCTGCTACTGTGTGCTGTGTTGTTCTTATATATTGATTCATACTTTCAATTTTTCGAAAGAATGTTCAGGCGTTGTTTAGGATTAGGTTGTTCCAATGATATTGTTTGAGGTTATTCAGCCTTTTCCGAAAAAGGTCCTATATTAGCAGTAGGTGAGTTCCAATTGGTTAGGATTAGGCAATGAGACCCACCCGTTGGGTTTAGGCATAGGTTAAAATTGGTTAGAGTTGGGAAAAGGTGATGGGTAAGATTAGCCTTCCACAAAAGACAGTGATGAGGGCTAGTTGCAGCTTGAGCACTGGTTTGAGATTAGGGTTAGGCTTACGCCTTTGGGTCCAACTGGTTAGGGTTAGGAAATGGTAATGGCTAAGTTTAGCGTTAAGCAAGAGACATTGGTGTTGTGGTTTCAGCACTAGTTTCAGAGTATTTAGGGTTAGGCGTTAGTTTCGACTGGTTAGGATTAGGAAAAGGTACAGGTCAAGGCTAGTGTAGTTTTAGGGTCAGGCAAGCCATTTAGGAGTTAGTTTAATTTGGGAGACACATCATCAGTAGTGTACCTCAGGATCATCGGGTGTTTCGGCCATTACCACTAGAAACCCTCACCCGAGGACGGCCCGCTGGGGTTGATCCAGTCCCAGGGTGTGTTTCATGGCCAATTACGTGTTAGTGTAGCTCAAGTAGCTAAGGTATTATATTGGGATTAAACACTCCTTTTTCAGGATTATGTACTTATTGGCGGTGTTTAGAATAAGGTTTTTGTTTGTAGCCTCCTAACCTTAGGTTGCGAAGTTGGAGATAGATTTAGAGCATAGTGGGTTCAGAGATGAGTTGAGTTCTACTGATTTGGGTTGCTGGTGCATTCTAGGTCTAGTTGCCGGGCTATTTTAAAAAGTAAGTATTTACTTATTTATTTTTGGAGCGTTTTAGTGTGAGGTCACAAGATGAAGTAAGGGCTAGATTCAGAGCATTTAGAGTTCGGATACGTTTGATTTAAATTTTTCGTTTTTGGTTTGTTGGTGAATCTCTATAGTGGTCACATGTGCTATGTTACTGGATGGAGACGTTTTTGTTGATGAGCCTAGGTCCCGGTGCATCCTCGGCCTAGTCACCTAAGCTGGACTAAGGGATGAATAATTTGGAGGGTGTGAGGAATGTGAAGAAGTCCAATTAGAGTAGGGGTTTGGGTCAAATTAAATCGTGTGTAAAGTAATATGTTCTGTTGTATGAGTGGGGCTAGACCCCATAGAAGCCTTGGCCGCGTTTAAGGTCCATGGACCACCACATCCCGCATGCTGTCCAAGTGGACCCGGGAGGGCCGCATACTTACCCCTTGTTCAGGTTAACAGATTGGTTGTTGGCACCATTAGGTTACTCCAATCTGCCCAGACAAGGTTGAGAAGCTGTTCTATTCGTCTTCCCTGTAACTCAGGTTCTGCAAATGATGCAGGCTTTCCCATTAACACCTGAAGGTACTGTTCCTTATCAAAAGCAGATCACTAGAGCACGTACAGATGTAATTAGACAAGCATGACAACAGTGCTACTCCTCCCGCGTGCCTGACAAGGGGCAGTGCTGCGCCTGTCCTCGTTAGTATAGTGGCCAGTATCTCCGCCTGTCACGCGGAAGACCGGGTTCAATTCCCGATGGGAGGGATGTTTTGTCTTTATCCTGCGAACTTGAATATTCACAAAACCCCAATAGGCATGCAATTTTATGCTCAAGTAAAGAGGCCTCTATTTGCACCACACGACCACCAGCGTTCCTTTTCACTGTGCCAAAAATAGCTCAGCTGGGAGACTGTTAGACTGAAGATCTAAAGGTCCCTGGTTCAACCCAGGTTTTGGCATTGTGTGGCCTCCTTTTGTCCGTGCGATGCTAAGAGGATCCAATCTTGTCATGCTCCTCAATTCAACCTTGTTTATACAGCATCATTTCAAGGCAGTCTACATAATAAAGACTGTGCAGATGTAGACAAGCCAAATTCAAGGAGATGAATTTTCTGCAGTAGGATGAACTCTCAGTGCTGACTGGAAATCTTCTAACGGAGACCGTTAGCAAGGTAGTCCCTTACACACCAGTCTTTACACATACCGCTCTTTGGCTTGTGCTTGCTTTACTGAGCAAGGATTAGTAAGATGCGATGGAACCTATTGACTAAGATGGTGTGTGTTGCAAAAAGCAAAAGTTCTTAAAATGCGGTTTGGAGGAATTTTTTTTTTCTCTTACTGCAAAATAGGTACTTCAGTACAGCTAAATGCAAACTCTGCTCATATGCGGAGGCTGATCGGTCCAACGCCAATACAGCGAGGTCGATGCAATGGGAGCAGGTGCAAGCTGTTGCAACTTTAGGGCTGTTGCTTTATTAAGTATGGATCTACTTTCCTCACAATTCTGTTTTGTCTGTTGAATATAAAAGACTATTCAGCAGTCAGAAAAAATTTCCACTTCGGTAGGTGCTCATCCAGCGCTTTGAAAAAATTTAATCGGAAAAGCAAAGTTGACTGCGAGTGCTGCCGCTTACAGGACAGGTGGAAACTGGATTATTTTTTCACTGCAATACAGAACAACCGTGTTTGCCTGATTACCAAGAGACTGTGGCTGTTTACAAGGAAGTCAATGTCAAGAGACAATACCAGTAGAGACGTGCTAACGCCTGCGACAAACTAAAAGGGAGTGACCGCGTTGAAAAATTTAAGCAACTAGAAGCACAGTAGCGCTTTTTTAAAATAGCCCGTGAGTGAACTAGGTTTTACCACCCAATGGATTCGAACATTTGCTAAGAAAATGCTGAGCTTGTTTGGCTCAGCATGTTTGTGTGAGAAGGCATTCTCTTTTATGAATGTTAAAAGGTGCCGCGTGAGGACAACACTCAGTGTCCCTCACCCGCGTGACATTTTGCACATCAAAACCACTGCCTTTGATCCGGACCTAGCCTACGTGTTGCAGCCCAGGTCTGACTATCTCCCTTCACATTAGCGTAGGCAAGTTATTCGTTTTGGTTATCTGAGATAAATATATTGTAAAACCTGAGGTAAATTTTTTTGCTTTTGTGTTGGTCACGGCCTAGGGTTAGGATAAAGGGGTACAGATTAGGGGTCTAGGGCGAGGGTCAGGGTTAGCGAAAATGAATTTATTCCGATGACTCTCCCCGCTTCGTCCGTCAACTCTGGGGTTTGGAGTGGAGAGTCAAAGGCGTTGGCACGGGCTGACGCATGCCACTCTGGTTCCCTGCTACTGTGTGCTGTGTTGTTCTTATATATTGATTCATACTTTCAATTTTTCGAAAGAATGTTCAGGCGTTGTTTAGGATTAGGTTGTTCCAATGATATTGTTTGAGGTTATTCAGCCTTTTCCGAAAAAGGTCCTATATTAGCAGTAGGTGAGTTCCAATTGGTTAGGGATTAGGCAATGAGACCCACCCGTTGGGTTTAGGCATAGGTTAAAATTGGTTAGGTTGGGAAAAGGTGATGGGTAAGATTAGCCTTCCACAAAAGACAGTGATGAGGGCTAGTTGCAGCTTGAGCACTGGTTTGAGATTAGGGTTAGGCTTACGCCTTTGGGTCCAACTGGTTAGGGTTAGGAAATGGTAATGGCTAAGTTTAGCGTTAAGCAAGAGACATTGGTGTTGTGGTTTCAGCACTAGTTTCAGAGTATTTAGGGTTAGGCGTTAGTTTCGACTGGTTAGGATTAGGAAAAGGTACAGGTCAAGGCTAGTGTAGTTTTAGGGTCAGGCAAGCCATTTAGGAGTTAGTTTAATTTGGGAGACACATCATCAGTAGTGTACCTCAGGATCATCGGGTGTTTCGGCCATTACCACTAGAAACCCTCACCCGAGGACGGCCCCGCTGGGGTTGATCCAGTCCCAGGGTGTGTTTCATGGCCAATTACGTGTTAGTGTAGCTCAAGTAGCTAAGGTATTATATTGGGATTAAACACTCCTTTTTTCAGGATTATGTACTTATTGGCGGTGTTTAGAATAAGGTTTTTGTTTGTAGCCTCCTAACCTTAGGTTGCGAGTTGGAGATAGATTTAGAGCATAGTGGGTTCAGAGATGAGTTGAGTTCTACTGATTTGGGTTGCTGGTGCATTCTAGGTCTAGTTGCCCGGGCTATTTTAAAAAGTAAGTATTTACTTATTTATTTTTGGAGCGTTTTAGTGTGAGGTCACAAGATGAAGTAAGGGCTAGATTCAGAGCATTTAGAGTTCGGATACGTTTGATTTAAATTTTTCGTTTTTGGTTTGTTGGTGAATCTCTATAGTGGTCACATGTGCTATGTTACTGGATGGAGACGTTTTTGTTGATGAGCCTAGGTCCCGGTGCATCCTCGGCCTAGTCACCTAAGCTGGACTAAGGGATGAATAATTTGGAGGGTGTGAGGAATATGAAGAAGTCCAATTAGAGTAGGGGTTTGGGTCAAATTAAATCGTGTGTAAAGTAATATGTTCTGTTGTATGAGTGGGGCTAGACCCCATAGAAGCCTTGGCCGCGTTTAAGGTCCATGGACCACCACATCCCGCATGCTGTCCAAGTGGACCCGGGAGGGCCGCATACTTACCCCTTGTTCAGGTTAACAGATTGGTTGTTGGCACCGTTAGGTTACTCCAATCTGCCCAGACAAGGTTGAGAAGCTGTTCTATTCGTCTTCCCTGTAACTCAGGTTCTGCAAATGATGCAGGCTTTCCCATTAACACCTGAAGGTACTGTTCCTTATCAAAAGCAGATCACTAGAGCACGTACAGATGTAATTAGACAAGCATGACAACAGTGCTACTCCTCCCGCGTCCTGACAAGGGGCAGTGCTGCGCCTGTCCTCGTTAGTATAGTGGCCAGTATCTCCGCCTGTCACGCGGAAAACCGGGGTTCGATTCCCCGACGGGGAGGGATGTTTTGTCTTTATCCTGCGAACTTGAATATTCACAAAACCCCAATAGGCATGCAATTTTATGCTCAAGTAAAGAGGCCTCTATTTGCACCACACGACCACCAGCGTTCCTTTTCACTGTGCCAAAATAGCTCAGCTGGGAGACTGTTAGACTGAAGATCTAAAGGTCCCTGGTTCAACCCCGTGTTTTGGCATTGTGTGGCCTCCTTTGTCCGTACGACGCTAAGAGGATCCAATCTTGTCATGCTCCTCAATTCAACCTTGTTTATACAGCATCATTTCAAGGCAGTCTACATAATAAAGACTGTGCAGATGTAGACAAGCCAAATTCAAGGAGATGAATTTTCTGCAGTAGGATGAACTCTCAGTGCTGACTGGAAATCTTCTAACGGAGACCGTTAGCAAGGTAGTCCCTTACACACCAGTCTTTACACATACCGCTCTTTGGCTTGTGCTTGCTTTACTGAGCAAGGATTAGTAAGATGCGATGGAACCTATTGACTAAGATGGTGTGTGTTGCAAAAGCAAAAGTTCTTAAAATGCGGTTTGGAGGAATTTTTTTTTCTCTTACTGCAAAATAGGTACTTCAGTACAGCTAAATGCAAACTCTGCTCATATGGGAGGCTGATCGGTCCAACGCCAATACAGCGAGGTCGATGCAATGGGAGCAGGTGCAAGCTGTTGCAACTTTAGGGCTGTTGCTTTATTAAGTATGGATCTACTTTCCTCACATTTCTGTTTTGTCTGTTGAATATAAAAGACTATTCAGCAGTCAGAAAAAATTTCCACTTCGGTAGGTGCTCATCCGAAAACGCTTTGAAAAAATTTAATCGGAAAAGCAAAGTTGACTGCGAGTGCTGCCACTTACAGGACAGGTGGAAACTGGATTATTTTTTCACTGCAATACAGAACAACCGTGTTTGCCTGATTACCAAGAGACTGTGGCTGTTTACAAGGAAGTCAATGTCAAGAGACAATACCAGTAGAGACGTGCTAACGCCTGCGACAAACTAAAAGGGAGTGACCGCGTTGAAAAATTTAAGCAACTAGAAGCACAGTAGCGCTTTTTTAAAATAGCCCGTGAGTGAACTAGGTTTTACCACCCAATGGATTCGAACATTTGCTAAGAAAATGCTGAGCTTGTTTGGCTCAGCATGTTTGTGTGAGAAGGCATTCTCTTTTATGAATGTTAAAAGGTGCCGCGTGAGGACAACACTCAGTGTCCCTCACCCGTGACATTTTGCACATCAAAACCACTGCCTTTGATCCGGACCTAGCCTCTACGTGTTGCAGCCCAGGTCTGACTATCTCCCTTCAAATTAGCGTGGCAAGTTATTCGTTTTGGTTATCTGAGATAAATATATTGTAAAACCTGAGGTAAATTTTTTTGCTTTTGTGTTGGTCACGGCCTGGAGGTTAGGATAAAGGGGTGCGGATTAGGGGTCTAGGCGAGGGTCAGGGTTAGCGAAAATGAATTTATTCCGATGACTCTCCCGAAGCAAATCCGTCAACTCTGGGGTTTGGAGTGGAGAGTCAAAGCGTTGGGGCTGATCATGACAACAGTGCTACTCCTCGCGGCGTCCTGACAGGGGCAGTGCTGCGCCTGTCCTCGTTAGTATAGTGGCCAGTATCTCCGCCTGTCACGCGGAAGACCGGGGATTCGATTCCCTACGGGGAGGGATGTTTTGTCTTTATCCTGCGAACTTGAATATTCACAAAACCCCAATAGGCATGCAATTTTATGCTCAAGTAAAGAGGCCTCTATTTGCACCACCACGACCAACAGCGTTCCTTTTCACTGTGCCGAAATAGCTCAGCTGGGAGAGCGTTAGACTGAAGATCTAAAGGTCCCTGGTTCAACCCGGGTTTCGGCATTGTGTGGCCTCCTTTGTCCATGCTAAGAGGATCCAATCTTGTCATGCTCCTCAATTCACCCTTGTTTATACAGCATCATTTCAAGGCAGTCTACATAATAAAGACTGTGCAGATGTAGACAAGCCCTAGGCAACATTGGAGATGAATTTTCTGCAGTAGGATGAACTCTCAGTGCTGACTGGAAATCTTCTAACGGAGACCGTTAGCAAGGTAGTCCCTTACACACCAGTCTTTACACATACATGCTCTTTGGCTTGTGCTTGCTTTACTGAGCAAGGATTAGTAAGATGCGATGGAACCTATTGACTAAGATGGTGTGTGTTGCAAAAAGTAAAAGTTCTTAAAATGCGGTTTGGAGGAATTTTTTTTTTCTCTTACTGCAAAATAGGTACTTCAGTACAGCTAAATGCAAACTCTGCTCATATGCGGAGGCTGATCGGTCCAACCTCGGCACTTCGGTAGGTGCTCATCCGAAAACGCTTTGAAAAAATTTAATCGGAAAAGCAAAGTTGACTGCGAGTGCTGCTGCCGCTTAAGACATCTGGATCCAGACTTGGGACAGGTGGAAACTGGATTATTTTTTCACTGCAATACAGAACAACCGTGTTTGCCTGATTACCAAGAGACTGTGGCTGTTTACAAGGAAGTCAATGTCAAGAGACAATACCAGTAGAGACGTGCTAACGCCTGGACAAACTAAAAGGGAGTGACATGTTGTTGAAAAATTTAAGCAACTAGAAGCACAGTAGCGCTTTTTTAAAATAGCCCTGAGTGAACTAGGTTTTACCACCCAATGGATTCTAACATTTGCTAAGAAAATGCTGAGCTTGTTTGGCTCAGCATGTTTGTGTGAGAAGGCATTCTCTTTTATGAATGTTAAAAGGTGCCGTCGTGAGGACAACACTCAGTGTCCCTCACCCGCGTGACATTTTGCACATCAAAACCACTGCCTTTGATCCGGACCTAGCCTGACGTGTTGCAGCCCAGGTCTGACTATCTCCCTTCACATTAGCGTGAGGCAAGTTATTCGTTTTGGTTATCTGGATAAATATATTGTAAAACCTGAGGTAAATTTTTTTGCTTTTGTGTTGGTCACGGCTTGTGGGTTAGGATAAAGGGGTGCGGATTAGGGGTCTAGGGCGAGGGTCAGGGTTAGCGAAAATGAATTTATTCCGATGACTCTCCCGCCTATTCCAGAACTCTGGGGTTTGGAGTGGAGAGTCAAAGGCGTTGGAACATAAAGGCTGACGCATGCCACTCTGGTTCCCTGCTACTGTGTGCTGTGTTGTTCTTATATATTGATTCATACTTTCAATTTTTTGAAGTAAATGAAAGAATGTTCAGGCGTTGTTTAGGATTAGGTTGTTCCAATGATATTGTTTGAGGTTATTCAGCCTTTTCCGAAAAAGGTCCTATATTAGCAGTAGGTGAGTTCAATTGGATGGGATTAGGCAATGAGACCCACCCGTTGGGTTTAGGCATAGGTTAAAATTGGTTAGGGTTGGGAAAAGGTGATGGGTAAGATTAGCCTTCCACAAAAGACAGTGATGAGGGCTAGTTGCAGCTTAAGCACTGGTTTGAGATTAGGGTTAGGCTTAAATGCCTTTGGGTCCAACTGGTTAGGGTTAGGAAATGGTAATGGCTAAGTTTAGCGTTAAGCGAGAGACATTGGTGTTGCGGTTTCAGCACTAGTTTCAGAGTATTTAGGGTTAGGCGTTAGTTTCACTGGTTAGGATTAGGAAAAGGTACAGGTCAAGGCTAGTGTAGTTTTAGGGTCAGGCAAGCCATTTAGGAGTTAGTTTAATTTGGGAGACACATCATCAGTAGTGTACCTCAGGATCATCGGGTGTTTCGGCCATTACCACTAGAAACCCTCACCCGAGGACGGCCCGACTTGGGGTTGATCCAGTCCCAGGGTGTGTTTCATGGCCAATTACGTGTTAGTGTAGCTCAAGTAGCTAAGGTATTATATTGGGATTAAACACTCCTTTATTTAGGATTATGTACTTATTGGCGGTGTTTAGAATAAGGTTTTTGTTTGTAGCCTCCTAACCTTAGGTCGCAAGTTGGAGATAGATTTAGAGCATAGTGGGTTCAGAGATGAGTTGAGTTCTACTGATTTGGGTTGCTGGTGCATTCTAGGTCTAGTTGCCGGGCTATATTAAAAAGTAAGTATTTACTTATTTATTTTTGGAGCGTTTTAGTGTGAGGTCACAAGATGAAGTAAGGGCTAGATTCAGAGCATTTAGAGTTCGGATACGTTTGATTTAAATTTTTCGTTTTTGGTTTGTTGGTGAATCTCTATAGTGGTCACATGTGCTATGTTACTGGATGGAGACGTTTTTGTTGATGAGCCTAGGTCCCGGTGCATCCTCGGCCTAGTCTCCTAAGCTGGACTAAGGGATGAGTAATTTGGAGGGTGTGAGGAATGTGAAGAAGTCCAATTACAGTAGGGGTTTGGGTCAAATTAAATCGTGTGTAAAGTAATATGTTCTGTTGTATGAGTGGGGCTAGACCCCATAGAAGCCTTGGCCGTTTAAGGTCCATGGACCACCACATCCCGCATGCTGTCCAAGTGGACCCGGGAGGGCCGCATACTTACCCCTTGTTCAGGTTAACAGATTGGTTGTTGGCACCGTTAGGTTACTCCAATCTGCCCAGACAAGGTTGAGAAGCTGTTCTATTCGTCTTCCCTGTAACCCAGGTTCTGCAAATGATGCAGGCTTTCCCATTAACGCCTGAAGGTAACGTTGCTTATCAAAAGCAGATCGCTAGAGCACGTACAGATGTAATTAGACAAGCATGACAACAGTGCTACTCCTCGCGCGTCCTGACAGGGGGCAGTGCTGCGCCTGTCCTCGTTAGTATAGTGGCCAGTATCTCCGCCTGTCACGTGGATGTTTTGTCTTTATCCTGCGAACTTGAATATTCACAAAACCCCAATAGGCATGCAATTTTATGCTCAAGTAAAGAGGCCTCTATTTGCACCACACGACCACCAGCGTTCCTTTTCACTGTGCCGAAATAGCTCAGCTGGGAGAGCGTTAGACTGAAGATCTAAAGGTCCCTGGTTCAACCCCGGGTTTTGGCATTGTGTGGCCTCCTTTGTCCGTACGATGCTAAGAGGATCCAATCTTGTCATGCTCCTCAATTCAACCTTGTTTATACAGCATCATTTCAAGGCAGTCTACATAATAAAGACTGTGCAGATGTAGACAAGCCCTAGGCAACATCGGAGATGAATTTTCTGCAGTAGGATGAACTCTCAGTGCTGACTGGAAATCTTCTAACGGAGACCGTTAGCAAGGTAGTCCCTTACACACCAGTCTTTACACATACCGCTCTTTGGCTTGTGCTTGCTTTACTGAGCAAGGATTAGTAAGATGCGATGGAACCTATTGACTAAGATGGTGTGTGTTGCAAAAAGTAAAAGTTCTTAAAATGCGGTTTGGAGGAATTTTTTTTTCTTACTGCAAAATAGGTACTTCAGTACAGCTAAATGCAAACTCTGCTCATATGGGGAGGCTGATCGGTCCAACGCCAATACAGCGAGGTCGATGCAATGGGAGCAGGTGCAAGCTGTTGCAACTTTAGGGCTGTTGCTTTATTAAGTATGGATCTACTTTCCTCACAATTCTGTTTTGTCTGTTGAATATAAAAGACTATTCAGCAGTCAGAAAAAATTTCCACTTCGGTAGGTGCTCATCCGAAAACGCTTTGAAAAAATTTAATCGGAAAAGCAAAGTTGACTGCGAGTGCTGCCGCTTACAGGACAGGTGGAAACTGGATTATTTTTTCACTGCAATACAGAACAACCGTGTTTGCCTGATTACCAAGAGACTGTGGCTGTTTACAAGGAAGTCAATGTCAAGAGACACTATCCAGTAGAGCGTGCTAACGCCTGCGACAAACTAAAAGGGACCGTTGAAAATTTAAGCAACTAGAAGCACAGTAGCGCTTTTTTAAAATAGCCCGTGAGTGAACTAGGTTTTACCACCCAATGGATTCAACATTTGCTAAGAAAATGCTGAGCTTGTTTGGCTCAGCATGTTTGTGTGAGAAGGCATTCTCTTTTATGAATGTTAAAAGGTGCCGCGTGAGGACAACACTCAGTGTCCCTCACCCGCGTGACATTTTGCACATCAAAACCACTGCCTTTGATCCGGACCTAGCCTACGTGTTGCAGCCCAGGTCTGACTATCTCCCTTCACATTAGCGTAGGCAAGTTATTCGTTTTGGTTATCTGAGATAAATATATTGTAAAACCTGAGGTAAATTTTTTTGCTTTTGTGTTGGTCACGGCTTAGGGTTAGGATAAAGGGGTGCAGTTAGGGGTCTAGGGCGAGGGTCAGGGTTAGCGAAAATGAATTTATTCCGATGACTCTCCCGCGCCCGTCAACTCTGGGGTTTGGAGTGGAGAGTCAAAGGCGTTGGCACGGGCTGGCGCATGCCACTCTGGTTCCCTGCTACTGTGTGCTGTGTTGTTCTTATATATTGATTCATACTTTCAATTTTTCAAAGAATGTTCAGGCGTTGTTTAGGATTAGGTTGTTCCAATGATATTGTTTGAGGTTATTCAGCCTTTTCCGAAAAAGGTCCTATATTAGCAGTAGGTGAGTTCCAATTGGATGGGATTAGGCAATGAGACCCACCCGTTGGGTTTAGGCATAGGTTAAAATTGGTTAGGGTTGGGAAAAGGTGATGGGTAAGATTAGCCTTCCACAAAAGACAGTGATGAGGGCTAGTTGCAGCTTAAGCACTGGTTTGAGATTAGGGTTAGGCTTACGCCTTTGGGTCCAACTGGTTAGGGTTAGGAAATGGTAATGGCTAAGTTTAGCGTTAAGCGAGAGACATTGGTGTTGCGGTTTCAGCACTAGTTTCAGAGTATTTAGGGTTAGGCGTTAGTTTCGACTGGTTAGGATTAGGAAAAGGTACAGGTCAAGGCTAGTGTAGTTTTAGGGTCAGGCAAGCCATTTAGGAGTTAGTTTAATTTGGGAGACACATCATCAGTAGTGTACCTCAGGATCATCGGGTGTTTCGGCCATTACCACTAGAAACCCTCACCGAGGACGGCCCGCTGGGGTTGATCCAGTCCCAGGGTGTGTTTCATGGCCAATTATGTGTTAGTGTAGCTCAAGTAGCTAAGGTATTATATTGGGATTAAACACTCCTTTATTTAGGATTATGTACTTATTGGCGGTGTTTAGAATAAGGTTTTTGTTTGTAGCCTCCTAACCTTAGGTCGCAAGTTGGAGATAGATTTAGAGCATAGTGGGTTCAGAGATGAGTTGAGTTCTACTGATTTGGGTTGCTGGTGCATTCTAGGTCTAGTTGCCGGGCTATATTAAAAAGTAAGTATTTACTTATTTATTTTTGGAGCGTTTTAGTGTGAGGTCACAAGATGAAGTAAGGGCTAGATTCAGAGCATTTAGAGTTCGGATACGTTTGATTTAAATTTTTCGTTTTTGGTTTGTTGGTGAATCTCTATAGTGGTCACATGTGCTATGTTACTGGATGGAGACGTTTTTGTTGATGAGCCTAGGTCCCGGTGCATCCTCGGCCTAGTCTCCTAAGCTGGACTAAGGGATGAGTAATTTGGAGGGTGTGAGGAATGTGAAGAAGTCCAATTACAGTAGGGGTTTGGGTCAAATTAAATCGTGTGTAAAGTAATATGTTCTGTTGTATGAGTGGGGCTAGACCCCATAGAAGCCTTGGCCGCGTTTAAGGTCCATGGACCACCACATCCCGCATGCTGTCCAAGTGGACCCAGGAGGGCCGCATACTTACCCCTTGTTCAGGTTAACAGATTGGTTGTTGGCACCGTTAGGTTACTCCAATCTGCCCAGACAAGGTTGAGAAGCTGTTCTATTCGTCTTCCCTGTAACCCAGGTTCTGCAATGATGCAGGCTTTCCCATTAACGCCTGAAGGTAACGTTGCTTATCAAAAGCAGATCGCTGGAGAGCACGTACAGATGTAATTAGACAAGCATGACAACAGTGCTACTCCTCACGCAGCGTCCTGACAGGGGGCAGTGCTGCGCCTGTCCTCGTTAGTATAGTGGCCAGTATCTCCGCCTGTCACGCGGAAGACCGGGGTTCGATTCCCGACGGGAGGGATGTTTTGTCTTTATCCTGCGAACTTGAATATTCACAAAACCCCAATAGGCATGCAATTTTATGCTCAAGTAAAGAGGCCTCTATTTGCACCACACGACCACCAGCGTTCCTTTTCACTGTGCCGAAATAGCTCAGCTGGGAGAGCGTTAGACTGAAGATCTAAAGGTCCCTGGTTCAACCCCGGTTTCGGCATTGTGTGGCCTCCTTTGTCCGTCACGCTAAGAGGATCCAATCTTGTCATGCTCCTCAATTCAACCTTGTTTATACAGCATCATTTCAAGGCAGTCTACATAATAAAGACTGTGCAGATGTAGACAAGCCCTAGGCAACATCGGAGATGAATTTTCTGCAGTAGGATGAACTCTCAGTGCTGACTGGAAATCTTCTAACGGAGACCGTTAGCAAGGTAGTCCCTTACACACCAGTCTTTACAAATACCGCTCTTTGGCTTGTGCTTGCTTTACTGAGCAAGGATTAGTAAGATGCGATGGAACCTATTGACTAAGATGGTGTGTGTTGCAAAAAGTAAAAGTTCTTAAAATGCGGTTTGGAGGAATTTTTTTTCTCTTACTGCAAAATAGGTACTTCAGTACAGCTAAATGCAAACTCTGCTCATATGGGGAGGCTGATCGGTCCAACGCCAATACAGCGAGGTCGATGCAATGGGAGCAGGTGCAAGCTGTTGCAACTTTAGGGCTGTTGCTTTATTAAGTATGGATCTACTTTCCTCACAATTCTGTTTTGTCTGTTGAATATAAAAGACTATTCAGCAGTCAGAAAAAATTTCCACTTCGGTAGGTGCTCATCCGAAAACGCTTTGAAAAAATTTAATCGGAAAAGCAAAGTTGACTGCGAGTGCTGCCGCTTACAGGACAGGTGGAAACTGGATTATTTTTTCACTGCAATACAGAACAACCGTGTTTGCCTGATTACCAAGAGACTGTGGCTGTTTACAAGGAAGTCAATGTCAAGAGACAATACCAGTAGAGACGTGCTAACGCCTGCGACAAACTAAAAGGGAGTGACCGCGTTGAAAAATTTAAGCAACTAGAAGCACAGTAGCGCTTTTTTAAAATAGCCCGTGAGTGAACTAGGTTTTACCACCCAATGGATTCGAACATTTGCTAAGAAAATGCTGAGCTTGTTTGGCTCAGCATGTTTGTGTGAGAAGGCATTCTCTTTTATGAATGTTAAAAGGTGCCGCGTGAGGACAACACTCAGTGTCCCTCACCCGCGTGACATTTTGCACATCAAAACCACTGCCTTTGATCCGGACCTAGCCTCGTGTTGCAGCCCAGGTCTGACTATCTCCCTTCACATTAGCGTAGGCAAGTTATTCGTTTTGGTTATCTGAGATAAATATATTGTAAAACCTGAGGTAAATTTTTTTGCTTTTGTGTTGGTCACGGCTTAGGGTTAGGATAAAGGGTGCGGATTAGGGGTCTAGGGCGAGGGTCAGGGTTAGCGAAAATGAATTTATTCCGATGACTCTCCCGCTTCGTCCGTCAACTCTGGGGTTTGGAGTGGAGAGTCAAAGGCGTTGGCACGGGCTGACGCATGCCACTCTGGTTCCCTGCTACTGTGTGCTGTGTTGTTCTTATATATTGATTCATACTTTCAATTTTTCAAAGAATGTTCAGGCGTTGTTTAGGATTAGGTTGTTCCAATGATATTGTTTGAGGTTATTCAGCCTTTTCCGAAAAAGGTCCTATATTAGCAGTAGGTGAGTTCCAATTGGATGGGATTAGGCAATGAGACCCACCCGTTGGGTTTAGGCATAGGTTAAAATTGGTTAGGGTTGGGAAAAGGTGATGGGTAAGATTAGCCTTCCACAAAAGACAGTGATGAGGGCTAGTTGCAGCTTAAGCACTGGTTTGAGATTAGGGTTAGGCTTACGCCTTTGGGTCCAACTGGTTAGGGTTAGGAAATGGTAATGGCTTGTTTAGCGTTAAGCGAGAGACATTGGTGTTGCGGTTTCAGCACTAGTTTCAGAGTATTTAGGGTTAGGCGTTAGTTTCGACTGGTTAGGATTAGGAAAAGGTACAGGTCAAGGCTAGTGTAGTTTTAGGGTCAGGCAAGCCATTTAGGAGTTAGTTTAATTTGGGAGACACATCATCAGTAGTGTACCTCAGGATCATCGGGTGTTTCGGCCATTACCACTAGAAACCCTCACCCGAGGACGGCCCGCTGGGGTTGATCCAGTCCCAGGGTGTGTTTCATGGCCAATTACGTGTTAGTGTAGCTCAAGTAGCTAAGGTATTATATTGGGATTAAACACTCCTTTATTTAGGATTATGTACTTATTGGCGGTGTTTAGAATAAGGTTTTTGTTTGTAGCCTCCTAACCTTAGGTCGCAAGTTGGAGATAGATTTAGAGCATAGTGGGTTCAGAGATGAGTTGAGTTCTACTGATTTGGGTTGCTGGTGCATTCTAGGTCTAGTTGCCGGGCTATATTAAAAGTAAGTATTTACTTATTTATTTTTGGAGCGTTTTAGTGTGAGGTCACAAGATGAAGTAAGGGCTAGATTCAGAGCATTTAGAGTTCGGATACGTTTGATTTAAATTTTTCGTTTTTGGTTTGTTGGTGAATCTCTATAGTGGTCACATGTGCTATGTTACTGGATGGAGACGTTTTTGTTGATGAGCCTAGGTCCCGGTGCATCCTCGGCCTAGTCTCCTAAGCTGGACTAAGGGATGAGTAATTTGGAGGGTGTGAGGAATGTGAAGAAGTCCAATTACAGTAGGGGTTTGGGTCAAATTAAATCGTGTGTAAAGTAATATGTTCTGTTGTATGAGTGGGGCTAGACCCCATAGAAGCCTTGGCGCGTTTAAGGTCCATGGACCACCACATCCCGCATGCTGTCCAAGTGGACCCGGGAGGGCCGCATACTTACCCCTTGTTCAGGTTAACAGATTGGTTGTTGGCACCGTTAGGTTACTCCAATCTGCCCAGACAAGGTTGAGAAGCTGTTCTATTCGTCTTCCCTGTAACCCAGGTTCTGCAAATGATGCAGGCTTTCCCATTAACGCCTGAAGGTAACGTTGCTTATCAAAAGCAGATCGCTGAGCACGCGTACAGATGTAATTAGACAAGCATGACAACAGTGCTACTCCTCGCGCGTCCTGACAGGGGGCAGTGCTGCGCCTGTCCTCGTTAGTATAGTGGCCAGTATCTCCGCCTGTCACGCGGAAGACCGGGTTCGATTCCCGACGTTTGTTTTGTCTTTATCCTGCGAACTTGAATATTCACAAAACCCCAATAGGCATGCAATTTTATGCTCAAGTAAAGAGGCCTCTATTTGCACCACACGACCACCAGCGTTCCTTTTCACTGTGCCGAAATAGCTCAGCTGGGAGAGCGTTAGACTGAAGATCTAAAGGTCCCTGGTTCAACCCCGGTTTTGGCATTGTGTGGCCTCCTTTGTCCGTCGATGCTAAGAGGATCCAATCTTGTCATGCTCCTCAATTCAACCTTGTTTATACAGCATCATTTCAAGGCAGTCTACATAATAAAGACTGTGCAGATGTAGACAAGCCCTAGGCAACATCGGAGATGAATTTTCTGCAGTAGGATGAACTCTCAGTGCTGACTGGAAATCTTCTAACGGAGACCGTTAGCAAGGTAGTCCCTTACACACCAGTCTTTACACATACCGCTCTTTGGCTTGTGCTTGCTTTACTGAGCAAGGATTAGTAAGATGCGATGGAACCTATTGACTAAGATGGTGTGTGTTGCAAAAAGTAAAAGTTCTTAAAATGCGGTTTGGAGGAATTTTTTTTTCTCTTACTGCAAAATAGGTACTTCAGTACAGCTAAATGCAAACTCTGCTCATATGGGAGGCTGATCGGTCCAACGCCAATACAGCGAGGTCGATGCAATGGGAGCAGGTGCAAGCTGTTGCAACTTTAGGGCTGTTGCTTTATTAAGTATGGATCTACTTTCCTCACAATTCTGTTTTGTCTGTTGAATATAAAAGACTATTGAGCAGTCAGAAAAAATTTCCACTTCGGTAGGTGCTCATCCGAAAACGCTTTGAAAAAATTTAATCGGAAAAGCAAAGTTGACTGCGAGTGCTGCCGCTTACAGGACAGGTGGAAACTGGATTATTTTTTCACTGCAATACAGAACAACCGTGTTTGCCTGATTACCAAGAGACTGTGGCTGTTTACAAGGAAGTCAATGTCAAGAGACAATACCAGTAGAGACGTGCTAACGCCTGCGACAAACTAAAAGGGAGTGACCGCGTTGAAAAATTTAAGCAACTAGAAGCACAGTAGCGCTTTTTTAAAATAGCCCGTGAGTGAACTAGGTTTTACCACCCAATGGATTCGAACATTTGCTAAGAAAATGCTGAGCTTGTTTGGCTCAGCATGTTTGTGTGAGAAGGCATTCTCTTTTATGAATGTTAAAAGGTGCCGCGTGAGGACAACACTCAGTGTCCCTCACCCGCGTGACATTTTGCACATCAAAACCACTGCCTTTGATCCGGACCTAGCCTCGTGTTGCAGCCCAGGTCTGACTATCTCCCTTCACATTAGCGTAGGCAAGTTATTCGTTTTGGTTATCTGAGATAAATATATTGTAAAACCTGAGGTAAATTTTTTTGCTTTTGTGTTGGTCACGGCTTAGGGTTAGGATAAAGGGGTACAGGATTAGGGGTCTAGGGCGAGGGTCAGGGTTAGCGAAAATGAATTTATTCCGATGACTCTCCCCGCTTCGTCCGTCAACTCTGGGGTTTGGAGTGGAGAGTCAAAGGCGTTGGCACGGGCTGACGCATGCCACTCTGGTTCCCTGCTACTGTGTGCTGTGTTGTTCTTATATATTGATTCATACTTTCAATTTTTCAAAAGAATGTTCAGGCGTTGTTTAGGATTAGGTTGTTCCAATGATATTGTTTGAGGTTATTCAGCCTTTTCCGAAAAAGGTCCTATATTAGCAGTAGGTGAGTTCCAATTGGATGGGATTAGGCAATGAGACCCACCCGTTGGGTTTAGGCATAGGTTAAAATTGGTTAGGGTTGGGAAAAGGTGATGGGTAAGATTAGCCTTCCACAAAAGACAGTGATGAGGGCTAGTTGCAGCTTAAGCACTGGTTTGAGATTAGGGTTAGGCTTACGCCTTTGGGTCCAACTGGTTAGGGTTAGGAAATGGTAATGGCTAAGTTTAGCGTTAAGCGAGAGACATTGGTGTTGCGGTTTCAGCACTAGTTTCAGAGTATTTAGGGTTAGGCGTTAGTTTCGACTGGTTAGGATTAGGAAAAGGTACAGGTCAAGGCTAGTGTAGTTTTAGGGTCAGGCAAGCCATTTAGGAGTTAGTTTAATTTGGGAGACACATCATCAGTAGTGTACCTCAGGATCATCGGGTGTTTCGGCCATTACCACTAGAAACCCTCACCCGAGGACGGCCCGCTGGGGTTGATCCAGTCCCAGGGTGTGTTTCGGGCCAATTATGTGTTAGTGTAGCTCAAGTAGCTAAGGTATTATATTGGGATTAAACACTCCTTTATTTAGGATTATGTACTTATTGGCGGTGTTTAGAATAAGGTTTTTGTTTGTAGCCTCCTAACCTTAGGTCGCAAGTTGGAGATAGATTTAGAGCATAGTGGGTTCAGAGATGAGTTGAGTTCTACTGATTTGGGTTGCTGGTGCATTCTAGGTCTAGTTGCCGGGCTATATTAAAAGTAAGTATTTACTTATTTATTTTTGGAGCGTTTTAGTGTGAGGTCACAAGATGAAGTAAGGGCTAGATTCAGAGCATTTAGAGTTCGGATACGTTTGATTTAAATTTTTCGTTTTTGGTTTGTTGGTGAATCTCTATAGTGGTCACATGTGCTATGTTACTGGATGGAGACGTTTTTGTTGATGAGCCTAGGTCCCGGTGCATCCTCGGCCTAGTCTCCTAAGCTGGACTAAGGGATGAGTAATTTGGAGGGTGTGAGGAATGTGAAGAAGTCCAATTACAGTAGGGGTTTGGGTCAAATTAAATCGTGTGTAAAGCAATATGTTCTGTTGTATGAGTGGGGCTAGACCCCATAGAAGCCTTGGCCGCGTTTAAGGTCCATGGACCACCACATCCCGCATGCTGTCCAAGTGGACCCAGGAGGGCCGCATACTTACCCCTTGTTCAGGTTAACAGATTGGTTGTTGGCACCGTTAGGTTACTCCAATCTGCCCAGACAAGGTTGAGAAGCTGTTCTATTCGTCTTCCCTGTAACCCAGGTTCTGCAAATGATGCAGGCTTTCCCATTAACGCCTGAAGGTAACGTTGCTTATCAAAAGCAGATCGCTAGAGCACGTACAGATGTAATTAGACAAGCATGACAACAGTGCTACTCCTCGCGCGTCCTGACAGGGGGCAGTGCTGCGCCTGTCCTCGTTAGTATAGTGGCCAGTATCTCCGCCTGTCACGCGGAAGACCGGGGTTCGATTCCCCGACGGGGAGGGATGTTTTGTCTTTATCCACAGTTAAACTGTGCATCCAAGATGGCGCCTGTGTTTATGGCTCGCCGTCTGTCTCTCCGTACCTTATTTGTGTTTATGCTGTTTTTGACACTTATTTTTAATAATGTCAACTCTCTGCTGGTGTACAGTCGCCAGTCTCTACTGGATCTTAGGCCAACTGATAACAGTTGTTTGTGGATTACCCAGGATGGACATAAAACGCTGCCCCCATTACTATCGGGAATCCCAGCGCACCTGGGCCGCACTCCCGGGCCACCCCCACGCAAGAAACGCCACCGCCGTCGCGGTAAGCGTAGTGGAAGGTTGGTTAGGCTGAAAGTCTGTGTGCTTTGTTGTGGTGCTTCCTCTCTGGCTGAGTTTGGTTCGGTTCATCGCTTCTTTCCTTCGCGGCGCTCGCTGGAGCCGGTCAACACCTGGTTGATACCGATCGTCGGCCCTGATGAGCTGTTCCAGCCCCGCCTCCCGCCCTCTCCTCCCCCGCGCCAGCGTGGAGTGAATCTGCGGAACCTGCGGTCTCTCGAGCGGACTCCATGGTTGGCTAACACCCCAGCTCCCACCAGGTTTGGCCTGGTAAATGCCAGATCCCTGGCAAACAAAACGTTCATCCTTAAGGATTTCTTTCTTTCCAATGGGTTGGAGTTTTTCTGTGTGACTGAGACATGGGCTAACGCTGGCGAATCCAGCGTTTTCGCGGAGCTCCTGCCTCCCGATTGTTGCTATTTTAACTCGCCCCGCACGTCGGGCCGAGGCGGAGGAACAGCCGCGATTTACCGGAGCCGGTATCGGTGTAAACAGCTTTCGCTGTCCACCGCTTTATCCAGCTTCGAAATGTGTCTGTTCGAGCTTGGCTGCTCTCACCCTGTACTGTGTGGAGTGATCTACAGACCACCGAAATACAATAAGGATTTTATCAATGACTTTGCTGACTTCCTGGCTGAGGTCATGCCCAAATATGACTGTGTCCTTTTAGTTGGTGATTTTAATATCCATGTGTGTTGTCCGGACAAACCCATGGTTAATGACTTTTTAAACCTTATTGACTCTTTTAATTTGGTCCAGTCTGTAACTGGACCAACACAAGAGCATGGACACACACTTGATCTGGTTTTATCATATGGTCTGCCTGTTTTTAACTTGGAGGTCTGTGATGCTGTTTTCTCAGACCATGTGCCTGTGTTATTTCACGTTTCCATGCCTTTTCCCACTGTTAAAAGTCGCGCTCCCGCTCAGCTCTCTCGGGTTATTAACCCCTCCACTGCCGCTCAGTTCTCAGTCCTCTTCAGCCAGAACTATGTGATTCCTGAATCCATGGACAATTCTACAGACGATCTCAGCTCCAGCTTTCACTCCACCTGCCAGACTGTATTGGACACTGTAGCTCCACTTAAATTCAGGCACACTAAAGCTAAATCTGAGCCCTGGCTAAATGACGAGACTCGTGCTGTGAGGCGGGAGTGCCGCAGAGCTGAACGGAGATGGAAGAAGGACAAACTGCAAGTGTCCTTTCAAATGCTGAGAGACTGTTGGCGTCTCTATCAGTCCACAGTAAAAGACGCTAAAAGAAAACACTTTGCTAATATTATTATTTCCAACTGTCACAAACCCCGTGTGTTATTTCAGTCTATTAGCAAAATCCTGGATGCTCCTCAGACTGTATGTTTTGAATTCACATCTGAAACCTGTGAAAACTTTCTTAATTTTTTCATTAATAAGGTCTCTATGGCAAGGGCCCAAATCTCTCCTCCTGTTTTTGACCCGTCAGTCCCTCACTTATGCTCTGCTGTCTTTCATCGGTTTGAGCCTGTCACTTTGTCTCAGGTTCAGGAGATTGTTGATCACTTGCAACCCTCAGGTTCACCCTGTGATGCCCTTCCCCCTCGTCTTTTTAAAGAGGTTTTTCTTACTTTAGGGCCATCTGTTCTCACCATTATAAACAGTAGTCTAACCTCTGGGCTGGTCCCAAAAATTTTAAACACGCCATAGTTAAACCTCTCATTAAGAAACCTGGGCTCGATCCACTTGTTTCTGCTAATTTTAGGCCAATTTCTAGATTACCTTTTTTATCAAAGCTTTTAGAGAAAATCGTTTATAGCCAGTTAATAGCATTTTTAAATGAGCACAACCTTTTAGAGATCTTTCAATCCGGTTTTAAAACAAAACACAGTACTGAATCTGCTCTGCTGCGAGTGTTTAATGACATTCTCCTAGCCTCTGATTCTGGTGACTGTGTGGTCCTTGTACTGCTTGATTTAACTGCTGCATTTGATACAGTGGACCATGACATTTTGATCTCACGCCTAGAACACTGGGTTGGTATTAAGGGCCCAGCTCTGAGTTGGTTCAGGTCCTACTTAAAGGACAGAAGTTTTTGTGTCCAACTTGGAAATTTCCAGTCCTCCTCTGCTCCTCTGTCCTGTGGGGTTCCACAAGGCTCTATTTTAGGCCCTGTCCTGTTTTCTTTGTATTTGCTTCCCCTTGGCTCCATCCTCAGAAAACATGGAATCTGTTTTCATTGTTATGCTGATGATTGTCAGATTTATGTCCCTCTAAATAAGAGGGATGGTTTCTCTATCAGCTCATTACTGGACTGTTTAAAGGACATTAAGGCCTGGATGGCTTTTAACTTTTTACATTTTAATGATTCCAAGACTGAGGTAATTGTGCTGGGAACCAACTCCCCAAGGGGCCGCTGCCTCTGTAGACTTGGGTCCCTTGGCTGAATATGCCAAATCAGAAATAGTTAACCTTGGGTTTAAAATGGACACCAACCTAAAGCTTGACAGCCAGATTCGGTCGGTTGTAAAATCTAGTTTTTTCCACCTGAGGCAACTGGCCAAAGTTAAGCCAGTTCTTACTAAGCAGCACTTTGAGACAGTAATCCACGCCTTTGTTACCACCCGGCTGGATTACTGTAACGCACTTTATTTTGGCGTCAGTCAGTCGTCGATCTCTCGACTGCAGCTAATCCAAAATGCTGCTGCACGTCTTTTAACTGGCACTAGAAAACATGACCATATTACACCTATTTTATCCTCTCTTCACTGGCTGCCTGTGCATTTTAAGATCCATTTTAAACTTCTCGTATTTGTTTTTAAATGTTTAAATGGTGCTGCCCCAGAGTATCTCTCTGAACTTCTGCACTTATATACTCCTCCTCTGTCACTCAGATCAGCCGACCTGCTGCTCCTGAGTGTACCAAAAACTAAACGGAAGCTCAGAGGGGACAGAGCTTTTGCGGTGGCAGCTCCAAAATTGTGGAACGAGCTGCCCCTGCACATCAGACAGGCCTCCTCCTTGCCTGTTTTTAAATCATTTCTTAAGACCCATTTGTTTTCACTGGCTTTGGATGCAGTCTGAGTTTTTGACATTATTTTACGTGTGTTATTTATTTATTTATTTATTGTTACATTGTTGGGTTTTATTTGAATATTTTATGCCTTAACCTGTACAGCACTTTGTTCAACCTTGTTGCTTTAAAGGGCTTAACAAATAAAGTTACAGTTACAGTTACAGTTATTATTTCCTTGGTTTTTATTTTTGGGAGTTATTATTCACATATTGTATCTAGTTCGTTTAGGGTTTTTTTGTTTGTATGTTTCTTGTCCTCCCTTTAAAGAGAGTTTTAGTTTTTGTTATTTAATTAAATTATTATTTTACACACCCCACCATCGTTACCACCCTGGGTCCTTATTCATTAAATTACCACAAATATGACACTTTATGCCCTACAATTACTTCCATTTTGAGAGTACGAACTAGCCAAACTAGGACCCAGTGACGACAAACTAGCTAGTCGCCATGGACACCACAACTAGCAAATCGGCATGTACACCACTAGGCCTGTTAGACATGGGTTAGGCTGTAGGGCAGGGCTCGTTACTCAGCCTTTGAGTAGTGAGATTTGGTTTGGCACGCGGGTTAGCTATTTGTCGTCATGGGTCCCCGACCAACCCTCAATTTGTTCTGGAGACCAAGACCCTGACCACTTGGTCCATGGCTGACGATGCACCAGCCCCAGGACAGACTCCAGTGCCGCTTCCCTGGTGCATCGGTGGGGGAACAGTCTGCAGAGGTCTGTCTGTGCTGGTTCATCGATGCTGCCTGTGTGCGCGAGAGGTTCCCCCATGTCGATGCTACCTGCGGGTCAAGGGGGCCCGCTGACGTCAACGCTAAAATTGTTCCTGTTCGTTTGGCTGGGGTGGTCATATCTTATGATTCTCCTGTTAGGAAACAGAGGTCGGCCAATGCCCAGCTAGTTCCTGGTTGTTCTGTCTGTCTAATTCTTGTTTGTCCCTCACAATGGTTCAGCTGACTTCGCTGCCCTCCTAACAGGCATCCAGTTCGTCCCCCAGAGGGGTTCAGCTACCATCGCCAGCTGCTCATCTGGTCTCTAGTTTGTTCTTGGGAGGGGTTTTGCAGTCTTCATTGGCCTGAAACCATGGTCTCGACCGAGACACCTGCTGGATCCTCCCACCAACCTTCCATCATCAAAGTCTACAAAATGGGTCTGAAAGAGATGACTGAAGTGGAGAATGTGTTACTGTGCAGCTTTATTGAGGTTGTGCTGATTATTATCAAAACAAAGGAAATGATAGTGGACTTTAGCAGATAACAGCAGAGGGTCCCATTTCTCATCAGTGGCTCTGATGTGGAATAAGTAAACTCATTCAAATACCCGGGAGTGAATATTTCACAAGACCTTTCCTGGACTCCTCACTTAAACATGGTGAAGAAGGCCAGACAGCGTCTGTACCTCCTCAGACGATTTTAAGATCCCCCTCAAGGTGCTCAAAAACCTTCACACCTGCACCATTGAGAGAACTTTGTGTGGGAAACTGCACTAAGCAAGACCTTTTAGTCCTTAAAAGGGTGGTCCGTTCAGCCGAGCGGACCATCAAAACGACCCTCTCTAACCTGCAGAGCATCTACACCAAAGGCTGCAGGCTAATGGCTAAGAAGATCCTTAATCAACACACACACCCTGGTCACTCTCTCTTCTCCCTCCTCCCATCAGTGCAGTGTTTCCTCTGCCTGAGGACCAGGACTGAGAAGATGAAGAACAGTTTCTTCGCCCAAGCCATTGGCCTGTTCAAGTCTCAACACTCAACTCATATTTTACTTTTATTCTGTATATCGTCCTTGTAATTGGATGCAGGTCCACCAACATATTTCACTGTACATTGTACGATGTAGAACTGTGTATGTGACAAATAAAACTTATCTTACATATCAGCATTTCTCATTATATTTATAGAAAAACTTATTTTGTTGTAATTAGGTTCCTCTGGAAAACATCACTGCATTTTCTGTAGTTTTATAGGAACGTAGCTTTAAGACAGAAAAAAGAAAAGTGTGTGTTAACAGAAAATATACACACAACAGGAAACAATGGAAGAAGAGAAAATGATGATGATGATGCAACTGGAAAAAAAGAGACGAAGAGAAGAGGAGGGATGAAGGTTATGACAGAAACTGATAAATCATTTGTCTGACAGAGTTTGAGTCAGAATCTGCAGCTTCTCCTCCTCGTCTCTCTGAGGATGGAGGACCAGGATGGAGCAGAGCTTTGCTTTCCACAACTCCTCAATGCCTCCTGCAGGAAACCAAAGCTCAATCAGTCTGATATTGTCCTCATGTATTTACTGTTCTTCATCTGTGTGATCACTGTGATTCTCAATCTGCTCGTCATCATCTCAGTCTCCCACTTCAGGCAGAGATAAACTCAGCAAAACTTACATCTGATTATTTTAAATAAATATTAACAGTCTGATTTACATGAAAATGTTTGTTTGTAAATAACTTCACATCTCGACACCAGATGTATTTTCTGCTTTGCTGACAATGTTTTTGAATGTTAAATACGCCACATGTAAGACATATCACTGTACATGAATGTCTCATTACATGACATGTCTTTGTCTCCCTGCAGGCAGCTGCACACACCCACCAACCTCCTCCTCCTCTCTCTGGCTGTGTCTGATTTCCTGTTTGGACTCGAGTCAGTGGTAGAAGCTCATCGACTAACAGGCTGTTGGTTTCTTGGTAAACTCCTCTGTCCTCTACATGTTTACGTGATCTCAATCGCTCTCTCTGCCTCAGTAGGAGTCATGATTCTTGTATCAGTCGACCGTTATGTGGCTATTTGTGACCCTCTGCATTACCCCACCAGAGTCACTGTGACCAGGGTTAAAATGTCTGTTTGTATGTGTTGGATCATTTGTGTCGTCTACAATGGTCTAATTTCATACGAGAATTTGGCGCAACCAGGTTTGTATAATACCTGCTATGGACAGTGTGTGGTGGCTGTTGGATACATTGAAGCATATTTTGATATTGTTTTCTCATATGTTTCTCCAATCATTGTCGTCATAATTCTGTATCTCAGAGTGTTTGTGACGGCTGTGTCTCAGGCTCGTGCCATGCGCTCTCATGTTGCAGCCGTTACACTCCAACATTCAGGGACTGTAAAGACGAAGAAATCTGAGCTGAAAGCCGCCAGGACTCTGGGTGTTGTTGTACTTGTGTATTTAATGTGTTACTGTCCATATATTGTTCTCTTTTTTGTAACAGATGGATATTCTTTACCTGCCGGCTCTGGTGCATTTATGATATGTATCAGTCCCTGTCTGAACCCTCTGATTTATGCCTTGTTCTACCCATGGTTTAGAAAATCTATCAGGCTCATTTTGTCTCTTCACATCCTGCAGCCTGGCTCCCGTGAGACTAACATGCTGTAAACAGACACTGTGCAGGGACTGAAATGTGATCTGCTCTATGGACAGAGAAATTCATTTGTACTTGTTCTTCACTGAGTGAATTCACTAATCAGTGAAAAGATCTTAAACTTGTTACTGTCACATAATCTGTCGTATTTTCTCCTGATTGACGTGATGCTTCATTATTATCACTCACCAGTCATACACACTCCCTGCTGCAGATATCTAACCTGTGTGTTTCCAGTCTGAGTCTGTCCTGTTTCTCATTCAGCTCCTGGTTACAGTTTTACCTGTGTCACCACACAGTGACGTCTGTGACACAGAACGAATGAAGAAGTAAACTTTGAAAATGAAACATATGATGAATGTGTTACATTTTACGTTCTGTCTCGTCCTCAAACGTGCACAATCGCTCCAACAGACCCTCACATGTGAAACATATTGAAGATATAAAGTGAGTTGAACTGAATGTAGATGGTAACAGACTGTGACATTTAATGTTGGTCAGTAATAGTCAAAAGACAGATGGCAGGACATGTAAACGAGCAGCAGACTGAGAATAGGTTATTGAGTAAACTGAAAAGACGAAGGACCAGTTTCCTTTACTTCAGAAAACTAATAACATGCAGTTTGTTCGTGTGTCCTCTAGGTGTCAGTGTAACTATTCAGTTAATTCTCGTGTGGACTGATCCTGCCTGTACCGCTGGCAACATGTACTACAGAAAACACTTGACTGAACTTTATAAAGAAAGGAGGATTGAAGAGACCGAGGTAAGCTGGAAGAAGCTCCTCTGGTCTGGTGAGAGCAGATCTGTGTGTGATTTAGTTTCCTTTGATTCAGCCTGATAGATTTGTTAGTACTGATGGATGTTTAAATAGACCTTCTGCCTTTCTCCTGTAAACTTTAATATCCAGAGGTCACACCTCACTCCTCACATGTCATCATTCACTTTAATCACATGATCAGTGGTTCCCAGTGTGTTTAACGGACTTTGATGAATATGTAAATAATACAGAACTCATCCACTTTAAGACTCTGTAGCATCCAGATCTGGGGGGTGGGGTTAACCTCTCCTGTCCACGTTCTTCCTCTTTCACCTTTCTTTCTTCCCCCAAAATAAGATAAGACAGAGACCCCTTTTCACCCACAAAGCAGTACTGCGAGTTAAACCAACAAAACACATCTGGTTTTAGGCCACGGATCGACACTCATGCCATTAGGATAAATCTGATAATGGCTCCAATTCCTAATCTTCCCCCAGATCCAAAGACGTGTTTTTTCACGTTGGTTCGTGACTGAATGTCCTAATTGTTACTTGTGCATCCTCACTGTGTGTTACTATGTTATTAGACAGAGCCAATGTTCCATGTTAATAATCATTGGAGTTTTCTAAGTTCATCTAAATCTACAAAGGCCTGTTAATGTGAGACATTAGTGATTGTTTGTACTCGATTTTTGTAGTTTTAGGCATTTTAACCTCTATGGTAATTTGAATAGTAGGGAAGTTGTAATATGTTACTTGTTTTTTTGTGATGGAATTTTGGGCTTGATGGAAGTAGAAAGTATCCAATCCCAATTAAGTAAAAAAAGTTGATTTGTTAAAGGAGCAAATGGGCCTGCGTGGTGAGCAGAAGTGCTGCTTCAGTTCGGTTATTGGGTGAAATACCAAAACGAGGGTCATCTTCCGCTTGATTTGGAGTTGCCCCTAAAAAGATGGACACTCATTTTTACCTGCATTTGTGGCAATCCCGTCATCCACTGGTATCAGTCATAGTTATGTAAGCTGTATGGTGACTTTCAGAGATCTTTGTTTTCTGCACAAGATTTGGCATTGTCTCTGTCCATAATCTTAATTTTTCATCAGTGGACTTTAGTTTGAGACTATAAAATATCTAAGGTCCAAAGCAACAGCTTCTTCACATGACACACATCTAGACTAAGAGTGAATCGGGGCACAATGTACAGTAGACTGAAGTCTGAAGCACTTTACGATGCTCCTCATTCACCCATTCACGCTCACACACCGATGGGGCAGACCTGCACTCAGAGGAACATCAAACTTGGGGTTCAGTGTCTTCCTAAAAGACACCAGGACATGTGACAGGAGGACCCTGGAATCAAACCAACAACCCTGAGATGGTGGACGACTTGCTGAGTTTAGCCCTAATGCATTTCAGGCATACAGCCGTCAGTTGTTATATTAAAAGGAGGCTTTAATAGGGACTGTAAGGGTTAGCTGAGTGGTGGAAGACACACACGCAGAGAGGCAGGAGTATTCCTCACTCAGTGTGGAATTTATTTAGAGTGACACCCATCAATCCGCAGTTCAAAGTGGTTTTGTGAATAAGTGGAAAAATTATATACAAAAATAAAACAAAACAATCCTCAAACTGGACAAAATAAATAATAAAAATGAAAAATAAACAAAGGAAAAACTATGCTAGGCTCATTGCTAATGAGCAAGCTAGCAGCAGATCCCGATCTGAACTGCAATAAACATAATTTCCCCAGGAGCTTCTACCTCAGGCCTTATATACCTGAAGCCCCTCCTATGAAGACAAACCATTACTGATCAGCAACCAATTATTACCAATTAAGACACACTATAATATCTCTTCTATTGAAACAGTATACATGTCTAAAATATATGATTCTACTTTACCCCACATAGGAAGGTTAACATAAAATGTTATTAAGGGGACTTTTTAAGACTATTTACTCCCACAATCCTAAAACTCCCCTTCACTTCCTATCTGGATGGTACCACCCAATTCACCCCTGCTATAAAGACCCTTCATCCATCACACTTCCTGTTTGACAGTGTGACCTGGGAGCTATTGGCAGGTGGAGTGGTGCATACACAACATCTGGTAAGTTTCAAAGTGACATTGGCTTTTGGAGGATATGAGAACAGGGTGCATTGTCTATGCACCCAAATCAACAATTCTACTCTGCCGGCTAGGTGGTAAAAGAAATAGAATTGGCAATTTTAGTATGATATCACATCTGCACCTATTCTCTACAGGGCATAGGCTAGCCTCATGACATTTCCCCCTCCCTCCCCTAAAGACGACACGTGTGGCGTCCTAGAGAGGTAATCAGCTATACAGTTCTCTTTACCACTTCTGTAGAGGACATCAAAATCAAAAGGCTGCATGGCAAGAAACCATCTAGTTATTCTTGAATTAGTGTCCTTCATATTCTTCAGCCATGCCAGTGCTCGATGATCTGTTTCCAAGATGAACTTTCTTCCAAACAAGTAGTAGCGAAGAGAGTCAAGAGCCCACTTTATGGCAAGGCATTCCTTCTCCACCACTGAATACCTAGCTTTGTGCCTATTGAGCTTTCTGCCGATATACAAAACAGGCTGAAGGCTCCCTGGCTCTCCCTGCAACAGAGCAGCTCCAATTCCGCTCTCTGAAGCATCTGTCTGGACAGTGAAAGTCTGCTGAAAGTCCGGGCTTTTCAACACAGGTTCCTTGCACAGTGCTGCTTTCAAGGCTTGAAATGCCTCCTCACATGCATCAGTCCACTGAACTTTATTGGGCTGGTTTTTTCTTGTCAGGTTTGTCAGAGGAGCTGAGATTGTGGAAAATCCAGAAATGAACCTTCTGTACCATCCCACCAAGCCTAAGAAATACTTCACTTGTGACTTAGTTTTCGGTCTCTCTGCAGTCATGATGGCATCCACCTTGCCCACTTGAGGCCGGATCACTCCCTTACCCAGCACAAACCCCAGATACTTTGATTCCTGCTTGGCAAGGGCACACTTATCAGGACGGATGGTAAGACCTGCATCCTTAATGCGCTGTAGCACCTCTTGTAGGTGCGCCAAGTGGTCCTCCCAGCATGTACTGTAGACCACCACATCATCGAGATACGCTGCTGCATTAGTCTCCGTACCCACCAGCAGCTTGTCCATCAACCTTTGGAATGTTGCTGGAGCTCCATGCAAGCCGAATGGAAGTACTGTGAACTGGAAGTGTCCAAAAGGTGTTCGAAAAGCAGTTATTTCTTTGCTCTCTTCTGTAAGTGGAACCTGCCAATATCCTTTGTATAAATCCAGGGTACTGATGTAATTCGCACTTCCAAGTCTCTCAATCAAATCATCAACCCTGGGCATTGGATATAAGTCCAACTTACTCATTCCATTGGTCCTTCTAAAGTCCAAACAGAACCTTAGTGTACCATCCTTCTTGGGGACCAGGATTATCGGACTGCTCCATTCACTATTTGAGGGTTCAGTTACCCCCATTTTCGTCATCATGTCCAGTTCTTTCTTTAGCACACGTAACAGCTGTTCTGGGACCCTGTACACAGACTGTCGTAGAGGAGTGGGATCCTTCAAGGAAATGTGGTGACGTACTACTTCCGTTCGTCCAGGAGTCTGCAGAAAGAGATCCAAGGGCAGGATCTCAAGAAGCTCCCTCCTCCTTTCATCAGACAGATGTGCCAAATCCAGCTTTGTCCCCTCTACGCCCACCGGAAAATACTGCTCCACTGCCTCATTCTCTTCTCTTACTGCTCGAACAAAAAAAGAATGCGGTGTAGGCAGTTCTGGAACTGAGCTTGGATGCCATTTTTTCAACATGTTAATATGGAATGTCTGGAGTTGTTGTCTACGTTCTGGAATTAGGATCTGATAAGTCACATCACCCACATTTTTTTTCACTTGACAGGGGCCTTGCCACTTCGCCAGCAGTTTGTTATCAGATGTTGGCAAAAGTAACAGAACCTGATCCCCAGCCTTGAGGCTCCGCTTCCTGGCTGCACGGTCATACCAGGCTTTCTGCTTGGCCTGGGACTTTAGCAGGTTATCACGAGCCATAGCTGTAGTCTTCATTAGTTGATCCCGCATCTTCACAACAAATGAAATGATGTTAACACTTTCAGGTGAGTCAGACTCCTCCCACACCTCACGAAGTACATCCAGGGGACCTCTGACTTGATGACCATAGATGAGCTCAAATGGAGAAAACCCTGTCGAGCTCTGGGGAACCTCTAGGTAAGCAAAAAGTAGAAATGGCAACCACTTGTCCCAGTCCTTTCCTGTTTCTGAAACAAACTTCTTCAACATATGTATTAGTGTTTTGTTGAAGCGCTCTACCAGACCATCAGTCTGAGGGTGGTAAGGGGTGGTTCTTACTCTCTTAATACCTAAGAGCTGGTATACTTGAGGGAGTGTACGGCTCATGAAATTTGGTCCCTGATCTGTAAGGAACTCCCTAGGGATGCCAACCTGGCTGAAAAATCTTAACATGGCAGTAGCTACTTGCTTAGCTGTAACTTCTCTCAACGGATGGGCTTCCGGGTAGCTAGTTGCATAGTCACAGATAACCAAACTAAACTTGTTACCTGACTGACTTCTCTCAAGCGGTCCAACTATATCAACTCCAAGACGTTCAAAAGGTGTAGCTATCACAGGCAGTGGAATTAGAGGTACTGGTGCTGCATTTTTACCTGCTGCAAATTGACATTCGGGACATGTTTTACAGTATTCTTTGACTTGAGTATACATTCCCGGTCAGTAAAATCTCTTACTTATTCTTAGAAATGTCTTCATAAACCCCAAATGGCCTGCCCATGGTTTGGCATGCCCTACCTTCATGACCTCTACCCTTGTCCCTTCAGGAAGAACAAGCTGTTTCCCCTCATCAGACTGTCTGTGCAAGAGACTCTTTTCCACCACAAAATACTCTGGAAGGATACTTGAACTGTCCCGCACTTTTCTGAAACATTCAGCTAGTGTAGTTAGTGTAATTTGTCTGCTGGAAAGAAAGGTTGCAGGGAAAAGAAAAATCATTATCAGCTAGATCTGAAAGCTCAACCACTTGCTCTAATTGCTCAGGTTGAATTTTGTAGCAGCTCTGCAACCTGCCCTCTGCGCTTATTCAACCAGTTGTAGCTGGTGCTTGATGAGGGGGGCTTTGACTTAATGGATCAGTAATTTGACTGCCACTGAACACTGCTTCTATAGGCATATCTGCATTAGTGGACACAGGTCCAAGAGTGCTGGGCAAAATATCATCCAGTACAGTGGAATGGGAAATGGCAGGGCTAGGCTGCACCAACCCCGGATCTTCAAGCATGGTTGTTGCCTCTCTTGCTCTAGCTCTAGTGACTACAGCACATAACATGCTCCTGCTCTCTTCAATGAGATCTAAAAGGATGGGAAAGTCCGTCCCCAGTAACACAGGGTAAGGCAGCTCTGGAGCTACTCCTACTTTCATGAGATAAGGTTGATTATGCACTTCTATGTAAACTTCCGCTGTTGGCACCTCCGAATTATGCCCATGAACACAAATCACTGGTACTGCTTCCTCTATATCCCACATCTCTTTGGGAATATACTTGGCCTGCACAAGTGACTGAGTGCAACCTGTGTCTAGCAGTGCAGAAAGGATAGAACCGTTGACCAGAACCTTAGCTACTGGTGACATAGAAAATGGCTCTTGTAGAATTGACATTTCAGGTTGTCGACCAAAACAAAGGTTTGTACTTCTGGGCCTTTTAACAGGACAAAAAGGACGGGTATGGCCTACTTCAACACAGTTGTGACAAACAACGTCTGCTTTATTGCTTGCCTGAGATTTACGGGTGATTGAATCAAAAACTACAGGTTTCCTGAAATTAGCCTGACCTGAGGTGTAATTTGCTGAACCACCACCTTTACCCAACCCCTCAGACTTACCTAGTTTGAGCTGGCCGGCATAGTGGTAGAGTCCTGGTCTTTTGTGAGCAGTCACATAGGCATCGACTAGGCCTGCAGCCTCCTCAGCCGTCTCTGGGTTGTGTTCTCTGACCCAGGCCTTCACCTCTGGAAACAGCACTCTGAGATATTGTTCCAGGACCATCTTCTCCATGATCTGCTCCTTGGTACATAAGTCATACTGGACCCATTTGCAAAATAAGTCCTTAAGACGTATATACAGTTCTTGTGGTGACTCTTCAGCAGGTGTCTCATAAGAGTGAAATTTCTGGCGATAGGTTTCTCTATTGATCTCATATTTCCTAAGCACTGCTGTTTTTAACAGGTCATAACTTTTTGAGTTTACTGGATTCATGGCTATAAAAGCACTCCGAGCTTTTCCTGTCAGCAATGGAATTAATCGAACAGCCCATTCTTGCCGTGGCCAGTTGTAAACTTCTGCCAGCCTTTCAAATGTGGTAAGATAATGTTCAATATCATCAGAATCTTCCAACTTTTGCAGTTTTGGCTCTCCTACTGGCACTCCTTGAGCTTGTGATGGTCCTGGTGGCTTCTAGATCCAACTGGAGTTGTGTTATTTGGTGAGTTAGGACACTAAGCTTATGCTCCTGTTTTGCAGCTTCCTTCTCTTGCCTTTTATCCCTGTCCATCTGAATGTGTATGAAGCTCTCAAACATCTTGGCCAGTGTGCCCAGACTGGAATCTGGAGAAACACTGAAGCTGGTTCCTGGCTGGGCGTCATCCTCCACAGTACCCGATATGGGATTGGCTTCATTCCCAACCTCTGTCTGTTGCTGTTGCGACTTCTTAGGAGGCATCCTTGGCTTAACTTCTGACACCACATGTAAGGGTTAGCCGAGTGGTGGAAGACACACACGCAGAGAGGCAGGAGTATTCTTCACTCAGTGTGGAATTTATTTACAGTGACACCCATCAATCCGCAGTTCAAAGTGGTTTTGTGAATAAGTGGAAAAATTATAAACAAAAATAAAACAAAACAAACCTCAAACTGGACAAAATAAATAATAAAAATGAAAAATAAACAAAAGAAAAACTATAGTAGGCTCATTGCTAATGAGCAAGCTAGAAGCAGATCCCCATCTGAACTGCAATAAACATAATTTCCCCAGGAGCTTCTACCTCAGGCCTTATATACCTGAAGCCCCTCCTATGAAGACAAACCATTACTGATCAGCAACCAATTATTACCAATTAAGACACACTATAATATCTCTTCTATTGAAACAGTATACATGTCTTAAATATATGATTCTATTTTACCCCACATAGGAAGGTTAACATAAAATGTTATTAAGGGGACTTTTTAAGACCATTTACTCCCACAATCCTAAAACTCCCCTTTACTTCCTATCTGGATGGTACCACCCAATTCACCCCTGCTATAAAGACCCTTCACACATCACACTTCCTGTTTGACAGTGTGACCTGGGAGCTATTGGCAGGTGGAGTGGTGCATACACAACATCGGGTAAGTTTCAAAGTGACATTGGCTTTTGGAGGTTAGTAGAACAGGGTGCATTGTCTATGCACCCAAATCAACAATTCTACTCTGCCAGCTAGATGGTAAAATACATAGAATTGGCAATTTAAGTATGATATCACATCTGCACCTATTTTCTACAGGGCATGGGCTAGCCCCATGACAGGGACCACTGATTGCCCTGTAGGCAGCAGGTCAACTAGCAAAAATATTTGTTGTACTAGTTGCTGCATGTGTTACAGTCTAAGGATAATTTCATTTTAACTCAATTGAAATTTCAGTTAATTTAAAACCGTAATAAAAATTATTTGGCCTATAGTTTTGTCGTATCAACTCTATATACAGTATGTGCTATAATCACAATACAATAAAAGCAATCACATCCACTAGCCACATCAACGGATCACAGTCTTTATGAAAAGTGAAAGTCTGAAACTTGACCACATGTAAAACTCACCTGCACTGGAAGATCACGTCGTGCAGAATTTATCGACACATATGTCCCTAAAATGTTTGCAGATGTGCTCTCGACTCCAACTCAACTCATGTTATTGGACTAAGTTGTTTCTCTTCTTACCACAGTGATGACCCAAACAATGTGCCTGACGTACTGGGTCAACAGTATCTCTATTCATCAAACCCCAATTAAGTAATTCAGACATTAAAGCATATCATGAAACATCCCAACTACAATCACAGTGAAGACGCTGAAAATGACATCTGCCTCCTGAAACTCTCCAAACCAGTGAATTTCACCAACTACATTCTGCCCGCCTGCCTGGTGGCCTCAAACAGCACCTTCTACAATGGCACAAATGTCTGGATTACTGGCTGGAGCATAACTAAGGATGGGGGTTGATCACAAAGCTACTGGGCTAATGAATAATGGGGTATCAACTGCTGGAAAGGACCAGTGGTGAGGGCATGGTTTTTAGAGACCATGGAAGAAAACTGCTCAGGTTTGAGAGACTTGAGGTTGCCACGGAAAGGTACATGTGTGGTGGGAAGGGAAGGTGTACTGTATCCCCTTCCAGAGGTCGTTGTATGTCTGTGCACAGACACTTATTGAATTCCACAACTGAGTTGATGACAAACAATTCCACAGAACGCGTAGAGATGTTAACCAAAAAATCCCACAAAGGCCATTAAGAAACCGTGTACCTCCAAACGAGTGCAGCAATTCTGATTTCATAATATTCAAATGATGTAAGACAGTTTTTAAATAGAACATTTCCTTCACGTATTGTAGCAGGTTGAAGGAACAGATTGGACATAATTTAGGGTTCGGAGACTCGGTTAAATCTGATTTTTTCATGGATAAAACCAGCTCTACAAAGGAAAAATGGTAGTGTGATAACTTTTATAGTCCAGTGTTGCTTTTGAAGAACTCGTCAGTGTTTTCAGAACTGTCACAACCCTGTTATGTATCTCTTCCCAGGCCTATAGCTATACGAACATGACTTACAGTTGATAAATATTGAAACAATGAAAACTAGCTTACTGGCAGCTAACTACCTTTTGGGCTAGCTTTTGGGCTAGCAGGCTAACCCGTTAACAAACTTCCCAAAATGATAAGCGGAAGTGAGATCAGAGTATCTCGAGCTGGAAAACAATAGGTCACAGACAACAGCTCTTGTCTTTCTACAGCTATTTCCCTATAGTGATAACCGACTTTATTTCAGTCCCAAACACAACACCCAACATCCTGGTCCTTTCATCTACAGTCAGGTCATCATTAAACACCATTGGCCTGATTCCATATAGCCATACTTGCCCATGGCATGGCACCGCCTCCGCCATGTTTGACAGGTGGAGATGGTGATGCTTCGGATCATGAGACAAGATGTTCCTTTTCTTCTTCATAATTTTTTTCTTCCTATCACTGTGGTATAAGCTAATTTTGGTTTCATCAGTGCAGAGAATCTAATTACAGAACTGGGCAGGCTTTTTTAAATCTAAAATAGACTTTTTGTTTTTGAGCTTTACCAGTGGTTTGGATCTTGTTGCGAAGCCTTTGTATTTTATTCATAAAGCCGTCTTTTGACTGCAGAGTTTGACAATGCCATGTCTACCTCCTCAAAAGTGTTTTTTGATAGACTGGATTTATAGGAATATTTCAAACTGTCCCTCCTATATTTTTGCCATCTCTCTGGTGCCTAATGACAGTATCGTTTATTTGCACAGGCACCTCATGTTGAGTATTCCATTGAACAGCTACTAAATCCAAATGTAACACTCACAACCAGCTCTAGACCTTTAAGCCCCTAAACCCTTTAAAAAAAATTAAGGCAGAAAAATCAAACCAATTCCAAACAAGCGAGTGAGGTAAACATTCAACAAAGTTGTCAATCTTTCCAGTATTTTCAAGTCCACGACAGCACAATTAGAAGAAGACTGAGCACTGTTATGGGCAAAAAAACTTGGAAGCAAGTTAGAAACAAGAGGCAACTCAAAATGATCATTGAGCAATTTAATGAACAATTCAGTAAAACACAAGAAAACAAGGAGGAGAGAGAAATCAGCACGGAGCAGTGACACTCGAGCGGATCAGACTGTGATCTGATCAATTCTGTCAGGATTGTATGGGTTTTTAACTGCTCCACTATGCAAATCACGCATAATTAGCAAGTCTCTGTTACTGTCTCTTATCTCTGTTAGGACAGCTACCTGGCAAGCTAGGGTTAAACAAAAGGTCAGGGAAAACAAAGAAAACAGTAGGGTCTGTTTTAGGTGTCAAGGAATACAGTAGGGTCTGTTTTAGGTTTCAGGGAATATTCTGGGATTCAATGTTTCTGCTAGTTCCCGTAGGCTTCCTACTGAGTGGCGGGGACTTGGTGTCTGGCCTCTGCCAGAAGTGTAAACAAATGGTCATTGATCAAAATTTCCCTCACAAGCACAAATACACTTTGTAAGGAAAGGTTATCGGGAGCAAGCATCTTCTGTCGGCCAGCTGCATAGCAGCTCCATCAGTGTGTGAATGGGTGGATAAGAAGCAGTGTACAGCACTTTACTAATACAATAGGTAGAAAAGCGCTATAGAAGTGCAGAACATTTAGAAGAGTCAAAGTCCAGACCGCACCCTACTGTGGTGGGACCTTAGGAGAGCTGTGCATAAGCCAATGCAATGTGAGACACTGAGAAACTTAAACAGAATAAGTTCTGCTGAAATCCAAATTATTGCTGCTAAAGGTTAAAATTACTGCGGGATCTAGTATTGCCCACACGTTTTTTCTGTTTCGCTTTATTTTCGTATGTTTTTCTTCTTCAGAGATTGTGTTTGCCTAATAATAAGACAGGCTATCAGATGCTTGTTATTATGGTTTTATGGTTTTTACCACCTAAAAAATGTAAGGCCTTCAATACAGTGAAAGTCATACTAAGAAATGTTATGATCAGGAAATCCTCAATGTCACCTGCCCAGGCCTGCCACCAGCTCCAACCACCGTCCAGCTACACTCCCTCCAACAACTACAGCCAAAGGTGAGTTACTGTTATAAACAAACTTTATTAACATAAACAACCTTTATTCGTCACTGAGCACATATACATTTGCACATACAAGTTCCAGTGAAATTTGTCCTCTGCATTTGACCCATCCCTCTGGGGGGAGCAGTGAGCTGCCATCGTGCTGGCACCCGGGGAGCTGGCATTGGGTGACTTGCTCAGGGACGTGCCTGCTGGGGAGGTTGGGGATTGCTGGGATCCCACACCAGGATTTGATCCCGCATTGTCGGTTTTGCCCTCCACTGTCACTACGTCTCGTAGTTGAACAAACAGACTGGGTCTGATGTAGCACTACTGCATCCATGTCCAACTGGATCCAACCCCTTTTTTGGACAACGGACAAACCTTCAGTGTGGGCACGACATGTTGGGCTGCAGGCTGGAGCTCCGTGGCAGGAGTGGGTGACTCCCTGACACTAGTGTGACACATTAACTACTCTGGTTTAGATTAGATTAGATTAGATTCAACTTTATTGTCATTACACATGTACAAGTACAAGGCAACGAAATGCAGTTTATGTCTAACCAGAAGTGCAATAAGCAGCAAGTGCAGGATATAGGTTATAAATTACCTCGAGAAAATATGTACACAAGAAATTATGGATCATATTTACAGATGCTATGAACATACTATACAGGGTGTTGTTAACTAGAGCAGAAATTTACAGATTGAATATGCAAGTAGATATGAATATAATGTGCAGTTTGCTATTTACAGACATTTTACAGACGTGTATTTACAGGTGAGTATATACAGGCTAGTGCAATGAGTATGTGCAATATTGAATAGTGCAATATTGAGTAGTGCAATGGTTTGGGGAGAATGTCGGGGTGTATGGTTGTGGCAAAGAGGTCAGTGAAATCAGTGGGGGGCAGAGTTCAATAAGGAGACAGCTCTAGGAAAAAAGCTGTTCCTTAGTCTGGTGGTTCGTGTCCGGGGAAATCTGAAGCGCCTACCTGAAGGCAGGAGAGAAAACAGTCTGTGGGCGGGGTGAGAGGAGTCCTTAAGAATACTGCGTGCTCGACGCAGACAGTGTTTCTTTTGAATGTCCTCAATGGCTGGAAGTGGAGTCCCTGTAATGCGTTGGGCAGTTTTCACTACCCGCTGCAGTGCCTTACGCTCTGCAGCAGAGCAGCTCCCATACCAGACTGTGACACAGTTGGTTAGGATGCTCTCTATTGTGCAGCGGTAGAAGTTCACCAGGATAGCCGAGGGAAGATGGTTTTTCTTGAGTGTTCTCAAGAAGAAGAGGCGCTGGTGAGCCTTCTTGATTAGGCTGGAGGTGTTGGTGGTCCAGGACAGGTCCTCCGAGATGTGGGTACCCAGGAACTTGAAGGATGAAACAGGCTCAACGGCCATCCCGTTAACATGGATGGGATCGTGTGAGCCTCTTTTCTCCTTCCTGAAGTCCACAATGAGCTCCTTGGTCTTGTTGGTGTTAAGGAGCAGATTATTATCCCTGCACCAAGTGACCAGATGCTGGACCTCCTCCCTGTAGGCAGTCTCATCGTTGTTGTTGATGAGACCGATCACTGTTGTATCATCTGCAAACTTAATGATGGTGTTAGATCCATGCATGGGCTTGCAGTCGTGGGTGAAGAGGGAGTAGAGGAAAGGGCTCAGCACACAGCCCTGTGGTACCCCAGTGTTGAGCGTGATGGTGGTGGAACAGATGTGGTCTGACCTAACATGCTGAGGTCTGTTGGTCAGAAAGTCCATGATCCAATTGCAGAGTAATATGTTAATGTCCAGGTCTCTAAGTTTGGTAATTAACTTAGAGGGTATTACAGTGTTGAATGCTGAGCTGAAGTCAACAAACAGCATTCGTGCATAAGTGTTCTTATTGTCCAGGTGTGTTAGCACAGAGTGCAGTGCAATGGAGACTGCATCCTCTGTGCTCCTGTTGCCACGTAGGCAAACTGGTGTGGGTCTAGTGTGGGTGGGAGACAGTCCTTCAGGTTTGCCAGGACCAGCCGCTCAAAGCACTTCATAATGATGGGCGTGAGTGCTACAGGGCGATAGTCGTTCAGGCATGTTGGGCTGGAGTGTTTCGGCACTGGCACAATGGCGGTGGATTTAAAGCATGTTGGCACAGCTGCTTGGGCAAGGGACATGTTAAAAATGTCTGTGAATATCCCAGTAAGCTGCTCAGCACATGCTCTAAGAACGCGTCCAGGGATGCCGTCTGGTCCAGCAGCCTTGTGCACGTTGACCTGGCTCAGTGCGGTGTAGACGTCTGTGGAGGTGAGTGTGATGGGTGAGAGGTTGGTTGAAGGAGTGACTCTGGTGGCAGGTTCTTTGTTGTCTCCTTCAAAGCGAGCATAAAAGTCATTAAGCTGGTTCAGGAAGGAGACATTTGTGTCCGGGAGGGTAGAGTGGCTGTGTTTGTAGTCCGTAATAGCCTGGATGCCCTGCCACATGCGTCGAGGGTCAGAGTTGGAAAAGTGCTCCTCTAGCTTTAGTTTGTTCTGATCCCACCTCCAACCTTTTTTCTGATTTTCTCAGCTTTAGTAGAACAAGTTCTGCAGAAGAACCAGACTTCAGTGGTGGACTGTGGGAACACATCGAGGGACAGCATTTGTACAGAAGCTTGCACACCTGTGAATAATCACATTATAGTTTTTATTCTCGCAACGTGTTGATAAGTGTTTGTATTTTGTCTAGGTGTTGGTCCATAAAGTGGGGCCTTTAAGGGCCTTAAAGGAATTAAAGTCCATCCATCATTCAAGTTGCTTGGCCATGTTTACAGTCACAGGCCAATTCCAGCTGCCTTTTGTTGAGCAGTGATGTTAGAATCAGCACAAGGTTAATACAGAATGGACAACGGACAAACCTGAGCATTTCCATCTTTCCTGCGAATTCAAGGGCTTTCTGGAGATCCACCGATGCATCGGCAGGACAGCTCTTGGTTCCATGTGGCAGTGGACTTCACCACTGATGGACAACCAGATGTGATGATTTTTACAAGAGTGAAACAGTTTCAAATCTTCCTGCTTCAGACTCCTTGGTTGCTTCAACCTCCACCAACACCACCACCCCAGAGTCCCTGCTCAGACATCTTCCCTCTCCGTCTTCTCCATGTGCCTCTACTACTTATAGAAAACTGCAGTTTTACTTGCTGATGGCGATTTACCTAATATGAATGAAATGAGACGCTGTTTAGCCTAAAGCTGCACTAGCTGACTGATTCATTTTCTAGACTGAAACAATTCATTTACACAATGAAATTGCAACAAAGTTACTTTTTTAAAAATGGAAATTAATTTAATTTGTTTCAAACACACAGAAATGCAAAATAAAACTACAAAACAAGAAAAACATTGGAATTATTTAGTGTAAGCTCATGTTTACCTACAATTTTTACCACAGAGCAAATAAAAAATTTAACTCTGCAAAGTTAATGATCATACAAAATGTTTCCTAGTCTTTAAGTACAGCAAATTCATCATTAAGAAATTACAAAAACATGGTACATGTCTAAACATGGCTAAAGCAGGCTGTCCTTAAAAGAGTGACACAGGAAGGAGACTAGTGAGGAAGGCCACAAAGACACAAGACAACAAGTCCGTAAATACAGGAGCTGTAGAACCTTCATCCAGTTGAATTTTAGAGTCTCCGACATGCCTTAGAATTAAAATATTACATAGAGTTTGCCTTGACTTTTTCCCCTCCATGGAACAGTAAGAAAAGGACACATGCAAACAAACCTCTGCAGGCTCTGGACCAAAAACAGACAGAAGACACACAAATTGCACTTCAGGCTCTAAGCACATTTAATAATCAAGCAACCATTTGTTCAAACAGACACATAATATTTTTCTTCTTTGACACTCTCTTTTAAACCTCCCACTGACTTTGATCAAAACTTAACTCTATCCTGCAACTGGGAAAAGTTCTGGATGCTTTACATGAAATCATATTGAAATTAATTGTAATAAGACCAGAAGCAAAACTCAGAAACCCAAAGTCCCAGGTGATGTCAATGAGATTAAGTTGACTTCCAAGCAATTGTTTGTGACCCATTAGTTTCTCCTAATGGCAGTGAGCTGAGCCTCTCTGGACAGAAAGTCTGTTCCCACCTGGATGTCTTAGTGTCACATGATGACATCTGAACCTCTGAGGCATTACTGCATTCAGAGGTGTGAAGAAAAACAAGCCTCAGCATCAACATGATGTAGCCAACACATATTAATCTGAAACAGTCACTGATGTGTGTGTGCGCTTGTTCAATTCTCTTGTGATCTTTAACACTTATGTTCGTTTAGAATCCAAAGGGATTTGAAGAGAACATAACACACAGGTTCATTGTGTCTTGTAAAAGGCCCAGACTGTAAGATTACACTTATTTGATGGTGAATTGATAGATTAAATTTCATAGAATAAAATCGTTCCACATGGAAAATTGGTTCAGTTCAATCATGGGGAAGATTTAGGATGGATAAGTAACCAGACCTGTACATCTGTCTCATCACTAGTGATGGTAAATGCTCTGCAGTTTTCTACATGTCTCTGAGACTCCACTTAAATCTCTGACACGACAAGCCAACTGTTAGCCGCTAGTCGCTGTCGAGCTGTCAGTCAGCGTCAGTTAGGGGAGTTTTTGAGGTGTGTCCCACACTGTTGGACCTAGGGTGGGAACGTTTACAGTTTTTCATAAATAAGTACTTGATCTTGCAGGCATTTACATGAGGGCTGAAAAACAATCATGTCGTCCACCGAGAAAATGAGAAAAAAGGCCAAGACTACCGTTAATCTTGGCGGCTGTAGCTCAGTTGTTAAGGCAGTTGTCCACAGGCCACAGGGTCAGTGATTTGATCCCTGGTCCATCCCTGCTGCGAGTCAAAGTGTCCTTGGAAAAGATACTAAACTGTAAGTTTCCCCCGGTGGGTCAGATGATCACCCTGCATGGCAGCCATTACCATCGAATGGGGGAATGAGAAGCTACACTGTAAAGAACTTTGGGAATAACCAAGGATTTGCCATTTACAATTAATCTGAATAGCATGACCAATAACAGAGATAATAAGCTCCTTAATCAAGTTTCTATCAGTTCCAGAATCAATAACCGGTATAAAATGATGCTGCTCTGAGACTTACCTGGGGTTGCTAAACTTATTGGTACATGGTGAGGAGAGGGTAGGGGAGGATACAGGCCTACACAATGTCTGGGGAGCGTAGGGCCGGTCGACCCTGGCATGAAAGCTTCTGTCATGGACCTTAGACTACTGCAACACCCTTTACGTTGGGTGCGACTGTGGCACAGTAGGTAGAGGGGTCGTCTCCCAATCCTACAGTTGTTGGTGTGATCCCGAGCTTCAATTTCAATTCAATTCAATTCAACTTTATTTATATACTGTAGTGCCAATTTACAACAAGGTCATCTCAGGGCACTTTACATAATAAAGTCAAGACTATACAAACATGTAGAAAACCCAACAAATCCCCCTTGAGCAGCCATAGGCAACAGTGGAGAGGAAAAACTCCCTTTACCGGAAGAAACCTCCAGCAGAACCAGGCTCAGGGTGGGCAAACATCTGCCTTGACCGGTTGGGCTGATCAACAAAAGATCAAAAAAAGCAACAACAAAAATTGGGCAGGTTAGTAGGACCAGCAGCTTCGCACTGGAGGACACACAGCTGGACACAGGAAACCTGAAGACAGGGACAGAGAGAGGGAAACTCAGAGGGAGAAAGACAACTACAGGGCAAAAAAGACACAGAGTTAATGTCATACAGTGGTGACCTTATAAAAGTGGGTTGAGAGGAGAGAGTAAAGAGAAGAGGAAAGTGGTTCAGTGCAGATTCCCCCAGCAGTCTAAGCCTATAGCAGCACGACTATAACCAACTATAAGCTTTATAAAAGAGGAAGGTTTTGAGCCTATTCTTAAAAGTAGAGAGGGTGTCTGCTTCCCGAATCTGGACTGGGAGCTGGTTCCACAGAGAGAAATTCTGGGAACCACTAGTAGGCCTGCATTTTGGGACCAAAGTGGTCTAGTAGGATGATATGGTACTAGGAGATCTTTTAGATATGATGGAGCTTGACAGTTTAGAGCTTTATAACTAAGAAGAAGGGTTTTAAATTCTATTCTACATTTAATGGGACGCCAATGGAGAGAAGCTAATGAAGGTGAAATATGATCTCTCTTACCAATCCCAGTCAGTAATCTTGCTGCAGCATTTTGGATTTATTGGAGGCTTTTTAGAGAGTTACTGGGGCCGCCTTAAAGTAGAGAATTACAGTAGTCCAATATAGAAGTAACAAATGCATGAACCAGTTTTTCAGCATCGCTTTGAGACAGGATGCTCCTAATTTTGGCAATGTTCCGTAGGTGGAAGAAGGCTGTTCTAGAGATTTGTTTATGTTATGAGGTAAATGACAAATCCTGGTCAAAAATGACTCAGATTCCTTGCAGTACTACTGGGGGCAAGAGTTATGTCGTCTAAAGTAGCGATATGGTTAGAAAACATGTTTCTTAGACTTTTAGGCCCAAATACAATAACTTCAGTTTTATCTGAGTTTAGGAGAAGGAAATTATACGTCATCCAGTCCCTTATGTCTTTAAGACATGCTTGTAGTTTGATTAATTTATGATGATATAACTGTGTGTCATCAGTCTAGCAGTGAGTGTTTTCCAATAATGTTGCCAAGGGGAGACATATAGAGTAAAGAGTATTGGTCCTAACACAGAGCCTTGTGGAATTCCATAGCTAACTTTTGTGTATGTGGAAGATTCATCATTAACATGAGCAAATTGGAATCTATCCGATAGATACGATTTAAACCAATTTAGTGAAGTTCCTTTAATTCCAATAACATGTTCTAGTCTCTGTAATAATATTCTGTGATCAATGGTGTCAAATGCAGCACTAAGATCTAGCAGAACTAGTATAGAGACAAGTCCATCTGAAGCCGGAAGAAGATCGTTGGTGACTTTAATCAGTGCGGTTTCTGTGCTATGATGAACTCTAAATCCTGACTGAAATTTTTCAAACAAGTCGTTTCTGCGCAGGTGGTCACATAATTACTTTACAACTACTTTTTCAAGTATTTTAGAAATAAAGGGGAGATTGGATATTGGTCTGTAATTGGCTAAGACACCTGGATCCAGACAAGGTTTTTTAAGTAGAGGTTTGATTACAGCTACCTTATAGACCTTTGGTACATATCCTCTTTGTAAAGATAGATTAATGATATCTAATACAAATGTCTCTAATAAGGGTGTTATAAGTTAGGTGCTTTTTGTCCCTGTTTAGTTGTTCACTGCTCTTAACTTGTATATTGGCATTCATTTCTCTGTTTTGTGTGTGTCCCTGCAGCATTCCTCTGTTCCTCTGCTGGTTACCAGTGCACTCGCAGTTTGCCTTTCATCATCATCGTCATCACTAACCCTGCATGTTTGTATTTAAGGCCTTGCATTTAGTTTTGGGGTTGCTAGTGTGTCCTGGTTCGTTCTGGCACATCTCCCTGATCTCGTTCAGCCTCTCCTGATCTCCAGCCCTTAATACTGGTCGTGAGTCTGTAGATAGTTTTGGCAGTTCAGGTTTTGTTATAGCCTAAGAGTCTTGCTTGCGTTTATGCTGTTTGTGAGTTAACATTGTTAAAGCTTTTGAGAGTTTTGTTAGAGCACAGGTCTGTGCCTTTAGGTTCATACTGTTGTGAGTTAGTATTGTTAAACCTCTGAGAGAGTTTTGTTTGAGCACAGATCTGTGTGTTAAGCGTCATAGGATCTGTAGTTCATGTGATAATTTATAACTGTATTTCATGTGCAAATAAACCTGTTGCACACTCTGCGTGTCTCAGCTTCTGCTTTTGGGTCCAGTAGTTACAGTTTCTTTGGTTACAGTATCTAGTTACGGTAACCATTACAAAGGGTAGCGCATCTTTGAGCAGTCTAACTGGAATAGGGTCTAGCAGACATGTTGTTGGTTTAGATTCCATAATAGTTGAAGTTAACCCAGCAAGATATATGGGCAAAAAGCAGTCTAAAAGGGACTGAGGACTTACTGATGATTCCAATTCTGTTGTATCTGTGGGGAGGGTCTGGAGAATTTTATTTGTAATAGCTACGATTTTGTTTGTGAAGAAGGTCATGAAGTCATTGCTACATAGCGTTGAGGGAGAACTAGTCTCAACTGAACTATGGCTCTTAGTCAGCCTGGCTACAGTGCTGAAAAGAAACCGGGGGTTGTTCTTGTTTTCCTCTATTAGTGATGAATAATAAGCTGTTCTGGCTTTACGGAGGCTAATTTGTATAAGTATAAACTCTTATTTCAAGCTAAGCGTGATTCTTGTGAATGAGTGGAACGCCACTTCCTTTCTAGTCTTCGTGACGCCTGCTTTAAATTGCGGGTTTGCGAGCTATACCATGGAGATCGCCTGTTCAGAATTACTGCCTTCTTTTTTAGAGGGGCAACACTATCAAGTATGGAACGTAAAGATGCTGCATAATTATCAGTAAGGTAATCAACTTGCACAGGAGTACAGTTAATGAGGCTACTCTCAGTTATATCGGTACATGTTGAAGTAAATGATGAAGGGATCATTTCCTTAAATTTGTTCACAGTGTTTTCAGATAAACACCTACTGAAGCAAAACTTTTTTCTAGCTGCTGTGTAGTCCATTAAATTAAATTCAAATATTATTAGAAAATGGTCAGAGAGAACAGAATTATGAGGAAATACTGTTAGTTTATCTATTTCAATGCCGTATGTAAGGACAAGGTCTAGGGTGTGACTAAAACAGTGAGTGGGTTCTTTTACATTTTGAGAGAAACCAATTGAATCTAATAATGAAGTAAATGCCGTGTTGAGGGAGTTACTGTCAGCATCTACATGAATGTTAAAATCGCCCACTATGACGACTTTATCTGCACTAAGCACAAAGTCGGCTAGAAAATCTGAGAATTCAGTCAAAAATTCAGAATAAGGGACTGGAGGACGGTACACAATAACAAATAGAAGTGGATTTTGAGGTTTCCAAATTTGGTGTGAAAGGCTCAGGGTAAGACTCTCAAATGAGTAATAAATAAATGTATGACATCAACTCTGTATCTTCTCTGTCCCATAGTCGTCTTTCTCCCTCTCTTTCTTCCTCTCTCTGTCCCTGTCCTCAGGTGTCCCCGGATTTGGCACTGTGTGTCCTCCAGTGCGCACCTACTGGTCCTACTAACCTGGCCAATGTTTTGTTTTTGCATGCGTTGCTCTTTTCTTTTCTCTCTCCACTTTCCACTCATCCCATTGGGTCAAGGCAGATGTCTGCCCACCCTGAGCCTGGTTCTGCTGGAGGTTTCTTCCGGTAAAGGGAGTTTTTCCTCTCCACTGTTGCCTATGGCTGCTCAAGGGGGATTTGTTGGGTTTTCTTTAAATGTTTGTACAGTCTTGATTTTATTATGTAAAGTGCCTTGAGATAACCTTGTTATAAATTGGCGCTATATAAATAAAGTTTAATTGAATTGAACTGAATAGGCAAATTACTGTATGGACAAGAAATTCTCTGATGACTCAGCCATAGTTGATTGTAAATCAGATGGGGATGAAGTGGAGTACAGGTCAGGGATCATGGACTTTGTGGACTGGTGTGACAGCAACCATCTGTGCTTAAACACCAGTAAGACGAAGGAGATGGTGATTGACTTCCGGAGAAAGACATTACCATTCACACCGGTGAACATCCAGGGCTCAGACATTGAGAGGGTGGATAGCTTTAAGTGCCTGGGTTTTCACCTCAACCATAAACTGGACTGGACTGACAACACTGATGCCTTGTACAAGAAGGGTCAAAGTGGCCTCCATCTTCTGAGGAGACTGAAGTCCTTTGGCAGGCCCATGTTGAAGACATTCTATGACTCTGTGGTGGCCTCAGCTCTGCACTACACTGTGCTCTGCTGGAGTTCAGGCAGCACCGACCAGGACAGGAACAGACTAAACAAGCTTCTCAGGAAAGCCAGCTCTGTCCTGGGCTGCCCACTGGACTCTGTGGAGGAGGTGGGTTAGAGGAGGAAGTCGGTCAAGCTGACATCATGGACAACACCTCTCACCCGCTGCACCAGACAGAGGAGGCTCTGTGCAGCTCTTTCAGTGGCCGCAGGACTTTCATTCTCACCGTGCACCGCAGTCTAACCTTTTGAACTTGAACTATTATATATGTTCTGTTGTACTTTTACATACTGTACTTTTGTAAATTGATTTAGATTTTATTTAACACATTACATTCCACATTGCATTATAGTAGTAAGTGCATTACTCTTGTTGGTTTCACTGCTGTTATTTCCTTGTATACCTAGGAGATGTGTAACGTAAATTTCCCCAAAGACACCAAGTTGAAATGTCTTTGTCTTTGTCATGGTTGTTATTCTGAGCTGTGCTGCCCATGATACAGTTTCTGTCTCTCCTCTTCCCTCTCTCTGCTTCTCCCCCGTTTGTATATTTCTACACACCTGTCGTGTCTTTTCTTAAGCCTCAGTCACCTGACCCTCTCTGCCACAACGTCTTCCTGCAATCCATGAATCACCCAGTAGCTCTTGTTTCTAGTTTTTGACCTGCCTGATCTGAACCTCCTGTCTCTAGTTTTGACCTGCCTGATCTGGACCTCCTGTCTCTAGTCCGGCTTCCTGAACTGAATATTCGCCACTACCGCACAGCATCACTCAAAATTGCACAACATCTACAATTAATAAATTCTCTGCTCACTCACTACCTTCTGTCTCTGCCTCTTACCTGGGTCCACGAAAAGAACATTAACGTGAGAGTACATTTTGGCCAAATATGGACCCTGTAGAGGTGAAGGAGTGGAGTAGAGAGCACCCTCTCTCAACATGACACCAATCTAGGCGAGATCCCGGCCGAACAGCCACCCTCCTCCTCCTACTCCGGGTCCCTCTCTCTAGGTACCAAGGTTTTCTGCTTCCAGTTCTCATGATTTTTGTGTAGCCCCTCCGGAAGCCCACTCTGGGTACCATTAGACAAGTGTAGGTTGCAGTTCAGAATGAGACCCTCTGCCTTTCCCACAGTGGAATCTTGTGTGGCATGCACTGTTCCTTACTCTCAGGTCAGGCAGGTATATGGAGAACGGCAGAATGAGAACGGGGTTCTATATCCACTCCCTCATTCAAACGATTGGCAGAAGAATTATTCAGAGTTTTTGGGCCTGCCAGAGTGGAAAGGGATGCATCTACACTGTTGTCCAAACTCACACAGGTTAACAAGAGTGTAGCAGAGTATGCTGTTGAGTTCCAAACTCTAGCTGCAGATGTTATTGGAATAACCCTGCCCTAGCCGAAAGATTTTACCAAGGTCTGTCAGAATTGTTAAAGGAAAAACTTGTGGTTAGGGAACTTCCAGACAGTCTTAACGCACTAATATATATATATATGCACTCACGTAGACCACCGCATACGAGAGAAACGCTCAAGACCCCGGCCCACTAGATCATTATCCCATTCTCCGGCTCCGGTTCTTTCCCCCCTTCACACTTTAGACCCCCAAACTCACAACCACCTTCTAAACCCATACAGCTGGGGAGGGCACATCTGTATCCAGAGGAATGGAGCGGCAGTTCAGGTGTAATCTCTGTTTATATTGTGGCAAACCAGCCCACAAGTTCAAAACATGTCCGTTAAAAGGAGGGGCTCAGCAAGATACAGAAGGCAGTTGCTCAGTCACACCCGTAGTTCCCATTCCCTGGCCTCCTGACCCAACTTAGATTTCACGCTGCAGTTTGCTGACTGCTCGGTTCCCTTCGCTGGGTTCGAAGATTCAGGTGCGGAAACTGAGTTCATAGTTGAATCAAGCCCCCGTCAGTATCGACTTATCAAATGTTTCCAAACATTATCATAATTTGAAACAGTTTTTTTCCAAGGCAAAGCCACGTCTCTACCTCCACATCGACCGTATGACTGTCCCATCGAGTTGTTGCCGGGCGCGGTTCCTCCTCGTGGTACGCTATACTCCCTTTCTGCCCCTGAGCGCGAAGCTATGACCACCTACATTAATGAGGCACTCGCTGCTGGACTCATTCGTCCCTCATATTCCCCGGCGGGGCAGGTTTTTTCTTTGTAGGCAAGAAGGATGGGGGACTCTGTATTGATTAGAGGTCTTAACAACATCACTGTTCGCAATCGTTATCCTTTAACGCTTATTTCCACAGTTTTTGAACTTCTGCAGGGTGCTGAGGTGTTCACTAAACTGAACCTTAGGAACGCCTACCATCTGGTGCACATACGGGAGGGAGACGAGTGGAAAACGGCATTCAACACCCCAGTCGGTCATTTCGAGTACTTGGTAATGCCATGCGGTCTAACTAATGCACCAGCAGTTTTTCAGAACCTAGTCAATGATGTGTTGGGAGATATGTTAAACAAGTTTGTTTTCCTCTATTTAGATGACATCTTAATCTTCTCCCCGTCTGAGACTAAACACGTTTCTCATGTCTGAAAAGTACTCACCCAACTCATGCAGAACAATCTCTATGTTAAAGCCGAAAAGTGTGTTTTTCATGCTTCGACTGATCTGTCCTGGGATTCGTCATCTCCCCGGGGAGGATGGAGATGGACCCTGGGAAGGTGAGCGCGGTGAGGGATTGGCCCACTCCTGAGTCACGTAAGCAGCTGCAACGTTTCTTAGGTTTTGCTAACTTCTACAGATGGTTTATCCTTAATTACAGCTCCATCGCCGCCCCGTTACATGCTCTGACTTTCTCCAAGAGGCCGTTCATCTGGTCTCCTCAAACCGAGGAAGCCTTCGCCCGCCTGAAAGATGCGTTCTCTTTGGCTCCCATTCTCACTCTCCCCGATCCGGGAAAACAGTTTATTGTTGAGGTTGACGCCTCCAATGTGGGTGTGGGAGCAGTTCTTTCCCAGAGGTCTGGGGAGGATTCAAAAGTACATGCGTGCACATTCTTTTCACGCCGGCTCTCTGATGGAGAGACGAATTATAAAATCGGCAATCGGGAGTTATTAGCAGTCAAACTGGCGCTGGAGGAGTGCAGGCACTGGCTGGAGGGGGCTGAACATCCCTTTCTCGTTCTCATGGACCATAAAAATCTAGAATACCTCAAAACTGCAAAACGGCTGAATCCCCGTCAGGCTCGCTGGGCCCTCTTCTACAACAGGTTTCACTTTACCTTATCGTATCGCCCCGGTCATAAGAATTCCAAAGCTGATGCCCTCTCTCGGGTTTTTAATCTCTCTCCAACGAGCAATGACTCAGAATACATTTTGCCCCCATCTGTCTGTCTAGCCATAACTAGGTTTGAGATTGAAGAAGAGGGTTCCCAAGCGCTGCTCCACGTTCAAGCCCCTCCCTCTTGTCCTCAGGGCCTGTTGTTTGTTCCCGACCACCTGCGATCTAAGGTACTAAGTTGGTGTCACTCATCCCGTCTGTCCTGTCACCCCGGTATTTCCCCTACTGTTTGTCATCCGTCAGAGGTTTAGGTGGCCTACCATGGCTAAGGATGTTCAGGAGTTTGTTTCAGCCTGCCCCACCTGTGCACAATCTAAACTCTGTCACCACCCGCCTGCAGGCTTGCTTTACCCTCTTTCCATCCCGAAACGTCCCTGGTCAAACATCTCATTAGATTTTGTCAATGGACTTACTCCTTCCCAAGGCAACGTTGTAATTGTCACTGTAGTTGACAGGTTTTCTAAAATGGTTCACTTCATCCCCTTGCCTGCCCTTCCGTCAGCCAAAGAGACTGCCTAGGCTTTAATCAATCACGTTTTCAAGATCCACGGCCTCCCTCACGATGTTTTTCTCTGACCGCGGCCCCCAGTTTATTTCCAAGTTTTTCCGAGTTTTTTCGGTTGCTCAGTCAGCCTTTCTTCAGGTTTTCATCCCCAGTCTAATGGGCAGTCTGAGAGATTGAATCAGGATATGGAGACCGGTCTCCGGATTCTATGCTCTAGGACCCGTCTTCCTGGTTTCAGAATTTAATCTGGGTAGAGTATGCGCACAATTCACTCCCATTGTCCTCCACGGGGTTGACTCGTTTTCAGGTTGTTCATGGGTACCAACCTCCATTGTTTGACGTTAGGGAACGTGATTCCTCCGTGCCTTCCGCGCTGGCATCTATGTGGCGATGTCGGCTGGCCTGGAGTAGAGCGCATGCCACTCTGATCAGGACCTCGGACTCGTACAAGAGATCCGCCGACAGACGCCGCAGCCACGCACCCTCATACCGAGTGGGTCAAAAAGTGTGGCTTTCCACAGCGAACATTCCTCTCCGTGCTGAGTGTAGGAAGCTGGCCCCATCTTTATTGGTCCATTCCCTGTTTCCAGGGTGATCAACCCCGTGGTGGTAAGATTACGGCTTCCTAATTCTCTCAATATCCATCCCACTTTTCATGTGTCCAGCATCAAACCTGTTTCTAGTGCTCTAGTGCCTGCCTCCAGACCCCCTCCACCCGCCCGGCCCATCGACGGGGCCCCGGCTTTTGCGTGCGTCGGTTGCTGCGCTCTCGGCGTAGGGGTCGTGGTCACTGTTGCCCTGGTTACTGTGGTTTATGCTTCTCCACATTTTCTATCTCACCCTGCTCCTCCCTGTTGCTCCTAATCACCCTAACACTGGTCACCTGTTGTCTCCCTGTTTTAAGCCCCACTCACCTGCTTCTCGTCGCCGGATACACTTCATTCGTTCTTCTGCACACGCTCTTGTTGTAAGTCTCTCTGTTGCTTGATTCCCTTGTCGCCTTGTGTTTTGTCAAGTTATTTTTCCAGTGATAAGATTCTTGTATTTTTGTAGACGTTTTGGTTTTCGAGTTTTGTTTCCGGGTTTCTATTTTTTGAGGATTGTTGCATGCCCGGCAGATTTTGTGTTTTTCCTCTGGTTATTGTTTTTGCCTCGCTAGCCACTTTTTGTTGATACTTTGTATCCTAACCCTTTCCTTACCCTCTTCTTTTCTCCTAGTCGACCACTCACCCCTCCGTCGTTCCCTTCGGCCCTTGCCAGTAGCACTCCACCCCCATCACCACAACGTTCAATAAACTTGACTTTTTGTGTTTCTATTTCTGCGTCCTCCAGTCTCTTTTCTGGGTCCTTTAAAATACCTACTATAGTCGTGATAGGATAACTGCAAATCATTAGAATTAATTTGCAATGTGGTTGTAACCATTATTCTTAACAGCTAGTTTTAGCGGATTGTCTGCGTGTCCCCCACTAGTAAAATATTGGAAAGCAAAGTAGAGAGACAAAAAAAAACAAGTTATGTTTGGCTCTAAGATTTTAGTTTTGTTTTATATAGTATGGCAGAAATGCCATGGACGGGAGGGTGGGCAAGAAATGTTCAGGGTGTGCCCAGGGTGGAGCTGTTGTTTGCCAATGTATCTGCCATTACAAGCTGTTGATGGAGAAAGGGCAAAGGTTCACAGACCTGTGCCCATATCTGGGAATGCAGTCAATTGAAGTCAATTACTGGTTCCAAGCGGTTAATTAGGTCCTTGCCTATCAGTAGGGGGACGTTTTCAAGCGGGGACACATAGACTGGGTGTACCAGTTTCATTGGTCCAATAGACCAATGGATCAAAGCCATATGTGTAAGAGGGGTCCCTGTAGGTGTGTAGGGTTGAATGTGTAAAGAGCATGGATGCAGTTTAATATCTTTGCCTTTCTGATGCATTATTGTCTTCAGTTTGTTAAACAATGTAATAGACATCAAAGTGATGTCTGCAGCTGTGTCAAAGAGAGCTTCATGTCTTACTGTGTTTTCCAGCATCACTACTAAATAATGCTTTTGTGTAACCCCCTTTTCAGTGAGGTTACCAAGGAATTGTTGGAAGGGTGCTTCATCTTGAATGGGTGATTTCTCATTATCAGGGGACTCGTTATAGTCCAGTTGAACCATCAAGACTGTGCTGGAAGACTCTGATTTCTCTCCCACAGGTGTTATGTGGGCAGAAGGCTCTGGACTGGACTGTGAAAGTGGCTCAGATCCTGCAGAAGTTGAGCAAAATTCTTCTTTACTGACCAGATCTGGTCGAGTATTAGGCTGCAGTGCTGTTACTGAGAGAACACTGGCCTTTTTATCTTTTATCTTACGGAGGGGTTTGGAGGGCCTCTATTTCTTCTCTGTTAAAATTCAGGGTATCAACCTGAAGTTCAGGTGATGCATTTTTGTCAAAGTAAGAATTTCTATTACTTTTGTTAAAAGAATCACATCAAGAAAAACCTGGAGTTGGGTGATGTCGAGGGTAACTCCTCTGCGGGTGTGATCTTTCATCTGGACCCCCCTTTTGCACTTTGAAGTCGTTTTGGTGCTGAAGTGTAGGTTGGTTCTGGGAAGAAGCTGAGAATGGGCGATTTCTTTTGTACCCTATATAATTTTGCCTTTTATCAGGCCAAGAAGACTTGGAATGGTCATGTCGCTGGTTGGTTCTATGAAACCTACAGTAGATGGTTCACGGGCATCTTAGAGTGATTTGATTTCAAGGAAGTTCTTTCAGTCTTATTTGTTTCACCACAAGAGGTTCTTTTTAATGTCAAAGGTAAGTGTCTTGTGTCAATGGTTAGCACTGTGCTAGTGTCAGGGTTTTTCAGGTGAGTTTCCCGGTGCTTTGCAAACCCCAGTGAATCCAGTTCAAGTAGGTGTTCACTGGTGAAGTTGCGTGGATTTGCTGCGATGCCAAGATGAGTGCTAGTGGCAGGATGGAGGTTTTTGATAAAGAGGGTTTTGAAGTTCAAGTCTTCCTCCATCCATGGTTCATTTTTGGAGCCGAAGTAGGCTCGAAGAAGGCGGCGGTAATATACCTGCGGGCATTCATGGCGGCCTTGTTTAACATTCATGGCAGTATGGGAAGGCAGGTGGCACTGCATTTGTGGCCACTGGAGATACGCTTCAGGGAGCTCTTGAGCTCTCAAGGACTCAGGTGGGATGTGTGGAAGGAGTGCAGGTGAAAACTCCTTCTTAATCTCCCTGGATGATGAGTGTTCTTTTCTTATTTTCTGGCAAGATGAATCGTGGGAAGCGTGCCTCCCCCCCTCTTTTTCAAAATAGTAGTCGAGTTCTCTTCGATTATTTAGCAATACTCTTTGTTTTTTTATTCTTGGAGTTGTTGAGTATCAAGGACTTTGGCTTCAGCATCAGCTAATTGTTGCTGTAGTTGTTGGATCACTTGCTGGTCATCAGCAAGATATCTGTTAAGTATTTTGTTTTTAGTTTTGAGATTCTCCATCTCCTCTGTGGTTTGGCAAAACAACGTTAGCACTTTATCATGTTGGTTTCGAGTTATTGCTAGCTCCCGTGTATCCAGGAAGAAAATCTTGAGTCAGTTCTTTCAAAGCTGCTTCACTAGTCACATGGATTGACTAGACCCGGTTGAAGCAGTTGTGTTCATTTTATGGGACTCAGTTGGCTGATCCATATCATCAGTGTTTTGTTTACTGAGTTTGGTTGGCAGTTCAATAATTTTTCTGTTCTCAATAACTAGCTGTTAACTCTTATCATTAGGTGAGTTTTAATCAAAGACTCCTGAGAGTTGTTTCAGTCAAAATTTTAAAAAAAGAAGAATAAACCAAGAACATTAACCTTGATTCACCTGACTTTATCTAGTGTGTCACTCTTGTGACAGTACACACTGCAGGTGAGTAGTTAACACAAATAAAAATAGTCCTTTGTTAACTAGGAAAAGAAAAAAAATAAATGCTGTACATACAATGTAAATTTAGATGCAACACATGTATGAACAATAATACGAAGGTGTAAAAATAGCTATAGCTATATAACCGACGGGGGGAGCTAAAGGGGATATTTCCCTTAACATCTACAGGGGAGCTAAAGGATTTTATTTTCCTTAAGGGCGACAGGGGGAGTCCCCAACTGGGAGGCGCCGTAGGTATTTATGTCAACAGTGCCAATTTTGGGAACGGCCCTTGGAAGACCCCAAATGTACGACAAACAGCTCAGTGGCCTTTCGCCACTGGTCAGAGCGCATTGCTTTTATTCATTAATTTCGCACAATGCGGCGGTTGCGTTCGGCTTGGCGGCCTCACAAAAGTCACAGTCTTGCAACTTTTATCATTTTCCTTTCAGAGTTAATTCTTTTCACCAGGCATTACACTCTGGGTAACTCGCAAAGGTTTTATCTCATTACTCAACCGGTTCTTCTTTTACAGTAACAGAGTGTCTCTGACTCACAGATGCGCATATAAGTCACACTTCTCCTACTTAAAGTATTTTATAGCGGCCAGGTAGCTAAGCTGGCAGGCTAAAGAGAAGTTCTGAATCAGAGGTAAATTAACTGGGACACGCAGAGAATTCACTTAATTCAGGGCGCGGTCTAACAGTCCTGGGACACGCAGCAACCATAAACCCACCAACACAGGCAATTAATTTCACAAGCGTACGGCGACGCTTATTCACAATCTTCTTCTAAGACTTCCTGTTTGAACAACAGAGTCTCAATCATTACTTCACTTCCGTTAGCGGAAGGTTAAACAGTCTCGTGAGCACCCACAGCAGAGCCAATTTAATTTCATCAACTCTCAAACATTAAATCATGCCTATAGGCAATCGTTACACAATTAAAAAAGCCAAACCTCAGATCAATGTTGAGTCAGACAATTAGGAATGTATGAGTAGCCGAGATTATGCAGATGCAACATTTCTTCAGACAGACAGACAGAAGTTTGAATCGGCCTCACGCTCCGGGCACCATTATATGTAGCGAACTCGTTCGACTTGGGTGATTTGATATTAATATAAAAGCATTAATTTCCTCGAATTAGGGGCACCAGGTCTATTGGCTGAACCAAGCTATGATTATAATAATACGTGAACCGCTGATGGTCCACAGTAACAATAGAATTAAGTAAACAACAATTTGACCCAAGATCAGTCTCTGTCATGAGTTATTGCCGTTTCAGTGACTTCGTCTGAACCAGTTCTTTTTAATTATTTATTAATCTACAAGTACAATTGAATATAGATAAGTGTGAGTACGTATATAGAATGAATGGAATAAATGAATAGACAACAAAACATGAAATAACCAGTTCTAAGTAAATGGATAAATGGACCAGGTATGCAAGTGTGTGTGATGAATTTGGGCTAGAGGAAAGGAGTCTAGTCACTATTTACCTCTAAGTAACAGAAATTATATTTTAGAAACTCTAGAAGGAAGCTTCATAAAGGCTCCATTAGTTTAAAGGCTGTACAGACACCAGACTTTCCATAAAATAGAGAGAGGTATTTGTGTCTTACCTGGGAGCTACTGCAGGTTGTTCTGCCAAGTTAGACGTCAATCGGTACCGGTTCCTTTGTAGAGCAGGAAATACCGTCTCGGTTCTGTTAACAGGTGAGCTATCAGAGTGAGGATCCGATGTGGCTGTGAAGATTTCCCCGGCCCACAGGAGCGTTCACCTGGTCAGATGGCAAGCTCAAGTAACGTGGTCTGCTTCTGCTGGTGGCTGAGCCGAATTACAGAGGCGCTGGTTGTCCGGTCCGAAACAGAGCCGTGTGGAGCCGAAGATGTTGAATTCAAATAATTAAACAAAATTGGTTGATAAAAATATGGCTATTGTTTTGTTTTATGAGTTTTTAATTCTCAAAGGCTTAATACAGCTTTTAGAGATTGTGCCCATTGATTTGTGAGCTGATATATTTTAATATTTTTTTATTTTGAATGGAGCTCTATAGTAGCCTTTGCTGTCTTTCATGTGGAGAGGATTACAATTACTTTTTGTGCCGATTGCTAATTGTCCTTCATGTTTTCACACATGAAAGGCATCACAGACTCCATTCCATTCACTTCTAAATTGTTCAGGGCTTTAAATCTCAACCAGCTGTAGCAGCTGTATGCAGCAGCTAGCTTTCAGCCACCACACGCATAGTCTTCAGGAAATGCAGCATTCTAGTTATTATTATTATTCCGGATTCTTCCATACGTATCTAGTCCTAAAGCTAGAAACATCGTTCTAACTCTATGTTGTTAGATGGTGCTTCTTTCTTTGTGTGCTGATAGCAAATGCAGAATAATTATTAATATATTAATTATTTTAATTTTGAATTAAACCCCATGGGAGCCTTCGATGTGGACAGGGTTCCAATTACTTTGTGTGCTGATAGCCAATTGGCTTTCATGTTTTCACACAGCTTTGGTGTGGTCGGCTGGTGCAGCTGCATTGTGACGGCAGACAAAAAAAGAGTGGAGAAGCTGGTCAGGAAGGTCAGCTCGGTTTTGGAGATGTCCCTGGACTCGGTCCGGGAGGATGGTATCATCCGCTGGAGAAGGACTCCCACCCCCTGTACTATGCAGTGTCATGGCTGAGCAGCTCCTTCAGTGACAGACTGTTACATCCTAAATGTCTAAAGGAGCGATGTCGAAGGTCTTTTCTCACTGCTGCTGTCTGACTTTACAATCAGAGCTGTTCCCAGTGAACCATTTTCACTATTAGTCACTTTAAATCAGTTTTTTTGAACTCCCCATGGTGCAATTACTTGTACGATTGTGTGATATGCTTCTATTTATACAAACATACAATTACTTGTATAATTGTGTACATGTGTGATATACTTTTATTTTTAGATTGTATATATAACGTATCCTGTATATACTAGACTGCATATTCTGGTAAGTCTCAACAAAAAAATGACAGAACACAGCATGTAATTAGATCATATCTTACAGTAAAAGTGGGAGGAGAGGAAGCAATGGAAGGCGGGAAAATGATGATGTGAAGAAATGGTAAAGAGAACGAGAGAAGAGGATGGATGAATGTTATGAAAGAAACTGATAAATCATTTGTCTGACAGAGTTTTGTCAGAAGCTGCCAGGGCTGCAGCTTCTCCTCCTCGTCTCTCTGAGGATGAAGGACATGGATGGAGTAGAGCTCTGCTTTCCACAACTCCTCAATGCCTCCTGCAGGAAACCAAAGATGCAACAGACTGATATTGTCCTCATGTATTTACTGTTCTTCATCTGTGTGCTCACTGTGGTTCTCAATCTACTCGTCATCATCTCAGTCTCCCATTTCAGGCAGAGATGAACTCAGCAAAACCAATTATAGTATTAACAGTTTGATTTACAAGAAAATGTGACTTATATTTAGTGTGTAAATAACTTTTCATCCTGACACCAGACTTATTTTCTTCTTTGCTTACAATGTTTTAAAAGGTTAAATGTACAGATGTGCCGGTATGAGACATATTACTTTACATAAATGTCTGATATTACATGTCATTACATGTCTTTGTCTCCCTGCAGGCAGCTGCACACACCCACCAACCTCCTCCTCCTCTCTCTGGCTGTGTCAGATTTCCTTTTTGGACTTGAGTCAGTGGTAGAATCATATCGACAAACAGCCTGTTGGTTTCTTGGTGATAATCTGTGTTCGTTACACGTTTATGTGATCTCGATCGCTCTCTCTGCCTCAGTAGGAGTCATGATTCTCATATCAGTCGACCGCTATGTGGCTATTTGTGACCCTCTGCATTACCCCACCAGAGTCACTGTGACCAGGGTTAAAACGTGTGTTTGTATATCTTGGATCAGTTCTGTTGTCTACCTTGGTCTACTTGTTTCTAAAAATTTGGCTCACCCAGGGTTGTTTAATACCTGCTATGGAGAGTGTGTGGTGCTTATTGGATATATTCAATCAGCTTTTGATGTTGCGTTGACATTTGTTGCCCCAATCACTGTTGTCATTCTTCTGTATCTGAGAGTGTTTGTGACAGCTGTGTCTCAGGCTCGTGCCATGCGCTCTCATGTTGCAGCCGTCACACTCCAGCATTCTGGGACTATAAAGACTCAGAAATCTGAGCTGAAAGCCGCCAGGGCTCTGGGTGTGGTTGTAGTTGTGTATTTAATGTGTTACTGCCCGTATAACGTTCTGCTTTTTGTAACAGCTGGATCTACTTTAGCTCCAGCCTCAGGTATGTTTCTGGCATGTCTCAGTCCCTGTCTGAACCCTGTGATTTATGCCTTGTTCTACCCCTGGTTTAGAAAATCTATCCGACTCATATTGTCTCTTCAGATCCTGCAGCCTGGCTCCCGTGAGACCAACATGCTGTAAACAGACACTGTGCAGGGACTGAAATGTGATCTGCTCTATGGACAAAAAAGTTCATTTGTACTTGTTCTTCACTGAGTGAATTCACTAATCAATGAAAAAGTGCAGATCTTAAACTTGTTACTGTCGTATTTTCACCTGACTTAAGTGATGCTTTATTATTTCCAGTTATGGACCTAAGTGATGCTTTATTATTTCCAGTTATGGACTGGAAATAATAAAGCATCACTTAAGTCAGTTGAAAATACCTGTTTCCCTGATTACCTCTGCTGTAGTTTCCCAGTCATCTGGAAGCTCTTCCTGACCACCCAAAGCCTGTCTCCCAAAGCCTGTCTCAACTTCATCCATACCACAAGACAGAAAAGAAGACCAAGTGGTGGAAGCTAAAGAATGAAGAAACTAGTGAGGAATTCAGGCAGAAGTTGAGACAGGCTTTGGGTGGTCAGGAAGAGCTTCCAGATGACTGGGGAACTACAGCAGAGGTAATCAGGGAAACAGGTATTTTCACCTGACTTAAGTGATGCTTTATGATTTCCAGTTATGGTGCTTATTATAAGTAATCAGTCATACACACTCCCTGCTGCAGATATCTAACCTGTGTATTTCGAGTCTGTCTGCTCGTTCAGTTTCTGGTTACAAACAGTTTTTCCCTCTGTGTCGGTTCTCACAAGCATCACACATTGACGTCTGTTACACTAAACTAAAGAAGAACAACATTTTCTATCTACTATGATGAATGTGTTAAATCTAGCCACAGGGGTTGCAAGCCAGTAACTTCTGTGCCGGTCCCAAGATAAATAGAGAGGGTTGCGTCAGGAAGGGCATCTGGCGTAAAACTTACAACCATGCGAGTCATCCATACCACTTTCATACCGAATCGGTCGAGACCCGGGTTAACAACGACCGCTACCGGTGCTGTTAACCTACAGGGTGCCAGTGGAAATTGGACTACTGTTGGTCGAAGAAGGAGAGGAGGCAGAAGTGTTTGTGGTCAGAGAGAGAAGAGGAAAGGCAGGAGCTTAGATCTGAGAGTAGGGACTCTTAACGTTGGAACAATGACAGGAAAAGGTAGAGAGCTGGCAGACATGATGGAGAGAAGGAAGGTAGATGTACTGTGTGTGCAGGAGACGAGGTGGTCGGGCAGCGAAGCACGTAGTATTGGAGGAGGATACAAACTGTTCTACCATGGTGTGGATAGGAAGAGAAACAGGGTTGGAGTGATCCTGAAGAGGGAGTTTGTGAACAATGTTCTAGAGTTCAAGAGTCTCAGACAGGGTGATGAGCTTAAAGCTAGAAATCGAAGGGGTGATGGTGAACGTAGTCAGTGGGTATGATCCACAAGTTGGCTGTGAGTTAGAAGAGAAGAAGAGATTCTGGAGTGAGTTTGATGAGGTCATAGAGAGTATCCCCAGAGGAGAGAGTAGTTGTTCGAGCAGACTTCAATGGGCATGTTGGTGAGGGGAACAGAGGTGATGAGGAGGTGATGGGCAGGTTTGGTGTAAAGGAAAGGAATCCAGAAGGACAGATGGTTGTGGACTTTGCTAAGAGGATGGAAATGGCTGTAGTCAACACAGTGACATACAAGAGTGGAGGTAGGAGCACACAGGTGGACTACATCCTATGTAGATGAGGTTATTTTAGAGAGGTTAGTGACTGTAAAGTGGTGGTAGGAGAGAGTGTAGCCAGACAGCACCACATGGTGGTGTGTAAGATGACTCTGGTGGTCAGGAAGAAGAAGAGAGGAAAGACAGAAAAGAAGACCAAGTGGTGGAAGCTAAAGAATGAAGAAACTTGTGAGGAATTCAGGCAGAAGTTGAGACAGGCTTTGGGTGGTCAGGAAGAGCTTCCAGATGACTGGGAAACTACAGCAGAGGTAATCAGGGAAACAGGTAGGAAGGTGCTTGGTGCGTCATCTGGAAGGAGGAAAGAAGATAAAGACACTTGGTGATGGAATGAGGAAGAACAGGAGTGCATCCAGAGGAAGGGGTTGGCTAAAAGGAAGTGGGATGTAGAAAGGACTGAGGAAAGTAGACAGGAGTAGAGGGAAGCGCAGCGCAGAGTGAAGAGGGAGGTGGCAAAGGCCAAACAGAAAGCTTATGATGAGCTGTATGACAGGTTAGATACGAAGGAAGGAGAGAAGGACTTGTACAGCAAAGCCAGACAGAGAGATAGAGATGGGAAAGATGTGCAACAGATAAGGGTGATTAAAGACAAATATGGAAAGGTGCTAACAAGCCAGGAGAGTGTGCAGAGAAGATGGAAGGAGTATTTTGAGGAGCTGATGAATGAGGAAAATGACAGGGAAAGAAGGGAGGAAGATGTGGATGTTGTGGAGCAGGAAATAGGAGAGATTAGAAAGGATGAGGTGAGGAAGGCTCTGAAAAGGATGAAGAGCGGAAAGGCTGTTGGTCCTGACGACGTACCTGTGGAGGTGTGGAAGTGTCTAGGAGAGACAGCAGTGAAGTTTCTGACAGGTCTGTTTAACAGGATTTTAGAGAGTGAGAAGATGCCTGAGGAATGAAGGAGAAGCGTTATGGTGCCGATCTTTAAGAACAAGGGTGACACGCAGAACTGTAGCAACTACAGAGGGATAAAGCTGATGAGCCCCACAATGAAGCTGTGGGAAAGAGTAGTGGAAGCCAGGCTTAGGAAGGAGGTGGAGATTTGTGAGCAGCAGTATGTTTTCATGCCCCGCAAGAGCACCACAGATGCCATTTTCACTTTGAGATTGTTGGAAAAGTACAGAGATGGTCAGAAGGAGCTGCATTGCGTCTTTGTGGATTTAGAGAAGGCGTATGACAGGGTGCCGAGGGAGGAGCTGTGGTACTGTATGAGGTTGTCGGGAGTGGCAGAGAAGTACGTCAGAGTAGTCCAGGACATGTATGAGAGGAGCATGACGGTGGTGAGATGTGCTGTAGGTCAGACAGAGGAGTTCATGGTGGAGGTGGGACTACACCAAGGATCAGCTTTGAGTCCTTTCTTGTTTGCTATGCTGATGGACAGGTTGACAGATGAGGTCAGACAGAAATATCCCTGGACAATGATGTTTGCAGATGACATTGTGATTTGCAATGAGAGTTGAGAGCAGGTGGAGGAACAGCTGGAGAGGTGGAGGTTTTCCCTGGAAAAAAGAGGCATGAAAGTCAGTCGTAACAGGACAGAATACATGTGTGTAAACGAGAGGGAGCAAGGTAGAAGCGTGAGGTTACAGGGGGCTGAGGTGAAGAAGGTGCAGGAGTTTAAGTACTTGGGGTCAACAGTTCAGTGTGATGGGGAGTGTGGAAAAGAGATGAAGAGGCAAGTGCAGGTTGGATTGGGTGGAGGAAAATGTCAGGAGCGTTGGGTGAGAGCAAGACTCAAAGGAAAGGTGTACAGGACAGTGGTGAGACCAGCTCTGCTCTATGGGTTAGAGACAGTAGCAGTGAGAAAGAGACAAGAGGCAGAGATGGAAGCAGCAGAGATGAAGATGTTGAGGTTCTCCTTAGGAGTGACAAGGTTGGACAGAATAAGGAACAAGCTCATCAGAGGGACAGCGCACGTTGCCTGTGTTAGCAACAAAGTCAGAGAGGCCAGACTGAGATGGTTTGGACATGTGCAGAGGAGGGATAGTGAATATATTGGTAGAAGGATGTTGGAGATGGAGCTGCCAGGCAAGAGGGCGAGAGGACGACCAAAGGACATGAGGTTAGCTGATGTCAGAGAGGAAGATGCCCAGGATAGAGTGAAGTGGAAAAGGATGATTCGCTGTGGCGACCCCTGATGGGAAAAGCTGAAAGAGAAGTAGTAGATGATAAATGTGTTACATTCAGTCTCTTCCTCAAATGTACACAAACACTCTAACAGACTCTCACATATAAATTATGTTGAAGTTATAAAGTGAGTTGAACTGAATGTAAATGGTGCGGACTGCAACATTAATGCCAATAATAGTCCCAACACAGAGACACATTCAAAAGACAAATGGCAGGGCCTTAAAAAAAGCAGCTGCCTTTGAGTTAATACTGTTATGTGAGTAAATGTTAAATCTCATGAAACCGTAAAACTTCTTTGATAAGCTCTTTACTTTGATGATTTTCTTCTTAACTTAGATTTTATTACTTGCCTGTTCTTCACTTGTAAGTCGCTTTGGATAAAAGCGTCTGCCAAATGACTAAATGTAAATGTAAACCATTTGGTTTAGTTTTGTTTGTTGTTTGAGAGTTTTATTATTATAGTATAATAGTGTCAGTAGTACGTGAGATGATTAATAACTGTATCAGCAGTTCATGTGTTAATAAACCTGTTGCACTATTGGCACATCTAAGCTTCTGCTTTTGGGGCCTCTAGTTACAGTATCTAGTTACAGTAACCTTTAAACCCTCAGCCGGGGGAATGGGTGCTACACACCGATCTGGACCAAGAGATCTGGGATGTCCAAACTAACACACAGACAGAGGCACCAGCCAGGGATTCGGGGTCCGCCGGTTGTTCTTCATCTGGCCCTGACACTTAGCACCAGCTCCCTGGGGGCCGGTGGTGGCAGCCCACTGCTCCCCCCAGGGGGATGGGTCAAATGCAGAGGATAAATTTCACCGTAACATGAATGTGCAAATGTATATGTGCTCGAAGTGACGAACAAAGGCTGTTGTTCTTGTTTTTCACAGGCTGTGGGTCACTCAGAAACTCACAGCAGCTCAGCAGTGGGGATCCAACAAGGGGAGCGAACATACTAGCGAAAATACTAGTGTGTAGCATCCAGACCAGAGTGGGGGTAACCATCCTTCTTTTCCCCCCAAAGTTTAAATATGCGCAAAACTGAATCTATGTTACTGTAAAAGAAACCAGTTGAATGGTGAAAACTCTGAAAATTTCCTAGTGTGAAATGCCTGGTGCAAATGATTAACCGGAAGGGAAATTGCTAAAAGTTGCAAAAACTGCTGTTGCTATAGGCCGCTGAGCCAAAACCGTAGCTACCGTGTTGCGTGAAATTAACAGTTGAAAAAATAAGAAAAGTGCTCTGACCAGTGGTGAAGAGACCACTGAGCATTTGTTTCTTTGAAACTTTGGTCCTCCAAGAGGCGTTTCCAAATATGGTCACTGCTGACGCAAATACCTCCAGCACCTCCCAGTCGGGGACTCCCCCATCATCAATAAGGGAAATAAAATCCCTTTAGCTCCCTCTGTTGTCGTTAAGGGAAATACAATTTTGTTCCCTCATTCATTTCTTAAAGAAATTTAAAATCCTTTTAGCTCCCTCTATTGTTCTTAGGGGAAATTCAATTCTTTTAACTCCACCTACCGCCATCCAGTGGCAGATTTGATTAACTGAGTTTGAAGGCACAAATTTCTGCAAACGAGGCACCAGTGTGCGTTAAGATTGAGTCCTAATAGCAGTGATTGTGTGGTACAACAACTTTTTGTCTGTGATATGCCATATTTACTAAAATTTGCTTTTACTTCGATTCAATCACCAAAAAAAAATCACCTGATTTTTTGGGGTTTTGAAGCGCACCGTACTGTGTCTAGTGTACTGAGCACGCAGGAGGAACATTTGCATTGCCAGCCAAAGAAGGGGATCCCCGAGGGTAGTGCTTGCATTAATTATGCGCAAAGTTATTATTGTCTAGCTTTCACAGCGGAGCGTGCATGCAACAAGGGGAGCGATAGCGTGAGAAGCAGTGCACAGCCATGGGTCACTCAGACCCCCGGGGCAGGAAAGTTTGTTTGCAGGCCGTGGGTCACTTAGACCCTTGAAGCAGCGGCAGGCCAGGGTTTTCGCAGGCTGGGGTCACTCTCAACGGGGTCTCCTGTTACTTGTTCTTACCGCTGCTGTAACACAAGAATTTCCACACTGTGGGATCAAAAAAGTTGTAACATATCGTAGACATCGTGAAAGCTGCCTTTTTGCCCTGAACCCAGCAGAGGCTGCAAACCACTTTGTATCTGAAAGCACTGAAAGAAACATATAAGTTAACTTAAATCTTCAGGCTAACATCAGTCTATAACAATATAAATAATACTGTAACACTAACACAATCAGATATAGAACTGAACCAATATCAGATTTTTGTTTTCAGGTTTGCCTGAAACTTCTCATGGTCTTTCTCCTTCCAACTGAGAGTTTAGCGTTCATAGATTTTAGCATGAAGGAAGTTTTGGCTTTTAGCTTTGTCTCCCAAATTTCCGAAAAAACCCTTGTCCCACATACTGTAGCTTTAGATTTCGTTACTGGTCTTCCTCCGTCCCACAAGAACACACTTATACTCACCGTACATAGTTGACGTATACAGTTATACTCACCGTAGTCCTCTACCTGTCCTGTCCACTGCTAGAGAAACCGCTGAATTGCTGATCACTCATGCTTGTCATTTACATGGCCTCCCTCGTGTTGTGGGGTCCCCAGTTTGTGTCCAGGTTTTGGACGTAGGTTTTCAAGATGCTTTGTGTATCAGTCAACCTTTCATCTGGTTTCGATCCCCAGTCCAAAGGTCAGAATGAGAGGTTAAATCAGGATCTGGAGGTCGGTCTCCACCTCCTGTGCTCCTGGGAACTCCTGGTCCTCATGGCCTGGAGACTGTGGGAGAATAGTGTAAATTTAGTCACATATTTAGTTAATTAGAAAACAGATGGACGGGGACTAGCATATTTACAGGACTGTTTAAGATTACCTTAGGAACTTTGTTGTTATATGGCCCAAAGGAATAAAATAGATATTAACAGACCTGGCTCAAAGAACAGCAAAGCTGACTCACTGACTTGTAGGTTTGCCCCCAATTCAGAACCAGAACACATTCTACCTCATTTGATCCATCCAACTGCCACTCATACTGACATTGAGTCAGAGATCCTCAACGACACGCTACAGCCCCCTCAGCCTGTCCCACCAATTGCCTCTATGTTCCCAACAAGTTACGACAAGGTACAGTCAAATATTTGTCAGAGTTTTGCAGGCTTTTGGGAATCTCCATTAATGGACAGTCTGAACACTTGAACCAGGAGCTAGTGACCAGCCTCCAACTTCTGTGCTCACATGAATCAGCATCCTTGCCTTCACAGGTTTGACACTATTCCAAGTGGTATATGGCTATCAACCTCTGGTGTTTGAAAGCCAGGAACTCGAGTCCCCTCTGCCCAAGAATCTGTCCGGAGATGACATCTTGCCTGAAGGAGAGCCCGTGCTCATCTGTCTCAGATGGTCCCTACAGGATGGGGCAAAGAGTCTGGCTCTCCGCCCGAGACATCCCCCTCCAGGTTGAAAGCACGAAATTGGGACCCCGGTTCATTGGCCCTTTTCCAATAGCGAAGGTAATAAATCCCGTGGCAGTTCGGCTATGCTTACCCAGATCACTGAGAATCCACCCTACCTTTCATGTGTCCCAGATTAAGCCTGAAGTCGAGAGTGCTCTTGTACGGCAGTTACTGAAATAGTGCGAGGTCAGGGTCTACAATATCTAGTGAACTGGGAAGGATATGGACCCGAAAAGCGTTCTTGGGTGGCGTCCTGTTTCTTGGGGGTGTACTGTCACGGTCTCTGGTCTCCTCCTCCCTCCTATGTTGCAATTTCTTTCTTAAGAAGGCCTGCAGTCCCCTCTCCCTTACCAGATTGTCTTGCCGTTTACGAACCTGACCTGCCTCTTGATCTCCCTGCCTGTCTAAAACCCGGCTCTTCTACATGCTGTTTTCTCAGTTCCTTCTCTACAATTCCTTTTCTTAGACCTGCTCTCCCATGAAACCCCACACTCTGAAACTGGTTCAGTACATCAGTTCCACTGGACCCAGACTGGATAAACTGGATCTTGGACCTCCATTACCTGACTCGGCCCACGTAATCTCTGTCACCAACTGCACCCCGCTATTCCCCTGAGCTACTGTCGCCCTCTGGTGTTCCACTCGTTCCTGGCCCTTCAGTCTACTCCATGCCTTGACTCCTCCCACAAACTACCAAGGCACTGAGTGAGTAAGTGACTTTAACTAATATCTGTCCATTCTGAACCCAGTCTAATCGCATTTCTTGTATACAGTATCACACCTCTGCTTGGTGTGCCTGCGCTGGTTCCCTCCATTCCAACCTGCCCAAAGCTCCACTAGCATTATCAATAAAATCTTTTCTACCCAGTTCTGTGTTATCTGGCCATTCGTTTTTGAGTCCACCAGTCTATTTGTTGAGTTGAGGAGCCAGAAGCAACACTAAATCAGCAGGCGACAGTAAATACTTTGCAAGGGCTGCTGAATTTAAGAAAGTCCAAACTGAAACAGTCGACCAAGAAAAAACGACTGTCACTCAGAGTATGTGAACAACAATTCGAGGCCGAAGCTCGACCAACTGTTTGGTGAATTGTGTGATATAACTAAGACTACTTCAGAGGTTTGTCTCACAATCCTAAGTTGGACGAGGAAATAATTAATGAAGAGCAAATGTGACTTGAGCCTTACGTAGCCAAATTCAAGGAGTTTAAGAAGAAATTTACTGAATCACAGCTTGGGGCACTTCAGCGCGTGGAGGCAATCTAGGCTCACTTCCAGATCAAGTTCTGCAACGTCCACAGCTTAGGCACATGTCAAAGCTGAGTTAGAAATGGTTATGGCTGACCATCTGAAGCATAAGGCAGAACAAGAAATTAGGTATAAAGAATTAAGGCAGAACAATAGCTAAAGCTTAAGGTAAAACAAGAACTTAGGCTTAAGGCAGAACAGGAGCTTAGGCTTACAGAACAGGACCTGCATCTTAAGGCAGAATATGAACTAAGGCTTAAGGAACAAAGAGAGGAGCTGGAAACAAGATTTAGTGCCAAGAAGCAACAAATGGAGTTGGCTGCAGTTTCTCGGGGTGCTGAGTGGAGCAGAGCGATAAAAGACGAAGACATCGGAATGTCAAGTTAGCATATCTGGCAGAGTTAGATAACATACCCAACATTCGATCCATCGTTCTCAGGCTTCCACTTAAGCTGAGAGAGAAGTGGAGGAGTGTGGTTCTTAATATTGAGAAGAAAGGCAGCTGTAGGGCTACATTTAGGAACTTGGTGGCATTTGTAAACGAAATGACAGAGGAGGCGTTGCATCCTTTGTTGTGAGACTTACGGGATAAAACCAAAGAGCTAGTGAAGCATCCTATTGACAAGTCAGGAAGAGAAGTAAGTAAAAAGAGTTTCACCACCCAAGTAATACCAATGCATGTTCAAAAGGTCATGACTTCAAAGCCAAGCCCTAACAAGACCTTACTAAGAACATCAAAGCCATGCAAAAGTCTTGTCTTCTTTGCCATGGACAGCATACCTTCAATGACTATACAAAACTCAGTCCACCCCACAAAGATAAGGTTGACTTTCTCACAAGCCATAGACTATGCTTTAGTTTTCTGAAACCGTGTCACATGAGTAAAGTCTCTCAGGAGAGATAGCATTACTAGGGCATCTGTGGAACAAATAATTCAAATACGACTTTCCTGAAGTTGCTCTAGAAGAGGATCAGGGGATGTCTAAGGCATATCATCTATTCATGGAAAGGGTGTCACAATTAGCAAAGATACTAAACGGGCACTACTGCATTAATAAACCTTAAAAGGTTTTGAACATCAAAATGCTTAACAATGGTGCTGTGGCAGAGCAACGTGTGGTGAATGTGAAGAGGAAGTTCACTTTCAATTCAATTCAATTCAACTTTATTTATATGTGCCAATTTACAACAAGGTCATTTCAAGGCACTTTAAATAATAAAGTCAAGACTATACAAACATTTAAACAGTAGAGGAAAAACTCCCTTTAACACAAGAAACCTCCAGCAGAACCAGGCTCAGGGTGGGCGGCCATCTGCCTTGACCGGTTGGGGTGAGTGGAAAGTGGAGAGAGAAAAGAACAGAGCAACAAAAGCAACAACAAAACATTGCTCTGACAATGGGAGCACCACTGCCAACTACTGCACTGGATCAGCAATTACACTTTATTCTAGTACGGCAAAAAAAGCATGTTCCCCCGGGTCACACACACCCCCCCTGCCAGCGCACCGCGCCCCCCAGGGTGGCGGGCCCCACTATTTGAGAAGCACTGCTCTATAGGAATGTGGGAGTGTAAGAAACCGACTAACTGGGATCCAGATGCTGAAGTCACAACGAAACCAGGAATGAGGGCAAACAAATAATTTATTTGAAAAGTACAAACCGAAAATAAGTAGAAAAAGCGAACAAACGAAGGCGCTCGCTGCAAAGGCAGGAGGAATAAGGAAACAAACTAGGAAAATAAATCGCTCGCTAATTAGGAGGTTCAAACAAGAGAACAAAAACTCAATAAATGCCAAACAGTACAAGATAATCAAACTACTCCTAACTCAAATGTTTCTGGCAACTATACTCACAAATAAGAATTCGCTAACAAGATGTGTTCCCAAAAACTAACAAAACAAACAGTACTAACTCACAAACTCGAGGCTTACAAACAATCTTCTAAGACAAACGAAGGCTGGTGGTCAGGGAATGGACAGAGTGGGAGACAGGGTAGGAATACAGGGAGACATACTAGCAACGAGGAAAACAAACAAGGGTGCTTTTAAAGTAAGTAGATGATGATGATATTCAGGTGTGATGGCTGAGGTTAAACAGAGGAGAAGGAAACAAGAAGGGCTGAATGAACCATAGGAGAACCTCAGCAGGCCAGGCGGGGAATAGCGGGGACACACAGAGCACAAGGATGAAAAAACAAAAAACATACAAGAAAACAAAACCCATACAGGAAATAAAACACCTAACTTCTGACAGGGAGTTGTGGGGGGTGGCGGCGGTAAGGATACTGCAGAGACGCGTGTAGGACCGGATCTCTGCGTCCTAGGCTCAACTCTGGCCTGTCAATCTTTTGGTTGTATAATAAAGTCAGCCATATTTTTTGATAAGACAGAGGCACCATCAAAAGTAGGATGGATGCCATCTCTCCTAATCAGCCAAGGTTTTCCCCAAAAACTATTCCAATTGTCTGTGTAGCCCACATCATTTGCTGGACACCACCATGACAGCCAGCAGTTGAATGACGACATGCGGCTATACATGTCGTCACTGATCAGATTTGGCAGGGGTCCAGAGTCCAGAGTCTAGAGTCCGACTTGAACCGACTGGTGGTGAACCTCGGGTGTCTGAAGCCATTTCTAGGTGCTAGGCTAACGAAGCTAGATCAATTAAGTTTAGTTAGTGTTAGCTAGTTTGTTTAATTATTTCAGGAAAGCAGGAGTTTGCGTAAAACAAATCTTACGTCCCAAGTGATAGTTTATATACAGAAGGATATGATCACTAAGGGATATGCAGCTAAAGTTTCGAATAAAGATCTTGACCACAGTGATGGAAAGGTTTGGCATATTCCTCATCATGGAGTGTATCACCCCAAGAAGCACAAACTTTGTGTATCATATAAGGCCCTCATTAAATGAACAACTTCTCCAAGGCCCAAACGGTACTAGCACTAGGCTCAACTCTGGAAGCCATGTTCTACCAGGTAATGGTGCCGCAAGAAGATGCCGACTTGCTCACATTCTTGTGGTGACCGGACGGTGACACTAGTCAGCCAGTGGTTGAATTCAGAATGAAGTGTTCGTTCTGTTCGTGGCTACTTCTTCGCCTAGCTGTGCAAGCTATGCTCTCAGGCGATGTGCCAAAGACAACATACATCTATTCAAAGCTTGTGCGATAAATACAGTGTTGCAGAATTTTTATGTTGACGACTGCTTGAAATCAGTCGAGTCCGTTGACAAGGCCAAAGCCCTCTGCCAAAGTCTGAAGGCTATATGTCAGAAGGGTGGGTTCAGAATAAATAAATGGATCTCTAACAATCGAACGGTGTTGGCAGCTATACCAGAAGAAGACAAGGCGAAGGACGTAAAGGATCTGGATTTAGATCAAATCACGCTTCCAACTGAGAATGTGTTGGGCATTGAATGGTGTATACAGTCAGATCAATTCAAGTTCAGAATTTCCAGCCAAAGTAAACCTCCCACTAAAAGAGGAATTCTTTCCATGTTGAGCTCCATGTATGATCCTGTGGGAATCCTGGCTACCCGAGCATTCCACATAGAAGTGGCGACATTGATGGGCCCCGACTTGTTTATTAACGCTCTGAGACACATTGTTGCAAGAAGGGGCCAGGTCACAGAAATACGCTCTGATAATGGAACAAACTTTGTCTGGGCTGAACGAGAGCTCGAAAGGTCCATAAAACAATGGAACACGTCAAACATAGAAAACGTGCTAAGTCAATGTGACATTAAATTGATGTTCAGTCCAACATCTGGCTCTCATTATGGAGGGATGTGGGAGGGTCTTATTCGTTCCATCAGAAAAATATTCAATGCTACACAAAGGGATCAAACCCTTAAAGAGGAGGGTCTACAGACATTTCTGCGCGAAGCCGAAGCCATTCTAAACAGTCAACCGATAACTACGGCCTACAACGATCCTAACAACTCAGAGGTGTTGACACCAAATCACCTCCTACAATTGAAAACTCAAGCTTCCATCTCCCCAGGAACTTGCAGAAGAAGGACTTGTATGCCTGTCGTAGATGGTGGCAAGTGCAATATATGGCGGACCTCTTCTGGAAACTACAGATAAAAGACTATCTCCCTGACCTTCAAAGGTGGCAAAAAGGGACACATGCAAAAATAATTTAATTCCTGGGGACATCATGTTGATTGTCAATAAGTCAGCAACCCAAAACTCATAGGCTATGGGCAAGATCATTGATGCAACCAAGGATAACCATGGTTTCGTACAGCAGGTTCGCATCAAGAGCAAGACCAATCAGCTGGTCTGCAACCAAGGCCTGTCTTCCCTAAGAATCAGAATGAGACAGTAGTAAATACTGTTCTCCTACGATGCGTCAAGTCCTATGACCTCTGACGCCAAAGTAAGAAAAAGGAGGATAGAAGATCTTCAAGTTTGATTCTAATTCTTAGGCCGTTAAATTTCCAATGTTCATGTTTTAATGTTCGTCATCACACATGCATTCTCTTAATCTTCTGGTATTCATGCTAAATTTGTAACCTTTAATGTTCTGGTGTTCATTGTTAGACTTCAGATATTTATTATTATTAAGTGTTTGTTCCCTGCTTTGTGTTTTTCTGCAGTTATGCTGTGTCTTAGTAAGACAGATAACATTAATGACATCATCTAAGACATCAAATGGATGCCATCTAAGCTTGCAAGCAATCGTCATGTTTTGTATTGCCTTTTGGGCTAGATTAGATTAGATTTAACTTTATTGTCATTACACATGTACAAGTACAAGGCAACAAAATGCAGTTTATGTCCAACCAGACGTGCAATAAGCAGCAAGTGCAGGATACAGGTTATAAGTTACTTGTAGAAAATATGTACAGGAGAAGATATGGATTATCATATTTACAGATGCTATGAACATACTATACAGGTTGTTGTTAACTACAGCAGAAATTAACAGATGGATAAGGCTATATAGTGGTTGCTATAGTAATCAGGATATTTACAGACGATTTAATTTTACAGACATATTTGTTTACAGGTGAGTCCTGTTCCTCGACGCAGACAGTGTTTCTTTTTTATGTCCCTGATGGCTGGAAGTGGAGTCCCTGTAATGCGTTGGGCAGTTTTCACTACCCGCTGCAGCTCTCATACCAGACTGTGACACAGTTGGTTAGGATGATCTCTCTCATCCAAATCTCTGTTAGTAAATGACTTGATAAGCGATCATCAATTCAATTTATTTTGTCTCACTGAAACCTGGTTGCAGAAAGAAGAATATGTCAGTTTAAATGAACCGACCCCTCCAAGTCATATTAACTATCATGTTCCTAGAAGCTCAGGCCGAGGTGGAGGCGTAGCAGCAATCTATCATTCAAGCTTACCGATAAACCCTAGACCTAAACATAGTTATAACTCATTTGAGAGTCTTACCCTGAGACTTTCACACCCAATTTGGAAAACTCAAAATCCACTTCTATTTGTTATTGTGTACCGTCCTCCAGTCCCTTATTCTGAATTTTTGACTGAATTCTCAGATTTTCTAGCCGACTTAATGCTTAGTGCAGATAAAGTCGTCATAGTGGGCGATTTTAACATTCATGTAGATGCTGACAGTAACTCCCTCAACACGGCATATACTTCATTATTAGATTCAATTGGTTTCTCTCAAAATGTAAATGAACCCACTCATTGTTTTAGTCACACCCTAGACCTTGTCCTTGCACACAGCATTGAAATTGATAAACTAACAGTATTTCCTCATAATTCTGTTCTCTCTGACTGTTTTCTAATAACATTTAATTTAATTTAATGGACTACACAGCAGCTAGAAAAAAGTTTTGCTTCAGTAGGTGTTTATCTGAAAAAACTGTGAACAAATTTAAGGAAATGATCCCTACATCATTTACTTCAACATGTACCGATATAACTGAGAGTAGCCTCATTAACTGTACTCCTGTACAAGTTGATTACCTGACTGATAATTATGCAGCATCTTTACGTTACACTTGATAGTGTTGCCCCTCTAAAAAAGAAGGCAGTAATTCTGAACAGGCGATCTCCATTGTGAACCACTTTCAAACCCGCAATTTCAAGCAGGCGTCACGAAAATTAGAAAGGAAGTGGCGTTTCACTCACTCACAAGAATCACGCTTAACCTGAAAAAGAGTTTATACTTATACAAATTAGCCTCCGTAAAGCCAGAACAGCTTATTATTCATCACTAATTGAGGAAAACAACAACAACCCCCGGTTTCTTTTCAGCACTGTAGCCAGGCTGACTAAGAGCCATAGTTCAGTTGAGACTAGTATTCCCCACGCTATGTAGCAATGACTTTATGACCTTCTTCACAAACAAAATCGTAGCTATTAGAAATAAAATTCACCAGACCCTCCCCACAAATACAACAGAATTAGAATCATCAGTAAGTCCTCAGTCCCTTATAGACTGCTTTGTGCCCATAGACCTTGCTGAGTTAACTTCAACTATTATGGCATCTAAACCAACAACATGTCTGCTAGACCCTATTCCAGTTAGACTGCTCAAAGATGCTCTACCCTTATTAGACACGTTCATATTAGATATCATTAATCTATCTTTACAAGCAGGATATGTACCAAAGGCTTATAAGGTAGCTGTAATCAAACCTCTACTTAAAAAACCTAGTCTGGATCCAGATGTCTTAGCCAATTACAGACCAATATCCAATCTCCCCTTTATTTCTAAAATACTTGAAAAATTAATTGTAAAGCAATTATGTGACCACCTGTGCAGAAACAACTTGTTTGAAGAATTTCAGTCAGGATTTAGAGTTCATCATAGCACAGAAACCGCACTGATTAAAGTCACCAACGATCTTCTTCTGGCTTCAGATAACGGACTTGTCTCTATACTAGTTCTGCTAGATCTTAGTGCTGCATTTGACACCATTGATCACAGAATATTATTACAGAGACTAGAACATGTTATTGGAATTAAAGGAACTGCACTACATTGGTTTAAATCGTATCTATCAGATAGATTCCAATTTGTTCATGTTAATGATGAATCTTCCACACGCAAAAGTTAGTTATGGAATTCCACAAGGCTCTGTATTAGGACCAATACTCTTTACTCTATATATGTCTCCCCTTGGCAACATTATTGGAAAACACTCTGTACATTTTCACTGCTACGCTGATTACACGCAGTTATATCTATCTATGAAACCTGATGAAACAAATTAATCAATTAATCAAACTACAAGCATGTTTAAAAGACATAAGGGACTGGATGACGTATAATTTCCTTCTTCTAAACTCAGATAAAACTGAAGTTATTGTATTTGGGCCTAAAAGTCTAAGAAACATGTTTTCTAACCATAATGCTGCAGCAAGATTGCTGACTGGGATTGGTAAGAGAGATCATATTTCACCTTCATTAGCTTCTCTCCATTGGCTTCTCATTAAATGTAGAATAGAATTTAAAACCCTTCTTGTTACTTATAAAGCTCTAAATCAGGGGTGAGCAACCCTGCTCCTCGAGGGCCACAGCCCGTCAGGTTTTCCGACTGTCCCCGCCCTACCCACTGCTGCTCCAGCTTCTGATTGACTGAACACACCTGATCCAGGTAATCAGCAGTGGGTAGGTAGGGGATAGTTGGAAAACCTGCAGGGCTGCGGCCCTCGAGGAGCACGGGTTGCCCACCCCTGCTCTAAATGGTCAAGCTCCATCATACCTAAAAGATCTCCTAGTACCATATCATCCTACTAGACCACTTTGGTCCCAAAATGCAGGCCCACTTATGGTCCCCAGAATTTCCAAAAATAGAATGGGAGGCAGAGCCTTTAGCTATCAAGCTCCTCTCCTGTGGAACCAGCTCCCAGTCCAGATTCGGGAAGCAGACCCCCTCTCTACTTTTAAGACTAGGCTCAAAACCTTCCTTTTCGATAAAGCTTATAGTTGGTTATAGTCATGCTGCTATAGGCTTAGACTGCTGGGGGACTCTGCACTGATCCACTTTCCTCTTCCCTTCATTCTCTCCTCTCACCCCACATTTATAATGTCACCACTGTATGACATTAACTCTGTGTCTTCTTTGTCCCGTAGTCGTCTCTCTCCCTGTCTTTCCCCCTCTCTCTCTCCCTGTCTTCAGGTGTCACCGGATTTGGCACTGTGTGTCCTCCAGTGCGCAGCTACTGGTTCTACTAACCTGCCCAATGTTTTGTTGTTGCTTTTGTTGCTCTGTTCTTTTCTCTCTCCACTTTCCACTCAGCCCAACCGGTCAAGGCAGATGGCCGTCCACCCTGAGCCTGGTTCTGCTGGAGGTTTCTTCTGTTAAAGGGAGTTGTTCCTCTCCGCTGTTGCCTATGGCTTGCTCAAGGGGGATTTTTTTGGGTTTTCTCTAAATGTTTGCATAGTCTTGACTTTATTATGTAAAGTGCCCTGAGATGACCTTGTTGTAAACTGGCGCTATGTAAATAAAGTTGAATTGAATTGAAATTGAATTGATGCTCTCTATTGTGGAGCAGTAGAAGTTCACCAGGATAGCCGAGGGAATATGTTCTCAAGAAGAAGAGGCGCTCCTGAGTCTTCTTGATCAGGCTGGAGGTGTTGGTGGTCCAGGACAGGCCCTCCGAGATGTGGGTCCCCAGGAACTTGAAGGATGAAACAAGCTTAACGGCCATCCCGTTAACGTGGATGGGATCATGTGAGCCTCTTTTCTTCATCCTGAAGTCCACGATGAGCCCCTTGGTCTTGTTGGTGTTAAGGAGCAGATTATTTTCCGTGCACCAAGTGGCCAGATGATGGACCTCCTTCCTGTAGGCAGTCTCATTGTTGTGGTTGATGAGACCGATCACTGTAGTATCATCTGCAAACTTAATGAGGGTGTTAGATCCATGCATGGGCTTGCAGTTATGGGTGAAGAGGGAGTAGAGGAAAGGGCTCAGCACACAGCCCTGTGGTACACTAGTGTTGAGTGTGTTGGTGGAGGAACAGAGGTCGTCTGACCTAACATGCTGAGGTCTGTTGGTCAGATAGTCCATGATCCAGTTGCAGAGTAAGGTGTTAATGTCCAGGTCACTAAGTTTGGTAATTAACTTAGAGGGTAGACACTTAGACACTGACTGGAGGAGTTTAGGTATTATATAGACCTGATTGTAGAATTGTTTTTATAAGCTGTACTGAATGACACAGACATTTGTTATAATACATGATCTCTGGAGTGGATCATTTTTGGACCATCGGACACGCGTAAGGCACCTCTACACCCAACTTGAGCCAAACACAGTTGAGTTTGTGTGGTGTGTTGCTAATACAGCTTTTGGAACCCTCATGTTTGACTATTAAGTAAAGCAGACATGTGTAGTGGTCTTTGAATGTGTAGTCAGATTTGGAAGTGGCCACAATGTTAAAACCATTACAATATCCCATCAGCCGGACCAAACAATTTCAGTTTCCATTTCAACTTTATTTATAATTTACAACAAGGTCATCTCAAGGCACTTTACATACTAAACGGGCACTACTGCATTAATAAACCTTATAAGGTTTTGAACATCAAAATGCTTAACAATCGTGCTGTGGCTGAGCAACGTGTGGTGAATGTGAAGAGGAAGTTCACTTTCAATTCAATTCAATTCAACTTTATTTATATGCGCCAATTTACAACAAGGTCATCTCAAGGCACTTTACATAATAAAGTCAAGACTGTACAAACATTTAAAGAAAACCCAACAAATCAGCTATAGGCAACAGCGGAGAGGAAAAACTCTCCACAAACTTGCAGTTTTAAGTATTTGACTTAAGAACAAGTTGGAGGTACTTATATGCTATTTCAATATTCCCATTCTTTTTTGCAATGTAATTTATGACATTTCCACTGAAATTCTATTTTACATTGTACTCTACAAAATTTATTAGTATAATCACCAAAAAAAGTGTACAAATTGTACACACAAGCAATATGTAAAGTAATAAGAATTCACATAGGCAAAGGGCCTATATAGTTATGCATTTGTTGTTTCGGCCCAACAGTAATAAGATTAACAAATATTATCCTACAGATATGTCACGTATTCAATATTAATTAAAATGTATTTGTAACTAACGAGTATGTTTACATGTCACTTGTCACTTCTTTTTTTCACCTTTTATCTGAGATTCTAAGTATAGGACTGATGCTTGCATAAAGTATAAGCCGCATTTTTCAATGTGTGTATTCTATTTTATCATTTAAAGCAGGGGTCTCAGAATTGGCCCGCGGGCCGATAGTTTGTGGCCCCCACCTTATTATTAAAGTTTAATGTTAGTGCGGCCCGCGAGTTTGTTTTGAACGGCACGGAACGGAAATGACGTACATTGCGGAAATGACGTATATTGAGGAAATGACGTTCTTTGTGCGTCGGCTAAACACTTGTTTGAAACTTCAACGCGACAGCTTAAAGAAAACTTTAAGAACTGTTAATACAGACATTTGAATCCTAATTATTATAATTATTATTATTATTTTATTTACTTATTACTGATTGATTGATTGATTTTCTTCTAATTTGTTTATTTATTTTTTCATATTATTTTGTGTTAAAAATAAAAAATAAAGACATTTGAGAAGATTAAAATTATTTAAGTTTTTCTTGTGGAAACCTGATGCGGCCCAGCCTCACCCCGACTCTGCCTCCAGCGGCCCCCAAGTAAATTGAGTTTGAGACCCCTGATTTAAAGTAATTATACAAGCAGCATTCTCTTGTGTCCTGTATAGGCTGTGAGGAAACTGGCACAAATATAACAGCTTAAGTTTTCTGTATTAGGAGGATAGCACCAACAGTTAGTCATCTGTTTATGATTCATAATTATTATAATCTATTACATTAAGAAAATCCTTCTCAGTTCTGCAGAAATTAAGGACCTTTATTGTGAAAGACGAGCATTCTCGTGCTCGGGCCGGAAGTCCCTTCTTCGTTGTCTCGGGATGCCGCCATCAGAGCACTTGGCTGAACCTGGTCCAAATATTGCTCATGCATTGTCCCTCTGATGTCATAACCATGTCAGTTACACACTGTGAAGCTGAATCACACGTGCAGTGTCCGTGAAGGGCCCTTCCGGCTGAACATGGTGGACGCAGATGAAATCGCCGAGTTGTGCTACGAGCGGTTCAAGCAGCTTCCGCGGAGAGGGAAGCCTGAGGCGGGCAGAGAGTGGACCCTGCTGGCTGCCGTGGTCAAAATCCGCCGGCGCGCGAGCTCTGGCGCAGGTTGGACAGCAGAACGACATGCAGCACCACACGGTTCCGTTCGGTCCAGCGGAGCTCGTGAACGGACTGGACAGAACTCGTGGGTGCCACTCACGTTACCACACGAACAGCTTTGGCTAACGTTAGCTAACCGCGCGTCACCCCGTCTTCCCGAACGCCGAGCCGTTGCTCGTAGTTACGACAGATGTCGAGGGCGCCATGTCAATGCCACTCTGTTCTATTATTTTATCAGAACAATTCTATTTAATTTTAGTACAAGTAAACCTTTCCCCATTTCAGCAGCAACCCCCCGGTCACCAGATAATTGGGTCACTAGTAAATTTGAAACACCAGCATTGACCGGAAGAAACCACAATTATTTTTCAAGACTAAAAATAAGAGTATATATACCTTATATTAAAGCGCGGAGGACTAAATGTCCAAATTTAAAATAAACATTTTCAAGAGAGAGAGAGTTTTCTCTTAAACATCTAAGTAACTTAATAAGGCAAAAACAATAAGCTGGAACACAAAACAGACAGAAATGTGTACAAAAAGACAAACAAGGAAGCAGGAAGATGGGATGTGACAATCTAATGATTTTTTTATTTCACAGTTGAAAAGGAGGTGGTTTCCATGGGAACCGGGACCAAATGTATTGGACGGACATCTATGAGTCCGCGCGGTGTGTGGTTTTTGACCTTATCATAACTAGTGTTTTTGTCTTTGTCTTCCACAATCTTTTTTGTTTTGAACTTTATGTGCCCTCATGTCTCTGCATGGAGCCAAATTGATTTGCTACCACGCTATATCTACAGTATACATAGTGTATATCTGAAACACCACAATATTTTTTGTGTTCAGACAGGCAAGGTAATCAATTTAAAAATAATTTTAGCAAAAAAAATGTTTTTATTATTTTTATTCTCTCAAACATTTAGGTGATGTACTCAATGACAGCCACGCCGAAGTAATTGCCAGAAGAGGATGTATAAGGTCTTAATCTTTAATTAGTTTTGTGTGGGTCCATTGTAGCATGTTTGCTCTTTTCTGACATACACAAAATGAGTATACTATGTATTAATTATATATAATGTGTATTTTTAGATACTTGATCCACGAGCTACGCAGGGCTGTGAGTGGTGGCGACAGTGCTGTGTTTTGTGTGGCTGATCAGCAGGGGAAGTGGAGGCTTCAGTCTGGAGTTTCTTTCCTCTTCTTCACCAGTCACACTCCCTGTGAGTCGGGTTTCTGCCTACCAGCATTATTTCAAAGACTCATTTTGCAGTTAGATTTTTTTCAGACTTAATGTAGTTCGGGGGGGCTGTTATTTTTGTTAAACAGCTTTAGTCGGAAAACAGCCTACACAAAGCTAAAATTGAACTCTGTCCTTCTGCCAGTAGCTTTTCCTGTGAGTTAAAACATGAAAAGTTTTTGTACTCCCAGGTGGTGATGCATCAATCATCCCCATGACTGATGCACATGACCAGGCTCAGCCCTGCCCACCTGTCACATCTGTAAAGGGCCATAAAGGGACTGAAGTGGGGGGCAAAAGGAAAGCTGAGGAACACAATCAAGGGGAAAAGACTAAGCTGCCCTGTCCAGTGGAACAGGAGAGAGGAGACCCAAAGCAACTTAACTTTTCACTTTCATCTAAAAGAGTGACTCTTTCACAGAGTCACTCGACAGAAACAGCTGTGGAAACTGTCTCACAAGCTTCAGCACAGCTGGAAATAAAAACAAAAATCCCCTCTGACACTGCTGGACTACATCTGCAGGCCCCAGACATTCACAGAACAGGGGCCAAGTGTGTCCCCGGTGGTCCAGCTGACCTCCTTCAAGCTGGGGCGGCGTACCACAGCACAGGGGTGCTGCGAGTGAAGCCTGGGCGAGGAGAGCCCACTCTCTCCCTGTCCTGCAGTGACAAGCTGGCCCGCTGGGCCGTGCTGGGCTTCCAGGGTGCGATGCTGTCACTCTATCTGCAGGAGGCGCTCTACTTCAGCACAGTGGTGGTGGGGAAGTGCCCATATAGCAAAGAGGTCATGCAAAGAGCTTTGTTCACAAGGTGAGAAAGAATGGTTCTATTAATAAATATCACTGTCAGGTAGAATATCTTTGAGCCTCACACTGTGGGTCTGATAGATCAAGTCATTTAAAGACCCGAGCTCACCCACGTGGTCTCCATTAGTTACTGAAAGAAAGTATACAGCTGTTCCTCTACCAGGTAGTCTGCCTGAAAATGCCTGCTGTAGCTGAACACATGTAATCTGCTGCTTTGAAAACACACAGAGCTCTCTCCCCTACTTGAAGAATGAGCTAAATGAGGCTGAAAGGCTCTGTAGAGCCATCTGCACATTAATGTAGTAGTTTATCATTTCAGGAGTCAGCTTGGGGTAAAATCTTACGTCACAGCGTGGCTACAGACCAGTCAGAGTCCCCGTGCTGAGCCCTGTCCACCACAACATTTACAGATTGTTGTTAGGTTGTACATGGGTACCTAATGCAGTGGTCAGTGACTGTGGATGCTGAATATTTACAGTGTCGCTATCTTTCTTGTACTGGAAAAAACTCAGACCTTTTTAATCGTAGTTCTCATGCACTCCCCAGGTGCTCCCGTGTATCACACCTCCCTGCAGGTTTCTCTTTGTGTCCACCAGTGCTGCTCCAGTCCAGCCTGGAGTTCCCCTTTAGCCAGGCCCAGATCAAGCTCAGACACCAGGCCGGACAGGGACGCATCTCCCCCTGTGGGGCAGGTAGAATCATCACGCACACGCAATAATAAGGGTTTGATCTGAGTGAGCAGAAAAAAATCACATTCATGTCTCACTGAATTGATGGCTAATTTGTAATCTGCTTTCACATCAAGGCATCTGTTCTCTCGTATTCAAAACAAGTGTAATGGAGGACGACTGAGCACAGTGTCCCAGGATGTGAACAGTTGAAAGTTTGGAACCTTACAGCCTTGATTTTTTGCCATTAATGACATATTGATAGAGTTGATAGACCCAATACGACCTGCCTACTCACAATGTTCTACAGATGTCAGGTTCAAGAGTTTTTGACTGTGCTCTCTGCTTCTCCGGGGCAATATGCAGAAAGACATTGATGTGGAAAAATAGCACTCATAGTTACTGAGTGTTATTTAAACACATGGACTTTTAAGGTGCAGCAAAAATAAGCAAAAGTGGAGAAAAGGGACAAATTAAGTTTAAATTTAAACTGTTGTGGCATCAATAGTTGGATGGACTTTAAGGTTCAACAACGACCAAATCTGAGATGTGTTGTTGATGTAGATTTTGGATGTGTTGCCAGGACAATAAGCTCAGCATGATTTTAGAATATTTAGCAGATCTGAGAATCTGGGATCAAATTGTAAACGATGTTTGCCATCTAACCTAGTAATGCACATTTGAAGAACATGGCCCGTGTCTCCATTGAAGTTTTGTTTAAGCAGCATGTCATTTTTCATTTGTATTGTTTGTCTTCGGTTCTCTCACTGAATAAACCCCCTGGCTAAGTGACCAACATGCATATACTATAAAATATTCGTCACAACAGCCAAAGCAAATATTACTAACATAATGAACAAAGGCTCTCCTCTGTGTGCTGTTCCAAAGCTCCCACAGTCGTTGTGACTTAGGGAAAACTTCAGTGACAACTAGGAGCTGACTGAGGATTTAGGATTTACCTGTTCCTGTGTTTCAGCCATTAGTTGGTGTAATGTGAGTGAGGAGCCACTAGATGTCACCGCCAACGGCTACAAACATGGAATCACCAAGAAGGCCTTAGGCACAGCCAAAGCCAGGTAGTGCCAACACTCTTTCATCATTTTTGATTAATTAGTGTCATGTATAAGTATTCTCCTTTGTTAATACAGAAGATGCCTTTATTGATATTTCTGCATGTTTGTGTGTCTTCAGGTCTCTTCTGTGTAAACTGGAGCTTTTCCACTCCTTCTTGTCTCTGGTGTCAGCCACTGACCCTTCAGCACTCCCTGACTCTCTCAGGTAATGAACAATAGGCTCTTTTATAAACTTGCTGTGGTTTGAAATCCCTTTAAACTCAATCTGAACAGCCCAAAACACAAATGAAGATTGCCAAATGATGGTCTGGCTTTCATCAGATTGTCCTTTTGGGTAAATCTCATCCCATCTGCTGCTGAACCATGTCGAATCCACAGTGAGGCAAACCAGTGACGGCAGTAAGCAAGTGTTTTATGTATCATATGGTTAACATCGAAGTTTTCCCTCAGAGCAGTGACCTCAGTGCAAACCTGAGACGTTTTTCAAGTCACTGTACAGTTTAGAATAAAGACAAAGTCAAAACAGAATGAAGTTAGTTTACTTCGTAATATACATGGAGGCAATGCCGTGCTTGTTGCTCTTTACACATCACTTATTTCACATGTCACACGTTTCTTTTTAAATGGTACAGAGTGTCACATAACCACTGAGCTTACACAGCAAATTCTGGTGTTTGATTCATTCTGTGACTTTCTCTGTGAGTACCATTGTATATACCTTTAAATGCCCACGACTGATCTGTTAGTGTCCACCTGTGTATCCGGGGCAGTTCACATGCTCACAGTGTGTGTGTGTGTGTGTGTGTGTGTGTTCTGTTGTTTCTTGAGTGGGCCAGGCTGGACTGGGCTGGGATCAGGTTATGTGCTGAAATGCGGACTAACAGAGGGTCCTCTGTTCTCCCTTTGGAGAGGAGTTGCAACTATTCAACACTCTCGCACACAAACACACACACACACTTTCTCATACACCCACAGAACAAGCTCCAGCATACAAAATGTGGTGCCTGAGAATATCAGGCAGTGTCTGTTTGTTTATATTTTTAAAGTTTTGTGTCTGACAAAAATGAATTCAGTGCACTCTGCTGCCTGAGATGCAGTTTCGGTTTGTTGACTTGCTAATGCAAATTTTTAATGCTTTTTTCTCAGCAAACACTGAATGGTTTCGTTTATTAATTACAGCAGATTTATGAGATTTATGTAAATATAAGAACATAAGGATCTTTTTCTGTGTGTCTGTCTAGGAAAACAGAGCTGCAGACTTACTGGGACTATAAACAGGCCTCCCAGTTGTACCAGCAGGCCTGGCAGCAGCTACGCAGCCAGGCTTTCCCTCTGTGGCCTCGCAGTAACAGAGATCTCCTGCTCTTCCACTGAAATCTCACTCTGCAGCTGAAATGACCTCATCAACGGTTTTTGCAGAATATGCCTCTTGTCAGAGTAGAAAGCTCTGTCAAAGTAACATTTCAAACAGAAGAGACGTACTGGGCGATAAGACGTGTGCTGAATCATCTGCTAATAAAATGACAAACTTGACTGCAGTTTTCTGAAAGGTTCATTTGTCAGCTGCTCAGTGAGGTTAGTGGGCTGGATAAATATTGTTTGGCTATATTTGACTGTCTGTACCACAGGACTGCTCCGCACAGCAAGACACCCAGAGCTGTCGTGCTGTTGGACGAGGTTAATGACCCGTCCCCAGTGTCTTCAGATGGTGATATTATTTTCAAAATGTAACATGTTGAGCCTGCAGCTGCCTGATGTTCGTTCTGTGAAAACACAGCAGGATGGATGTCCACAAGTGCAAAATAGGTTTTGTTTCTGTGTTTTTGTTATGTGGGCTAAAGGTAACCTGACTAGGGATCATACATGGGAGACTTTGTCTTTTTTTTATGGTCTGTGCTTCCAGTATATGAAGCTCAGTTGTCCAGGACACGTACTGGCGAAAAACAAGTTGAACCTGCTGCTTAATCTGTCCCAACAGCTGGGCTCTTCATGGCTGACCGCATCAAATTAATGTAGGAACTGAGGATCACTTGTTATTGCTTTAGCTCAGCAGATTCTGCTGGACCCAGCTCAGTTTAGCTGATGCTAAGCAGGACGTTATCGCCACGATGTCTTCAGTTGTTCCTCCAAGGTAAAGGTCTATTGTTGATGATTGTAAGTGTCCATTGTTGGCACATTTTTACAGTTACCACTGATGCTCGGGCAAAATAACCTGTGTGTCTACTCATTTGCATGTTTTTGCAAAACACAGCCTTATTGTGTTCACACCGTTGGTGTGAATGAAAGGAATTCTCTGATGATTGAGGTTTTAAAGATCAGTTTGTTCACTATCAAGTGAAAACACAGGATGAGAGACTTTTTCTGAAAGAGCAATGTCTAAGTCACTGGAGTGTAAATATTTAATAAGACTAAAAAGTTTGAAATAACCCTGGTACAGCAGTACACTGACTTACACTCACTGGCCACTTTCTATATATTGGGGTAGTGGAGTTGTACTGTACATAATAAGAGGAGGTGGTTTTAATGTTTTGGCCAACCTATTTAAAGAGCAGTGAGCCGGCCAAACCTTTAGAACCACCTCTTCTTATAATCTACTCAGTACAACTCCACTAACCACTTTGACCTCAATAATAAACTGTAGGCAGAATTATCACCTTTGACAGTTTGAACTTCAAAACGGAGAAATGATATCCTTGTAAAAGTAGAAGTCACGCAGAGCTGCTGCATTGGATTGTACAGGTTACCTAACAAAGTGGCCAGGGAGTGTAAATTCTATTTCTTTGAATGAGTCAGACTCTTTCTGATTGATTTTACGTTCACTTTTTATTGGTCAGGTCTTCCAGCTACCTCACCTTTTTCACATATCTAAAATTCCTTTATGTCTGCAAGATATATTCAATGATTATACAACACTGATGAAACAAAACAATCCGGAATATTACAGCATTCCATCAATATATTACACATCTATATCACCCGTTGAAAAGCCTGAATCATTTTAGTGGTGCAGAATTATGAATACCTTATGGGTCAAGTGTGGAAATACACGAGATGTTTTGCTCTGATTCAGCACCAAACACTACAGCTGCAACCAAAATGGCAGCTTCCGTATTACGTGAGTGAAGAGGAGAGATTAGTGGTTGTGATTTACGACTCTGAAACCTTTGCAGCCAAAGATCTAAGCAACACTTTAGTTGAAATATTCAGAACTTCCATTGTTGTGTGTTTGTATTACTGTCCCTATAAACCTGCGAATCATTGTTTGGGAACTCGTGTGTCAACCTGCTGTGTGCACGGATGTGGGGGCACAAACGATCACACCTCTGGCAACACTTGTTCTGTGATGTTGGTCATATAACAATAAAGTTATATGATCTGCAAGTGTTGCCGGCGGTTTGATTTTGTCAGACATGTTGAGCAATTTATCCACTGAGAGCCTATTGTGTATCAAAATTTGAGTTTCAAAATTATACAAGATAAAGTGGGCAGGGACACGGTCAGACACAGTATTGTAACGTTCCACGGAATCGGGGGAAAAATGTCCGTGTGATGAAGCTGTTTGTGATGTGCTGATGGTTCACAGTGTTTTAGCTGATCTACTAGGTGGACACGTGGCACGAGACGTGAGCCGCCTCCGTGTTTGAATTCAGAGAATGCCCTCCTCACATCCTCGTTCGGTGCCACGTACTCAGTTCCTGTATAAACTGTTCAATCAGTTCGACTCCTGACACCGCCCACGCCTTCAAAACACAAAAAGGACAAGTTGCTTGCTTATATATATCACTTGCTTATACTTTGTTAGCCAGCCAGTGGTTCGCACGACATTGCTTAAAAGTTAAAGTCTTGTTAGACATTAAATTTTTCTTTGATGGCCTTAATTAAAAACATAAAACTAGCCAAAAATAACAGAGTGTAAAGGAGGCCTTCGCTGATTTGGAGTTTGCTTCTTTCGGTTCTAGATGCCATTAAACCTTCCGCTGACTTTACATATTTAAAAAAATCACTTGGAGGAACCTTCAGTTCAGATGATGTCATCTCACTGGAGTTGGTAATCACGGTCAACCTGATTTTCCAGAGCTTCCCCAGATGACATCACCTGAACTTCTAATGATGAAAAACTCATCATGAGTTTTTCCACTAGAGGCAGAGAAATATTTTGATAAAGTGAAGTTTAAAAGCACTAATCACCACTTACACCATAAACATACATATAATAAGAAATTAGAATCATGTTGAAAATTGTTGAAGTCGCCCTTTAAATATTACATACAATTTGCTAAAGCTGCATTTAATTTTGTGTTTTATATTTTTACTTTTCTTTGGCTCTTTTTTGGTCTCCACCAACTAAGAAGAAAAATGGTTGTTCGTTCACACATTATTTAGTGACTTTGTCAACAGACAACAGTGGGTTTATTCATGCTTTTTCATTGAAAACTGCTGCCTGCTGTGTCTAGAAATAAGGCAGATAAAACCTCATTGTATCAACTTGCAAATTAAAAACACTGATTCACAACAGCCCCGAAAGTGCCATGGAGCTGTGGAGGACTGCAGAGTTTTCCTGTTTAAATCACGAAATTAGAATCATCTCGTTCATCTAAAACATCAGCGGTCGCGTCAGTGTTAAGACGTGTGAACATTAGTTTTACCTAATCTTCTTTAACTGACATTTTTCTAATTCTAGCAGACACTTCGTAGCAGGGAAAACTATGGGCTTGAAGTAGTAACAGTGGGTACAGAGTTGGTGACTGGAGCCTCTTTATGACGGATGTCTGGTTGTGACCTTTGATTTTAAAAATGCTAATTTAAAACATAAAACAGTGTGAGGTACCTGCCGCTGTTTATGTTTGTTTTGACTAACAATATGCAAGAATTTATTGTGTTATAAGCTTGTCTCCCGGTTGTTACCAACCAGATGTTCAATGTGTTGCCTTTACTTGATCTTAATCGCAGGAACCACGACAACCCAAGCTGACAGACTGTCTGTGGGCCACAGTGTTGGCAGTTGTCGCTGCAGTGTGTTCAAATGTTGGCTCAGACAAAAGGTGACCTGAGGCGACGCAGCAGTTGGCTAGTCCTTTCATGCCGGTTGGCATATCTCTGCCCAAAAGTGTGTGCTCCTTCCAGGCTGTCAAAAAACGGTCTCTAAGTGTGAACTGCCTGCTCTTTGTCCCTGCTTTAACGTTCCATTTAGGTGTTTCTAGACGCGTCCCACTGATTTGCATTAACTGAATGCAGCCTGTGTTTTTTGATGCATGAAAACATGTACAATAATGAGTATGACACGTGTTCATGGAGATTGTTGAGAGGCGTTCCACAGAAAAGCGCTTTGAAAGTGGAACTGTGCAAATGTTTTTCTTTTCAGTTGTGATCATTTCCAGGCTGTTGCCCGGTCAGCACAATAAACCTCAAGCAAAGTGTTGGGAGTTCTTTAGCTGTTACGGAGGTTCATCCGTAATCCGAACCCTGAATCTATTCAACCGACATAATGTGCAAATGGAAAGTCAGCCAGGCTGGGAAGCACCCAGTACCATCCCAGGGACTGGTGCTGGAATCGACACTCTATACTGGCTGCCTCCTCAACGGTCATTCGCCATCGATCTTCAACTCGATAATGCCTTCTTTCACATGCTTATAGTCCTTTTCGTGACGCATCATAGTGTATCCGTGCAATTCATGTTACTGAAGTTTTTAGACATGATATGACGAGCTGTACAAATACATACAGAACATGGTTAATGATTCACGAGTATAAGGGTTCTTTCTCACTTCGGACAAATACCTGTGACAACAAAGCCGGACTGAAGAAGAAACTAGCTTCAATGGATTAACCTGATGATTTTCATATGTGGGTCAGAGGCTTGACTAGTTTTAGTCAAACTAAAGTCGTTGTTTTTTTTAACTCTAATACCAACGTGGTTTCTCAATTACTGTTGTGTGGCATGTCTATGTTGTGCAGTGATTGTTATTCTTACTTTACGGCAGTGTTACAGATATTTCCCTCCATAACTGGCCGTTAATCAGTAATCATGGCAAAAAGATGAACTTGAAATTCTTGACTCTAGTAAATCATCTGCAACTTTCAAAAACAACAGGTTTGTTTATTGTAGCATTTCCTGTAGTTCATTTTCATCATTAATGTCTGTGTTTTTTAAATAAGTGCGCCCAGTGTGGAGGCGCATTACTTGTGTAGCACATGTAAAGGCCGGTGTTGGAAACCCTGTGCACCTGCATACGTCCGGTCTTACTGTGTCAGTGTATGTGTGTGTGCGTGTGTGTGAGATTCAGTGAAGCATTAACCCCGTGTTGTATAAAAGGCCTTGTAACCAAAGGTGTTTTCTCCGCTGTAGGCCACATACAGAAAGCCGTCCTCGTCCTTCTCCTTGTCGTACAGCTGGCCCATAGTCAGGCTGTAAAACACAGCGGAGAGCAGTCTTACTGGATCACACAGTGCAGGTTCAAGTAGATTCAAATGCACTTGTATTTACATCTGTGTCATGAGGGTTGGTAGGGCTGAGAGCCGTAGCTGTACAGTGTGCAGATAAAATATGCAGTACTTACACACAAGAGTCTAAGGTGCAAAGTTTGGCTTAACAACCTGGGAACCCATAATTATTTATAGTGTAAGTTACAAGGAAAGCTCCAGTGGTGAAGAGTAGATTCACTCACGTACACTGCTGAGGGATTTCTACTTTTCAACATTTAGAGTTTCTGCTATTTTGACTTAAAGAAATTTCAGAGGCAGATGTTGTACCTTTAGTTCAAAGCATTTATTTGATAACTGTAGATGACTTTAGTTACTTTTTAAATTAAGATTAATTATTCAAAATAGAGTAGAATCACTAAGGCTGTGACACACCAAGCTGATATCACAGAGCTAGTCTCAACAAACACTAACTGCTTTATCAGCTCGATTAGCGGCACTTAAACAACCCGCAAGACAAGAGCCGACAGCCAGGTTATTATTATTTCCAACAATTTGAATCCAGAAACATATATACTGATGTGACTTAAATTATCTTCTATAAAGGGTACGTTTATTAAGGTATTTGAAGTACTTTTTTTAACTTGTGCTAATAAGTAAGTAAATAATCTGAGTGCTTCTATCACAGTGCAACAAATATGGGCGCTGAGCCGGGAAACCACTATTAAATATGTGTGACCTTTGAGCTCTCCGGCAGACGAGTTAACATGATGTAATAACTCAGTCTACTTGGTTTTCACTGCCCTTATCTTTGGTATATAGCTTCCAGTGCTCTCACCCTCGCCTGTCATCATCATCATCATCATCATCATCAGCATGTTTGTACTGAAATCCTTGTGTTTAGTTCTGGGGTTGCTAGTGTGTCATGGTCCGTTATGGTGCATCTCCCTAATCTCTATCTCGGCCTTTGATGCTGTTGTGAGTCTGCTGATAGTTCTAGGAGGTTTGTTAGTCTCCTTGTGTAATACTGTTCTCCTCTGTTATAGTGTTAGTCAAAAAAGCAAATGCACTGTGAAATGCTTCAAGATTTTCGAAACAATGCTTTGTGTGTTTGTCCTGTAGATGGACTTCAGCTCATTTGAACATTTCAATGCTAACCACTTTAAAAGGCAATTGAGAGTGTGTTTCCTGTGTATGTGTGTCTGTCCACTGTAGGTAGAGTTGGCCACAAACGTGTTTGAGCATTTAAATATTAAAATCGTGAAAAAACATTAATTAAAAGATTTTAATTTTGAAAATGTGTTTCCTGTTGCTTTCTTTATGTGTGCGTGTGTGTGTCTGTCTACTTTAGACAACATTTACATTTAATCATGAATGAAACCTGAATGGAAGCATAAATGTCCTCAACAAGCTGAACATTTTGAAATTTCAACAGAGTTTCTAGCTAAAACCATATTGAGGTAGTTAGGGACCGAAAAACGCACAGAATGCTTCAGCATTTCCATACGTTATTCGGGTTATCTACTGATAAAGATTACGACTACAACAATCCTCTCAAGTAGCTTTTTGCTGCTCTGTTCTAAAACTCAAACAAATGGAAGTTTAACATCAATAAGAAATGTAGAAACGGATTCTGGGAAGGGGCTGGTTAACATTGACAAACTGCTCTCCCTAATGGCCTCTACTGCATTTGACATTGTGTATCACCTGAGAAATTGAGTGTGTCACAGCAGAAATAATAAAAGACGGGCGACACAAAACAGGAAACTCCTAACTGTGTGTAGAATGTGGCCGTGCTCCCACCTGGACTGCGGGACGGTTTTGTCCACGAAGAGGAAGATGGCTTTCTCAGAAGGCAGCTGGATGCGTTTCCTAATGATCCACATGAACTGGGCCACTGTGATGTCAGAGGGCACCAGGTACTTCCTCTTATCAATGTCCACTATCTGAGAGCCAGAAACCTTCTCCACTATCACCTGGAGCACACACGTAAGCAGATGGTTAGATTTTTAACACCGCACAAACAGGAGAGGGCAGAGGTCAGCACAGTCCAGTGAAGCTTTGTTCTTCTTTGCGTACCATGCAACAACACGGACACGGTTAGGGCTGGGCAGAGCCTTTCTCCAAAGCGTATCGTAGCATTTATCAGCCGTTGATTCTTTCTAACGCATCAATTCTCTGAGCTGGAAGAGCAGCATTGTAGGATGGCGCTGCACCGAAGATTCTGGCCAGGAGCAGTAACTGTGGTGCCATTCTTTGTTCCCAACTCCTGACTGAAAGACTCAAGACTGTTTAAAATAGGTTGATTAGGGTCATATTAAAATGTCTCCGTGAACCCATTTGGATCTGGCACACTTTTAAAATCGTAATTTGCCTGAGGTATTGATGAGAATTATTCAGATTAAACCAAGTCATATTTTTAGAATTCGGAAGAGCACAGCTCCAGGCTATTTATCCAATTCTCAAATTGCCAATTGTCAAAATTAACAACAGCAGGGAGCTTAAAAGAGCCTGAGTTGTGTCACTGGTGTCTAGGATTAATAGAGTCTTATTATTAACTGAAACTTGAGTGTAATTTGTTTGGTTTGTATTGTTTTTATGCAGGTTTGAATCTATCCATCACGCTGAATATCACACATACATGTGACATGTTATGGCCTTTAAACCTTTACGTTACACAGCAAAACTTTGCACCCCCCTGTAACTCCACAGATAAATGCTTCCTTACAGCGTCATTATACAATGTCTATTATTCTTTATTATTGGGGTTCTCTGAGCTTGATTCAGTCACTACCACTCTCTCCGTCTCTTATGTAGAGTCCCATGCACTTACTCCTTATCTCTCCAGTTTCCAGCTCTCACTCCCAGTTTTAACCTCTTGACCCTCATTAAGAAGCGAAAAAACCCTCACTCACCGGTACTCTGTCGGGATATTTGTTGCGTATTTTGGCCGACTCCACACATCGGTGCTCTGAGGGAGATACAATACACAAACCAAGAAACAGGAAGTCAGACATAAGTGATGAGTGAGGCTTCTGCGGAGCTTCCTCTCATGCTGCCAAACGCTGCCAAACATGCTCCCAGTGGAAAGATTAAGCCGGGCATTAAGGCCGGCGGCGGCCCAGGTGGACCAGCGAGGGGATGCTTGGTACAGGCTGCAACCACCAAACAAAACCGGCTGTGATTAGCTGCATTAGTCATATCGGTAATCTAAAACGAGTGTCATTATTGTTAAGTTTAAGCGATGAATTTCAGCAGCAGCCTCTGTTAAGCGATACGGGACAATTCAGTAATTGTTGTTCTCAGGGAGCAGCTGATAGTGTTACTATTGTGGGCAGGAGCAGCAGAGACAGAGGCTTAGCAGAGGTCAGAGAGGGGAGGGGCGGGCGAGGGTTCAGCGCTTTCATTAGCCCAGATAAGAGGCCTACTTCTGGAAACAACTTCACAAAAGCAGCAGCCGTGTTTCGTTAAAAAGGAGATGGGATGTTATCTGCAGATAATACACACACACACAGGAGATGGAGGGAGCTGGTGAAAAATGCAACGAGGAAACCAAAGTAGATTCCCATTTCTGACCTTAGCACCTGAAAATGCTCATTTCACATGCTCTGAAATCCTTTAATTGAGATCAGGCTAATTACAGCCAGTGTACAACTGAGAGAAAGTGCTTCCTAATAAAGTGACTTTCCCTCCATTGACTAGCACATCCAGGTATTTATTCAGGCAATTCTACCGGGGATTTCACACAGGCCCAAGCAAGGCAACGTTAAATTGCAGCATTCTTGACTGGAATCTGGCATTGAAATGTCCACATGCAACTCATTTCTGGGCGAGATCAGCTGACTGATATGGAAACGGTGAAGCCTGCTTTGTCAGAGGAGCTCGTTAGCATCTGTCTCTGGCAAAGCAGCGTTAGCCCTCGTGTATTTACCAGACAAGCATGCATGTCGAGCCTACGTGCAATGATAAGGCAAAATGGGGGAAACAGGAGGGAGGGAGCCGGACGTGACAGGATCGCGAAGCCCCTTTACCCAGGGAATGGTCCTCTTTAAACATCCATTTCATCTTTGCTGGATCCCCGCACTGACGCGTGATGCTGGAGGCGGAAGGCGAGCAGCTAAACGAGCGGATGAATGTCGGCGTAGTGTCCAAAAACCCCGACAAAGGCGATCAAAACAAAACGTCAATAAAATCTGCTGCCCGGAGCCTCCAACTGTCCGTCTAGCTGAGGGTGACGTCACTGTCTGACAGACGTACAGCGGCGGCGGTGTTGCCTTCACGGAAGCTCGGAAGTAATTCACATCCTTAATCCGATCCCTGAAAAACATGAAATATCTATTATATTATTCCTGCACGCAGTCTTGTCTGAAAACGTAGTTATTTTACCGAGTGGCGTGTTGGGATGTAGTTTGAAACGACCTCCAAACAAATAAAGCAAAATGTGCTGTGATACAGCTTCAATAACAACGTTTACCGCACAGTTTACATTTTCCCGTTACCCTTGGTAATACGAATGACTAACATCATAAAAATATAACATTTTGTAGTTAACAAATATTTCCAACTCGAAGCCATTATGATCCCATGTTTGTAAAATGTACAGGTAGTGGGTGAGACTGCGTAAAATCTTAATAATAGGACGATGTTTTCTCATAAAATCGACGTTGCGTGAATGCAGCAAACGTTCCACAACCGGCAGCCATGGCAACGACGAGACGCTGAAACATGGCGCGGTGCACGGGATCCAAGCTAAGGAGGCTAACGCAAGCAGCGAGGTAGCTAGTACGACTCGCTTTGGGAAAACAGCGATTTGGCTTCGTTGGCTAATGGATGGATGTTACTCAGCGGGGTTAAAGTTCGTCGTCTACGCCTGTGAGCCCTGCGTGGACCGTTCACGTAACTGGCATCTCTGCTAGCATGAGCATTAGCTCGCTAGCAGGCTGCCGTGATCCACCTCTGCACGAGCGGCGTTTCTGCCCGTACCCATGGCTTTCTACGACGTGTACTCCCACCCAGCTTTGGTTCGATACAAGACGAGTGTTTGCACCAAGGCCACCCTCTTTCTGCTGGTGGTTTTGTGCCTCACCTACATCCCACCTCTGCTGGTGGCGTATCGGAGCCAAGGTAACGTCACAGCCGAACGCTGCCCTGTTGTTCAGTGAGAACAGTCCTGCAGGTGTAAGCCACTTACAGCCATGTTCTTCCAGGGTTCTGGGTCAAAAGAAGCACCTACGAGGAGCAGCCAGTTGTGAGGTTCCAGTATGAGACTTTGCTGGTGGCAGCAACTAACAGTCAGGGCGACTACGTCGCCTGGAGCACCTACCCCAGTCTCAACAACATGCTGGGGGCCAACCTCCGGACGCCTGCTGTGTCTGTAAGAAGAGGTTCACTGTGGCAGACATCTGCGTATTCACTGATGCTGCAGCAGAGACAGTCATTAGCACACAATCAATTAGTGCACACTGATTTTTTTGCTTTTGTTTTTGTACTTCTACAGGTGAGAGAGGTGGACCAAAACCAGGACGGAAAGCTGGACCTCCTGGTTTTTCAGCTACAGCTACCTCTAAAACCTGAGGAACAGGTCTACAGTGTCCAGCTGCTGCTCGGCTTCAGCTACCAGCTCTTCGTATGTATTCCCCCGCACCTTCCGTCTGTCCTCCTGCCTCCTGTCTACTGTGCTGCAGAAATCTAAGATGTTCAAGTCTTGTTAGATTTAGTTCACGTACGAGGTAAAAATCACTTCATCGACCGGATTTCTGAGCATTTTCGTTGAAAAATAAAGACATATGTAATCAATTTCGGCTTTGAAATTTAGAAAACCTTAAACGTGAGTAATATGACAAAAAAAACGTTATTATGAATAGGAATGAGTATATGTTTTTAAATGTGGTGGAGTAAAAAGTACAATAATTCCCTGAACTGTAGTAGAATAAACCTAAATAGAAACATAAATGGAAATACTCAATTACCTAACATTTGCTTCAATTAATTTGTTTTCTTTTATCTTTTTACAAAAGCCAAAAATGTATCCGAATTATACCCAACACTTTTCACCGTTGCAGTTAAAGTATTTTATCGTAATTTGTTTTTCACGTAACCCGATTAAAGGACATTTTCTCGGATTTTCAACTTGCTACTTTCCGTTCTAGTTTGGGGAAGTACATGTGCATAACGCAATTAAACATCCCTCTGACTTCACTATATCAAAGTTTCTCTCTACTTATAGCTGAAGAAACGCCTCCAGATGACATCACTTGGAGGAAGATTCAGTCCAGAATATGTCATCTCTTTGCTCACACTACGGAGTTTGTAATCGTAGTCAACCTGCTTTTTCAGAGCTCCTCTAGATGACATCATCTGAACTTCTAATGATGAAAAACTCCTCCGAGTGATGTCACCCAGAGGAGGTTTTAGCCATAAGCAGAAAAATATTTTGATATAGGGAAATCAGAGAGATGTTTAAAACTAAATAATGGCCATTTACACCTTTCACTAAGTTGCCCTTTATGTAATAAGTCTACAAATATAATCAGGAAAAAGTACATTTTAGCAAATGTGTTAATTAGCGCAGAGTTGCGGCCATTTTGTCGACCCTGCGCCTGTGCAAACATTTCTTGTGTTTTCCCAGCGGATGTCCACAGTGGTGATGCAGAGCCTGGCCTATGTGCAGCACTCTTCTTCTGTCCCTGGTGCTAAGCTGTTCATCAGTGGGGACCTGAGACTGCAGCAGAGGACACCCCTGCCTCACAGGGGACTCTACAACATTTACAATGTGAGGGGAACCGTCTCACTGGTTTTCTAACTGTCCACCCCTTCCCTTGCGTTCTGTTTCTCTCATTTTCCTTATTGCACTGACAGAATTCGAAGTAGAGCAGAAGTTGATGATACCTGTGAATTACTCAGACTCTGCAGGTCATATGGTCCAAAACTAAAGCCGAGCCTGGCAAAGCACTAAACAGGAAGGTGAGGGTGGACGTCTGCAAGGACATAAGCCATTAGTGAAGGTGTAAATTCATAAATGAAAGAAGTTGAAGTAAGCCAGGAACCCTCTATTACATCGAATCCTTTTTTAAGTGTGTAGTAACAGAACAACATTTAAGCAGTTTATTGTAGCAAGGGTCAGGAACGAATACCAGACAGGCACTGAATGACAGCACCTAACCAAAGTAATTCTCAAAATAGACACAGTACAAATATTTCATTGCAGCATCCTACCATGCATATGCTGAGGAACAACATGAATGTATTAATGTAATATATAGAGAAGTTTTCCGTTCTTTTTTGTCTTGATATCCAGGTGTCAGTGATCGATGGCTCCAGCCCCTTTGCAAGTGCATATGACCTTAACAACATCATTAGGAGCTACCAGGAAAGAAACTGTAAGTTGATAAAAGTACTAATTTAGTTTCAATATCCTGTGTATTTGGTTCATTTTGACTTGCAGTTGTCATATTCACAAGCATTTTGAAAATGTGACAATTCTCTCTCCTGCCACAGTGACCACAGTACTGTCCTGTCCCATGCCAGTCTGGACTGTGGGACGACCTCCTGGTTTGCCCTTTGAGCTTAATGCGGAGATCCGCTACCCACTGGAGGTCATCAGATATCCTTTGTGCGTGTGTGTGTTTTAGCTGTGGGTGTCCCGACATACAAATGTATATACATTTTTAACTGTATAACACCCTATAATCAGTGTTGTTGTAAGGGCATAAATATATCACTCTGTCTTCTCACATACTTCACACACACACACAGTGCTGCAGCATCTGCTTCTTCTCACTCACACACAGTTCTGTTTTCTTGTCACTAGTGTTGCCAGTTGAGCTCGTTATTTTCCTTGAAGCAAAAAAAAATCAACTAGTAAAAAATATTAGCGACTTCTTTCCCCAGACTTTCCTTGAGGGGAGTTACTCGTATTTCTGAGGGAACATGTTCTCATCTGGGTGTGCCTGATGAGAACATCATTTTGTTTAGGAAGGCAGCAGAAATGTCAGTCAACCAATCAGCAGCCTAAAGGAAGTGTGATTGAGCTACAGTATACATTGGCCAAAACAAGCTATCGCTGATCCAAACCATTTGCCCAGGAAAACTGAATCCACAGGTTAACAGGATGGGTGCACTGCAGTGTTTGCATATTGGCCAGTTAGAATACTTCAGTGAATATCTGTTAGCATATAAAAATGTCTTAGCCTTCTTATTACTGTAGGGCTTATCTGTATATAGTTAGATAGATAGATAATATATATATTTCAGGGTAAACCTGAAAATCAACCTGCCTTACCAGCTGTATTTGAACAACAAGTAAAGTTTTAGACATATTGAAATGAAGATTATAGAAGGGCTTATCCCATAAGCTCAGCTTCACCACAGCTGACTTTATGTTCTGCACATTGAGTTGACACGGGTTTTTACGCCACGTGTCCTCGCTGGTGCAACCTTTCCTCATTTTACTGGGACGGGGCTGGCGCTCAGACTGGTGCTGGCGCTCAGATGTGCACTTTTGCCCTCTTCTATTATGCAGCTGGGGTGTGAACCATCAACCTCACAGTCAGTTGGGGGCCACTCTTCTAACTGAGCCACTGCTGCCCCTGATGTGAACCTCTCTGTGGAAATGTAAAAAGTTTGATGCCCACAATGGTGTTGAATATCAATTCTTTTTGTAGCAGTATTCGGAATGCTACTCTTGAAGATCATTTGTAAGATCAGGCACAACTACAGTGATGGTAAAATCTCTAATGTAGGCACTGACCCTCACACTTTTGCAAACTATTTTCAAATTTTGTGTTAATTCTACCTTAACCTCTGCCCTCCACCTATCGTCCTGGCTTCTGGGAAACCATCAAATATGCCTGGATTCAATATGTCAGTGTGCTCCTGATCTTCATCTGGGTCTTTGAACGCATCCAGAGATTTGTTTTCCAGAATCAGGTTCTAACCACCATACCTATACCCGTGGGAAAACCTCATCTGTCATGATGCAGTTGTATTTTTTTTACCTTCAGGTACAGGTACACTTTTTCTGACACAATATTACACGTGTCACAATAACTTGATTGTACCTATTTTTTTGCGCAATAAATGCGTCATTTGTAATTACATCATAAAATGATTTCTGCTCCAATTTTAACATATGCTATTATAGTTTAGAGACCACATCTGTGTATAGTTTAAAAGAGAATGGGTATCGTCATTACTTAATACTACAAATCCATGGACTTCCTTCCATAAAAACTCTGACCCTGTCTTTAATACAAACATGATGAGATACACAAATTGACAAAGAAACGTGTCTGTTCATGTGTTCACTATATTTTTAATGGTTTTAGGATTAATAAATGATTGGTACATTTTCACATCTGGAATCTTTAACTGTAACGCATTCATGATTTTTGAATTGTTTAATACTGTGTAATTAGGTGAATGATATTTAAAACATAACTCCATACTTTTCATTTGCCCTGGCTTATTGGTATAGACATAGGGCAAGCTCTGAGTGAAAGGATGGCTGCTGACATTTTTCTTTCTCCATTGCTCTTCAGATGATGCTCCTTTTCCCTAAACTCTAAACCCAAATGCAAAAAAGCTAAATCCTCTTCCTGAACCTCAAAGTTCCACGTCAGAAACAAACTCTCTGCTCAAAACCGCGTATTGTTACATCACAACCAAACTTTGCCTTCAAACATGCACAAACACTAATATTACACACTGGTGGGATCAATTTATGAGACTACAGTGAAAACCTGTCACTGCAGTGACATGAGTTTTCACTTTTGAATTCCACTGTGTACTATACTCAATCAAACTGAAATTGACTGAAAATCTGACAGAGCCATCTTCAGGTTCAGTCTCTTGTCCAGGAAAACTTGGATATATGCACCGGTTGTTCCAGGGATCAAACTACCAACCCTGTAGTTAGGTGACATCCCACTCTACCCGCTAAACCAGGAGCAGCCCATACAAAACGACATGAATCCCATTTATTACCATGGAGCTGGATCAAGTCAGAGATGCATGAGTTATCCACCTCCTCTCCTACGTTCTCTTCCTCTACCTTCATCTGTTCTTTCAAAACAATTAAACTGACCCGGTGATTGTCTCTGTGCCTCCGGATGTTTTGATAAGTGTGCGTGAAGTTCTGCATTGCTGACGATCTTAGCTGTGATGAATTGAGTTAATACAACAGTGCATGTTGTGTTATGGTTAATGGTTTTGAGACGTGTGTGTGTCTTCCGGTTTTGGTAGGGACCAGGTTCGGTGGAGCTGTAATACGTGACTCAGGTTTGACTGAGAAGCTGCTTCTGTGCTTGACTGTGAGTTCTTAGGTGAAGGGACTGAGTCGGCCACACAGGCTGTAAAAACTAATGATCGACACTGCGTCTTCTATAATCTGCTTTGTTTCAGCTGAAGAAAATCTATGCAACCCTCCTATTTTCTGACAGAATATTCTGCTGTAGCCAAGAGGGAAGAATCATGGATCATGGTTTTCATTTCCCATCTCCTCCTCCCTCTGAGTCACTGTCTGTGGGGACGTTTGTTATGGGCATGTCCAGGGTTTGTGTGCGTGTGTACTTAATATTACCTCATTAAGTCGCTCAGTCTGCCAGTTTGGGTTCAGTCACTCCCCATGTGCTGATCTCCATCTAAACACACTCTTACATTTAAACCACTGTGCAGCCTGAGCGCAGCTACAGATAAACACTATTCAAATGATCGACTCCAGAATGAGCAAGGAAACAGAAGAGTTTGAGTCTATAGGTCACGTGGCTCGTCTGTGCTTTGACCTTAAAGCCAAAACTAAAAGTTATTGGGGCAAATCCTGTGGCAGCCACACGTCTGTGAGAGCAGTGCAGTGTCTGTCAGAGGATGAGGAAAGACACGGGATCAGCATGAAGTTCTGTGGAAGCTTCGTTAGATAATTAAGCGTGGACTGAGCCACTGGACGGACACAATAATCATAATAATAATAATAATATCATTTATTACGACCTTCTCAACACTCACGCTCACCTTACAGACACAAAGTGAAACTGTGTTGTGACAACCGCAGAAATGAGTTAGTGCATTTCACTGCATTGTTTCCCTGAAAGAGCCCGAAGGCAAGGTCACCCCCCCCACACACCCAAACTTCACTTCCTGTCCGGGAACTATCTGTTGACCACAGAGTTTTAAAGGACAGGATATTAAAGATATACAGGAAGGACATGTTTCCTTTGTCCCCCGGCTGAATTTTCCAGATTATTCTCCCTTTATTGGACTTTACTAAAATACAGGGCAGAAAAACTCCGGTGATTCAAACTGTGTCCAATACTCAGTGTGTGTGTGTGTGTGTGTGTTTCTGACTGACTGAGCGTCTTTCTCCTCTGGTCTTTAAATATTCATAACATTCATAATAATAGCAAAAAAAAAGGTCTAGCACGTCGTTCCGCCGGACACACACACAAGTCGCTCCGCTTTCTCTCTGACCAGCAGCCCCCGGTCAGCCCACTGTCAGTCGGCCAGCTCCCCACAGCCGCTGGCCACGTCTCCAAAGTCGGACGGGGGGGGCCGGCACAGAGACCACCGCACACCGGCTCCGTCTCCAGGCAGCACGACGCCAAACCTCCGCGACACCAACGCCAGCTCCCCAGAGGAAAAGCCGCTTTTCGGGACCGTCGCGGACGCGCGTTTCCAGCCCGCGGGACAGAGACACGAAGCGGACTCATGTCCGTCCTCACCCGGAGGAGACCCGGGCGTCCTCATCCCGCCCCGGGGCAGGCCGGAGGGGGCGAAGCGTCGGTGTAGCTCGGCACTAACGATCACACACACACACACACACACACACACGCGCGCGCGCGCCGCTGCCGGTGTCGTCAGGACTCGGAGTCCCGGGGAAGACGTGCTCAGACACCGGGACACCGTCTCACAAGTAAGAGCTCAAACATATTCACAGAGCACGGAGCTGATTTTAATGGCGAGCGTCATAATTCACATCTAATAACTGGACATTAAAACTGTTGTGTATTAATAATGTGCCTCTCAGATAAAGTGAAAGTGCATTTGAACAGAAGTGTGTCACAGTTTAGATCGACACATTTCGAACGTGCTGAAAACGATGATTTGTTTTAGTTTATTTGTTTGAAGCAAAGTTTCGTGTTTTTTTCTGTGTGATGCTTTATTAAACACCCGCTTTATCACCAACACACCAGCTGGTGTCAAGACACGATATGAATTAGTGGAAATATATAATAATATTCAGAATAAATTCTGAGTTTAGTTCCGAATATTCAGATCTAAACTCTGAACGTTGACTGTTGTAGCACCAGTCAGAGGGTTGCTGGTTCGAGTCCTGGCTCTGTGTCCCGGGACAGGACGACTCCTCCGGGACAGTGTGTGAGTGTGAAGGGCTCTGGTTACCAGTCAGGTAGAAGTTCAGACCATTTACCATCCAACAGGTTTTTGAAGAAGCTCATTGTGTTTCAGGAAACAGTATTTATAATACCTCTGCAGGAATTCTGGAAAGCAGGAATAAATTCATAAATATGAAATGCTGTAAAATTCATAAAAGGGAAAAAACAGGATTAAAAGTGTAAAAGTTTTTTGCCACTGGATTCATCTTAAACGCCTCAGTAAACGTTAGGCCACATTCACACAGAAATTAGCATCACACTGATACAAAACTCCGGGATTGTGTTAGTTGTGCTGTTTCATGTAGTGTGAGATAGTGAAATATGATCCAGAAAATCCAGTCAGAAGGATGGAATGCGTTCAAAAGCAGACCTTTCGAACAATGCACAGGGGTTTGCATTGTGCAATGTGCAATCAATAGAAATGTGGCGTTCACAGTGGTGATGTGCCCGGTTGACTAACACAGCACCTTCCACGGTGTCGTCACATTGTGCTGCACGAACAGAGACGCAACAAGTAAAAAAAAACTCACTCTATTGTTTATTCAGTTGCTTTAATTTTACATACTCTTAGTTTGACGTGTGCATCCGTCTCATTGGATGATTAAGTGTGACTCAGCCTCTTCAAGGTACATAGAGTCTGTTCCTCAAACATTGTTCGTATCACCTGGATGAAGTGCGGCCTACTGATGAAAAACACTGGAGGTTTTTCGTAATACATGTGCATGCATAAAACGGGTTGATGATGGCTTGTGTGCAGTTTAATTACATTTAGTCAGATGTGGGACTCATTTTAATCGGGGCAATAATAACATTCTTGAGGCGTAAGTCCACATTTGCTGGAGACCTTAATGTGACACCCTCAAGTTCTCTTGGAGTGTCCCTGTTTGAGGATCAGTGACTTATCAGACTGACAGGAGGACCTGGCCATGGGGGTAATGTGAGTACAATCTGTATGTGTGATCGACAGAGTAGAGAAAATTTAAATATAGTGATTTGTTTACTTTGTGATAAATCAATAACAGCAGACAAACACATTTAGTCAGCTTTTAAATATTTGTCCAGTCACTCACTGTGACATCCTAAGTAACATCTAATTTATTCCTCAAGATGATTTATTTATTCCTCTTTGAAAATGAATCAGTGACTCTGTATTACATTGAGCAACTGCTATTTTAATGTTAAAATGACACCAATCTGATGGTTCTTTTTCAAACTAAAAAAACCTGAGAAGCTGGATTTCGCATAGTTACGTCAGCGTTTTATTGGCCCACAGACTGTTGCCTGGCAGGTCAGTTTGTTTCTCATCCTCTGTGCACTGGTAGCCCCGGCTGCTCTGTGCAGCTGCACAACGACACGAAACAACCCCAGGGACTTTGTTAGGGTGATGTTCCATCAGGCAGCTGAGCACAACAGGCAGCGTTACACAGCATGTCCTGACGGAAGTGTACTTTCAGGACTGAGCACAACACGTGCAACCCTGCGACTGGGGCAACACAATGGGCTGGATACAGGTGTGTGTATGTGCCCGCTGTGGTCACTTACATGTAACGGGCTGACTCACTCGGCCCAGCCCTCTGTTTGTGTGACAGGGGATGTCAGCTGGACGCCACACAAGAGAAGCATCTTGTGATGTGGTCTGTCTTACATGTGCCCGGTGAGTTGGGGTCCGTGTTCGGACTTTCTGTCACCATCCTGGGCAGTGTTGCCACAGTAGGTCAGTATTTATGTAGTTACCATTGTTGGTTTTGCAGGTAAGTTCCCTTTTCTTCCTTTTGTCTATTCCCATCTCCACCACATTGGAGCAATTTAGCCATTTCAGTCAATCAAAGCGATTTGCAGATTAGCAATTTTACCACCGCATGTGTAAACAGGCGACAGAACATCTTAAGACTCTACCTCTCTGGATGGCAGGTTTGAGGATGACTAAGAATTACTACTAAAATTAAAATATATTTTAGATGGATGGATATTAAATCCATCTAAAATACATACCATTTACTGAAAATCAACATGATGTTCCCGAAAGACACCCCAGGGCTTGGACGTCCACTGTAACTCCTGTGGTAGTAATCTGGACCCTCGTGGTTCAGGAAAACTGAACATCTGATGTGCATTGTCTCAGTTTTGCAGTTATGAAACCTTCTCCTTCTTGAAGAACTCTTAGGATGCCGTCATGATGGCACGGTGGGCCTCTGTGCAGGGCCATGCTGCTGTTAGCGTGTGCACGTGTCCTGACTGTGCACGTCAGATAAGAAACCTCATTAGGCCTTTTTAGTACTATGCAAAAGACTGTGTGGAGGCGAAAGAACAAGCAGTAATGTTTTGCAAAGCAAAGTAATCCCACGCAAGAAGTTATCCAGTTCATAGCAATGATAGCAACAGTCCCGTGTACATATTGCTGAATGTCCCTGTTGGTGCTATAAGTTTTCCCAGCAGTCTCTAGTGTAGCTAGTTGTCCTTTTACATAACTATTCCAAGTTCAGTATAAAGGTCCAAACAGCTTTTTGCAGGAGTGGAATTGGACCTCATACACGAGGTCCACTAAGCAAATACTGATGGAAACAAAACTGCAGAGCTGCTCCTCCCCAGACCTTCTCGAACTCGGAAAGGTCTACTCCAACGTCTCCTCAGGTCATCGAACTCAGTCAGCCTCTGAGCCCAAAGTGCACGAACCTCCACACTGTTATGTGACTTGACCCGAGTTCTTAGAACCTTTGCATCTTAAGATAAACATAAAAAATTGCCTTACCTAAATAAAGATTAACTTACCTTAAAAATACCAAACTTCCAACAATTCCCCCAGTTTTTGAGTTCTATTCATGGCTGCAACTAATGATTAATTATCAGTTCATTTGCCTTTTTGTTTAATCCAAAGTCGAATTTGAAAGCGGTGTTTTGTTTGTCCAACAGTCCGAAATCATACGATAACAATAAAGGCACATTAAAGCAGGCACTGCTTACTATCGCTACAATTCGAAAATGTTTGCTCTGGAAATAAATGATCTGTTGATTAATATTAAAATCTTTTCTCTACTTCTAAAAGTTAAAGTGCAGGGTAAGACAGTCTGGTGACAGATGTTAGTATTTCCAAAGTAGCAGGGGCAGGTTTAATGATTAATGATTCCCTGAATAGACAGTTGAGTTTTACAAAACACCTTAAGGAAGTAATTCCATACCCCACCCTCTAACACTCCTAAAAATGTGTGACATCACATCCCTTCAGTTTGATCCAGTAAAGTTTATAACGTGTAACTTGTTGTAATATGAGAGAATCTAGTGACGGCTGCATGTGCCGTATTTGGAGTGTGAACAACAGTAGCTATAAGACGCACTGACGCTGACTGACTGGCAGAGCAAGATAACGGCGAGGGTGTGAGGTGGAGTGTTTCTGAGTATCTTGACGTTTTGAAGACGAAGAGCTTATGTCACGGTTTGATGAGCAGATTATGGTTTATTGGCATATGTCAACTCAGACAACTGTGGTCAGTCTGTGAAAACGTTTCCTTTTTTTTTACACTCTTCTGTTTATGAATTCATTTAAATGAGTGGATATGAGCAGAAATGGAGCGCGTCCCTGCCTCTAGTTTGAATATAAAGAAATTTGACTTTCATTGGGTAGTTTTTCGATCCATAATCGTCTGGAAAGGCATCACGAGATCTGATTATTCGTTACTTTAAATCTCTGTTTCCTCCAGTTCACACATATACTCACGTGTACACACAGCGTTGAAACCCACAGAAATAGTTGGATATTCAAAGTTTAAATCCCAAATAGATTAATTTGATTAGACTAATTGGCAAAGCCACACAACCAGGGGTTAAAATGAAGATAAAAATGACAGAACAGAAAACCTAAGGAAATGTAAACAGAACTATTCATCCAGATATTTTTAGCCTGTATAACCTTGTCATAGTGGGATTTGGTTACCGTGTCTGTGGTACGTGAGACGGCTGCTTTTGTTTTGTTTTTTTGGTTGAAGACACGTAATAATCTGTGTAAATTAGCACCATTTTTCTGCTTGACAGGCCAGATTTGTTGCTTCTTGGTTACTGTAATTTCATACCAGCTCCACCGAAACTTGGTTTATGTGTGTAGACAGAGGGAGGACTGGGTGGAACAACAGGCGGTGATGGATTTCACGCTCATGCTACGGCTAGCTTGATTCTCAAACAATGCACGTCGTTAGGTATAATACATTCTAATACCAGCAGAAGATCACATTTCAAAATATAAGAGATTAGAAACTTTAACGTTACCCGTGTCCAAGATCTTCTGTACTGCATCAATTCAAAAGGAATTAATGTAGCTTTAACTGGATTTTTCTATATACATTTGTTAATCTGCTGATTGAGATTCAGCTGAACACTTTTAAACTTTAAATAAATAAATCTTCAGTGCAGCTTCTATAGAAGAAAGATTTCTACGTGTACAGGTTTTTGGTAATTTTTTTCACAAAATATCTTCACGTTGGATTTGGGACTTTGTCTGTTCTGTAAGCGTTATTGAGTGGTGATTTGTAAGTGAAGAATGTGATCCTTTTTTTTCTTGTTGTTGTTCAACATGTCCATTTGTGTCTCCCTCTTCCCACCCTCAGCTCTATATTTTCTGCACAAGAGGCAACACATAAAGCAGAAGAAACTCCAGAGACCTAAAGTGAATCGCAGCCAGCATGCTCCGCTGCAGAATGAACCTCGGCACCGCGATGTTCCTGGTGCTCCTGCAGGGGGCAGTAGTGGTGCTGTTCTGCAGTTGGTACATTCAGCTCAGTCCCTGCCACACTCCCCCCACCAACAACAAAGTTCACGTTCTTCTGCTCTCATCATGGCGATCGGGCTCATCCTTCCTGGGTCAGGTATTCAGTCAGCACCCCTCTGTCTTCTACCTGATGGAACCCGGGTGGCATGTGTGGACTAAACTGCAGAAACCTGGTGCGAAGGCGCTCCGCATGGCTGTGAGGGATCTACTGCGGAGCGTGTTCCAGTGCGACTTCTCAGTGATGGAAGCCTACCTGCCCGAAAATCACAATGTCTCCTCCTTGTTTATGTGGAGTCACAGTAGAGCTTTGTGCTCACCTCCGGCCTGTTCCCTCACGCCCCGCAACCAGTTCAGCAACCAGATGCAATGCCTCCAGGAGTGTGACGGCAAGGGCCTGGACGTGGTGCAGGAGGCCTGTGGCACTTACAGCCACGTGGTGTTAAAGGAAGTGAGATTTTTTGAGCTGGAATCCCTCTACCCACTTTTGCAGGACGCAAACCTAGATCTCCGCATCATCCACCTGGTCCGAGACCCACGAGCTGTGATTCGTTCAAGAGAGGAGTCAGCCAAAGCCTTCGTGAGTGACAATGCCATAGTCTTGGAGCAGAGAAGTCTACCAGCAGCCGAGGTGCAGTACCAGGTCATGCAGGAGATTTGCCGTAGCCACGTCCTCATCAATGAAAGGGCCGTCATGAAGCCCCCTCCTTTTCTAAAGGGCCGCTACAAAATGGTACGCTATGAGGACTTGGCGCGCAATCCACTTGAGGAGATAGCTGCCTTGTATGAGTTTGTAGGGCTGAAGATGACCAACCAGTTGGACGAATGGATCTACAAGGTGACCCATGGAAAAGGAAAAGGATCCAAGACTGAGGCCTTTAAAATCACCTCAAGAAATGCTGTTGACATCTCCCAGGCTTGGCGAACAACGCTGCCACACAACAAGGTCAAACGTGTTCAGGAAGTATGTAAAGGGGCCATGTCATTGCTCGGGTACAGGACAGTAAACAGTGAAAAGGAACAGAAGAAACTTGACATAGATCTTCTGGTGCCACGGGAACCATATCAGTTCAGCTGGTTACCGTCAAAAACGGAACCTCCGAGACTTAAGAGATGAACGACAGACATTTTAATCAAAAGACTACAAGGACAGCAGTCTATGTTCCACGTAGGCTGTAATGCTTCTCAAAGTATTTAGCGAGTGCTGTGACGGAACACTCGCATGGTGTCCACTGTTACAGTATTGCACATTGTAACAGGGGTTTGCGAGGATTCAAATGCGATTCAAATGCGATTCAAATGACAGCACATTAGTATTGTCTGACAATTCAAAAGTAGGGTTGCTACAAGAGCCAGAAAATACTCTGGAAATAAACTGGAAAACATAGTTCCAGATTGGATGAGATTTGATTTTCTTCCTGTTACTTAAAGCCTTATCACAAACAGACAATCCCCTCATGTTCCAAGATACAGTAACTGAGTCTTTACAACCAAAAAGTTAAAGGTCTTACAATTGGTACAACAAGCTGACTTTTAAAGCATTTCTGAAGAAGATACCTGGACACACAAGAAGATAATTCAGTAGAAAGCATAAGGGAGTTGACAGATAATAGCAGGGTTTGAACAAACGCAAAGATGCTGTATTTAAACTGGCCTTGTGTACACAATTTGTTGAACATGCTTGTTCAAACAGAACACTCTTCACTGCTCAAAGTAGATCTTTGCATTCTGGTGTTGCCACAACGTATTCGGCATGCAACACCACGGCTGAAAATTCGTCAGTATTGGAGAATTCGTATATTTTCTCCGTTATCCCCATTATTTGAGGCTGGGCATCATGCCAGTGTCCCTTGAAGGCCTGATCTGTCCCACAGTGGAGGACAGGCCAGTCTTAGGCCAGTGATCACAGAGACAAGACGTTTCACCTACTGACTTTAAATTGACTTACTGAAGCTGCACACAGCAAAAGTGAATTATCTCATTGTCCCACTCACTGGACACAAACTCTGTGTAACCAGGCCACCGGTCCTCGTGTTTTCGTTTCATTTGTACAGATTTTCTTTTCACTCAGATTTAAATAAATTTAAGAATTTTCAGTCACAGTTGGAAAATTAACTCAAAGTGACAAATCATAAGTTACGTCAAAACAAATGGTTTAATTAATCCCTCTTATGTTCTTCAGTGGAATCTGAAATCTGTACGCTGCTGTTCAAGTCTTGAAGTGCAGCAGATAACTTTAGGTCTGCTCATACAGAATAGTTGGTTAAGATGTTTGTGTGTCACCCTGGTAACAAGGTCTAATTATTTATGTATGTTAATAGTAATTATTATAACTTTTTGTATTAATCAACAAGTCTTTACACTGATGTAAAGAATCTGTGTAAAGACATACACTGACATACAAGACAAAATCATCAGTGTTTTGAGTTGATTATGTTTGATGGGTCAAAGGCTCAGACTAAATATTAGGAAAATGTCACAGTTGGGGGCAAACGTTTGCATCCCCCTATTTTGGCATGTGAAAAAGAATAAAAGTGCAGAATCTCCATCATTGTTAAGTGATGTTTAGGGTTACATCTGTAGCTGGGCAACAGTTAGTGCTGTTGCTGGAAGGTCGACCCACCACATGTGGCCTTTCTGTGTTAGGTCTGCATGTTGTTGAGTGGGTTTCCCCCAGGTGGTCCCGTTTCCCCACAGTCCAAACACATGCATGTTGGGTTAACATGCATGTCTGAATGGCCTGAATGGTCTGTCTGTGTATGTCTCTCTGCTGGACCTGAGACAGGCTAGAGAACTGTCCAGGATGTACAAATGTTCTTTCGTTGTCAGAAGTAGCAAAAATCTTCAGTGTATAAAGTTGTAGTAAAATAATAATAATAAAATAATAATAAATTAAGTTAGTTCACAAGTTTTAATCTCCCGTGATAAATTAATTTTAAGTTTGATTAATTTGTAATGAAATAGTATGAAATGCATTGATTGTTCTGTCAGAACACAATGTTTTCTTTGACTCGTTATTTTCATTTTCACTGCCCTCATCATTTTTGTTTGACTTGATTTTATTCCACGGAACCAACTCAAAGTACGATAGATGGAAAGCATGACACAAGTTAGTTGCTAGCTCGAGAGCAGAGTGTGACTAAACGACTGGAGCTTTTACTCAGGAACAGCTGGAGTCCAAAGCAACGTTTCACCTTTTAATAATACATGATGGGCCCAGAGTGGTGACCTGGGCTGCCCCAAACTGCCACCACCCGCCAGAACGACGAGCTAGTAGAGACCGGCACCATGAACGGACCGAATGTGAGCTAAAAATCTTTTTTTTGTTCTTTTAGTTTTGGTTGTTTCATATATTTTGTCACAAAAGAATTTGGCAGCAGTTGGATCCATGCAGATTATTCCTAGTAGGGGAAGATTTTGAATCTCCCCCAACTTATATTATTATTTATGACTATTTGAAGTTGATACGATGATACATAAGTTACATATTTGAAATTTCTGACACAAAAAATGTGTGTAAATACACTACTAATATACAAATCATATACATTTTTTTTCCATTAAGGTTTTTAAAACTTTTTAACTATTTTTAAAAATAGTGGCAACCTATTTTGAGCAACTTGCCTCCGCCTGGCCACCCTGATAAAAGTATCTAAATTTGTCCTGAATATCGCATTAAATCATAATCGATTGAATTTTGTCTGTTTAACAAATGGTAGAGAAAATCCCTACAAACTGATCTAAAGTAGTTACAAATATAAAAGTATTCACCCCTTTTAAAAGTAACTCACCTAAATCGTCTCGGGTGAATCTATTTGGTTTAAGAATTCGTGCAATAAAGTGAATGAGTATCTTGACGAAAAACCACACACGGAGACAAAAGGAGACTGTGAAAAGCTCATTGTGCTGAATTACTTCAGGTTTAAAGTTTAATGTTTCAGTGCATTCCGAGTGCAGATGACAGCAGAATGTGGTGTGGGACGACAGGCACAGGGCTGCTTTCCCTTCGTGATATAACCGGCATTAGTCCTGCAGGAAATGCTCGCACACGTGAAGTCTGAGGCTGTAACCGAGGCAGCATGTTCAGTGTAGCACGACACTGGCGTTCACTCGAGAAAACGCAGCATTTAGAGCAGCATTCCACAATGAATCACAGAATATTGTCACGTTCTGAGGATTAGTGTAGAGACAATTGCTTATTAACAAATGATCTGTAATATTTAACGATAGGCTGTAAATTAATAGATTAACATGAGGATAAAGGACAATAGGACCACTGTGTTAAAAGCGTCGCTCAAAGTTAATGTTGCTGAGAGTTGGAATGAGAGTGTGTGTGTTCCTCAAGACATCATGCGGATGGAGGAGTGTGTTTGCTGAGCACACAATGTCCTGTCTGTGTGCGTGTGTGTGTGTGTGATGTGGGGGGGAGGGTGTGTGTGTGTGCAGTAATGTTTATGGATTTTCCAGTGGACTGAGGATTTTATTTGCATGCTGCTCCATCAGGTGTTGCATTAATCGATATTTCCGTAGCTGTCAGCAGTCGAGAGTTGAACACGGCACTTTTCTAACAGTGTTTCGCAGCAGTGTTACAGAGAAATGATTTATTGTTTGTCTTTATTGTTGTTTCTTGTCACCGTCCTCGTTATCCGTATTTATGTCATCAGCTGTAAAAGCTAACCATAAATCAAAACTGCATATATGTGATGTGACACAAGAGGATGTGGTGTCAGCCATAAACGCCCGTTTATAGATAGACTGAAAATATTTGAATGACTATTTGGAGACAACGGGAAGATCAACATCATGTGTGTTTTACTTTGGAAGAAAGACTGTGTTCACTGTGACAGACGTGGAACCCTTGACAGTTGATCTTCAGTTCAGGTGCCGTGCCGAGGCTTGAGCTGACAGACCTGCCACTTTAATCCTGCGATTAACGGAAAATGATTAATGAAGCAGAAACTTTGTGATGCTGATGACTTGAATAAATATTTACTTGGAGCCGTTGTCATCTTTCTTCTGTCCCTGGTACAATAATGGAACCATCCTGGATTCAGTGTTTGTGAGACCACGTCTGTGCATCGCTTACATTCAGGCGCCACCTGCCTGCCAGCGGTGGCACAAGAACCCGGAGTCAAAGGTAAAAGGGAAGGTCTGCTCAGCCTGCACAGGATCTAAAATGTACTTGAAGCTGACAAACGCAGGTTCAGAGCTACAGATTTTTGCTTGAAGCTGCTGAAACATCAGCAGCTGTGTTGTTTTTGTTCCACTAGTAGAAAACTACCTAAGTGAAACTGTCATTTTCACTGTGGACAACGTCCATCGCTGACTGTGGCCTCTCTATGTTGGGGGCCATGCTGGTTTGGGTTTCCTCAGGGTTCTCTGATTTCCTCCACAGTCCAAAGACACGCACGTTTGTGAGGTTGAGCTTGAAAGGAAGTGGTGTTAACCTGGACAAGGAGCAGAAGGAACTGAGTTATGGTTGGCTGAAGCCTTCTTCAAGTAATGAAAACGTGTCAGCGTTAGGTGAATTGCTGACTCTAAATTTCCTGTAAGTGTGAATGGTTGTGTGTCTGTGCGCACATCTGTGTCGGCGCTGAGACAGACTGGAGACCTGTCCACGGTGGATCCTGCCTCCCAATCAATGACAGCTTGGACAGGCTCCAGACCCGTGACCCTGAACAGGAGAAGATGGATGGATGATGTTTTGGCCTCTTCTATTAATTTTTAATACAGTCACCACAACATTTAATTATGTCCACCACCCACTATAACCTCAGTAACAAACATATCGTAGAATTATGACCTTTGAGACAGTTTTTGTTTACATGAAAGTGGAGTTTCATTTTAATCTCTCTGAATCATGATGTCCAGTAGAAAAGCCTTTCAGATTTGGTTTTCTGACTCAGGTTCCTGCTGGAAGAGACCTGCAGTCCACGGATGCTGCACCAGCATAACACAAGTGCCCAGACGTAAACAGGAAGCCAGGCAGATCTGCCTTCAAATTAAAAGCTGCCCTTGACGCTTGTTCTTTGTTTTGTTTTTTTTAGCTTTTATGTTCCACTTTTTGATTTTTGAAAATGCTTTTTGCACTTTATACAGTTCCTTTGAGCTGCTTAACAAGTGAATTTCCCCACTGTGGGATCAATAAAGTTTGATGTCATCTTATCATAGTCGTCTTAAAAGAAAGAATCAAATCTGATTTTAGAGACGAATCCTGTGATACCAGCTTCATCTGGGAGCATCTGAATCAGCTGTCACTGCAGAAAGCAGCTCTTAAAGTCATTATGAATGCACACAATAACACCCAGACCTCATTTTGTATTGTTATGAATGTTAAATACCAGCCTACATGAAACCAGCAGAGGGCCACACTGACCCACCAACACACAGGACGCATCTTTTTTACACACTGTACCTCTGTCAGTCCAGACTTGTCAGTTGGTTTGTTCTAAGCTTTGGTCCCTGTGTCCATCCTGTGAGGTATAACATGTCTATGACAAATAGACAACAGGCCTCCCGCCTACCGCAGTTTGTCTCCTCTCGGTGCGGATTCTTGTTGAGATCATTTTGGAAACTTTCCCAGGTGCCTTCATGAATCCACATCCAGGTTTGGACTGTTCTCGGCTGAAGAAGGCTGAATTCATTACCTCTGTGCGAAAAAAGGCAGAGAAATCTTTGCTGACGAGAAGTTTGAGGTCTATAGAGCAGCTGAAGATTGACCAAAAGCCGCTGAGTTTTCAGCTCAGAGGAGGGGATCAGATCACTAACAACGGATTTGGAAACTTGATCTAAAATGTGCTGGTTACTTTTACATTTGTGAAAAGTGAGTAAGACGTGGTTTTAGTGAAAGCTGCACCTGTCGAGAGCTTCCTTCACTGTTCAGGAGCTGTGGACTGCCTGAGACCTCCAAGACTGGACAGTTCTCACAAGGTGGACACACACCAACAACAACAACAAAACAACAAGGCCAGACTATCAATTTCCAAGAGAAATCTGATCTTTGCTGGCGCAGTGATCTCATGCTAGTTTGTGACTGATTTGTTAGACTAAATGTGCATCTTTCTTCCACTGATCTCTCAAAAGGACTCTGAGGGTGAACTCTTTCCGCCTGACGTCTGAGCTCATAATAACGCGTTTGGTTGTGTCCTTACTGAGCGTAACATAAGAGGCTGCAGCTGCTGGATCCGTTATTATGCAGAATGAGCTTAGATCATTCGAACATGATTTAAATCCAGACTCAAAATGCTAAAAACCCTGTTGACAGTGGCATAATTGTTGTATTTCTGCATCTGCACATTACCACAGTGGTCCACATGTAGATGGACAAAGGAACACAAGTCGAAATAAAAGCTTGTTTTTAACACCAAATGCTGAGTTTCCTCCTTTGCGTTGCCAGGTGTTCGCTGCCACTGCCTCTTCGTGGCTCTTTCTGTCTTCAGTAAAGCTGCTCCGTATCTCTTAGGCCGCTTTTGCTGTCTTGATGTCTTGGTCCTTAACAACAGCAAGATGAATCCACGTCTGATCCTCCTGCTACTGTAATCAGCGGTCGGATCATCAGGAAACGCCAGTGATCCTGTTCCTTTGGTAGTCATACCAGAGTCTTTCAGATGATTATGGATTATGAGCTGTTCCCTCCTTCTCCATAATTTTATCTTCCCACCATTCCACTACTAGTTAATCTTGGTTTATTTAGTCCAAATCAGGCTTTTTTTACGTGTTTTCTGGCAAAATTCTGATTGATCTTGCTGTTCTTGAGCATTACCTCTATTTAACTCATAAAACCGTCTCTTGCCTGTAGATTTTGACAGTGGCACACCAACCTCCTCAAGGGTCTTCATGACTTGGATTGATGTTCTGCACTCAACCTTTAGGCATTTTGCAGTTGCTGTGCTGCCAGTCATTTTTTCTTTTTCAGAACATTTCAGATAGTTGTCAGCCTTTGCCTGGGTTTTTTCCTATGTCTCCGTTTGGTTTCAGCTACCGACGGCCTTCTTTAAATGTACAGACATCACAGTAGAGTAAAGTCAACTACCAAGTGTAAATTCAACAGATTATTCACTTGATTTGTCCTGCAATAAGGAGTGAACACTGAAAACTGCTTGTTACCAACTGTCCAATGGAGCTTCTGAAAATGAGGAACACCTTTAATTCCTAAGGACTTAATAAATACTTTGGATTAAAGGGGAAAATCTAGACTTTAATGACATCCGGATTATTTCACTAATGACTTCATTACTCAGTGTGCAGGTGTACAATTCTAAAAACTGTGTCGCTGTTCTACTTTTGGAGCCAAGGTGTGATGTGGGAATTTCCACTTTTAAGCCAAAAACGACACAAATGAAGACCGCACGTGACGCTGAGCTGATTGGCTGAGATGTGAATCTCTTGTTATTTTAGACATTGTGAAATTCTCATTTCCAAGCTGCAATAACAGAATATTGCCCCATGTTTTGTGTTATTCTTGGCATGAAATGAATATGTGAACCTGGATTATATCTGGGCTTGTTTCAGATTAATGTGACCCTCATCAGAGGAATGAAGGGACACACACATGCAGCCGCACTCAATTTCTCAAATCAACCTAAATGTTTTTTAATAGGTCATGTTCAGAAACAGATGAAAACTGAGATATTAATGGAGGGAAGCTTCAAATGATAGTCAAACCGAAAAGAAGAAGATTTCTTTAATTACAGATGAAGCCAGCAAAGTCCGAGATGAAGGAACCCTTCATCGGGGACTGACGCCTTCTCTCCTTCGGAACCAGGATGAGCGCGATTGGACTCGCCTCCAAAATAAAAGCACAAAGGGACGGGCCAACCCAGCGGTTCCGTCTGGGCTTGCGTCTGTGTTCGAGCCCAGAGAAGTGACGTCAGCTGCTCCGCGTGCTTGTCCGCTCGCGGAGTGTCACGCGCTTCACACGACGCTTTTTCGCGGCGCGGCCTTTACTCTGAAAGGCGCGAGCGGAAGTGCGACTGCGGCGCGGCGGTGCAGCTGCGGCACTCGGAGGAGACGGACGTGCGGACGCGGACAGTCCGCGGAGCACCGATGGCCCCGCCGCCCGCGGAGTGAACGATGGGCTCCGCGGCGTCGCAGCCATGGCCGGATCCTGCGCCAGAAGCGCCAAGGACGGGGACGCACGCGTGAGCGCCCCCGCGGACCGCGCGGAGGCTCGGGACTTGGCCGAACCTCGGGAACTGTCTCTGGAGGAGGTGCTGAAGTCCTACGAGCAGCCCATAAACGAGGAGCAGGCGTGGGCGGTGTGCTACCAGTGCTGCGGCGGGCTGAGGGCGCCCCGCCCGCCGCTCGGCAGACTGAGCCGGGTCAAGGACCCGTCCTCCATCCTCCTGCACAGGGACGGAACCGTGTCGTTGCTGCAGGAGCCTCCGAGCAACGGTACCGCTGACCAACTTCCCCCTGTCCGTCCGTGTGTGTGTGTGTGTGTGTGTGTGTTTTCAGCACAACTCGACTGGGAAAAAGTCGATTTTAAAAATGTGTCGTAGTTGGTTCGACGTTGTGTTTAAATTCTGAATGTCCACAGATGGACCGTGTCCACGGATGGACCATGTCCACAGATGGACCGTGTCCACAGATGGACCGTGTCCACAGATGGACCGTGTCCTCTGCTCGGTCCCCACACACACAATCTTCTCAAAGCGTCTCCAGTGTAAATGTGAAGATCACAACAGACGCAAATCAGGTGCGACTTTCAATGATCTGGGACCGAGCATCATCTTCATCCACAGTCTCTGATAGTTAGCGAGAACCTTGAGCCGGACAGGGAGGCAGTCCCAGTCCAACCAGGACCACTTGGACGATGCATTATTCATCAAGCCCAGCTCGTGTTTTGGAGAGTTTTCTGAGCATCCGTGTGCTCACTGCAGTCCGACAACGTCACGACAGACACGTGTCTTTACATTAGGGCTTGTGTTTCCCGGCTCGGGTCTGTCTCACACTTGTTTTAAGTCAAGTCTCAACCTTTTTTCAGTGTCATCGCATCTGGAACAAGCATCTGTGCTCAGTTACAACTTTGCAGCACCTGTTAACATTCCTCAACAGGTGCTGCAAAGTTGTCTCCAGGCAACATTTGATACACGTTGCTCGGCAACACAACGATCTCTATCATAAGTAGTTGTAAAATGTATTAAGTGTTCAAACTTTCATGTCCTAGTGAATTTAAACCCTCTGTCCGACAGGATGTGGTGGTATTAGTGGTGAGATTCCAGTACTGGGCACCGGTTCCCCCCGTGGACCACGGGGCGAGGGGGGGCAAGAATAATAAAATGACTGAGATCGTTAAGTGTCGTTGGTTTATGTTTGTAGCGAGTTGGTCCATAAGCGAACGTCGTTGGCATCAGTGCACTGGTGGAAATCCCTTAACCAGGATGAAGTGAGTCTGTTACAGTGCGTCTGTCCACAATATTAATGCAGCCGGTCAGCTAGAGGGCCACTTCCTTTTTCTTTATGTGGCCAAATTCAATGCCAAAGGTCATTATGAATGCAGGCGGTTTTTATTCTCATTTGTTGTGCACACAGGTGCGTCTTAGGGTCACTGAAACCGTACAATTCATGTGAAATTAGGCTGGGCCCAATCATTTGCTTTAACGGTTGAGGTTATGAGTTTGTTCCATGAGGAACATGCCTCGTCAAACACTCTCCCTACAAGGTGCATTAAGGAGCTGCTCCAGAGCTTTCCGCTGCATCAGCAGATAGTCAAACGTTGGCGGCCGGAAGAGCCAAGCAGGAGGAGCATTACAGGAATGGAGGCAATTCCTTTACATCTTGAATGTTTGTCTTTATCATTAGCACAAGTCTGCTCTGATGATTATGTATTTGACAGACGAGGCTCAGTCTTTGAGAGTCTCGTAACATCAGTATTCTCAGCAGCTCGTCCAGACCGCCTCCAATGACTTTCTGTTTCCGGGAAATCTACACGTCAGCTTGTCAGGACTCTGCAGAGGAGGAAGAAGTTAACGTGCATCCAAATCTGAGCTGGGACTGAAGCTGCACCTCGCAGCATTTTAATGCAAACAGACACCTGATTTATCCGCCTGAGTCACTGATGCTGCAACAAAGAAAAGACATCTCGTCCTCACTGACATGCTGCACATTCACTCTGTTCACCAGATTACATTGTGGTGTCTGCGATTAATTAAAACCTGGGGTAACGGCCGTGCGTGGAAAGCTGGACTCGCCGACATCTCTGCTGTCATCGCCGCTTCTGTAGCGTCCTTTGGCGCCAGACGTGACAGACTGTCCCTGTTGGTCAACACGAGAGCGTGCGTGCAGGTTAGCGACCTCCCTGACCTCAGCTGCTGCTCTGACAGTGTTGTCTGCTCCTCAAACTGTTCTAATGCAAACGCTCGGTTCCTGAATCAGCTCAAAGATGCTGTTTTTCAGTTTTGGCGTGCACGACTCCTTCAGCTAAGGAGCTGGGGGACGTGCAGTGGAGGGTGTCCTCTGTGATCTTTGGTGGGACATCTTAGTGTCACAGCTTGTAAAGCCAGTTAGATTCAAATCCCAGTGTCAGATGCTTTGATCCAAAGTGACACAGACACAGAGGGTCTCAGAGGTGTTTTCCAGCATTTTGGTTTTTGAATATTGAGAGTTCGGCTGGTGATCGTATGGAGTCGGGTAGCTGGATCATTAGACGGCCTTTGAACCGGATGCTGGCAGCTACAGGAAGCCAGTCCAGAAATCTGAGCAGTGGGGATTAAAGATGAGACCGGCCAACCTCTTCAGAGGTTCCATCGTGCTGCTTGTGGCCCGCTCAGCGGGGCGCTGCAGTGAGTGAAGCTGGGGACAGTCAGTGATCCTCAGGGTAACACTGATGCAGTGTTGTACTGAAGAGCCGGGCAGGAAAACTAGAACCTCAGTCTTTGAGAGGTTGAGTTGAACGTGTCTTTCTCTGATCCAAGCAGAGATGTGTGACAGTGGAGTCGTCCAATGCAAACGCAGACGGGGCCGTGCCTCCTCAGCTGAACAGTGATGGGATCAGCCGTATCAGCCACTGGTAGAACCCAGGCCCGCGGCGTGGACAGGGAAGAGAAGGGGGCCCAGAGCTGAGCCCTGTGGAGAGGCACTGACAGCTGGGCACTTGCTCCTGCCGAGACACCTCATCTTCTGTGGGGCCAATAGTTGAACTTCACAAACAGACACAAGTCTGTGAAAATTGGATTTCCTCTTACCTACTGATGAGCACTCGATCAGTCCAGATGCTGTGAAGGATTTGCTAAACTCATTTTAAGCCTTTGCCAAAAAAAGGATTGTGGCCGCTTTAACACACATGAACAGAACTAAGAAAAACTGCTCATTGTTTTTCTGCTTGAGGAAAAGATGTGTTTTATTCTCTAGAATAAGCCAGGGTATTCAAATAGAAAAAGAGAAAAGAACTTGCTCTGAATAAGTAGTTGAACATTGGCAAGTTTATTCTGTTAAACTGGAACGACGTGATGGAATAATTAAGACTTGGAATCTGTACAGACATCACCGTTGTACCTCAGCCTCATTACGTCACATTAGGTGGGTCTAATTGGAATATTGTGACCTGTAAAATCTGCATTGCAGCAGCACTGTCCCATATTCCACGCGGCTCAGATTGACTATTTCCAAATGAGCTGCTGAAAAGCCCTGATTTGTCATATCTTCCTCCTGATTAGCTGGGCTGCATCCTAATCTGTGAACAATAAATAGACAGAGGAAAGGATGAGCTTTGGAAGAACTTGAGTTTTATAAGTATTATTATTATTATTATTATGACTGCAGTAATTGTTCAATTTGAAATGAATCTCCGAACAGTTTGTGTTGAAGGCTGCTGAAACAAAGACAGGAGGCTAAAGGACAAGATGATTCACAGCGTGTATTTAAAGCCAGCAGGAAGTCAAAGTCCAGATAGTGTTGCTGTCATGCTGTCAGATAAAAGCTGCATCACCTAAATGTCAACTGCTTCTTCAGGATAAAAGACAAGAAGCAGTTTTGACTCGCTGACCGTGCATTGTTGAAACATGAGACTCCGGAAAATGACTGCATCCCTCTGCTCCTCGAGAGGTTGGGAAACAAATTCTACCAGGCAGAGGAGCGTTTTCTTCACTTCGCTGTGTCGGGTTTGTATTTCATCGATAAACATGAAATTTCAGTCATCTCTTTTTTGTATTTACAGTTTCTGGATTTCTTGGGTTTTGGGATTTGGACAGAATCGTCCAATTCTTGCTGACAGATATCAGAAAGTTTATTCAGGCTTCAGGCTGGATGTGAAGCCTCTTTTCTTGCCTCTCCGCTGACTCCACCATCTTAGTAAGTGAGTGCCTGGTTCTTGGTCCCCTCTTGGCCTTAGACTGGACAACTGGCTAACACCAGGTCCTGGAGTCCTGGTGGTCCCAAACCAAACCCATTTCACAAATGCTGAGTGTTCCATGGAACATTCGAAGCTTGAGAAATGGCTTTTTAATGTACCACTGTTCTCATGTGTGTCTCACCACACACCAGTATCGGGAAAAGTTCCCAGGACTTAATTTTTGTCCTGACGTGCAGCGTGAACAGTGGAGCTTTTTATGCACAGGTGTGTCTTTCTAATTTGTCCAGTCAAGTTCAAGACTCTTCTCAAGAAATGATTTTTTCTTTAAATGTAACCGTTGTTTTACCAGCAGGACCTTTTGAAATTAAAAACCTATTTTAGTGTCCTGGCTAATGTCTGCAAGCAGTTGACTATTGCTCTGAATCCCAGCAGACAGGCAATGAAGTCAGTTTTCTCCACTGACCATGAAATGAAAAGATTTGTTGATTTGAAAAGTGCAATGGTCAACTTGATAAAGTCTTGCAGGAAGTGCTGCAGGTCATTTCAGATTTCTCTCATTCTCGCTTTGCTGCATTTTTCCACCTCTATCGTTTGTTAGGTCTGCTCTTCTTCTGCACTTTGTGGTTTCTTTGAATTGGTGTTTTGAACCTTATTACCATGGTAACAGGTGGCAAAGTGAGTCTTGGGAGGATATGCTTGTTAGTGTGTGTGTGTGTGTGTGTGTGTGTGTCTGCTGGTGGGTTTGAACTATTTTCCATCATTAGACAGACTAAAAAAGTATGTGGCTTTAGGCTAATGAGGAGGAAGACTGCAGGGTGTCGGGGCGAGGAGGGTTATCAGGAGGTAGCATTAAGTTAGTCAGCCAATTGAGAAGGGAAGGTCCAACATTTGCCTGCTCTGACTTGGCTTGGAGACATCCACGGATCCTTTGTCCCCTAAGTGTGCCTTGTGATGTAGACTGGCTTTCCCACAAGTGTCACGTTAACTCATAACCAAAGCGCTAACGGTTTTGAGATGTATTCGCAGCGTGCCGTCTGCAGCTCTATGGGAGAACCTGTAATGCCTCAACGTCGCTCCCGGGGTCCGTGTGGCTAACATTCCCCCTGCAGCGTCCTGCCCTCCTTTGTGTTGCCTGACTGTGGGAAAGGCAGCGGCTCTGCCGTGTGACCGTGGCCATGCATTCATTGAGCCTGTCTGACAGGTTTGCGGGGTGATCGTCTCTCTCCTGTGGGAAGGGCGTCGTAATAGAGCTTCTTCTCCCTCCTGCAGTTTCTGTTGCCGTTCTGCCTTTTGTTGCAGAACGAAGCAGCGTCTGTGTCCAGGTGTCCGGAGGTGACCTGAGGCGTCCTGCTCTCAGACAGAGAGGATGCTGTGTCAGGCCGACCCCCACCACCAACACCACCCACCCTCCCAGAGACTCTTCTTCTTCTGCTGATCTCTCTGATCTCGTTTTTTAATCACAGTTTCTTCTTTCCCTCCGTCTGTCTCTCTCTCTCTCTCTCTCGGTCTCTGTCTGTCTTTGTCTCAAGCTCCTGCTCCCTGGTCTGTCCATTCTCCAGTTTCTCTGCAGTGAAAGCTGCTGATCAAGGAGTTTCAGGCCTCTTGGGTGTCATTACTGACATCTGAGCTGGGGGAAAGTGCTTTTACCGTCTCTCTCTCTCTCTCTCACACACAAAAACACACATACAATAGTGAATGACTCTACAACTGCGGGACATGCGGAGTAACACGTTAGATTTAATGAATAAAACCTTAAAAAATGTGGGTTTTTATCATTTCTATTAAGTTCCTGCCTGCGTGGCTGTTAGTGACACAGATGGAGCTGGCTTTAAACAACTTTCTTAATTATCTAGCTCAATTTGAGTATATCACGTCTTTGGATGGAATTCATACAAATTCAAACATCCATTAGTCCCCAGTTTCACAAATTGTTTTTCATTTAAGTCAATTCAGTTCTGAAGCCTTTCTCTCCTTAGAAGTGGAACTAAGCCGACTTCTAATGCCCCGGTCAGAGAACTCAGTGAGCTGCTGAGCATCTCCCCTGATTTTATTCTAAAGCGATATGATTTGTATCACGATACAGGGCTTAGAATTCAATATGATACGATGTTTTGCAATACTGTAAACAATGCAATATATTGATATTTGTTTTATTATGTAATTTTAACTACTATAAACCAAAGACTGTACATAGTATCACAAAAAGTTACATTTAAATTTCTTATAGTGTTTTTGGAATCAATACACTACCACAAAAAGTGAATATATTTTCTTACACACCCTGACAGTCTTGGTAAAATGTTTTGTGGACGATTGAAACTAAAAAGTTGAATTGTTTCGAAAAACAAACATAAGGTGAAATTATTTGCCAACGTGACAAGATTGTCCAAATGGTGAAGAACAATTGAGGGAGCGTCATGATTTGGGCTTTGGTGCCTCGGGGCCTGTGCAGCTTCATCACTGAGGAGAAAAATGAATTCCCAAGCTTATTGAGGGATCCTTAGGGTAATGTGAGTGGGGAGGGTTCTCATCGCCATTTCCAATTTAGGATAACAAATTCATAAAACTCTGCTTAGAAACAAATGCCCTTATTGAGCCTTTCATTAAGTTTGTCTACTTGAAAAGGTTTCTGAAATGAAAGAAAGAAGCTTCATCAGATTAAAGTGGAATTTGTTTGAGGAAAATTTTAACGTTACATTTTTTCTTGCTGTTAAATACAATAATAACACAAAGCAACAGTCAACTGACCCTAAACTTAACTGTGCAAATGTCATTTGGAAAATGTCCTGAAGAATAATCAGTTCTGTGTTGTGTGTCTTTGCCTCTTCAGATGACACTGATGGGCCTCCTCTCTTACCCACTGCAGAGCGACAGGTGAGAAAGAATTTCACTGGGCATTTACTGAAGGTGTCAGCTGTTATAAGACCTGTGCTGGAGAGTCGTCTCCTGGGTGGCACAAACTGTGTCTCACAGAGCGTGAAATCCTCCCGAACATGCACCAAACTCTTCTGAAATTGCACTAAGTTTGACATCCCTGTCCTCCACCTGTGCAGCTGGTCCAGTCGCTGGGCGTGGCCATCTACAGAGCTCTGGATTGGGGGCTTGATGACAGCGAGGAGCGGGAGCTCACGCCCCAGCTGGAGAGCCTCATCGAACACATGGCCGGAGGAGGCCAGGGCAGAGAGGGCGACAGCACCGCTGGCAACGGTACCACAGACGAGGGGTACAGCGGGCAGGAAGAGGAGGAGGAGGACGACGAAGAGCAGGGGCAGGAGGGAGCAACGAGGCCGGTGTATACGTTCCGTCAGGTGATGGCGCTGTGTGCGGCTCGGCTAGCCAACCCCAGCTTGGCTCCGGATCACTACCAGGCTGTTTGCAGGGCTCTGTTTGTGGAGACTCTGGAGCTGCAGACCTTCCTCATCAAGATCAGAGATGCTAAAGAGGTGAGAACTGAGAATGTTAATGGATTGAATACACACATAACTGGCGTTTTGCTTCACTCGGTAGATTTCGACCTGCTCCTCGCTGTGTGTGGGCTCACTGAATTTAAAATGCTTCCAGCCTTGCTACGATAATCCTGTTTACGTGCCACAGAGCAGAGACGGAGAAAAGGCTGAAGATGCCGCCTCCGCAGTTTCCCTCCAGTTCATGCGGGGAAACCGTTAGACGTTCTCATTTTTCCACGTGTGACCGAGTCCGACAGTGATGTGCGCACAGTTTGATTCTAATGTATGAAGGCTCCAAAGATGAGTTATCATCAATAGTAAAACAAAACTGCACCTAAATAAAAGTACAAATACATAAACCAAAATCGAATCTATTAAAGTACCACACTGACATTTCTACCTGAGTAAAAGTAAGCACAGGACTCGTATGTAAAAGTGCTCGACATATATCAACAATATCAGATGTCATTGTATTTCCTGTTGCCTATTTCCTCCATTATGTTGTTTTGTTATGTTGTACAATAAAACCAAAATACTCACAAGACAGTGAAAACGACCAATTAACTGACAGCTGTGGAGCCAAAGAGGCTTTAATCAGACAACAGCTGGGCTCTTTACTCCAATCTGAACCGCAGGAACGAAAGGAGCTGGACCACTCCAGTTCAAGTAGGCTGACATAACCACGCTTTAACCAGTTATTGGTTATGAACATAAATTACAGGTTAAAGTTGTTTTGCATCGTTTGATCCTTTTTCACTTTTCTTTCCCACAACAAGTTACAGCCTCCCGCAGTGTTTGCTCTGTAATTTCAAGAATTAAACACTGATCCTCAGATAAAGCTGAGGTGGATGGATGGAAATAAGGTTTGGATGCACAGAAAACCCCCTTAGCATGTGAAGGTCTGGGGAAAAGTTGTTAAAGCATTTTGTAATTTGCACCTGATTGAATCTCGGTAAACACAGTGGCTGGTTGCAGTTTGATGTTGCTTAAGTTCTTTCTCAATCTCTTTGTGTGCACGGAGAGTCCGGCAGGGCCCCTTTCAAGTCCGGGAAACCTTCGGAGCGCTGCTCATCTTCTTATTTCATCAGCTTTGACAGAGCGAGGTGGACGTCACATTCAGTGACCCCTGTTTAAAGCCACACAGAGAAACACTGAGCATAACCCGGGGATTCTCACGCTCCTGTGCGGTGAACGCAGATCTCTGTGGGCGAACAGACATTCGGGTGAAAGGATCATCCCCAGTTGAGCCCATGTTGTAAATTTATTTTAAAATGGGGGAAATGTAGTTTTTCTCCAAACTGTAAATGTGCACACAAGTGACGACATGTTGCAGATTTATATATTTTTAAAGCTAAATAAAAAAAAAGGTTACGATTAAAAACCAAAATCTAAAATCACTTCTTTGTTGTGGTCAGACTCCACCTGAGTAATACTGAACTGTTTGGACCCAGAGGGGCGGTTAACTTTTTCAGAATAACAACCTGAAGGGCCTTAATCTTTTAATTAGTTTTATGTTTTAAGAGTTTATGTTTTAATTTTCTTTAATTAGATGGGTTTATTTAGTTAGAAAGGCATGACAATCAAAAATAGGTGAAATAAATGACGAATAAAACAACATTTAAATTCCATGGATGTGTTTTATTAGTTCAGAACAAATGTTTATGACCCAGACCACCACTGGAGCTGCAGCCCACATTTTGGGAAAAATTGCTAAAGTGCGTTGGGGTTTTTGCGAATTATTTAAAAAAATCATTCTGGACCCCTTCCCCTTACAAAAGCATTCGAACCCTCTCCTGTGGGTCAGGTGCATCTTGTGTGCTTTAATTTTCCTTGAGGATGAGAGGATTTTTCAGGAAGGAAGTGATAAACTGCCCCATCAAGTGTGTGAATAAATTTTACACAGTAAAATGGTCAAATGCTTAAGTTGTCAGTAATTTCCAAGAAGTCGGGTGGTACCGTGAAGTTTGCAGTGTTCACATAACAAACAAATGGTCATAGCAACCTAACTCAAGACCAGGTTGGCCTGAAGACCAGCTCTGATGTGCCATTAGTGCTGTAGTTGTACGTGCACGTGGTTGAGATTCCATGTGACTCTTAGATTATTATTAGATTATTCTGCCATTAGTGCCCAGTGGTTGTAGTTTCATCACAAAACAAAAGACAGCTGAAAGCAGCGCAGAGGCTCAAAGAAGAACACAAAACTCCAAAATTACTGTAGGTGCTGTAACACCAGTTAAAGCAGTGGTCGAGTCTAGTCACATTATAATGAGAAGGCACCAGCGCATGTTGAGATTCACAACGTGTCTGTGGCTTTTTTGCATAGATGCTGAGGAAGATCACAACAGAGGAGGCTTTGGAGGACCGGTCCACAGCCGAGCTGGACGCTGAAACACAGAGACTGGGTGAGACGAAGCGGGCGAGGGCACAGTCTGACGGGGAGGTGTGTCTGACAGATGTAGGCAGTGGCGCCCTGTTGACGCATGCAGATGTGCGTGCTCTTGTTTCCATCCCAGGCGCGTCTGTGGGTGCAGCTGATGAAGGAGCTCCGGCAGGGAGTGAAGCTCAAGAAGGTGCAGGAGCAGCCGTTCGACCCGCTCCCCACAGAGTTCAGCCTCACGCCGTTTGAGATGCTGATGCAGGACATAAGAGCGCGCAAGTTCCAGCTGCGCAAAGTCATGGTGAGAGACGAGTTTAAACGAAACAAAATCCAAAACCCGGCCGGGCATTAGATGGTACGGGATCCCGCAGACACGAACGCAGCTTTCTGCTGTAGGTAAAAGGTGTAAGCAGCAAAATGGCTCAGAGCTACTGCCAGAAGAGCCGGGAACAGCCAAAGCACCTTGAGGGACAAACGCCATAAAAGGTTTAAGTCCGGTGGGAAATCTTAACGCCAACTTTGTTTGTGGACCTTTGGGCCATTCGAGTCAGTCCACGGCGTCGTGTCCTCTAGAGGCTTCGTTCGAGCAAAATAATCCAGGTGGCACAGTCACCCTGAGGCCTTCTCCAGCAGGCAGATACATAATTCAGGCTCAGAACACAAATATTAATGAAGGCTTCAGTCAGCCTTCTGCTCTTCTGGCAGCAGCTGCAGCCCAGAGAGCTCGTGGAGTGTCTCCGCTGTGATTGGCTATTGTTATTGCTATGCAAGGATAGATATGAAAAGGATTTCATACAGTCTGATGCTGTACGTCTGATGTAACAGGATCGATTCGTACCACGTCGTACTGTATGTGAACTCCATCTGTTAGCAGTATCATTAGTGTTTGTTTGTGTTTAAAGTATTTTTACATGAACAGCAGGGAAAACAACAGTAAATAACGTGAATCTTTGCAGAATCCATCCCTGGCCTGACAATCCCTCAAATATGTTTGACTGGAACTGGAAAAGAACACAGCTCGTACCTCAGCTCTGTGTCCGGACACATTTCTGATTAACTTACTGCCAGCTGTTCACAGATGGATTATGAGTGAATACAGCGGGCCCCTGGACGTTGTTGCCATTTTAAATCTGTCTGTGGTCATTTTGGACCATTTCTCTTTGTTTGTGCTCATTTTGTGCCCTTTGTTATTTCACATCTGGTTTTGTGTGTAGTTGAGCTCTTTTAAAAAATATCTGAAGAGTAACTTCAGTAGATTCATCCACTGGGGCCCCAGAACTCTCATCCAACAATCAAACCACGTTAGCAACTAGGTGGTGGACACGATGGTGCATTTAACAACACAAGAACAAGCTTTCCTTTAGAAATAAGGTGTGACACTTTCATTTTGGTTAGAAATATAATTCCACATTTATTTTTGATGGATGTGGAGGCCAAAAGAAGGACTGAAGATGGATGTGTAAGTAGCAGTTTCAAAACTTCATATGTTGGTGTTGTGAGCCGGGTACAGTGCCCCCAATCATCCATAATGCAGCTTTAACATTGTGACAGTTAAACTCTTTATGTGGAGAATTTCCTCCAAAACACTGAAGGACGAAGAGGACCCGTGTACCACGGCCGTCCTCTGGACGCGGTTTGATTTACAACGTGCTTCACCTGCTTCTTGTCTTACCCAGGTGGATGGTGATATTCCCACCAGAGTGAAGAGAAATGCCCATGAACTGATACTGGACTTCATCAGATCCAGACCTCCCCTGAAACCAGTGAGTGGGTCTCACCTTTGACTTGACAGCAGTAGTGGCGAGTGTGTCTTGTACATGACTCTGAACACGTAAAAGCAGCTTTAATGACGGGGACACTCTCGTTCTGGTCAAACTGCAGAGCATCATGAGCCGTTGGTACTTTTGATTGGTTGCTTTGCGTCTACGTTTGAACTTGTACAGTGATGCACCTTTGTCGTCCACAGCTACATACAGTATATTTTGTACTTGACGGCACAAAGAACAGCGACATTTTTTTTCTTGTTGTTTTCTAATGACTTCTCCTCACTAGGTTTCAGAGCGCAGCCTCCCGCCGCCTCCCCCTCAGCAGCAGTCCCTGCATGACCAAGTCCTGGCTGAGATCAAGCAGGAGAGGAAGCTCAGACCAGTGGCCCCACCCAGCCCCAGACGTAAGCCGACATCCAATGTCCAAATATGACACAATTCAAAATTTGAATCCAGCTCTCAGAACACCCCAACCGCTCTTTTTACTAAACAGAAATCCAGTTGAATTTTTTGAAGTTGAAGGTACACGTGGAACAGTGGGGTGGAGAAGAGACACATTGGCCTTACTGTAAATGGAGTAAACGAGCTGGTTTGGTGCTTGTGTGTCACTGCACGACTTTCAGTGTGACCCTTGCTATGAAATCCAGAAAATGGATGTTACTCTGAAGGGGAACGGACATTCTCTGGCAAAAAGCGACTCTGTAGTCTGTGAGGCTCACAATACACGTGGTCGCATTTCACAAATATCGACCAGCTGCGTACAAATGAAGGTCGGCGTAGCGCAGAGTGTGGAAGCTGATAACTGAGCCTGGGCGAAATCACACAACTAATGGAAGATACAGCATCTAAAGCTACTGCTAATTGTTCAACTGCAGTTCTGTCCATAAATCCTACGACTTTCCACCTCTACGGTTTATCTCAGAGGTGCTAGAAGGACAGAAAAGCAAGTGAAGGAGTAACTATCTGTCGAAATACCTCCACTACAGGTAGAAGCCGAACCGCTTTTAAACTGGCTGTTACTCCACGTTAATGCTGCAGAATCCTGCAGGTTCCTGCAGAAACCTGAAATGTCCTGGTGATGTATTTTTACATATGATTAATGTTCTTTCTATAAAGACTTGTGAGCTGCCACCTTAGTGACTTGGCTTATTCAAGTAGGCAAACTTTATTTTTTTAATATGTTACCACAGATGCCATTTTTGTTAACTGGGGGCAGCAGAATAAGATGGAAACGAAAACCTGAAACTTAATAGTTGATTATTTCGACGCCCAGCGGACACAGAAGAACCTTAGCTTTTATTTGAATCTGTGATTCTGGTTGCCATTCACTCTCCTTGCAGCTTGGTTTTTGCCTCCACCAGCTCCTTGGTAGAATCTGTGTCTGCCTCGTGTGCCGGTGCTGAGCTCGTCGTGTGCGCTGCGTGCTGCGGGTCCTGAAGGGCTTCTGTGCTGTAAATCAATACAGAAACATTTCCCCTGAATATGGATGTGACCTACATCGACAGTAAACGGAGAGGAGAAGCTATAACGGCTGTGCAGCTCCCCTCAGTGTTGTTCTTGTTGGTTGCCGTGAATTATTGTCATGTCTATAAGCCACTGTAGTTGCTGATGTTGCCCACAGAACATGGAACATGTTTGGTTCTCTCCCCCCTCAGCGTTTGGCTCTCTGCCCTGCCTGGCTCAGACGTGTCCTTGTAATGTCAAATCTACTTCGTGCATCGACCTGTCCGTGTCGGATCCCGGGCCCCGGCCACCGTCCCGCCCTCGCATCCTGCTCAAGGCCCCGACTCTGGCAGAGATGGAGGAGATGAACATATCAGAGGTGAGCTCCGAATGATTGGATCCACTGTTGTCATTTCTTCGGGGCATGTGTCACAGGAGCACGTGCTTGTTGCTCAGCCTAAGTGGGTTAAGATGCGTCTCACAGAGGGTGAGAAATGACGCGGTGATGGAGATGAATCCTCCTTCCTGTAGCACGGAGCCTTGGGACAATGTGGGAATCGTACCTGATTTTTCCTTTTCTGTTGTGCCTAACATCAAAGATGAAACTTGAAGCTTGTCATTACTCTTCAGCACTTTAAAAATATCCTGTGGCCCAAAGGGGGAAACTAGCTTCAGGCTAAAACTAAGTCGTGCTTGATCCAGAGGGAATGACACGTTGACTGTTTCCTGTTTTCGCTCCGCTTTCACGTTCATATGACGTTTCTCATTTCTGTCTGCAGTAAGCCAGGTGACATTACAAAACGTCTCTTTGACTTTTCCCCACACTGGCACCAGAATGCACATTAAGTAAAACATTTCTGCACATGTAAATTCTTACCCTCACACTTCCATCCTTGCCAACCTTCCCCAGCCTCTCTAACTTATGTCCCCAACACAGGAAGAGGAGTCCCCAGACAACGGGGAGCTGAGGAGGGCAGAGAGCTTCCCTACTCCCCTGAAAAGAGATCGCTCCTTCTCAGAGCACGACCTGGCCCTGCTCCACGGAGAGATGCTTCCTTCACTATCGGAGTCAGCTCAGCTGAGCGGGGGGATCAGGCTGAGGGAAGACAGGCCCCGGTCCAGGACGCTGTCCAGCAGCGGGCCGCCTCCTTATCACAGAGGTCAGTGGCTTAATGTAAGCCGATTATGCTGCGCACAAAACTGATCATGGAAGATTTTACATGTCTATACACTTCATACCTCTATGAGAGCTCCAAAGTTGTTTACATGCGTTTTTTGATGCCACAAAATGTTTCATTGGGACAGTTGCTCAGTTGCTGTCATTCACGGGCAACAGGGTCAGTGGTTTGACTCCTGTTCTCTCCTGGCGCTCCTTGAGCAAGACACTTGTATAACCAAATAATGAGAAGCAACTTTGTAAAGCACAGAATAAGTAGACGACTTTCCATTAAATACAGTAAGTAAGAATATTCTACTTCCATCATGGGAATATGTAGGTACGTGCTTTGTAAAAGCCTTGTATTCAGGATAAATCTCTTGATGTCTCGTCTCATTTTCAAGAGGAGTCACACTCATTACCCGTGAGAGGCAAACGCGGAATCACCATGAAGAATGGCAGTTTGAGCAGGAAAATCTAATGGCAACAACGAACTTTCTGCGTTCATCTACATACTGTGTGCCATAAATGAAGATGGGGTGGATTTGGTTTTTTCCTCAAACAGACTTGTCCTGTTTGGAGAGCAGTGTCCTCAAACTGTGCCCCCTTGGGAGGTTATGGAGACATTGGAAGGGGGGGGGACACACATGACCAGAGAGAAGGGAGTGACACCAAAGCTGAACGGACCTTTTTCACAATAGACATTTCAACTGGTGGATTTCCATTAATGACTATCATTTTTAAATGGATCAGTGTTGTCTTGCACTTTAACTTTCTACAACTATCAAAACATCTGATGTGAAGAAAAACCTTAAGACATCTGAACTGTAGCAATTCTATCAAGATTTATGTCAAAGACCAAACGACACACGTCATGATACGGTACGATGATCATCAGTCAGACATGTTAGTCAGATGGCTAACTAACGTGATATGAGTCTGCAGAGAATGCCTCTGTCATAGCTGAGATTGATTTGAAAATGCTCCTGGAATATGGCTTTATTGTTGTGGCTCCTTGTCCTGACTCCCGGTGCTTAGTGGATTGCACTGGCTGCAGTTGGACGACTCTGCCCACAGAGGGAGACACGGCAGTGGACTATGTGGTGATTTATGTAAGTGAGCGTTTCCCTTCTGAGTTTCTGAAAACGACCGTCTTCACCTGCAGTTAGGAGCAACGTTTTAATCACAGTATTCAAACCTGAAGCCATGCAGTTGTTGTCTAGTTGTAGAGACAGTTGTGTTCCCACTGCATCTAATCTGTCCTCAGTTACTGTAGCTTCATCCGTTCAAGCCCCATTCACCTTCATTGAGATTACAGAATCCCCCCTGGTCTGCACCCAGTGACGCAGAATGTCAAAGTGAAAACCCGTTTTACAAAGTCGTAAAAGCTCAGCTCAACTCTCTTCATTCAAAGCTCAGAACCTTCCCCGAGGATTCAGGCCGTTCCTTTCAAGTTTTAAAGAGTGTGTCTGTAAACCGCCATCTTCTGGTCTCTCCACTGACATTCTGTGGAGTAATTCTCCGTTTTTGGCTGGACTACAGCACTTCAGGACAGTCAGGGGCTTGTCCAGAAGACCTCCCAGTGTGGACAAGGCTGTTTGCTTCAGATTATCGTTGTACTTAGAGGTCATCATCCACTTTGTGTCAGGTTTTCTTGAAAAACTTGTCCCTGCTTCTGAGAACCACCTTCCCTCCATGGCGTTGCCCCAGAATCAGCCGATTGTATAAAACGTCCTGGCGGGTCCAGACGTCTTCTTTTCAGTGATGCCGTGGCCCCTGGGAACATTCACAGCTTTCTATCCTTGTTCTGATCTGTGCCTCAGCACTAACAGTTATCATGCAGGTCTGATTGTTCTAGATGTCATGTGTAAATGTGAAGGGGTGTGAACACCTAATACTGCACTAAAGCACTAACCGTGTTCAGTGGCAGCACAGCAGTGAACCATGAGCTGAACGTGTCCGCCGTGCTAAAGTCCTCGCAGCCGTCGCTGACAGGGGGTTAACAGGGATTACATCTGCTGTCGAGCTGTTGAATTACGATGGATTCTAATCAAGTCTAAAGATGAACCGAGTGAAGGAGTGTGGAAGCTAATAGTTTTGCGTGGTTGTGCTCATTTGCCACGGGAATGATGTTCTCTGTTTGATCCATTAGCAGCGTCTTCGCCCGTATCCAGAGGTAATTGTTTGAAAAATGATCCTGACTTCAGTCCGTTCTCAAGCCGATCCACTCGGCTGCATACCATAGGCCTTAGACGAGAGCGAGTTATAGCTGCATGGAGATTTATTATGTAGTTCAAGACTCTTCAGGTCTAACTACGCATGTGTGAGAATGCAGGTCTTCAAGCCCCTGCCGCCATCGAAACGGGATCTAAATGACATGTGCAGCTTTTCTCTCAGCCTGTTTACTTTCCATTAGAGTCAAACTGAGACTTTCCAAGTTTTTCTTTGTGAGCTGAACGGAGCCTCTCTTATCCGCTCACTCACACTGTCCTCATCTAACACGGTCCCTTTTAGTCCCCTGACCCCCCTCACTTTTCTTCCATTCCCCCCCAGCATCCTTCCCAGTTCATGGCTGGATGCCCCCCTCTCCAGCCCGCCTTTCTCTGAGCTCCGTTGACGAGACCACAGAGGCTTCGGAAAGGGCTTCGGCGTCCAGACCTGGAGACGAGCACCAGTGGATGGTGAGTGATGCAGCTTCAGAGATGGTGGTTTGTCCCGCTGCACTGAAAACGATTGAAACTGAGGGAAGGCGTGGAACTGTAGGCCCAGCTCCGGCTCAACTCTTCAATTAATTGACGTCAAGTCATTTTTGAGTCCTAAAAGTAAAATCAAATAAATGTAATAAATCTATATTCTTTGATGCACTTATATTTGAAGAGTATGAGCCAATAAATGACCCTAATTCTAGAACATCTTGAAATAATCTGTAGTTATAGATCACTATTCAATTCAATTCAACTTTATTTATCTAGCGCCAGTTTACAACAAGGTCATCTCAGGGCACTTTACATAATAAAGTCAAGACTGTACAAACATTTAGAGAAAACCCAACAAATCCCACTATTTCTTTTTTTGTTTTTTAACGTAGGCGTGTTCTGGAGCTTTCTGCCCAATTACATGATCTTCATCAGGTATTGGAGTTTGTCAAGGGTTCATCCACTGCTCAAAGTTTGCTTTTCTGCTCCTCCAAGACAAAGTTGTGATTCTCATTTCAGTTTCTATTGTGTCTGGTCCCTTGTCAAATGTGTTCTGTGATTCACTAGGATCGATTGGAGAGTGTGTGAGAGGAGTTATAGTTAAACCTGAAAATGAGCAGTTCCTTCCTCCAAATGAAAAGAAAAGTTGTTACGCCATCTGTCTTACGTGCCAAGAATGACTCCTGCCTCACTTCGTTCTCCTACGGAAAAGAAACACATCATGTTCAAATATTTGATTTGACTTAGGAAAGTCTCAATAACTGTTTGAGTTTTGAATAGTATCACATCTTTTTCTTTGTCAGCTTAACCTAGAGGTCAGAATAATAGAGTAAACCCTTCAAAAAACAATTGATATCTGAAGCTCAATGACAAACCTTGAACATCAGCTCTGTTTCCTCTGCATGAAGGAGTTCAACCATGAGTTTCTGTTTGTAACTAGACAGGTGACGCACTCGTATTAACTGGTGTAAAGTCATTACAGCTGCTATAAGGAAGTTAATATGGATGGAATTCTATCATCCATTTGAATATTAGGAGTCTGAACATGAATTTCAGCAACATAACACGTTATTTGAGTCAGTTTGAAGCGAAACGTTAGTGTGATAGAAGTGACAGAAACATGGTTAAGCAATCAATCGCTAAAAGATTTTCAAATACAAGGGTATGAAATGTTTTATCGTTAATAGAATTAATAAAAAGGGAGTGTGTTACTCTAGAACTAATCTCAGAGAAGTCCAAAAATATACCAAAAATATCAGCTGTGTGTACAGTGCACCAAGTTTTGTAGGGATGCATTTAATGAGAAATTAGTAGAGTTGTATGAAAAGATAATCAATAAGAAAGATGTTTTTGTGTTTGTGGTGATTTCAAAATTGATCTGCTAAAACCACATGGACACATGTCAACAAATTATTTCATTAACACAATGGTGTAGTCTAGGTCTGTTACCGCAAGTTAATAAATCATCAAAAATCACATCAAGTGCTACCCTGATTCAAAACATATACACAAATATAACTGAAGCAAAATGAATAGGAGGGCTGCTCTTCAATGGTATCATCACCTACCAGTTTTTATAACCTGTCAAAGACGGGAAATGGAAAGTAAAATGGCCAGTACAAATACATTAATCATAAACAGATCACAGAAGATAATTGAGTCACTAAAACATGATTTGAGGAAACAGAACTGGGGCAAAGTTTATGTTGGGGAGGTTAATGAAGCATATAATTCATTCATAAAAAATACTAGTAGAATTATATGAAAAAACTGTGATCAGAGAAACAAATATAAAGGTATACAAAACACTTTTAAAAAGAATTTTCTTAAATAATATTTTTTTAAGACCAAATCAATAGAAACAGAAAAATACAAAAAGAAGTTCAATTCAATTTTCAATTTCAATTCATCTTTATTTATATGTCGCCAATTTACAGCAAAGTCATCTCAAGTCACTTACATAATAAAGTCATGTAGAGAAAAGCCAACAAATCCCCCTTTAATGGAAGAAAGCTGCAGCAGAACCAGGCTCAGGGTGGACGACCATCGGCCTTGACCGGTTGGGCAGGTTGGCAGGACCAGTAGCTCCAAAGCCGGGGACAGAGAGGGAGAGAGACGACTACGGGAGAAAGAAGACACAGAGTTAATGTCCTACAGTGGTGACATATAAATGTGGGCTGAGAGGAGGAAAGTGTCTCGGTGCATCAGGGGTTGGTCCCCCAGCAGGACTAGAACTAACTATAAGGTTTTGAGCCTAGTCTTAAAAGTAGAGAGGGCGTCTGCCTCCCGAATCTGGACTGGGAGCTGGTTCCACAGGAGAGGAGCTTGATAGCTAAAGGCTCTGCCTTCCACTCTGGGAACCACGAGGCAGCCTGCATTCTGAGACCCAAGTGGTCCGTTAGATAATAAAAAGTTGAGTGTTAAGAATGAGGTAAACAGTTCCATTACTGATGTCCTCAGTACAAGAGTTACCTGGACAATAAATACCAATACGTTCAACTAAATATTACTGATCAGTCTTAGCAACAAAGTTGTTTAATTTAATGTTATTCTGGGATCAGTGTCAAATTTGTTTTAGTGTATATTGTTTGCAGCAGTAAATTTCCCCGATGTGGGATCAAAAGATTTATCTTATCTTAGTAAAAAGAGTAAAACAAGAAATAGAAACTGTAAAAAAGTGGTTTGATATCAATAAATTATCATTAAATCATACAAAAACTAAATTCATAATATTTAGCAACAGTGTGATCAATAAGAATGTGATAGATGTAGATGTTGAATGGGTAAATGAAAATATTATTGGGTGTCATTATAGATAACAAGATATGCTGATAATAAGAAAACAAAATAAGAAAATTAAAAACTATCAAAATTAATTTTTAGATTCTACAAAGTCAAATATTTTCTACATGAGGAAGCTTGGTATATAATTGTACTGTTCAATTATTGTTATATATATTGTTATATATCACATATTGTGTAGAGGTTTGGGGAAATGCTTGTAAAACTCACACCAATCAAATTTTCATTTACAGAATAGAGCTGTAAGAGTTATGAACAGATGTTCTTATCGAGAACCCTCGAACCATCTGTTTCTCACATTACAGCAAATTTCGCAAATTTCACAATCTAGTACATTTTAAATTTGTTCAGATATTATGGAAAGCAAATTTAAAAAATGCTACCAAAGAACATACAAGATTTTTAGAGAGAGATTGTTGTTATAATCTCACAGGAGCTTTTATGTTCAAGAAAATTACAGCTAGAACAAATTTGAAAAGCAGATGTTTCAGTCAGAGGGATGAATTTATGGAAGATGTCTTTTTTTCTTGTTTGTTTACTAGATATTCATACTTATTGTCTTTATTATTTGGGATTTACTGTAAAGAGGATTACAACTGTAAATGTGTCAGAGATCACAAAGGGGCAGGGTTATGAATAGGATATTAGGCATCATAATATAGAACTGCCTGTAAATTGTACAAAGATACAATGACATGAGCAGTGACAGTCAAGACTGGAAAAAACCTTATGAATGAACGAAAGAAACAGGAGTTGACTGTGAAGACACTGAGCAACACCTGATGAGTGCAAGTCAAATATTAACAACATTCTTTTGGTTTCCACCAGCTCCTGAAGGACCTTTCTGCTCTTTAGCTGCTAATTGTTGTTGAGTTTATCGCCAGCCAGCGAAACAAAATAATGAGCTGAAAGATTTGAAAACACTCCCTCATTATTTGACTCCGCAAATTTCCTCTCGTCCTCAGGATGAGTTCAGTCACCCCGTGGAGAGCCTCGCCTTAACTGTCGATGAGGTCATCACTGTGCGCCGAGTGCTGGTCAAAGCAGAGATGGAGAAGTTTCTTCCGAGCAAAGAGCTCTACAATAACCTGAAGAGAGGAAAGGTGAGAAGGCGACGTCCCTCCTGGCTGTTTCTCTCCGCACTGTTCACAATAAATTCACAGTTTCTGTGTGTGTGTGCGTTTCCCCTCAGGTTTGCTGCTGCTGCAGGGTAAAGTTCCCTCTCTTCTCATGGCCGTCCACCTGCCTGCTGTGTAAAAGGTATCCAAGCACATCTCCTCGTCAAAAGTCTCTGTTCACGCCACGTGTTTCTTAAGTGCTACGTACGGGTTAAGGCCAGAGCGCTTGTGTAGTTTCAGTGTTTGTAACAAATCCCATAAAAGGACAAAAACGCAGCAGTTTAGTGACACGGTGATATATGTTTATACGGGTTTGAACAACCGTGAGCTCTGCGGCACAGATGGATAACCAAAAAGGAGTTTGTGAATTCATGTGAACGGCGAGCAGCAGTTTATTTTTGATTTTAGTCCTTTTTATGGGACTTGTTGACATTAACAAAAACTCAGAAAACCTTTAATGTTCCATGATTGTATCTGAGAATCTAAACAAATAATCAGATCACCAGTCTCCACAAACCCACACCACCACCACCACCACCACCGTGTATTTTATCTTTTATTTATTCACGTAACATCGTATGATCCAATTCCGATACATCAACGGTTATTTTAATTTCAGATTCCCAACAAACTCTCACTGTAAACAGTGTTTGCTTCTCTTTTATGGAATCTGTAATTTCTTGAAAAATGCATGTTCTGACAGCTGGATGCAGTTTTCAGCACACGGGCAGGAGTCGGCATAACAACGCTCCAAACTTTCTATTAGCAATAGCCGACGGGTTTACAAATGATCAATTTTGAATACCTAGTTTGTAGCATATTCCCAACATTGTTCTAAAGGCTGCATTTGCTTCTTTGGAGCAAAACTGAAAGGTGATGACACTGTATGTGGTCAGGTAGAGTCCCGGTTTACACCTAGAGAAAGATCCGTCATCTGGGCGCTGTTTAGACGTGGCTGCAGGAGGAATAATTCTGCATTGTAATATCTCAGGCCACAGAAGCAGGAATAAGACAGAGCGGCCTAACGTGGCAGAATGTGATGGAGAATAGGATGGAAAATCCTAATGCAGCTTCATGTCTGAAAACAATGTTTAGTTGGGATCTTTAATACATTTTGCTGTTTTTTTTTTGTTTGTTTTTTTACTCAGTATTAAATTGTATTTCAGAACTTTAAAAGAGAACATACTCGTCACGTACTTACATGGAGGTTTTTTGGTAAAGTCCAGATTTTCCTAACACTCCTGGAGCTAAAACTGAATCATTGGGTGCAGCTGAGATGCGTGTTTTTCGTGGGTGATCCAACACGTTTTATGATTTCACTACTATACATGAATATTGTGTTATTGCCACTGATGGGAATCGAGTGATCGATGCAGGACATAGTTTAACCGATTAAGTCTGATTACAGGTTTATAGCTGAAGGTCAATCAACCTCCACAGGTGCAAATAAAGCCCTACCTCTTCATGTCCTCATCTACTTTGATTGTTTTTCCCTGTACAGGTCAGTCTGTGGCTCCTGCAGTGCAAAGGTAACCCACAAAGATCTTATAGCATGTGTTAAGGTCATTTTTATATATTCAAATGTTTATATTGCTTTGTAAAAACAGTACAATGAGGTCATCTTTTCAGTTTTGCCCGTTGACATCAGTCCTTTTGTTCTTCTGTTGCTTTGATCAGTCGCCTCGGTCCCGGGCCGTGTGCTACTGTAGGTTTCATATTTAAGCTGTGGATTTTGTGTTTTTGTGATTCTGCAGTTCATTCATTTTTTTGTTTGTTTGTGGTGCTAGGACTAGTTTGTGTTGTTTAACACGACTGTGGCGTATGGAATATGTCCCTTTAAGAGTGTACGTGACACCCACAGTAATAGTCATGATGGTTTGGTGTGTTGAGTGTTTGGATCTAGTCTGAGACTCTGTGAAAGCTTTCCGCCCTGCAGTGCTTACCTTTGTCTCACTGCGTTCATCCCGTTGTGCTACAGATGAAGATCCCCTCTAAGAAGATGGCCCACATTCCTGTCTACACTGTGGGCTTCCACAGCACCCCAAAGAGTCATGGACACAAAAGCCAAGTCTATAAGTGAGTCTGCCTTTGTCTTTGGAGCCACCAGAGAAAAATGTTCACATTGTTTTTGTGACACTGGATATTTTCTAGATATGGTGAATTATTGTGTTCTTTGATTTCAAGCTCGCTGAAATGTTTAAAATGATTGGATATGGAAAAATCCATCTGTGTGGGCACTGGCACCACCTGGGACACGTGCAACCTGTACCTAGCAAATATCAAACTGCTGATTGAGTTGTTCATGAGTCCAACATGATGCCACAGTAGTGTCAGTTTCTCAGATATGCTATCTGACAATCCAGCACCAGACAAATTAACACATTCTTATATGTTTTTGGCTCCGAGACTGTTCAGACCCTGAATTTTACTGTTGCTCCCATGTTTCAATGATATGAACTTGAGAACATGCAACATTCATCGACTAAAGTGGAAAAAACACCAGAACTCAAAAAAAGGCACATCAAGCGGCAGCGGCAGTGATGCCAGTGTTGACATTTCTCCTCCGCATCCTCACACAAGACAGGAAGAGGTTTTCTCTAAACAAAGCACTTCTGTCTCCAAGGCCTTTTGGGTAAATACTGGGGAGGAGGAGTCTACGTTCAAATCGAAAATGAGAGGAGGCCAAGTATCAGTGTGTGTGTGAACTCTCGAAACACTACTCTTCATACAGCTTCGAGACTGTATATTAGTCAAGAGGCATCACTCTGCAACAGGAATGGAAAATTATTGTGGGCTGAGCAGGCGACACTCTGTGCAGAACCAGGCCGATTAGACCCAAGATCGAAACACCGATTTAAATACACAATGTGAACTAGTCTGAGTCAATGTCAGCTCAGGATTTTTACATCCATAACAACATTTAGTCTTTTGAAGATGTTTTAATTTAAAATATCAACTGGAGGGTTTTTGAAGCCTGTTACAGAAATACTGCATTTCATTAGGCAGACAAAAATGATTTGTAGCAGCTGAATTTACCGAGGGAAGCAGACAGCACAAATATGTAGCTACAAACGTGTGGAACAGAGTGGGAGCAGTCTGCGGTTTGGACACTGTTTTCCTTAGTACTAGATGAGTCCAGGAAGTGACTCATAACATATGTACACGGTACAAAGATGAAAACAAGCGAGGAGAGGAGAAGGAGAAACAGACGAGTCATTTACAGCAGGCGTTCAGAGAATTCCTCAGCTTGGAGTAGAGCGACAAAATGTAATCTGAGCCGAAAACGGGACTAGTTAATCTCAAAAGTGATATCCCCCCAAGAAGGTGTAAATCCTCCCTGTGTGAAGCGTTGAAGGCGGGATGTTTGTGTTACTGACTGTGAGCAGTGATGTACATATCAGGTAGGTGAGCTCTGGAACGCGGCCGGGTTCAATCTGGGCAGAAGACTGAAAAAGCCATTAACAATAGAGCGACTCGGTGGCCACAAGTCAGCCAGTGGTTGCACTCCACAACCGTGTGCGTGTCTGTAGATACTAGTGAGGACCAAATGTCGTTTTTTAACAACAGAGTGAGGACATTTATGCTGTCCTCACTATTTCTCTGAGGGTTAAGGGTTAATTAGGTTAGGGTTAGGCATTCCGTTGGGATGGTTAGCGTTAGGGTAAGGGGCTACGGATTGTATTACGTCATCGAGGGTCCTCACAAGGACAGAGGTACAAATGTGTGTGTGTGTGTAACTGTGTGCAACCTGGTCAGAAAGAAGAGGCCTTACAGAAAGGAAGTCCGGCCCAGTTTGCTGACCGTGAACCCGCCGCTGCGCTCGCTGAGGCCAGGGACGGATTCACACCTCAGGTTGACGGCACATGGTCTATTTAGGTCTACACCAGCCTCAGGCCACTCAACGCTAACCTTGTCTGAGCTAAGCAGAAACAACCCAACCAATCACAGACTGCCTACTCACTCCGATCACCACTGCCCCCCCCCATTCTTTTGTTATATAATCAGCACCGTGCCTCTTCCAAGGCCTCTGAGCAGCCATTATGTAATAATTACCCAGCTGTCATTAATATGCTCACTCCTTGTGCCCATGTGAAGACCGACAAGTGACTGAGAGATAGAAAGAAATGGGGACAAACCTCTAAAGAGTGAGCCAAAGAGAGAAGGCGAGAGGTGGCATGGTGACCCGCTGCCCAACACCTGTCATTCCTGCCCGACCGTGCGGCTGTAAGGACAGAAAGGTTTTATAACCGCAAATGTTGGCATTATTTTAATCAGAAAAGCTGGCCTTAATCTTTTCATTAGTGACTGTGAGGGTCCCGCCCCGCCACGGCTTGTCCTTCTCTTTGTTACACGTTGTATCGTGTGTGTGTGTGTATTTGTTTCGCTTCAAATAAGATGCTGATTTATTGAGTAAAATATGATAATGGTTAAAACAGTTAATATTGATCCATTTGTCTTCCATTTTAAAATGATGCCACAATAAAGACGTAAACTACACTGGACACAATTCAGTCAGAGAGGAGGACAGCAGAAGGAACGTGAGGAAGACATGGCCTGTTTGCTTTTGTCACGTTTTTGGGATCCATTAGTCTAACTTGAATAACAAACTCGAATCCTTGTCCTTGGCACTTCAGTGTCAGGGGACGCAAACGTTACACCAACATAACAACTAAACACAGTCAGTACAAATGTTCATTCAAATGGTCAAGGAGTGAAATAAAAAGTCATAGTGAAATAAAAATTGTGTCAGTGCGAAAGTTTGACACAAGAAAGAATGTGCATTTTATGTGTTGATGAAGAAAAACTTTGTTTTATCTTTTGCAGTTTCAAAAAAAGAGGACACAAGTTTGTGCAACCCGCTGTATAACCTGAAAGCCTTTCATGTGGAAAATGTTATATTTACGCATAAGTAAAGGCCGATTTTTGACTTGCTTTCAATGGTTTTAATTTAGTGTGTAAATGTACAATTTTCTCTGCTCCTAGCTGAAAAGTCCCCAGATGACATCACCCACAGTAGTTTTTCATCATTTGGAGTTCAGATGATGTCATCTGGAGGAGCTCTGGAAAAGCAGGCTGGCCGTGATTGCAAACTCCATGAAAAGAGCAACAAGATGACATGATCTGAGCTAAGGTTCCTCCATGCGATGTCATCGGGAGTCATTCTTCAGCTAGAAGCAGAGCGAGATTTTGATATAGGGAAGTTAAAGGGAATTTCATGACATTTACTGTACATGTAAAAACCAGACTAGAGCCAAAGGAAGCAAGTTCAAAATCAGTGAAAATAGTTTCTCCGGGGTATGTCGGTGCCAGCACAGAGAGACAGACCACCTACAGGAAATTTAGAGTCACCCGTTGACCTAACGTGCATGTCTTTGGATTGTGAGAACCGGATGAAACCCATGACGGCACAAGGACAAAATGCAAACTACGCACAGAATAACCACAGTCGGTCAGGGACACATACCTGCAGCCTTCTGGCTGTGAGGCAGCTGCTTTGTGCAATTAGCGTTAATTTCTCAGACTGAAAGTGACTGAATGAGGAAGTTGTGCCTAACATTGGTCGACCTTCAGCTGCTACACCTCTGTAAGACTTGGTCTCATATCAAAGTTGTGTTTTTTGTCGCCCGTCCCTTCACCTCCTGACTGTAAAGCCTTGATTTAACCCACTAAAGCATAACTAGGGCAGATAATGACATCATCATCTCATTAAACGCTGCGTTATAACTCCTGATGTTCTTCTGCAGGTCCCTGCGCAGTTTATCCCGCCGCTCCGTGGAAGAGGAATTCCCCCACCTGTACGCTCACGGCTGCACGCTGCGCGACATCTGCGCCGAGTGCACCAAATTTGTGGCTGATGTCATTTCCTCCAGCCGCCGGAGCCTGGACATCCTCAACAACACTCCCAAGAAGGAGGTCGGAGCTGCTGCTGCTGGTGCTGGTGGTGCTGCTGCTCCGAGACCTCAGCTGCAACGGCAATCCCACCTCGAGTCTTTCCCTCAGCCACATCCTCCTCAACCTCAAAGCCGCCCCCTACCTCACCCACATTCACACGGCCACTCAAAGCTCTCTTCCCTGTCCCGTGAGCAGCAGCAGTGGCTTCATGCGTCCACAGGGTCGTCTTCACCGCAGCTCCAAACCGAGACGCTCCACAATGTGAACCAATGAGTAGATTGACACTGTATGCCTTTGTGATCACTCGCACTCTCCTTAATGAGATGTGCTACCACGCTGCACTGTGCGCACACACAGACACACACACACATAAATACAGTATCAGTACTAATGACAACACAGGTCCTTTAAATATTGCTGGTTTGTACAATCAAAAACACCGTTTACCCGTTAAGCTACAGTATTAACCTGACAACCATTTTCCAGAGCTGTGTAGAAGCCTTTTAAGCAAGAATCTACCGACTCTAAACCACCACACCCTTCATCATCTAACTCCCCATCTGCATTATGTTTTTCATATATCACTGTGTCACTAAGCAGAAGTGCTCTCTCTCTCACACACACACACACACACACACACACACACACACCCCTATCCACTTTACAGGCTTTGACTAAGTAGCGTTACTGTCTGCAGCCCCTGAAGCTCACAGCTGCTGAGAGGCAAACTGAGCTGAAGCCAAGCGCAGAACATGCTGGTGGTTTCGTTTGGGTGGGGGTGAAATGCAGAGAGAGAAGGTGCAGTTGGCTTTGGGTGGAGTCGACATGTAACCCCGCCGTTTCAGCTCTCTGTGGTTGCCTTGTTTTTGTCATGAATGTAACTTAGAGAAACGGAATTGTAAAGTTAGAAGCTTGTACACAGCAAGTTTTATTTTTAGTCACCCGGAAAGGGATTTCTGAAGAGTGGCTGCTGCATAACTTTTTGCATTTGAGACGTGCTTGCAAAGTCCCAGATACTGCTGGATGAGGTATGAGCAGCGACACTGAATGTATAATGTGGAGAAGCTGCAGACGGCGCCTTAACTGATGCAGCTTGATGATGCTAATAAAGCAGATACAACTCCCGTCTCTCTCACTCCCCATGGACGCTTGCAATCTGCTCTGGTTTTGTAAACACTAAGTAAACCTGCAATAAAATCTATCGACAAACAGGATCGCTGCAGCATCTGTGAGTTTTACTCCTCACTTCTGCTGATGATTCTCCATCCTCTAATATCTGCATGATGTACTTCCTGGCTGGGGCCTATTCATAAATATCTTGTCAAATGTTAATTCCGTGAGTATCAGGCCAGTCAGCTGGACCCTGTGGTTGGTGACAGTGTTCACTAGGCCTAAATGACCATTTTCACCCGACCTAATATGTTTCAGCTGCCCTCACTCGTTGTATCTCTCTCTACGCTGTGTTACGCCCCTGGTCGAGGGGAGCCCAGGCATAAGACAACGTGCTCCTCCAGTCTTCCCATTCCCAAGCAAAACCAGTGACCAAGTGTTCCAAATTCATGTAGCAGCCATTTATTGTGTTCGGATGTGATGGTGCCAGAACAAAAAAGATCTAACAAAAACCCTACCTTACCTTTTCATCTCAAACGAAAATACAAAAATGAAGACAGGATGTCTAAGCTAAGCTCCTAACCCAAAACAGGAGAACAGATGAGGAAAATAAAAGGGCTTCTCACTCCTACCCTTGCTACCCGGTGCTCAATATTTACAGTGGACTACATACAAAGCTAACATACGCAACATATGACTAAACGTCCTCACAAAGACAAAAAAACGAATGCTGGGTTGGTTGGGAGTGGCAGAGGTGGAGAGAGAGAGAGGGCTGCCGGCATCTGGCGTAAATGAAGTCTCCAACGCCTTCTTGTCCAACCCGTGGAGACAATTCCTTCAAATGAGCCAATACAGGGACTTCACCTGTAGCCGATCCCTCAGACACACACACACACACACAGGACGAGGAGACAATAGTTACAAATAATGACCCAGGTCAGAACAAGTGCATCTCCTGGGACTGGCCCTGCTGGAGTGGGTAGCATCTGAATGCCGCGGTCTGCTGACAAGTTTCTTTAGGAGAAAAGGTTTCTACACCAAACGCATAGAGCATATGCATGAAGAAAGGCATGTCAGTATAGCTGATTTTATCAATATATTATAATAGCTGATTATAATCAGCTATAAAAGAAAGGGTGGGAGTATTTACAAAAATAAAAAAAACTGTTTTGGAAGACAGACAAATCTATTTATACAGCATAGTTTTTTATTCATGACTAATGTTTAACCGTGACTGTAAAAAAAACTAAAAATATTAATATTAAAACATTTTCATCTTTTCACAGCAGCCATGTGGGAAATTGTTAAAACTGCAGATTGTTGACCAACATGTTTGACCCTTCAAATCCATCTGATCACGCAGCCGCCAGATCACTAACCACTGACATCCAAAATCCACTCATCTAACAGAAACATGGACCATTTCTAAAATTAGCAGGGGGCGTGTGTGAGTGTGTGTGTGTTGGGGGTCTGATTCTGGGTTAAATTCCGCCTTAATCCATACATTTCGTCTGGTCAAAGCCTTTGGAAGAACATCTTGTCCCTCGGTGGTTTAACCCCGACATTAGCAGAGAGCTGTCTGAGCTAAACTAAGCCTGAACCTCGAACACAGAGATGAGACTGGTCCTGACCATCACTGCCAGTGGGAGTTTCCTCAAATCTTTTTCTTTTTATTCCTGTAATCTGGAATTGTGCAGGTACAGTTTAGATTTTTGGTTCTTAGTGTTTGGCGTTAGTGTGCACAACACAGATTTTTCATTTTTTTAAAATGTAATTGGAACCAGGAAACGTGGAATTCCGTGTAGTCATGCAGCACGATCCCACACTTTTTGCTGCTTTTGGACAATAAAGGAATACGCTGTCGTAGAAGGTTCAAAGAGTTTGTCCTCTCTCTGTGGCTGGTACGTCCTGCCTGTCTCATGCAGTGTCCATCTCTTCTCAACAAACAGCTCGTCCACGGAGCCGGCTGCACCGGCTGAACTCGTCAAAGGAAAAGAACAGAGGTGAATGGACCACTGGGTAAAACGCTCACAGATGTGACAGCTGATGGAGCATGAGGCGAGACTGTGGGTCTCCGACTGCTTTGAATGTCCATCACTTTACTGCAGCTTTTATTGTGATAAGAGCTCAACGGATCACGTGGCCTGGGGTCTGATATTTAAAGGCCAGACACAACATGTCGACGTTTCCCAGGCTTACTTGAGTAAATGTTTATTTTAGTGACGTAGTTTTGACAACATCTGAATAAATATGTTGGGAATCGCACAGAAATCCTCCAAACATGAGGGCTAAGTTGACAGCAGGCACCAGTGTCCTCTAACAGGGACGGATCTTAAGACGGCGGTGTCCCCATTCTGTGGACGTCCCGCCTCCAGCATCATGAATTAATAATCCCGCCGTCTATTGGCTGCTTCTGCCTGTCATCCGGCTCTGATCGCTGACTGACAGGCTGCGTCGAGCCGCCATCAATGAGGCAGGACGGAGGAGGAAGTAGAGGGACGGTGCTTTCAAAATAAAAGTACAGACACGAGCGTGTTCGTCATCATTTTAACACGATCCATCTGGGACTAAAGCAACACTCGATTTCGTGTTGTTGGATCCATATGACCTGAGATAGTGTAAGATAGAGGACATTGCGTTAAAACGATGCTTTCATTAGCAACTGTAATTAATTTAGACGTCTTTTCTCATAGCTTGTTTTTCCATCTGGAGACCAAGGCCATATTACAACACTACGACACAAAATCAAAATCCGGCAAATCCATTTCTGTAATGTCAGCCTGCGTAGTTTGCTACAGTGTAAAAAGCTGCTAAAGAGCTTGAAACAGAAGGACGTTTCTTCCACCACAACGAGCTCGTCCGCATCTGAACTGTCGGCGTCGTTCGGTCGCCGGTTTCGTTGTATTCTGAAAGGGCGCAGCGGAAACGCCCTTGCTCCAGCCCGAACTCGGCACCGCGCTCCGGCGGACCGTCCCAGCCCGCGCGGTTCTGCTGTTCTTCGCCCATTGCCGCTGTTCTTCGCCCTTTGCCGCTTTTCGTGCGGGGCTCCTCCGCCTTTTCTCTCTCTCTCTCCCGCTCCATGCAGCCGCGGCGTGAGTGGGTGTGTCTGTGTCGAAGCGGGCCGGCGGAGCCTCGTCGCTGCTCGTGCGCGCTCTGAAAAAGAGGAAAAAGTTGACGATGACTTTAGTGTGAGCGCGGCCCGCCTCGGAGCAGGCTAACCGTCCGGGAATGGCTGTTTGGACCCGAGCGGACAAGAACGGCCAACTGGACCTTCTGCTCCGCGACCGCTGGATTCGAGTGGCCGCGGAACTCACCCGCGAAACGCTGACTTTGACGGCCGAAGCGGAGGCAGCCGGCCCGGGGAGCAGTCACTGGGACTATAGCAACTCTTCGGCGGGCCTGCGGAATGGCTTGTCGAACGGAAACGAGCCGGGAGCGAGTCCGGGAAACCCCGGCCACGGTCCGTCCACGGCCAAGGAGCAACTCCACAACCACGGGGGTCGAGGGCGCAGCGGCAGCCCGGGGCGCGGGGGGGTCAGTCTAGGTCAGTACGACGGCAACTACAGCCCCGGGAAGCACCCGAATAACGGCACAAGCTCCGACTTTGGAAGTCCCGGCTCCAGCTACGGCAGTCCCGGGTCAAGCTTCGGGTCTCGACAAGGCGACGTCCCCGTCAGCCTGGACGGGTCCTCGGAAGCAGTGAGGAAAGTCCGGGTTGTCAAACAGGAGTCTGGCGGGCTGGGGATCAGTATCAAGGGGGGCCGCGAGAACCGGATGCCCATACTCATCTCCAAGATTTTCCCGGGGCTCGCCGCCGACCAGAGCCGGGCTCTGCGCGTGGGCGACGCGATCCTGTCGGTGAACGGGAACGACCTCCGAGAGGCAACGCACGACCTGGCGGTTCAGGCGCTTAAGAAGGCGGGGAAAGAAGTGACGCTGGAGGGTAAGTTGGCGAAGGCGAGAGCGGGGATTTGTAAAGGCCGAGCTCAGATTTTACACCTCAGCGTCCGTTAACCCTGGACACACACACACACACCCGGGGTCCCGTGAGTCCTGGACGTTCCGACACAACGTCAGCAGATTTGTATATTTTTATGAAAGTGGTTTTAAGCATTTCTGCACAAATGCCACGATACTTTGGCAAATTACATTAAACACAAGCACAGCGTGACAATCACCAGCACACAATGATCTGCACACTGACATCACTAACACACTTTGTGAACTCTTTCTAGACCCCCTTCTTCAGTAGGTTGTAACGTTCACCACGCAAATAGTTATTTCTACAACACTTTATGATGCAAGTGCAGACATACTGACATAAAGAGAGTCCCAGGAGGAGGGACCGGCAGAACAGAAGGCCTTTGATTAGCGTCGACAGGAAAGTAACCAGAGTTGTGGTCAGAGTCAGAGTTAGTTGCATTGTCGTCTGTATCTGAATGACTGTGGGTTGCTGAAGATAAGAGGTCAGCGTAAACACGAGCAGATGAGATTTGTCAGTGATCATGTCCAGGAGAGCGAAAGAGGAAAACATGTAAATGATCGCTGGGGAAATTGTGTTGCACCAGCACTGAATATAGAATATAATATAAGTTTCATCTTGTGAAAAAGTTTGAAGCAGAAGTGTGGGAATGTCCAAAAGAACAAGACAAGAGTGGAACTTCCTGCGCAGCGTTGATGGACTGTGCTGATCACATTTCTCCAATACTGACCCCAGTCCACCACATGGATGTAATTATCACTCTGGCTGACTGGTGTGATTTTTACTTCTGATACGAAGCACATTATAAAGTGAGCAATTTCATGCATTTCGTTTAAGTTTCACGTCTAAATACAACTAGAAGCATCGTGTACTATTATAACGTAATATAACATCGTGTTGCTCTACAGAGCTAGTACACTTCTTTCTGGATTTATTTCATTTCACTTGTTTTGTCTCATGTCACATACTACAGTTTCCATCAAAATGTGTTTCATTAACTCACACTTTGACCAGTGTTATTAACTGAAATTTATGACACACAGGCAAAAAGTACATGTGGCAGCTACAGAGCCACATTTTTCATAGAAGTGGGTGGAGACAAAAGCAGAGTTAAAAGGAAAGTGAACTGATTCAAAAAATAACTTTATTGATCGATCATCATTTATATGTTGTGCACTAGTGTACAACCGGTTGCCTTTGTTGGCTTCCCACTTATATGAATAACAATCAAGAGTCATTTTGCACAGTTTTCAAAAAAACATTTGTTGCCATTGTGTATGAGGATACTGCTTCCAAGAATGGATATATTTTGTTGCTAAAATTATCTCTACATGAATGTTTATCATTCCACAGATGTAAGAGTCATGCTACATACAAAGCATAAAGATGTAGCTTAGGTCGAGTTGGCATTGTGTTTGTAGAGAGATGTGCACAGGCTCGTGATGGGATTGAGATGAGTTCACATAGTGAATTGGGCTAATGTAGAACTGTTCAATCTCTTGAAAAGTGGAAAAAGAGTAACTTGTGGGAGAGAAGTCACAGAGCCCTTGGGGTTTGGAAACTTCAGAGCAGGAACGGCTAAATGCGATGTTTAATGGTTTGGAATGAGCGCCAGATGAATACTGACGAGCACAAGTTGTAGGAAGTAATCAATGTGTGACACATTTCCACTCAAGTCAAAATAAGACCTGTTTTCTACCTCCCAAAATAAACCAAGGTAGAATGTTCTAGAGAGTTTAAATGTTAAACAAATGTTCGAGGCTGTCTGTAAAAAAAATCGCCAGCATCAGATTTTCCCCAATCAGACCTGATCCCAACTGCTGTTTTGTTACAGTCAGTTACTGTTTTCTCAGCTGGTTGATGGAGATCTCTCGATAGACAAATGACACATGCAAACGCTGCACAGAATTTACACAGTATTAGTGCTCTGGTCAAAGAGGGGGAAACAAGTATCATTTCAAAACCGCTGGAATTTGGCTTATTGCAGCTGACATCAGTAAAACATTTCCAGCAGCCCTCAGGCACAGGCAGGAGGATGTGCCTTCTCCAGCCACAGACCAGACATGGGCCTCTCTTTGGAAGAATGTGTCAGCTGCTTGTCACTGTTTGCCATTTTGCCCGCCAGTGAGCATTGTTGTTTGCGGATGGGCTCTTCCTCCCAATCCACCTCTGTCTGAGAAAGGAACAGCATTCGGCCAAAATGAGACATGAGCTTCCGAACCGCTGTGCCATGTACACAATACATGAAGCCCCAGATATTCTCACAGTCAGCTTAGGTGCCCCACATTCCTGACCTTTGATTGCATGGTGCGTATTTAGGACAAAGGTCAACACTGGTGGTTCCATGATTTGTGGAGTTGCAGCCTGTCATCAGTTATTTCTTTTTATTTGGTGCTGGTGCTGTATGGGGGAGGAGAGAGAAAGATGCGGATGGACACAGAGGAGAGGGAAAGTTGTCTTTTTAACTGCCAAACCGTTAAATTGTTAGAAGCACGTTGACTAGATGTGTTGTCAAATTACAGACAGCTATAAATATTCAGCACAGGTATGTGCTTGTGGCCTCATTTTGTCTTTTCAAATTAACCTGTTGGTCTCAATCATCTTTTGTTTTCTCAGTTACTATTTATGCTACACTGTGCAAAGGTCAACTCCAGAGAGTCCTGTCGTCTTATTTAAGGACGATTCAGTTTTATTCCTTTCTATCCAAGCTAGATAATCTTGTCAACCGGTAAACACAGTATTGAAAAAGTGGATTAATGGTCAACAAAATAGTCAATTTTTTCTATCAGATATATTTGCAAAACTGTACTGTTACAAATACTTTATAATTGTTCCTTTTCTTCGTCTACAAGACTTGACAGAAATGACTAGTTATACGCATTTATAAAAGCAGTTTTCTTCTCACTCACAAGTGACTACAGTCACTAGATGGACAAGTAATACACACTTGACTAATATAAGTTAGTGTGGATCATATGAGATAACACTGTGGGGGGAGTGTTCTGCTTCTACTTCTGCTTGTTCAGCTGTTTTTTTATTCCCATTTGGTACAGTAGAAATGGAAACACAGAAAAACATAGGGAACGGGAGAATGACATGCAACAGAGGTTTTTGATGATGCATGTGGAATTGGACTAGAAGGGCAACCAGGTATTTTATAAATTCATTCTAATCGTTCTGATATTACTGTATTTTGTTGCAAGTGTTTCCAAATATAGTTTTTCCTATCCTTCATCAAACATTTCACTACTAATTTCAGCAGTATCAATACACAGTTATTAGCTGCGTTTTCTCGCTTTCTCTTGTGACATAAAAACACACAGCTGCTGTGCCCTCATAGCATTTCCTATCATTCACACAGCTCTTTCATCTCATCTCCTGTTGCCAGTTTTTTGAAGCTGAAGGCAGCTAGACTGTTCATTTCCCATAAATTTCACAGTTTTAATTGGGTGGGTTCTTTGCAGTCTTTAAATTCACAAAATTAGGGAACTTCATTCAACAGTACTTTTACAATTGTTTACATTATAAACAATTGTGTAATTAAGGTCAGACTAGGTGTATTAGGATTCTCAGACTGCAGAGATTCAGTTGACAGGATAATATAGTCTTTAGTAAATTAAAATGGTTAATTAATGGCAAATAGTTAATTAGATAACTATTAGATAATAATAGTTAGATAATTACGTTTTTATATTAGCCTGATGTATAGAGAAATAAAACACATTTATGAAGTATTTCTCTTCTTCTTTAGTCTTAGAGAAAAGCTCAGGACAATCGAGCTCCAATGACACAACACCCAAATGTGCTCTATTAGACTGACCTTTGGTGCCTGTGGAGGTGGTGTAAGAACAGTGAAATCATTGTTACTTTCACGTTTCAGATAATTTCCCCTTTGTGACGTTGTCCTCCTGGAAGTAGCCATCAGAAGATTATTAGATTGTGGTCATAAACGGATGGTTGTGGTTAGTAGCAATACTCAGGTAGGCTGCATCGTTTAGACAATGCTCATTTGGTACCAACGGACCCATAGTGTGTCACACAATTACACTATAGTCAGCAGCCTGAAGTGTTGATATGCATGGATCTGCGCGGCTCCAAGGTTCAATGTGTGCTTTAAGAGGTGCTCTTCTGCCGTCCTATCAGCTTCATCCTCCATTAAGCTCCTTTGTCTGTGAACAGTAGAGATGGTTGTTAGGCATGTACAACCATACTACATTCAGATTCACATAAATCATTTTGCTTTTCCATTCTGGTGCTTGCTTTGAACTTCGGCGGACTGCCTCGACCATGTCTACGTGCCTAGTTGCTGCTACATCATTGGCTGATTAGGTAGTTGTGTTACTGAGCAGTTAAATGGGTGTACCCAATAAAGTAGCTTGTGTGTGTGTCTTCTGAAAGATTTTACAGGAGCTTTTAAGAGCAAAACTAAGCCAAAAGTACAGGAAATATTGGACATTCATCCAAGAAACAGAAATGTGAAGTGATCTGCCTCTGCCTTTAATCAAACAAAATAACAATGTTCGATTTCTTTTATTATTATTCTTTGTCATAGATAAACTTTTCATTCGTTCACCTTTAGCACCAGTTACGGTTTGTTGCTTTATAAATGTTGTTTCACTCTGTACAGACAAAAACATAATGAATGTGGAGATGTTTTGCCCTTTTGCCACATGACAAACGTGTCCCTGACATGGTATGCTGGTGGTTATCCATATCTCTTTGCCAGCTGACTGTCAGTTAGAATATCCCACATTGCCAAATGATAAGTTGAAGCTTTGTGCCTTTTGGGTTGGCCTGCTGGTCAGTGGAAGGAGATGCAGGACTGTGCCTTTGTGCGAGTAATTGGAGGAAGAAAAATGGCACATAGCAGACACAGGGACTATTGATAAAATGGGGACAACCCGGATGGAACGCTTCTTTTCTTTTGTTCTGGCTCCAAAACTGGCCGACCGTCCTGTTGACTGTGCTGGTCTCTGTCCCCACAGGACAAGATCTGCCACAGCATGATTTTGCACAGCTTGAAACAGGCCACTTTGACAGTCTCAGTATAAACACCAGTGCCTTTGATAACCATCTGCAGATTGTCTCGGGAGAGACTTACCTGTGAAATACATGTGTTTGCATCAGTTAGGGTCAGAGTTTAAACATTTAAATAAAGTTTGAACATCTAGGATTAGCAATTCATTTAAAGAAAAAAATTGTCAGTCAATCAGCTGGTTAGCTTTCAGTGAGGTCTGTGGGATATTTAAACCGGCTCTTGGTTGTCAAAGTCTGATTTGTAAACACAGTTTGCACAAGTGTGTCTTTACTTAAACAAATGAAACATGCAGACCTTAGAAAAAGAGTTGTTAATGATCACTGAGCTGGAAAAAATTAAAAACAATTTCTTTTGAGTTTGAACGCTGCCAGTCAACTATCAGGGAGATAAGATGGTTTGAATACGGTTTCTACTGGCTTCATGCCCAAGTGTCCTTAGGCAAAACACTTGCATGGCAGCTGCTGTCACTGATGTGTGAGTGTGTAAATGACTAGCTGAATGTGAAGTGCTTTGAAATGGGGCTATACTGTATGAGCAGACCTGTTACAAATGGAGAGAATTCAACATCCCGGTAACTTTCCATATGTGGGGTCAACCAACACAGATCACAGGTGTCTGCTAGGAGAAGGATTTTTGAACAGGTGAGACCAAAGTAGAACTTTTTGTCTTGGATGAGAAGCTTTATCTTTATTGTCGAATATACTCTAATTCATAACCAGACTCTGTATTTCAACGTAAGAGTCTTTGGTGAAACATTGTCATGCCAGTGTCATAATTTTGACCTGCTTTGCTGCTTTTGGACCAGGACAGCTTACTATTGATAGAGCTGTGGCTTATGAGTTGTTCTAGCAAATAATACAGTAAAAGGAAAAGGTATCTAAGGTTAATTAATACATCCTGGACGATGGCCCCTTTGTTAAAAAATAGTCCCAACATTCTTTTATCTAAGAATGTCTGTGTTAATTTGTGCAGCAGACCAGTAATACTCACCTGACTGGTGAATTTCCCCCACAGCAGAAAGCATCCTCTCATCCAGGATTCACTGTAGCCAAACCAGCGTCTGTGTCCTCGTTGCTGCCAACATGATGGGGGGACATGTAATCTTTAGCAGTGGCTACTGTGGAGACGGAGGAATTTGATTGTTTTCGTCCATAATCTGCTTGATCCCGTGTAAATAAAAAAGGGGACACACATATTCAGATACACTTTTAGGCCATAAACTGACCTTAAGAAAACTAACTTATGTAATTTCATGAATGATTCCGTGTGGTGTTGCAGATAAACGCACTTATGTGTTTACAGTCCAACAGTATGATTTCCCAGAGGTATTTTCTCTGATCCAGGTTAGTGGAAAACAAAGAGGGGGGGCAGGTGTGACTCCGTTTGAGGGATGATGGGAATCATTTTTCTCGGTTACGCTGCATGTGTGTGGTAGTTGCCTCTAATGGAGTGTGATATGCATATGTGAAGGCATTTACATCTGCACGGGGTATGTCACTTAGACATGTGTGCCTTAAAGGATAGGCTCTCCAGTAGTCACATGCCCGTATGAACATTGCTGTAATTATTCCTGTTTATTACACCGTTGGATTGGAAGTGATGAAGGCATCAATCGTTCAAAACAAATTACAGCACAGGATCAGCACTTTTAAAAGATTCTGATGACTTGACTGTGGGGACTCTCCTTTCCTGTTGTAGATTTCAGTGCTGTGTTAGATACTTTGGAATCCAGTATTCTTATTTCTTACCTCAAAGTATTGTAGGATCCAAGGATCTGCTTTAGGTTCTTGGTCAGTTTTGGTGGATTTCCATTTCCGTTAGCTTCTTTTACTTGTGGGGTACCCCAACGGTCAGTTTTTGGTTTTATCCCATTTTTAAAAAATCTAAATGCTTTTTCTAAGATACATATTTGGTAAAAATTCCATGAAGAAACCTTTGTGTACCACCTTTGCCTCCTCCTTAGCCAGGAAAAACCATCACTTAACAACAGTCTCTTCTGAACCTATAGTACTGCCATCCTAGATGTAATAGCTGCTGTCTAAAAACTTCTGCAACGTTCCGTCTTCACTGTCCCGCTGTTATTCCAGACACGTCTGAGCTCGCTGTGAATTGTCGACTCGCACTTGAGCTCACCTCACATTGAGCCATGACGTGAATGCCTAAGGCTAAAAAGGTGATCTTTACAGTGAAACTAAATGGTTTTTCAAAAGCCCGCCATACTTAACAAACCAACTAATTGATGAAAGCCTGCTGAAAATGCTGGGCTCCGAGGTTGGATTTGTAGTTATAGCAATGAGAGCAATGTTGGAAATCATAGAGGGATTTTGAATAGTTTTTTCTTAAGTTCAGGGCAGGGGCTTTAGTGCATCATTGAGTCGCCTTCCAGCCCTGGCCCACATAAGTGAAGAAAGCCATTTAACAGCCAAACTCCACAATTTAGTACTACACGATTCACTGACTTTTGACATGGTTTCAGCCTTTTCTGAATTACAGGTGTTAATAAAAGTACAAGTATTTCATATGTTTTTGAACATTCGGTTTTGTCTCCATCATGCAGGAAGCATTTTTTGTAGGGGTTAGTGTGGAACAGATGGAATAGTTGCAGCAAGTAAAACCTGTGTTGTTTTCATTTAGATATCGAATATTGTTTTAAGAAAAACTTGTCAACTCATCCATAAAAGATTAAAAAAGAAAAGGCATTGCAATTTAAAGATTATATTTCATCTAAAGACCACTTACATTAAAACGTGTAGGTTCCCTCTTGGTACTCTGGCTTCCTCCCACAGTCCAAACATCGGTGAGTCCAAATTGCCGGTAGGTGTGAATGCGAGTGTGAATGGTTGTTTCTCTGTGTCGGTCCTGAGATTGACTGGAGACCATGTCCAGGCTGCACCCTGCCACTCGCCCAGTGACAGCTGGGATAATGGACGCCTTCATGCATGGATTTGTGTGATAGCTGAACAGTTCATAAAAACCACACACTATCGCGGTCCTCTTGTGTTATGTTCTGTTCCATAGTGTATTGTACAGTGAATCATAATTAGAGCTGTGGCTAACGGTTATTTGTTTTCAGTTGTTCAAATAATTATTTTCCCATTAACCTGACTTTTCCCTCTCAGTTAATATGTACTAACATAATAAAGTGTATTTATTTACCTTCTTTCCAACTGAGCTAAGGCTCACATGCCACACAACACAGAAGTCAGGTGTGAGCGACTTAACACCAACAATGACTAAAGGCTGTATGCTCCAGCAGCACTTCACAGTCATGGTGTCATCATAACCTCCAGCCACTGGCTACAACCCTGCTGCATAACAGACACAAAATGCAAATGAACGGTACGGCACAATCCCTAGCACCCACAGGTCCCAGTCTTATAACATAACAATTATTTTAATAAAAATGAGTATTCATCAATTCATCAGCCAATTATATTTCGATAAAATAATTCAAATTATTCCTCCACCAAACATATGCCAGCCTTGACTGATAATCTGTTTTAAATGAAGACGCTCTCTCATCTGCTGCTGATGCGGACTCCGCTGTCAGCTGGAGCTGCTACAGGGTCATGTCTGGTCTGGTACTGTGTCCACCAGAACCTGTTAGTGATTAGCCAAGAAGCTTGTTGTGGTGAACACATGACGGCGGATGGGGAACTGCGTGCACAGCTGAAACGATTGCTTTTCTGCATGTTGGTGTTTGGATCATTTCCTCATATAGATTGAGCTGTGTGCTCCCTCTCTGCCGAAGACACGGACACGTAACTGAGCTCCGCCCTCGCTCATACACATTTGAATGTTGTGGTTGTGTTTTTCTGTTTTTGTTCTATCATTCTTGGTGTCTGTGTGGGATGGCACCGTGGGGGTTAGTGTTGTGTACAGGAGTGACCCTCGCACTGACCGGCCTCATGCACACGTGTAACAAAGCAGTACTGTCTGTTTTTCAGGGTTTTGGCCACGTTAACAACATGAATTCACGCGTGTTTTAAAAGTGCATGTGTTGTTGTAATCAATTGTCGACGAATTGCCCCACCCTAATAGTAATATAGTAGGCAGTAGTATAGAATGGTAGTACATTCCTGATACAAACTACATCCAAGTTTGGCAAACAGAAGGATATAATGGAAGAACCAATAAGGAAACCATATAATGGGAAAAGGTAGTATAGGTAAAGTGACCTAATGGCAGTTAGCATTTTGGTAACCTTGCCTATCAAATAGCCTTAAAATCTGACTTTGTTGCGTTGATAAAACAATCATGTAAATCCACATAACCATCAATCAGGTGTGCTCAGTGACATGCACCACTGCCTGCAGCAACCCACTGAAACCAGATATGTTAAGGAAAGGCTAGCATAGTCAGAAAAATCCACAGAATTAGTGGAATTCCCCAAACCATAGTGTCCTGTTGACTTTTATATTATCCATGTGGAGAAATGTGTGTGTGTGTGTGTGTGTGTTATAGTAGGAAAGCTTGATAAATTTTGATAATAGTCCTTCGTACTCTCTTCAGCAAAAATGAAGCCTTGAGGCTACAGTCTAGAGGCGTGCTCCATTTGGAAAATGAAACTGTGAAACAGAGGCAAGGTGACTGCAGTTTTAAAACCATGTCAGCTCACATTTTAAAATTTAATCCATAATATATTTAGCCAGAAATGTATTTTACAATGATGCGTTAAGCAGTTTAGTATAATTGGATAAATAATTATGGAATTCTATCATATTGAATAATAATCAAAAAGGGTTGATGGCCCACTACACCCAGAGTCCCTCTGCAGACATGAGTTTATTTATAAACCATCTGGTTAGCTTTAGTGAACCTGTGATACAGTCAGGATGTGTTTGTCTGGTTAGTTTATAACCTGACATCCTTTTCACCTTTACCCTCATCAGACGTCTCAGCCGGAATAGATGAAAGCACTTGTTGGCAGCGTTGTGCATGAACACACTAAAAGAGCCCCATTCATTGACGATGCTTTTTTCTGAGAACGAGGAACTGAATGTGTCAGGTGTCATTCACAATTTTGGACCTTCCACACAAAGACATTTTGACACGTCACCGTGAAAAAAGCTTATGTGTGATCGGTAAAATGAGTGCTGGCTGAATTCAGTTTGGTTATTTCAGTTCCAGCTGGTATTCATGGTGGACCCCTGCCACACTAACTGCCTTTACATGCACTTAAGTAACTCAGAAATCATCTTTCTCGCATAATAAGGGAACAGTGTTTACATTCACTTAACTTGGTTACTGGAAAACCCCATATACATGAAGTAGTAAAGGAACCTGATGACTTTGTAACTATTTCAGAAGCCTGGCTTCCAGAATCCTTTCTCTCCCCTCGCACTGTGACTCTGCTGCGACACAGGAGCATAAAAGAGGTAGACACATGCAGGATGATCCACAACAGGAATCGTGTGAATTTAAAAATGGCTGCAGGGAAAAGGACTCCCTTACGCTTGAAGCACTATGAAGCACTTTGTTACCTCCATTTTATTTCGACTTGTGCAGTCAATTAATTTTATAGAAACTTGTTTTGTTTTATTTAGATGTTGTTTTCTATAGCGTCTTCTTCCTCAGTTCCCCTTATTTACTGCTGTTTGCATGCATTTAAAGCCCTAGTGATTTCTTAAAACAAACAGCCTATGGTTATAGCAGTTGTTTTTTAGTCCCATTTTTAAGTTAGTCCCTTAATAGCGAGGCAGGGTTGTAACACCTGGTTATGTGTGTACATGGTTAAGAAGTTGGCAATCTCAGACAGAAATCTACCTCAGGAAACCAGGTTTGCCTAATATCCAACTCCTATTCTGGAAACCAAGTTTCCTTAAAATGACACCTAAAAAATCAGCTTTCCAAAGAAACCCAACTGTAACCTGGTATCTTAGTCCCTGGAAATGCACTCACTGTCATGGTGCACTGGGTGGACTCGATTAGAACTGAGACATCATTACTTCAGTTATATGCAGAGCTTCAAAATTGCTCAGTACTAGTGGATGAAAGGTTGGACACTGACACAGACAAGCCAACTTTTCTGTTGAAACTCCATGAAGAAAAATGAACTCGGAAAAGCTGCACCTAATGTCCAGGTTTGTTTTCAAGCATGGGAGGGGCTTTCAAGGACCAGGGTTGGTTACCCCTGAACAAGAGAAGAGCCTGGGGGAGAACACAGAAAAACGCCGACTGGCTGGCCTGCGTTTGGACCTGGGGAGTTGTCTGCTGTAAGTGTGAGGCAGCAGCACTAACCACTCCACAGTGCTGCCCAGTTATTGCCATAGAGTTCTAAGAAAAGCAGTATTAATACTTGATAAGTTGGAGCCATAGAAAATAAAACAATTAGGTGTCAAAACATGTGTGTTATTGCCCATATCGCTCTCTTTTACAACTCAGATTTCTTCATCACAAAGTCTTTTCTGAATGGGTTTTTGGGTAGACTACATTAGGCACCAAAAAGACTTATCTGAACACAAAGACTTATCTGCTAACTCGTCCATCTTCACAGCTTTGTTGAGTTTTATTACTGTGACTCGCTCCGTCAGGTCACTTGAAGAATAAAGGTGTTTACATAAGAAGCAGGCATGGTTATTCAGATCACAAATGGGAAGTGGTGGTGATGTAGAACTAGCTTTTTAATTCTTTTCAAGGGAACCTGCAAGGTTATAACCTTTGGGTTGGCCTAGAAAAAATATCATCCATACAACCTTTTAATGCTATTTATAATCTAAATGTATTAAATTAGACAAGTGGATAAAAGTAAATTTTAATATGTGCTAATTAATAATGATTAATTTGTAAAAACTCTACGGTCATAGAAATGTTCCTCCGCACTCATTAATTTGTTTTCACATCTACCACTCCACACATACTTGCACACACACACGGCCTCTGCATTCAGACATATTGTTCCCATTATGTGTCTGGCAGAAACTGATTTCAAGGGAAGGGGGAGAAAGAAAGGGAGAGATTCCGAAGGAACAGAGAGGTGAAGAGGTAGAAGTGTATGAGAGGTGTGGGAAACGAGGGAAGAGGGAGGTGAAGAAGCCGAGTGGTGAACAGCAAGAAGACAGGAGGCCAGAGTGAGTGGACTGAAGATGGCAAAGAGATGATGGAAGAGAAGATTTGGGAGGGAGAATAGAGAGAAAAGAAAGCAGGGAGGAGATTATAAGAGAAATGAGAGGGAAGCGAGTGAGGAGAGGGGAGCAGGCCAAACCACACGGGAATTTCTGGGCACTTTTAGGGGAAAAATACAGAGGCCGTGGTCTGACTGACTGACTCGCTCTTCTGTAAGCTATTATTTCGTTATTTCAGCCATACCATAAAATGATTACTTTATGTGTGTGTGTGAGGGGGGGTCGAGAAAGAAGAGAGGAGGGTTGTTTAAAAGAGGTTAGATTTACGGGTAGTTTCTGCCGCAACCAAATATGTGTCAAGTCAGGCTCTTCTGCCTTTTGCAGTCCTCCTCCTCTATTCGTTGTCCTTATTTGCTTATGTCCATTCGAGTCCTCTTTACCCCTGTTGCTGGAAACAGATGATTAAGCCTCAGGAGACCATTGACTGCGTCTCTGGGGACTTTCTCTTCCACAGATTAATGGAGATGCCTACACAGAGGCAAGGATGCGTGAGTTCGCATTCACATGCACAGAGCTGGTAGTCCTCTGTGGACAGGCCTAATTAGAAGCAGAAGTGGAGCCGAGCGACAGGCTCGACAGAACTAATGGGGTCTTTCTTAGCATCAAATGAGAGACGAATTATGAACGCAGCATGCAATGCAAACAGAAAGCACTACATCTATCTGTAATCATGGAAAGGACACAAAACATTTTAACTGGCAGACCAACTGAGAGGGAATGAGTTATTAGGCCCGGTGGGAAGAACTAAGGAAAAATGCATTGTAGAAGAAAAAGCCCTAATACCACTGTAAAGATGTCAGGCCACTATAAAAATCCCATGAAGGTCCTGTGGTTTTCATTATCTAGTGTTGCGCATCATGGCCAGAAAATACAATGTCTCTATTTTAAATCTCCAATGTGCAACTTAAGCCAGGTTAGGGTCATTCCACTCTGCTCTATCCAGCCCTCCCTGTCCCTGCTCTGCTACGCTTTTCTACCATCTGCTATGCTCAGCCACACTGAGCAGCCCTTCAGGTATTGCTCAATATCAAATACTAATAATTAGTTAACAGTTAAAGCTCTTTGCTAACAGAGGACATGAGGTTAGCTGGTGTCAGAGAGGAAGATGCCCAGGATAGAGTGAGGTGGAAAAGGATGATTCGCTGTGGCGACCCCTGACGGGAGAAGCCCAAAGAGAAGTAGCAGTAGTAAACAGTTAAAGCTCTAATTAAAGGCAGTTATTGTTGCCATCTTTTAAATATATCTTTTTTGCACATTTACAATACTTTAGTTTAGACATTGTGCAGAAACACAAAATTGAGCCCATCGAATTATTTGATGGGCTTTGATGACATTGGTCATCCATAGGGCTTGATTTTAAACGGCAATACTTATTTGTTAGCAGTTCTGTGTAGGTGCGTGGGACAGAAGATCTTGAGGAGTGTCCAGGACCTTCGAGGAGTAGAGGAAGTTTGGCAAAATGCTGTCAGATGTTGGCCCTCTCCTTTAATCTAAATGGAGAATGAAACACATCGTAATGACGTTGGGCACTTTTCCGCTCTGAAAAAACTTTTATTAACTGAAAAAACATGAGACATGTAGAGTGGAGAAATGCAAAGCACTTGTCAATCCTTCACTCTCATTAAAAACTCTTACAAAAATCTACCCTGGGCTGCTAAAACACATTCTGATTGAGCTCTATGACAGGTGATTATGAAGTTAGCAAAATGCCTCCTTTTTGTTGGTCAGTTGGCCGTTAGCTGTACAGTGCAGCTTTCACCCACAATCCTTCCTGACTTTGCTTCTCAGATGCTTTGTTATTGGCAATAGACCTTTTTCACAGTTCTGCATTCCTAAACCTAAAACAGCTGAAGACGGGCTGCTTCATTTCCGTTGTTATTATTCCGTTATCACATAGGAACATTGGCAGAACTGAAGCTTTTGTAGCAAACGGTGCAAAAACAGAAACACTTGTCCTTTCACTCGTTTCCAAAAGATCCGAGACTTAAGAAAAGGAATCAGGCACGTACGTTTGTAGCCAGCACTTCACTCTGTAGGATCACACTGATGGCGGAATTTCATTTTCAGTTTGTTTTGTCGGCATATAAGAAAATGTTAAACATCCTTGTATGTGCAGGAGAGAGAGAGAGAGAGAGAGAGAGATAGCCACAATTATGGCATTGAAGCAATCTGTACGCAGTCATTAAACTGGCTGTAATTACGTTTATCAGCTGTGTCACATGAAATTATTCAGGCATGTTCTTAAAATACAGCAACCTGACTAAATGTACTGCTTTATGATACCTGTACAAATACACTCATTTTATTCATAATCAGAGAAGTTGAAAAGTGTCCTGCAGTCCATTATTATTAGATCCAAGGTTACGCGTTTGCGTAGGTTCCAATAATTAATAGGCTTAATAGAATTAATATTGATAGATAATAGAGTGGAGGCTGTAGCTCAATTGGCTTGGTTGTTCATGTCTTACCAACTGACTTAGCGTGGTTCAATCCCCAGTCCCAGCTACACGTCAAAGTGTCCTTGCCCAAGACACTGAACCCAAAGTTCCTTCTGGTGGGTCAGATGAACACCTTCGATGTGTGTGAGTGTGTGAATATGAATTGCTGAATGACAAGCAACATTGCGCTTTCACGCAGTGTTACGCATAAGTGAGATTGCTGGCCCAAGTAACAGCACATCAAGTAGAATGGGCACAATGCATAAAGCTGAGCTAGTATCTGTAGCATCGCATCTGTTATGAGAGGTCACATCCCATGACCGTGGATTCGGTTTATGTGGCTCCATCAAAGACTGCCACTTATCCCTGCCCTGTCATTTTGACCAAATAAAAGAAAGAAAACGAATAGAGCTGAAGCACATGTACAGGTGCCCATACTGCCAATAAATTATACAACATAACCTTCATATGATGCACTGCAGGAGATGTTTTTCATAACAAAGATTCAAGAACTTTTGAAAGACATGACAAGAATGTAATTATACACAAGATCTTACAGTCGTTGGTAGAACAATATTTGTGCAGACCTTTGACATGGGCGTGTAAGTGCTGGCTGATGACAGGAACCTGCCTACAAATCAGTGCTTTCACTTTCACTTTGTAAAGGTTCCAGCCACTGCAGGGAAACGAATTGCTCCCATATCCTCTTTTCCTGTCCCACTTCTGTAAAGCCTTTATCAGATACAGTGACAATAGAATGCATATGAATTACCTGGTTTCCTGCAGTGATTGGTTATAAAAATAGACAAACCCAATGAGCTGTAAACCCAGTAAGACAGTAGACAAAATTCTGATCTTTAGTATGATCTTTATTAAACACATTTATTACAATAACATTTACATTGCTGCTAAAAAAATAAAGGAATCCTTGAAGTTAGGAAGCGATCAACCCCCTTTAGCAGCAGTAACCTCAAACAAACTTCCTGTAACTGCAGATTAAACCTTGCTAAACATTCACCAGGAATTTTGGGGCTCCCAAAGCTGTCCAGGTACAAAGACAGGGAAATTTAGCTCTAAATTTAGGTAGTGACTGCAATTTTTAATATTTCCAAAGCTTTTATCTGCTTACTTGTACTATTAGGGGAACAAACGAGTAGCAATGTCATGTATACAAAATTCACCACCCCATTTTTCCTCCTCTCTGTAAACTATAATTTGTTCATAGTTTTGATAGTAGGATAGAACTGCTTTGATGAGCACATTGCAGTCATCTGTTTATCTCATTTTGAGAGATATAAACATTTAGCTCAGAGAGGTCCAGGTCAGCCAATGAAAAACATCTCTGCACCAAATCTAATTATTGGTCTCGAAGTAGGGCTTCACAGCAAAGACGTGCTCTTCCATATGACCCTTGAAACGTGGACGTCCAGGAATGCTTTCACACTCACTTACCTACTCCAGAGCACTTACGTTTGCAGAAAGGATCTCAGACCTTGATGGTATGGGTGTTGTGGTTAGGGGGCCGGTGAGAAGAGGCTCCACATTTTGGCTCCTTGCCTCAGTATTACAAGCAGCCCCGCCCTTCACTGAGTCATACGCAGCATAATGCACACACAAGCATGCAGGGACATATGCACGGTGCATACGCCTCAACTGGTACCTCTGGATCTTTCTCTAAGTTAATTTTAGAGTCAGACACAACCTTGTTGCTGACTTTATCTTATATCTCTTGAGGTCCACTCACACACACAGACCTTCACAAACCTAATATCTCAGTCTGCACTCAGGAATGATCTCACTTCTACAGAGTCTCGTCTCAGGTTTCATACAGTGCAGACCAACCCAGTGGTCCAAAGTACACACACACACACACACACACACACACACACACTTGTTTTTTGTCTCTTTCATTTCTCGTCCTCACTCAAACTCCGTGTACAACCAAAGAGTCTAAGAGCATGCATAGAAGGAAACCTGAGGAGACACTATAGTCTGTGTATAAGGGGAGATAAAAGTAAGGGCATGTGACTGTGTGCCAACAGGGCGGGAGGCGTACGAGGTGTGGGACCAAATTTGGAAAGTCACATTGGATCAAAAGCCATTCTTTTACAAACACCCAGCTTGCCAAGCTCACAGCTTTACAGCCAAGTTAAGTCCTGTTTTTCCAAGATAATTTCACACTAGGGACTATTAGGTCCTTTTAAGACTTGTTGGAAGATAGCTGTTAAGTGATTGGCCGAAGCACTTTTTGGAAAATGGACTGTTTTAGTAATTAGGTTTGTTAAACTTTAGGACAGACAAACACTGGACACAGTCTCTTTGCCAAACAAAAGATTTCTCCAGTCATTTTTGGAAGGTGTTGCAGTTTCGGCATTTAAAAGCTGATTAAAAGTTGACTTCTTTCAGAAAACAACATGTGTTTCTTTGTAGCTCCGTTTATGACTGCCCATACCAAATATCCTGAGTGACTGTGTAAGTGGGAGGAATCCTACAGATGGTCAAACTATCAACACAGCTGTCTTGCTTTCGCTCAGGCTCCACTTGGCTTTGGCCTAACTACAATAAACTGATGTGTTTATCCTAATGATCAGAAGGATTATCTGTGGATCTTTCTGAAAGATTTTTCTTAATTTGGCTACTTTAGAGGATGATTGTTTACACTTAGAGAACCTGGTGGGCTGACATTTAGCCCCTCTTGTTGTTTTTTTATGTGAAGAAATCCACTCAGTTATTAGTTTATTAGAAACACCAAGCTAAAATTAAAGTCATCCTTCATGAAATAGAATTATTATATATTCTTAGAGCTTCCTCGTGGTAGAGTGCCTAGTGCTGTCTCTTCAAAGCTACAAGGTCCCCAGATTGAATCTAGCTGCTGCCTCAGGCCTTTGTGTGTGAATCCACATATTTGCAAGTTGGGTTAATTGGTGAAATGAAATTGCACGTAGGTGTAATTGTGAGTGTGAATGGTTTTTCATTTGTGTTGTCCTAGAGATGGACTGCTGAACTGTCCTGAGTTTACTGAGCCTTTCACCCAGTGATAGGCTCCAGGAATTATCAGGCATAAACTCTTCATTAATTGGATCAGATGAATTTACTTTGTGTGTCAAACCCACAATTTAATTGACATTCTACAGTTTTAGTGGCTTAAGTTTGTGCTTAAGTTAAGCTGTTTGTGCGTTATCACTGAAAAAGCTTTGCAGAAGAGATGAACGTAGATGCTAGACTGACACACTGTACTATATGTAGCAGGACCTTCTATGTCTTACTGAAACTGTATTGTAAATTATATTGGATAATTTCTAATTTCTTACAACATCTTGTTCTAAGGCCCCCCGCTGGCCATCCACCAACCAAATGCTGCCTATCTGCCAATATGAAGTGTTTAAAACAAGTTAACAAATATACAAATTTACCAGATTCTATTTTATGCAAGTTGGAAAGCCCCTAAAGTTGCATTATGCCACTTTGTATTGAATGTCTGGTGTTGATGCAGAATCCTGTCGTCTGTCTCTCAACAGTGAAGTACATCCGTGAAGTTTCTCCGCTCTTCAAGAAACCTTCCCTAGTGGCCGACCTACCATGGGAAGGCCTCCGCCCACAGTCGCCCAACTACAGCGGTAGTGAGGACTCGGGGTCACCCAAACACAGCAGCTCCTCCTCGTCCAAAGACAGAAAGGTCATCAGCCTGAGGATGTGCTTTATCAGCAGGAATCTCACCATGCCAGACCTGGAGAACAGGTCAGATAAGAGACACCTCAGTGTTTGTGTGCATGTTGAGAGACATAGCTGAGTATGTGGGAGTATAGGTGTGGTTGGGCGTGTGTTTTACCGCTGGGTGTGTGTGTTTTTTTTTTTTTTTTTTTTTCCCTGCCTGTGTTCAGCTTCTGTTGATTAGTATGGAATGTTTGTTCTGTGAGAGATAATAAGCTTGACAAAAATGTTCTCTGTGGTCGTGGATATTAAAATAAGTATCCAAAGTATTATAATTAACTCAGGAGCTACAGCTGCAGGGGTAAGTTGGTAAGACAGTCGTCCAAGGACCACAGGGTCAGTCCCGGGCCCTCCGCGCCACATGCCAAACCGGCCTTGGCCAAGACACGGAATCCAAAGTTTCTCGGTGGGTCTGCACGGCAGCCATCGCTGTGAGTGTGTGTGTCCGTACTTGTAGACACTACTTAGAGAGGACCACATTTCGTTTTTTAACAACAGAGTGAGGACATTTTTGTGAAGTGAGGACATTTTGACCCTAAGCAAGGCATTTTTGAGGGTCAAAACTGGATTTTAGGATCAGGGTTAGAATTAAAATAGGTTTTGGTTAGGGTTAGGCATTCAGTTGTGATGGTTAGGGTTAGGGTAAGGGGCTAGGTAGAGCTGTGTGTGTGTGTGTGTGTGTGTGTGTGTGTGTGTGTGTGTGTGTGTGTGTGTGTGTGTACCAAATTACTCTGTCGCTTTGGATAAGCATCTGCCAAATGACTAAAAGTAAATGTATGAATAAATAGGAAAAATAGCAGTTGGGATGTGTAAGTGATTAACTGTACCAAGATCTTGGTATTGAAATTCTTAATTTTCTATGCCAGGGGTCTCAAACTCAATTTACTTGGGGGCCGCTGGAGGCAGAGTCGGGGTGAGGCTGGGCCGCATCAGGTTTCCACAAGAAAAACTTTTAAATAATTTTAATCTTCTCAAATGTCTTTATTTTTTTATTTTTAACACAAAATAATATGAAAAAATAAATAAACAAATTAGAAGAATATAAATAATAAATTAATAAGAAAATCAATCAATCAATCAGTAATAAGTAAAAAAAATAATAATAATAATTATAATAATTAGGATTAAAATGTCTGTATTAACAGTTCTTTAAGCTTTCTTTGAAGTTTCAATCAAGTGTTTAGCCGACGCACAAAGAACGTCATTTCCGCAATGTACATCATTTCCGTTCCGTGCCGTTCATAACAAACTCGCGGGCCGCACTATAAACAATTTGTGTTGTCCTAGAGATGGACACAATAAACTTTAATAATAAGGTGGGGGCCACAAACTATCGGCTCGCGGGCCACAATTGGCCCACGGGCCGCGAGTCTGAGACCCCTGTTCTATGCCTTTCACAAGAAAAGAAATGTAATAATATTTTCAAGAATTTGCAAGAATTTATTTAAATATGTTTTTAAACCATTTGTTGGTTGTAAATGGAAAATGTAACTCCCACGTTTGTAGGATATACAGTGTATTTGAAATATGCTAAATGCATTTGCAACTAAAATATATACAGATATAAACAGTAGCATTATAAACCTCCCACAAGCTAATTTTAAGGTGGGCACAGTGGCATCGCAGACCCAAAGCTCCGGAATTCTCACTGTAATCTTTTTGACCGATTGTGTCTCTGCCGTTCAGACTGCTGGAGCTCCATTCCCCAGACGGCCAGCACACGGTGGTGTTGCGCTGTAAAGACGCCCCTACTGCCAACTCCTGGTTCACTGCCATCCACACCAACATTGCTGCCCTGCTGCCACAGACTCTGGCCCACATCAATGCCTACCTGGGGGCCTCGTCCTCTTCCTCCACCCACCCCCATCTCAAACACATTGGCTGGCTGGCTGAGCAGGTAGGTTTCAGCATTGTTCGTTTGTTCCCTCTTTTTTCACACTGCTCTGCACAGCCTTTAGGTCGTCATATCATATTGCAATAATTAGGAATGCTAATAGACGTACAGTAGTCAACAGAAATTGCTGTTCTTTTTTACTTAAAACATGTAAAGTCATGTTCAATGAGTCTGTCACTGGAGGCTTTCAATGCACCTCTCCACAATACTAGAAATGATGGAGCAATAAAATATGTTGTTGGCTTTAACATCTGTATGCCATATTGTCCATCCTTTCCTTTTTCCCATCTCAGTTCTAACCTTTAAATATTTTACTGAATGCAGCATCACAGATTTAGCGGAGACTAGAAGAACGTGAATTGAGGACCGACCTTGCACTGTAAAACTTTTTTTGGGGGGTGACCAGTAGAAAGAATTCTTGATTTTGAATTATCAACCTTCTAACCTACAGTCTCATTTTTTTTTATCCTTTTCATATGTATTTTATGCTATAACTAGGAGAGTATTGTCAAGTTACCTAGTAAAGATTCTATTCAGTACATGATTAGCCTAATTTAAGCACAAGTCCTGGAATCAAAGGGGAACTGCCAAAGACTCTATCAAAGAAACAAGCTAAGAACTGTAAAAAACGTATGGTTTCTTACTGGGTGGCAGCCTAGTCAGGGTCGGGTTCCTGCATCTGCTTTCCTTTTGGATCCTGGTTGCAGATTGGCAAAATGCTTACATTAGTTTATATTCAAAATATTCATATTTACTGCATCTGGACTAGTAATGAGCGTTGGTTTTATCAGTTACAGAATAGTTGAACGTGGGGGGAATAATTCTTTCTTACCAGGAAACCGATCAGAAGATACTCATGTCTGTATGCTAAATATAAGGTTAGAGATAGGTGAAAGCAGAAGGAAACAGCTAGCCAGGCCTGAGTAAAATACCAACAGAGATATGGCTTATTGCACCGCATCTCTTTTTTTCAACCTGCATGACAAAATGTGTGGCATACTGGACAGAGTAATGTGAGGACAGTTCCACTGAACTCAACCAAAGTGTAAGCAATCAAATCAAGGACCATTTAAAGAGACAAAAGCTACTGGAGTGACGGATGGTATCAATTGGTAATATTTCTATTAGTAGCAATGTGAGACATCCAAATGAAACGTGGGTTGATGGTGTGTTTCAAGTGCTGTTTCTCGTGTTTGTACTAGAGCAATGAACCTTTTTCAGTTCTGTTCAACTTTATTTATTTAGCGCCAATTCACAACAAAGTCAGTCATCTCAAGGCACTCTACATAATAAAGTAATAATAACATTAATAAAATGTTGAAGACTGTTGATTTTGTAGTTCAGCAAGACCCACTGTGTGGTGTGTGTATGTGAGTCCTTCAGTCTTAAGTGAAATAATTCTGTGAGGTAAATGCTCCACACAGTCATGCGCCAAGAAATTGGCCAAGAAATACTGTAGCTACATCTGTGCGCACATGAAGAAGAATAGCATTAAATTCAGAGAAATGTTTTAGCTCATTGATACACTGGAATATTTTATTCTATCCTTAGACCAAATACTAAAGCATTCCGCAGAGGTGAGCATGCTTCAGACTTTTTTTAATCGACACATTACAAGGTGCATTTTCCATTCTGATAAATATAGTTGAAAAACGTTGCTCTCAAAAACCACGTCAGTGTGTTTCAGTTTAACCTTGTTTTTTGTTCAGCTTGACTCAGTACCTGTTTCATTAGAGTTACATAACTGCTCATGCCCAGACCTCAAACACGCACACTGGCAGTTCTGCTCCGTCACAGCTGCAGCAGCACAAAAGAACAGTGTGTGACCTCTCTTCCTTTGATGCTTTGCTTCTAAATTTAAAAGTCAGCCTGGCCCAAGATCCGTTACCCTGAGTTATATTGTTTTCCTTTGATTAAATGTTCATTCAAGTTCGTGTTGAATGTGTGGTTGTGTTTATCTTGGCCAGTCTCAAACAGGAAACGACAATGGAAGTTTCCGTTGTAATACACTATTTCCTGCAGAGCCCACCTACTACACCTACAACGATTGCAACTACACACTAGCCAGGGTTTCACTGTATCCACCAACACCAGAGTCTTTCAGCCTTGATTCAGGCTGAAAGACGTGTACCATAGCAGTTTATACAAAATCTAACTGAATGACCATATCTGTAAACAATAATAGATGCTAACCTGTCAAACTAAAGTACTAAAGTACAAAATTTTTAGGCATTTTGATGTGTAGGTTCTTGTCCATCATGCAGCACAAAATCATATCCTCAGACCTAATGTCCCTGCTCTGCATTGGGAACATTACAGGGATCCAGTTTCAGGTCGTGCACGCACATACACCTGCAGAGCAAAGAGGCCGCTTCACTAGTGGTCTTACAAAGTCCTTCCTGTAGGGTTGATTGAAGGTGTGACCACATTTGTGTTTCAGAACGTATTGGCTTTGTTCAGAGAGACTGTTTGATTTCTCTGATTTACGTATCTGTTCTCGGTAACACCGCTCACTCTCTTCACTCACCCCCTTATGGAACTCCACTGCTGCCCTCGCTGTCACCGAGCTGGGGAGGAGGGGGCAATTAAATGGTGCGTTTAATGACTGCAACGGACAAATCATACAGCCTTTAGTGAGTCAACAATATCTGCCTCCTCTCAACAGCTGGTTCTCATTCTTCAGGTATAAAAAGGGAGTGGAGTGGATGTAGGACAGGTAGTGAAATTTGGGCACATTAACAAGAATGCCTCTCGGGTCCCTTTGTACCCACCCTCGAGATGTTAAACAAGCGGATTGGTCACATAACGTAACATAACTAGATATAAGATTATTTTTTCACAATGGCAACAAGTCCCCTCACCATGTTCACACAATGGGCACAAAAATATTTTCACTGTATTATTTGTCACCATATCGTGGAAAAAACAGCAAACGGGACAAAACAAAAAAGAACCAGAGGTTAGACACTCTAACTTCGACAGTCACATTTTGTTTAGGAAGGTAGTAGCTGATGGAATAAATTATCTAAGATATCTGTTGTTCATCACCTCTGAGAAACTGTGAAGGACTTAAATGTTAGGTGACCACTGGTCAGGGAAAGCGATAATTTCTTCTCCTGGCTCTGTATTTCAGGTCCAGCTGGAAGGTGGACGGCAGCAGTACAGACCGGTGGTCATGGCACTGACGGAGAAGGACATTCTTCTATTTGAATCAGTACCATGGAACAGAGAGTCATGGTCTTTGCCTCTGCTCACACACCCACTGCTAGCCACCAGGTAACAGACAGCACTGTGTGTGGCCACTCTCTATAACTGACTTTACATTAGCCAGGAGTTTTGCTGTGCAAATATGAGAAATGAAACCGCAAGTGTGAAGACATTAGTCTGGGGAAACTTCAGCAGGGAACCCCCCCATGTGTACAAGAACAACTCTGATGTCAACGCCAGTTCTTAAGTAGGAATTACACCACTGCCTGAATTTGAGAATGTTTGTGTGTGTTTCTCTCCCCTCAGACTGGTTCATTCCGGCAGTGCCAGGGGATCTCCGGCCCAGGGTTCAGACCTCGTGTTTGCAACTCGGACAGGTACAGGCCGAGGCATTGAGTCCCACATCTTCCGCGTGGAGAGCCACTGGGATCTGTCTTCATGGACGAGAGCTCTTGTCCAAGGAGCGCATGCTGCTGCTGAGCTCATTAAAGAAGTCTCTATTGGTGGGTGTGTGATTAATCTGTCCTGTAGTTTGAAGTCAGTACCAGAACTCTTCATAGATACTGGTCTCTTCTAAGTTTTTGGGAAGAGCCGATCTACACTATACAGAATACAGTTTTAATCAGTCTCTAAGCAATACTGTAGTAGAGTTATTAGTCATGAGTGAAAATGGATTTACAGAAAAATCTCCATTCATATGCCTTTTGATTCTGATTCATTAATTCACAAACATTAAAAATAACATTGACAAAACAAAAAGGCAAAACTGAAAGACAGCAACACATTGGAACCCAGAACAGAAGGCATGAGTATGCTATGACTAGCCCATAGTTCCTCTTTACCTTCAAAACTAACATTTCACTGCATTTTAGTTACTTGATAATAATGTTTTTAAGGCGATGGTGGCCTTATAGTTCTCGTAAAAAGCTCTGTCCCCGTCCCACAGGCTAACGTTTGTGAACGAGACCCATGAACTAACAAGCAGCTCAGCATCACAACTACTCTTTTTGAAAATTCAATTCAAATTTATTTATATAGCACCAATTCACAACAAGGACACTTTCCGTCATAAAGTCCAGACTGTACCGACATTTCGAGAATGTCGGCTATAGGCAACAGTGGAGAGGAAAACTCCCTATAACGGAAGAAACCTTCAGCAGAACCAGGCTCAGGGTGGGCGGCCGTCTGCCTGGGCCCTGAAAAGACCTGCACCCATCTAATGTTTCTGATAACGATTAGTCCCACAGCTGCAGCAAAGAGGCTCTTCTCCCCTGCTGCATGTGTAATGTGTCATTTTATTATTTTCATGCAGACATTATGTTATAGTTAAATGGCCCAAAACAATCTGAAGAAATGCCACAAAAAATCTGTATGTTCATTCACACACCCTGTAATGCTGCTTTCTGAATGCCCCTAATCAAAACCAGCTAGTTTAACTGTCACTTACGACTTTCATTTGCAGCTCAGTGGGATGATCAACACTTTGGTACAAAGTGCAAACTGTGCCCCCCCGACTCTAATACTGTTATATTTGGCCCTTACTCAGCTCATTCATTTTAAGCTTAAATATAATAATGACATCATAGAATATGTAGGTGTTGATTAGGCCTGAGCATTTATTACTGATGTACATTTACATCAAAATTTAAATAATTGTCAAAGTGACAATAGCTGCAGCAAGAGAACTTACAGAACTGGAATGAAGCAGCGTACAGTGAACACTGAAGCACTGTACTCAAGTGCAATATTACAATATTTGTATTTTAGTTCAGTATTTTCAGTTGGGGTTTTTTTACTCAACTGTATGAAGTTTTTTGGGTGGTGGGGGGTTGGGGGCACATTTTCAGCAGTGTAGAAACAGACAGGCAATCATGTAAGAGAAACAAATATGCCTTTACTCGTATGTGTCTGAAAACAGCAGATGCCCCACCTGCACTCGCCAGTTACATTTGCATTTTGTATTGCTATCAGTCTAACTACAGTACCATACATTAATTGGCTTCACCTGACTCCATTTAAATGCTTCTCATGCAATGTAAATAATGAATAGAAATAATTACATAATACCTAAAAATATCAGAGCACACGACTGCCACGTAATAAATACGTTTGGTACTCTATGCTAATATTAGTGAGTTTTATTCTTAAGGTTGTATGAAAAAATAAATTCTGTTTAGATGTGTAGATATGAAATGATTATGTAATGAAGTGACTGCTGCTGCTATACATGCTCAAATGCTCTCCATTCATTTTGGAGACATCTGTATTGATCCTGCTGCAGCAGCAGTGATTCTGTGCGATTTAATAAAGTCAGAGAAGAGGAGTTACAATCTACAGCGGTTTGGTCAGATTGACAGCCATAATACTCAAAACAAAAGTGTAACTAATTAAGGAGACAGAGCTGAGGTAAATCTGTAGTAATGTCATCATATATTGAGAATTAGGAAGGAAATATGTGTTTATATAAAATCTACTACTCTTTCGGCTTTTCCCATTAGGGGTCGCCACAGCGAATCATCCTTTTCCACTTTACTCTATCCTGGGCATCTTCCACTCTGACACCAGCTAACCTCATGTCCTCTGTTAGGACATCCATATATCTCCTCCTTGGTCGTCCTCTCGCCCTCTTGCCTGGCAGCTCCATCTCCAACATCCTTCTACCAATAAATTCACTATCCCTCCTCTGCACATGTCCAAACCATCTCAATCTGGCCTCTCTGACTTTGTTGCTAACACAGGCAACGTGGCGCTGTCCCTCTGATGAACTCGTTCCTAATTCTGTCAACCTTGTCACTCCTAAGGAGAACCTCAACATCTTCATCTCTGCTGCTTCCATCTCTGCCTCTTGTCTCTTTCTCACTGCTACTGTCTCTAACCCATAGAGCAGAGCTGGTCTCACCACTGTCTTGTACACCTTTCCTTTGAGTCTTGCTGACACTCTTCTGTCACACAACACTCCTGACACTTTCCTCCACCCATTCCAACCTGCCTGCACTCGCCTCTTCACCTCTTTTCCACACTCCCCATCACACTGAACTGATGACCCCAAGTACTTAAACTCCTGCACCTTCTTCACCTCAGCCCCTGTAACCTCACACTTCTACCTGGATCCCTCTCGTTTACACACATGTATTCTGTCTTACTACGACTGACTTTCATACCTCTTCTTTCCAGAGCGAACCTCCACCTCTCCAGCTGTTCCTCCACCTGCTCTCTACTCTCACTGCAAATCACAATGTCATCTGCAAACATCATTGTCCAGGGAGATTTCTGTCTGACCTCGTCTGTCAACCTGTCCATCAGCATAGCAAACAAGAAGGGACTCAAAGCCGATCCTTGGTGTAGTCCCACCTCCACCTTGAACTCCTCTGTCTGACCCCACGGCACATCTCACCACCGTCATGCTCCTCTCATACATGTCCTGAACTACTCTGACGTACTTCTCTGCCACTCCCGACATCCTCATACAGTACCACAGCTCCTCCCTCGGCACCCTGTCATACGCCTTCTCTAAATCCACAAAGACACAATGCAGCTCCTTCTGACCATCTCTGTACTTTTCCATCAACAACCTCAAAGCGAAAATGGCGTCAGTGGTGCTCTTACGGGCATGAAACCATACTGCTGCTCACAAATCTCCACTTCCTTCCTAAGCCTGGCTTCCACTACTCTTTCCCACAGCTTCATTGTGTGGCTCATCAGCTTTATCCCTCTGTAGTTGCTACAGTTCTGCGTGTCACCCTTGTTCTTAAAGATCGGCACCAGAACGCTTCTCCTCCATTCCTCAGGCATCTTCTCACTCTCTAAAATCCTGTTAAACAGACCTGTCAGAAACTTCACTGCTGTCTCTCCTAGACACTTCCACACCTCCACAGGTATGTCATCAGGGCCAACAGCCTTTCCGCTCTTCATCCTTTTCAGAGCCTTCCTCACCTCATCCTTTCTAATCTCTCCTATTTCCTGCTCCACAACATCCACATCTTCCTCCCTTCTTTCCCTGTCATTTTCCTCATTCATCAACTCCTCAAAATACTCCCTCCATCTTCTCTGCACACTCTCCTGGCTTGTTAGCACCTTTCCATCTCTGTCTTTAATCACCCTTATCTGTTGCACATCTTTCCCATCTCTATCTCTCTGTCTGGCTATCCTGTACAAGTCCTTCTCTCCTTCCTTTGTGTCTAACCTGTCATACAGCTCATCGTAAGCTTTCTGTTTGGCCTTTGCCACCTCCCTCTTCACTCTGCGCTGCACTTCCTTGTACTCCTGTCTACTTTCCTCAGTCCTTTCTACATCCCACTTCCTTTTAGCTAACCTCTTCCTCTGGATGCAGTCCTGTACTTCCTCATTCCACCACCAAGTGTCTTTATCATCTTTCCTCTTACCAGATGACACACCAAGCACCTTCCTACCTGTTTCCCTGATTACCTCTGCTGTAGTTTCCCAATCATCTGGAAGCTCTTCCTGACCACACAAAGCCTGTCTCAACTTCTGCCTGAATTCCTCACAAGTTTCTTCATTCTTTAGCTTCCACCACTTGGTCTTCTTTTCTGACTTTCCTCTCTTCTTCTTCTTCCTGACCACCAGAGTCATCTTACACACCACCATGCGGTGCTGTCTGGCTACACTCTCTCCTACCACCACTTTACAGTCACTAACCTCTCTCAAATGACCTCGTCTACATAGGATGTAGTCCACCTGTGTACTCCTACCTCCACTCTTGTATGTCACTCTATGTTCCTCTCTCTTCTGGAAGTAAGTGTTAACTACAGCCATTTCCATCCTCTTGCAAAGTCCACTACCATCTGTCCTTCTGGATTCCTGTCCTTTACACCAAACCTGCCCATCACCTCCTCATCACCTCTGTTTCCCTCACCAACATGCCCATTGAAGTCTGCTCCAACAACTACTCTCTCTCCTCTAGGGATACTCTCTACAACCTCATCAAACTCACTCCAGAATCTCTCCTTCTCTTCTAACTCACAGCCAACTTGTGGAGCATACCCACTGACTATGTTCACCATCACACCTTCGATTTCTAGCTTTAGGCTCATCACCCTGTCTGAGACTCTTTTCACCTCTAGAACATTGTTCACAAACTCCCCCTTCAGGATCACTCCTACTCCGTTTCTCTTCCTATCCACACCATGGTAGAACAGTTTGTATCCTCCTCCAATACTACGTGCTTTGCTGCCTTTCCACCTCGTCTCTTGCACACACAGTACATCTACCTTCCTTCTCTCCATCATGTCTGCCAGCTCTCTACCTTTCCCTGTCATTGTGCCAACATTAAGAGTCCCTACTCTCAAATCTAAGCTCCTGCCTTTCCCCTTCTCTCTCTGACCACGCACCCTTCTGCCTCCTCTCCTTCTTCGACCAACAGTAGTCCAATTTCCACCGCACCCTGTAGGTTAACAGCACCGTGGCGGTCGTTGTTAACCCGGCCTCGACCGATCCGGTATGAAAGTGGTATGGATGACTCGCATGATTGTACTTGGCAAAATTTTACGCCGGATGCCCTTCCTGGCGCAACCCTCTCTATTTATCCGGGCTTGGGACCGGCACAAAAGTTACTGGCTTGCAACCCCTGTGGCTAGATTATGTGTTTATATAAAATAATGTCTTTTAATAAAGTAAAAAAGGTCAATGAACAGAATAACGTGGGCCTTCCGAAGCCAAAGCAGTCAGACTGTGACAGGAAGCTCCTGATACTAAGCGGCTGACTAGCAGTTTGCCGCAGCTCAGAAAGAGCAGCTCTGTGTAGGAAAAGCAGAAGTAGGAGCCAACACAGGGGAATGTTTCCACTCGGTGCTGAACAATAGTTGGCTGCCGGAACAGCACGGAGAGCCCCAACCCCCCCCCCCCCCCCTCTGCTGCTACACAAACACACAGTTGTGCAGGAACATGCTTTCAGATCCAATGACCTGAGTAAAGCTGCACCAGGCTGGATGTGATGTAAGAAAAGGCTTGTCTTTGGGCTGCAGCGGAGACGAACACCTCGTTCACGTGTAGTTCAGTACCGTAACATTGTCACAGGTAGGATTTGTGTTAATAGAGGAACTTCACAACCTACTAGACATTAAAAGGAACAGCTTTGAACTGTTATTATGACTCTACATGCCTTCAGGGTGAAAAAAGTTGTACGTGTAGGACATGTACCACTCTACACACACACACACACACACACACACACCTACGCTCACACCCCGCTTTCCCACACGCCTATTATTCTTAAGCTCTTGTGTCACTCCACGTCTTCCAGGTTGCACGTTGAACAGGCAGGATGTTCGGCTAACTCTGCACTACGAGAAGGGCTTTACAGTGACCAGAGAGCCAGCCGACCCAGCCGGGGGCGCCGTGCTGTACAGGTACCCCTACGAGAAGCTCAAAATGTCCTCTGACGATGGCATACGCAACCTTTACCTTGACTTTGGGGGTCCAGAGGGAGAAATGGTGAGTGTTGTATTGTAATGTTGTATGAACTGACTAATTGTCTACTACAAGTAACACTTACCTGAACATTTACGACACAATAACAGATGTTCGGGTGGTACAACCCACTCCACTGTTGGGCTGAATTGGAACAGTGCTGTAGCTGTAACAAGAGCTGATTAGCTTGATTAACGCCAGCGTCCAATTTCTGCAAGAACATTTATAGAAAACTTTGGCATTTCCACCTTTACTAGGTGGTGCAGTAGAGAAAAAAACAAACAAGAAAAATAATCCAGAAGGGACAGAAGAGCCCGGCTCAAACCCACGACACTTCTGATATGTGGCATGTGCCTTAACCTAGACTCCTAGACTCTAGGAGCATCCGGAAAGCCAAACGGTTAATTGTTCACTCTAGGACCTAGAGTGAACAATTAACAGTGACAAAAAAATATGTAATTTTTAGTTCAAGGATTAAGTCTCAATAGTATTAAAATACAACCTCAGACTAAAACCACAAATTATGTAGCCAGCTGGGAGCAGACATATTTTTACTGTTCATATTTGTTTACTGTATTGTGTGAAATGTGAAAAAAGCCATATAAAGCCTTTTTGTGGCTTTTATTGGTGCTGTGACATCCAATAAAGGGACACAAGTGATGTCAGTAGAGTTCACGTCTCTTGGGGCTCTAAAGTAAATGTTTAAGAAACGTCCCTGCTCAGAGCTGGAGGCTGTCGCTGCTACCAACACATACCCCAGAATTGTAATACCTTCGCGTGTGAAGCCTCCAGAAAGAACAACGTATGAAAGAATATAATATGTCATATGTGTTTTTAGCTTTGATTTTCTTAATTTAATCAGCTACTTATACATATACTTCACTAACTCAGTCAGTTACTACAAAGTAGGTACAGATGGAATGAAAGTAGCACCAGAAAAAGTCAGAAATTCATCATTGATTTCAAAGCTCTGATTTAGCAAAAGCAACAGGAATGTTCTTACAATTGTTCAATTCAGCTTAGTTTTTCCCTTTTTAATATAAAATTTTCTGTCTTTCTTTTCCTGTCCCACTTGCCTTCAAACCTTTTCTCTCTCGCACATCCTCCAGGTTTTTGACCTCCACTCTGGTCCAAAGCCGGTGGTGTTTGTCCTCCACTCCTTCCTGTCAGCCAAGCTGACTCGTATGGGCTTGCTGACGTGAAGCAACCACCAGCAGCAGCAGCAGCAGCAGCAAAGAGAGGATGGGCCTAGGCACATTGGGAAGGAGTGAAGATGCCTCCAAAATGCGGATAATCTTTTGGTTTCCCTGTGTCTCCACTCACAGCTAGAGTTAGGCCTGAGGTGTTGCTGCAGGGAAGTTTCAACCCATAAGTTGTGTTGTTGATTGTCTCAAAAATGTGTCTTCTCTTCCAGCTTCTCCTTTGCCTCTTGCAGTCATTTGTTTTGTAACGTCGGGTAAAAGGAGGAGGCACTTTGTTTGAAGTTAGAACAATGAGAGTTACAACAATGTGACAACATTCCACGATTATGTATTCAATTTTTATGGTAACTATCCAGTATGATATAAGCAAGAGCTTTGGTGTGTTTATTAGATGACATCACACGTGCACTTCAAGCAAAGTGTAACTGAAACAAGTAAAGGAATGGAAGGAGTTTTTAGACAATGAATAGACGGCCAAGCACAAACTGATAAACGCTCCCTGTTTTTACTCTATGCCTATCATTCCACAACAGCCTTCCAATGTACTTTGGGCTCTTTTTAATGTAATGTTTGTTCTTTGTGTTGATGTGTGAGTGGGAAAAAAAGCCGATTTTAGAGGCATAATGCAGTTACGTCAGCAGAGATGGTGTGAATGAAGAACGGTGTGTGTGTGTCTATACTACATGCGTCTGTTGGCTTGATAGTGTGCCTGCTGTCAGACAGACTCACTCGTAGCACATTATCAGAAACTACTGTTGTAATCAGGATTGCCAACTGTGCCTTTTCTTATGTAGTCAGACACACTCTTTGTAATGTTTCCGTCGAATTAAAACAATAGGAGAAATGTAAGCTTTCAATGTGCACAAGCAATAGTATTACTCTTACAGTGTAAACAATGTTACTTTGTTTTTAAGTGTTTATCTCATGATAGCATGACTTCCTGACATTGAACTCTGTATCAGATGACAATATATGACATGACCATATGTTACCTCCCCTCCTTCACCGACACTACCACGTCCTCTGCATCAGTGTTGCTGTCCTCTCATTCCACTTTGCTTAAGATTTACTCGCCTTGGTGCCATTCCTGCATCTGAATTTCTCTGGACAAGGACTGTTTGAAAGAGTGGTTTTAAGGTTGGCCATCATAGGACAGGCCCAAATGTGTTTTAATCATCTAAACTGTAATGGTACGTTGGACATTTATCGACTTTTTAAAGCCCTTTCATTCAATTTCTGCTCCGGAGAGTAAAAGCAAGTTTGAGAAAATGATCTTTTTTCATAGCAATGGATCATGTTCCCCCAGTATTTAGCTGTCATCGCATGACCTAAGTTTGACATTTGGTGTGCTACAGTTTGCTGACTGCAGCTGTGGTTGTCCTCCTCAGTCGTCCTCTGTGTGTACATTAAGTCCTAATCGGTGACCAACCTCTTATTTTTCAAACTTTCAAGTGCTGTACTTAAAGCTACAGAGTGCAGCATTTTTCATCATAACTTATCTTAATCTGGAGAGGTGCCTTCAAAGCCTAGAGAGAAGAGCAACAAAATCTGAATCATAAGCAGGATTTAGCACTGGTTAACGGTAGTTTCGGTGTCGTGGAGTGTGGCTGTGCAAGCAAAGAGGACTGACTTTCAAAACTCGTAGTAGCTAAAGTTGCTGTTGCTCACTGTAGCTTTACACATTTGAGGCATTTATAGCTATTTTTTTTTCCATTTTATACTATTCTATACTTTCACTTCACTACATTTAAGGCTCATTGAACAGACGCAGTGGGGAAATATTGTCTTTTAAAAGTTCCTGAGCAGGTCTTCTTGCAATTGCAGTGATTTCCGCTTGATTAATGGGTTTTGCAGCTTCCTATTTATTGTAATTTGATATTGATTAATACCTAAAGGGCTGTGCAGAGTGTGGTGGAGCAGTGATATGATTTTTTTTTTTTTTTTTTTATCTCATGCAAACTTAAATTCCATTTCCCAGTTTTAAGGTTCTTTGGTAAATTATTCCTAAGCTCAGGAACTTTTAGGCTCCATGCAATTTGTTTGAAGTAAACTCCCATTGCAGCCCTTCTGATTTTTCCACAAGCAAATATCTACCACGATCCTCCCGACGTTACTTCCCCTGTTAAAGCTGTTCTGCATTCAGAGATGATTTATTATTGTGTTTGACGTGACATTTTTTTAATGAAATTCAGCATATTGAAGTACATGTTGGTGAAGTTATCCTTCACTAGATCCTCTGAGATCTTTTTGACCTCAAACCATGTACTATTGATTCCACTGACTGTAGGGAGACGAGATCCCCCCTCTGTCCTCGGAAGGAGGATAAACACCTTTAGGCCGTAGTAACCGCACACCTCCTTCATTTGTTTGGGACGCGATGGTTTAAACTACTTTCTTGGGGTTTTTTCTGAAGGAAACCCTGTGCAAACGGTAAATCTTGTGTTGCATTGTGGCTCTTGTTTAACCTATGGTTCTTGAGTAGCCGTGTTAAAAGAAAAGCGGACTTTGCTTCCCCTGAAACACTGTGTTTTAGCCTGACATGATGTCCACTTCCATCATCTTACTGTTTGACAGCAGTTCTGATTGTCTGCAGCTGGCCAACCTTCACCCAACCACCGGCGTCCCTCTTTGAGCTTGATGCACTAACCCTTCCAACCCCTTGAATCCCCTTCCAACCCCTTGAATCCCCTTCCAACCCCTTGAATCCCCTTGAATCCCCTTCCAACCCCTTGAATCCCCTTGAACCTGTGAATGTAAGCTTCTTCACCTCCACGTGATTGACTAAAGAACCCTCTCTCTGTTTCAATACTGTGGCTCTTCTGTCTATGCAAAGCAGTGCTGCTAAGAAGGGGTTTATGAACCAAAGGTCAAATGTGTGGCAGCTCGCGTCCAACAATCATTAGCTATCAGAGGTTCAAGTGCTGCTGTCACACACGTGTATTTCGGACTTCCGTTCAGATACAGTGTGATAGTAAAGGAATAACCTCGACTGTAAATACCTCCCAATAAAAGTGTTACAAACGAACTGTGTGCGCTGTGTGTTTCCCGTCAGCTGCTCCATCATCCGCTGCGGCTCGTGTTCGTCAAGTTCGCACTTTTACTGACGCGCAAAGCTCCAGTTGTCTGTCAAACGTACGTGGCATTTGTTACAGACGGATTTCGAAGTATTGGACTCACCAACATTTCGCGCGTCTTTAATAAGTGTCGATGGTCTGTGTGCGTGACTGTTCGGAGCTCCGTTGTCCGTTGTCGTTCTATTTTGGAGGATCGTGACGGAAGTTGGCGCGTGCGCTAGCTTGCGCTTGTTGCTGCGGCGGAGCTGTCATCTTTGCTAGCTGACGCGTTAGCCTCGGGACTGTTTTGTCATGTTCAGAGCAAACTGTCGCCTCGCTGTAACACAGAGCCACTAACGAGCGACTTGCTTCAGCTACCCACCTTCGGTGAGGTCAGAGGAGTGGAACTGGGCGGACGGCAGAAGCGTGAGATGAAATGACAACGTCAACATTACAGGTATGCTAACGCGTAGCTAACGTTAGCCTGCCACAATGGACACAGCGAGCTAGCAAAACAGCTGACGCTAAAGTCCACTACTGCTGTTAGCGAGCCGGTGTAGGTACCTGCCATCAGATCAAACAAATCCAGGTTACTGTTGACATGTAACTGAAATATTAACAACATGCTGGATAAATGATAATGCTTGTAGTGTTGCTGGAGGTAACGTTAGCAGCCCGTTATCTGGGCTGTGGCTCGGGCTCGCAGTTACCATGACACAGACACAACGTTCCTGTTTATTCTGCTCATTGGCTCGGACAGAACAGTGAGCTTGGCTGCACAGGTCATGCTTTGTTCTGGAGGATGCCAGCACACGTTTCATCAGCACCAAACTGCCTGCTTTCATCCTCTGCGACTTGCCCCATCTGTCCTCTGACATGATTCCTCTGCATCTGCTGCAGAAAGCCATTGATCTTGTGACCAAAGCCACAGAAGAAGACAAGGCAAAGAATTACGAGGAGGCCCTGCGCCTGTATCAACATGCTGTGGAATATTTTCTACACGCCATCAAATGTGAGTAGAGCAACCTGACCGGTAGCTGAATGACTTCTACATTCCTTTGTGTGGATATTAACGTCTGTGGGCGTTGTAATCTCTTGTGCAGATGAGGCCCATAGCGACAAGGCAAAGGAGAGCATACGAGCAAAGTGTATGCAGTACCTGGACAGGGCGGAGAAACTCAAAGACTACCTGAAGAATAAAGACAAACAGGGCAAGAAGCCTGTCAAGGAGGCACAGAGCAATGACAAGTATGCCGTAACGTCCCTGCTATGTCAGTGAACGTGATAAGGGGAATTACTGTATTCTGGTGATTTTGTATTACGTTTCTTTGTGTTGTAGAAGTGACAGCGACAGCGAGGGTGAAAACCCAGAGAAAAAGAAACTGCAAGAGCAACTTATGGGTCAGTGGGCGTACATTATTTCCAGTCCTTGCTGAATCCAGTGTCGTGAACTCAATCATGTTCTGACTTGGTGTGCAGGTGCTATTGTAATGGAGAAGCCCAACGTAAGGTGGAGTGATGTGGCTGGACTGGAGGGGGCCAAGGAAGCTCTAAAGGAAGCCGTCATCCTGCCCATCAAATTTCCCCATCTCTTTACAGGTACTGTTGAGTCTGTCCGCTCAAATTCTTTTTACATCCACTAAATATTATACACTGAAATCAAAGGTGTGGCAGTGGGAATTTCTCAGCTCAAACTCTGTACTAAACACAAACACGTTCACGTGGATTGTGCAGTAGTGGATCATCTCGTCTCACAGTCTTTAGCTGGATACAGAGACACTTTAACCACCTGAAGCCGCAGATAATCTTTGTCTTAAACAGCCGTACAGTGTCATCTCTTAACAATGACACTACAACCGCATGAGAGTTTAACAACTACTGCAGCGCCAACGACAAAACACAGTTCAGTTAAGAAAGGACCAGATTTGGATCCCAAGTATTTTAACCAACATAAACCCATTAAAATATAATTGGATCAGGGTTTAAACCAGAGCTCTAGATCTAGACATATATACGATATATTAAATTGATCAACTTGATTATTATGTGGCTACAGTTTTAAAGTTAATGACTCCATGGATTAAATTAGTTGCAACCGTTTACAATATGCTAAATCTCAATGTCCTACACAAATTAGTAAAACCCTTCCATTTCCATAAGAAGAGGTTAGGATCCATCATAATTTGTAACCATGTATGAACAGCAGCGATACTCCTTGGCTTCTCTGTTCTTAGGCAAGCGCACTCCGTGGAGAGGCATCCTGCTGTTTGGTCCACCAGGGACGGGAAAGTCCTACTTGGCCAAGGCTGTGGCCACAGAAGCCAACAACTCCACCTTCTTCTCTGTGTCTTCATCAGACCTCATGTCCAAGTGGCTGGGAGAGAGTGAGAAGTATGTCTCCTTGTCAGGGGTACTTCTCTGAAATTATATTTTAATAAGGGAAAGTCAACAACGTGATGCTTTATCTGGGGAAGGATTTGTGAATGTGCACATTGGATTCGACAGTCGATTCTCCATTTCTTTAGTGTACAACATCAGTGATGTGTGAGAATATAGAGTGACTGACGACTAGACATTCCTAGTTCTTACGTATTTGTTGGAAGGCAACATTTTTTTAATCATTTTTCAGCTGGTATTAACTGTTCGGTTTGATCTATGACTAAGGGCAAAGTCGCACCTAGTCGACACTGAAAAAGTGTCACCTACAAAGGCCAAATGTGGCGTCGCCTTTTCCTGCACCAGCAGATGGCGTTTGAACACTGCAAAGACTATAGCCGCTAATGAGAGGAAGGAGGCAAGGACAACGTGAAACTGTACAGAAACTGTGAACCAAGCTGTGTTAGATTACCTTTTCACACAGACCGTTAATATCTACTTCTGAATAAGCAGGTGTAAGTGGCACTGCAGCTGTTGCTAAATCTGAAGAGCCAGTCAGAGTTGTCCCGCTCACTGATGGCACCACTCGGTACCAATGGACTGAAACGCCACCAGTGGGGAACACACTTCAACAACAAGAGCGACCCACACCTCAGTGTGTCCTGGCTCTGTGAAAAGTGCTTTCTTTAAAGGACACTGACACTGATATTTAACTTTTTTTGGTTCTAGTTTGAGCAGTACATGTAAATATATGCTGTTAAAGAGTTTTGTTTTACTAGAAGCACTAAAATATGTTAATGTGGGGAAGTTTAAAAGCATTGATGGACATTTACACTCTTAAGCCGTAGAAAGAAGCCGCCCTTTAATTTTACGTCTTTGCCCGTGTCTCCTAGGCTAGTGAAGAACCTGTTTGACCTGGCTCGCCAGCACAAGCCTTCGATCATCTTCATCGATGAGGTGGACTCGCTGTGCGGCTCCAGGAATGAAAATGAGAGCGAGGCTGCCCGACGCATCAAGACAGAGTTCTTGGTCCAGATGCAGGGTGAGCCAGATGAGATGGGGATTAAGAATAATCACACTTACATCACATGATGACCTACAGTAAACAATGTGCTGTATAACAGTTTTCTTGGGTCAGTGAGATTTCTACGCACTAAGAATGTAATAAATAACTGAGAAGAAGCTTCATGTGAAACAATATTTGTGTTATGTATATTTCTCTGCATCTTGAACTCTGAGTCGTAGCTGGGGGCATGTTCCCTCTTAATTCTGTACGTTAGTCTCACATTAGGAGTAAGTATCGACACATGGCGTCTGCTTCTGTCTGCCCGATGGCCTGTCTGAGATGTGTTCAGTAATACTTCAGTTTACATGCAAGATTCAACTAATGAATGAAAATGTACAACCCCGCATGGACACGGAGGGAGACGAGAACTCCTTATGTCGACTGATGCCGTTTGGCTTTTTCAGGTGTGGGAAACAACAACGACGGCATACTGGTGCTGGGAGCAACCAACATCCCTTGGGTGCTAGACGCTGCCATCCGCAGAAGGTCAGAGGTTATTACAGTATTCCATTGTTCTATACAGAATGTGTTTGTTGTACTTTGAATATTGTACGTGGGGGGGTCAGGTCATTCAAATAACCAGAGACAGTACACAGGAGGTCAATTAGAAGGGGAAGATTTCACGGTGTTTGAAGATTAATCAAAGTAGTTTTAATAGCATAATGTGAAGTCTTCACATGGCAACACATCAATATTTTAACACATTCTTCTCACGTTATTGTGGTCTTTTTTTAACACAAGCACAATTTATTACCACGCAACAACAAGTGGATAGAGATGATATTCCCGGACGGTTCACTGCTAGTTGGTTGAGGAATATGTAAAATAGAAGGTGCACAAACAAGCTCTAATACACTGACATCCTAAACTGAACCTACACCAGAATCGTGCCATTCCGAACTAATTAAAGGCGCTTTCAGTCAGCAGGCACACATGTGCAGTCTGGTTACAGATGGCCTCTGACACTATAATAAACAGGAAGAACATAAAATGCTTAGTGAGAAACAAAACATAAATTCAATGCATCTGGCATGTTTTAGATAAACAATCCCAGTTTTTAGGTTTTCATACCGTGCACTCACATGTTTGTGATGTGTCTGAGCCCCGAAAGTCTACACATGCGTCAGAAGCCTTCGAACAGCTGGTGAATCTGTAATTGACCAGAAATTGTTTTCTTTGGGGTGTCAGATTTGAGAAGCGGATCTACATCCCTCTGCCGGAGGAGCCAGCCCGTGCTCAGATGTTCCGCCTTCATCTGGGCAACACACCACACAGCCTGAGCGAGGCCGACCTCCGGCAGCTGGCCCGCAAAACAGAAGGTTACTCTGGAGCTGACATCAGCATAATCGTCCGGGATGCTCTCATGCAGCCCGTGAGGAAGGTCCAGTCTGCCACGCACTTCAAAAAGGTTCAACACCGCGCACCACAAAATGCTCAGTTCCATGTAGTTGTTAGTAGTTGTACGTGACGTCGACGCACATTTATGCGCTTTACAGGTTCGTGGTCCGTCCCGAAGCAACAACCAGGTGATGGTGGACGACCTCTTGACTCCTTGTTCCCCTGGTGACCCTGCAGCCATAGAGATGACCTGGATGGATGTGCCTAGTGATAAGCTATTGGAGCCCATAGTCTGCATGGTGAGATCCACATAAACACACGTATGACTTTAAGGAGAGGTTTGTTTTCATTACTGGCAATAAATCTACATAAAAAGACCAAGAGCAAGAATTTCTGCTCCTCGTAATTTCCTGTTTGCTTCTTCATCTGGCTGTAAAGTTCAGAAACTAAAAACACGCAGACTCTTCGTAAACTTCCAGACTTTTCTCTGCCGAGGAACCTGGTTACTGGACTAACCTGATTTCTCCTTCAGCCTCCTCCAGCTCCGGTTTTAAGAATAATGTGGCATCGCCCTGTTAAGGATGTTTCCTTTCGTGCAGATGTCGCTCAGCAGCGTGTTGCTGTCACAGCTTTTTGTCGTGCGTATACGTTGCAAAGAATCGGCGTTCTCCGGCAGAAATCCAGATATCGGAAACTAGCTTCCGGCACAAAGCCGACTGTTACCTGGTTACTGAACTAACACACTGAATGTTACACTGTGCGACACTTTTCTTGCTCCTGAAAAAGGTTTTTGTATTAGACCAAATGCCAAAAATGACTTGTATCTCCTCCTCCTTTGCAGTCGGACATGCTGCGTTCTCTGTCTACCACCCGTCCCACAGTCAACACTGAGGATCTGCTGAAAGTCAAGAAGTTCACAGAAGACTTTGGGATGGAGGGTTGAGGGACAGGTGTCCACCCCTCCTGAGTCCACCAGAAGGCTCAAACTGCTCCCAACAACTAATCTCCCGCAGAACTGCTGTACCATCCCGTAGGCTTTCCTCTCTCTCCCTGAGCACTTGGTTCACTGCCTCTCATGGATTCCAACTCAAAGACTGGGCTGTTTGTACAACACTAGAAGGAGAAATCTTGTATTTCTTTCTTCTGATCATCCAGTCCAGTGTTTCTGAATCCCTGAAGGATGTTGATCCAAATGCAACAAGGCCTGGTGTGATTTAGTAGTTGGAAAGTAGAGCCCGTGTCTTGCCCTCTTTTAAGACAACGTACCATTACAAAGCAGCCACTATTCACTCCAACAACTCTGTATCTAATCCACACTGACATGAGGAAAGCCGCATTTGAGTCCAAATGCATAAAGTTTGTCCCTCTGAGCCGATTCTATCTTTGACTGAAGGACTGTGCGCTTTGTGCGCATCGTGCACTTTGCTTTGGATCGCAGTGAAGGACAGTGATGGTCAAAGAAGAAACAAAAGAATTTAGTTCTGTCAGGCATGTGTGTGAATGCAGCCCTTGTCTTTTTGTTGAAGCTGTACGTCTTAATGCATAAGTCTACGTGTTAGGACCCCTGTTATTTAATTTAATGAAAAGTTGAATTAATTATGGCTGCCTCTGTGTGTGTGTGTGTCTGTATCAGGCCTGTACCTCTGTGCTAGCAGCTGTCTGAGCTACTGTACATATTTATTTTCAGTATTTAGAACACGAGAGGTGTGCTTGATTAACGTTTCCTTAAAGGGCAATGTCACCAATTTTCCAGCCTGTTTGCTGCGGTCGCAGTTCGGGGCATATTCGTGTACATGAATGCTATTAAACTTCCATCGCTTTCCTTATAACTTCACTCTGCTTCTGGCTGAAAAACTCCTCCAGATGATGTCATCTTCTTTGTATTATGTCACCTAGAGGACTTTTTCATTTTGAAGCAAATGAATATGAAGAAGTCAGGAGGATTTGTAATCACACTTTGATCAAAAACTAACCGTTGAGGTCTCTCGTCCTGGTTCATTTATTTCATGCTTAAACTCACGTCTCGGTCTTCATTAGCATGTTAAGTTTTGAATTTCCTCCCCTTACTGAGCTCATTTGTTCGCTGCCTTGCCTTGAAAACTCTAGAACCTAGTGATGAGATTGTTTTCAGAACTCTAACTTTGTAATGTTGAGAATGTACAATTGTCGTCCTTATTTCCCAGAATACTCTGGTCTGAAGTGAAGTGTTTTGCAGCAGTTTGCTCATTGCTTAAAATGAAATAGTCAAGCACATCTCTTTAAATGTGGACATTTGGCTTTGCCCTGGCCCACAGTGTTCAGCAGTGTTACACACTATTTCAGTCACACCTGACATGCAAGTTGACTGACTGTTTAAACTTGAAGTACTTTCTTCTTTGTTGGTGTTTCATGATGAAGCTCCATTGAATTTTTTTTCTTTTGGCCGAGACTACTGTCTTGTTTCATTAGTGTGTTCGAGGTTGGATTTCCTTCTCAAGCTGTTGTTAGCTATCGTACGCGATGAAAGCTTGGCGTGCTATGGTTTATTAGTTCCATTTGTTCTGTCTCACTCCCATTTCAACATCACTGGCCTGTCTGGGTTATAACGCACTGATGAGACTGTGTGCGGTGGCTCAGTGTTAGTGTCGCTGTGTGTTTGTGGAGGTACGTGGTGGTTCAGCGGGAAGTCGCTAACCTCCCGCTGGCCTGGTAACCATAACCATTATTAATCTAACCTAAATTAATAAAAACTGACATTTCAAATGAAAAATGGCACAACTGTTGGTTTGACATTTTTAATATGTGCAACTGCTGATTTCTGTACATATTTAGAAGCTACGTGGTCAGTGTCTCTCCCGACTAGATTAGGTTATCAACAACCCTGTGGCAAACAAGTCTACCACTTTACACCAATTCAAACCGAATTCTGAAAGAGGCCAATGTTTATTTTCAACATTTTACACGTTTAAGAATTATTATTATCAACAGCACTCTCACATCTGTACATGCAGGAGCCTCTTCGTGCAAAGAGCACAGCTAACCCAGTTTGTCCAAAGGTTTCATCTAAAGCTCACAAATTAAATGACATTTCTGTGTGAGGCTCACAAAAGTTCGGTGAAGTTCCAGTTATTTCTTCGTGACTTGCAAGTTTCATTGCCTCTTATTTATTGTAATGTTACAAGGCAAAACCTCAGAGGGGGGGCAGTGAAGGGTGGGCTTCTTGCCAGTCGTGTGCTACCATTAGCTTGATACCCAAAAGTTACAAACTGTAGCTTTTTGTGCGGTTTTACGTCCAAATATCCTCCATCCATAAACACCCCTCCGTTTGTGTTCTCATGCACCCAAAGTACGCAGCAGGCTTCCTTAAGCTCCCCCACCCCAGCACAGACTGGACTCTAGATGAGGGGGTGCCTTAAAGAGACAGAAGCTACAGCACACTTTTTTAAAAAGATGAAAAATAAGTTTATGATAAAAGCCCATTTTAAGAAGAATCCAACATTCTGCATATTTGGCCTCTAAACAAATAACTCCACTAATTGAAAAAAGGAGTGGAATGTGTTGAACGGTTAACAAAACTGAGTAGATTTAGTGAATTTTAAACTCAAGGACACTTCGAGAGGTTGCACCGTTTATCAAATCTTTTTGCTCGGCTATTTATTTCACTTCACAGCTTCAACATCTGGACTCCGGTTCCCAATAAAGGCAGGTTCTTCTACTTCGATCCTATTTTCACCAACTCCTCAAAGATGCCGTCACACAAACCTTAGAAGCAATATGCATTTCAGCAATAGTCCGGAATCTAACAGTGACACTTCAATTGTTCTACACTGAACTGTCGGGTGGATGCATTTTAGGGCCCCGTGTAACCGGTCCGTTTCCAGGAGGCTCCAAACACCACAGTGATTTCCGTGTTCTCAGCGTGGAAGCGGCAAGCGACCTCATCTCATTGTCGCCATCCTGATCACACTTTGCTCTTTTTCGAGTGGCTCTCTGCTGGAGGAGCAGCCCGTTTGTTGCGATGGTGAGGAAAAGTTGGCATTAGCTCTGGTTCACATGCTGCACAGACAAGCAGGAGCAAACACAATTAATGATCAGCATCAGAGGGCAGGGGCAACAGCTGACATGCAATAGATCCAAAATAGTTTCACTCACGTAGAGGCTTTTCTTTAAAGTAGGAACTCTCCAAACAATCTTTAGCTGAAGCCCTGGGTCAGCAGAACAGAAAAAAACATTTTAACGTGATGATGTTGCATCTCATGAAACAAACACTTCTTTGATCGCACTTTGATGTTTTCTCCCTCACGTACAGTTTTGCTGCCTTGTACGTCACTTTCACGTCGCTTTGAATAAAAGCGTCTGACAAATGACTAAATGTAAAAACTTGGTCCAGTCTTGGAAAGCAAATTGAGGCTAACGGGTTTGAGAGCATCTTGGTTTGCAATTCAAAGTCTGAGATCAAGCAGACGGAATTTGTGAGCGCTAACTCAAATCTCTGCACACAATCCTGATCCTGCTCTGTTTTCCTCCTTTCCCTCAGCCTCAAATCTGACTCTGCTCCTACCAAGTCATGTCTGCAAACCCAGAAGCTCCCACAATCCAGCTCTGTGCTGTCAAACCGTTTGGCTTTGATATAATCCATTTTAACTTTATTTGTATAGCTCCAATTACCAACAGAATCGAGCCACCATCGGCCTTGGACCATCGGCCTTGGACCATCGGCCTTGGACCATCGGCCTTGGACCATCGGCCTTGGACCATCGGTCCTGACCGGTTGGAGTGAGTGAAAAATGGAGAAAGCAACAAACCAAACATGGGGCAGGTAACTGCACACTGCAAACAAACTACACCTGGTGATTTTTTGCAGAAAGCTACAGAGGGAGAAACTACTATGGAAAAAGCAAGAGACAAAGTTCATGCCGTACAGTGGTGACCTGCAAATGCATGAAGAGAAGAGCTCAAAAAGTTCAAGTCTTGAGATTCTAAAACTGTATTGAATCCCACAGAGGAAACACCTACAAATCGTAGTTGTTAATACATGAACGGGAGTCTCACTCAGTCGTTTGACAGCAGTCGGCACAAAAGAGCCTCGAACCAGCATCCCAAACCTCACTCATCCCACAACTCCAAAAACTGGAGTGTGGTCTTTATTCTTCTTCTGGTCCTTTTCTCAGAAAGGATCTCGAATGAATCAGGAGTTGATCCAATTATAGAAGCAGCCTTCTTGAACTTGCTGATCCTATTCGTGTCGCTCGCAGTGACTCTGTTACCCCAACACGTGACAGCGGAGAAAAAACAAGATCCATTCACTAATGTCCCTTCCAGTTTTAGTTTATGCTCCCTCTGTCCTTGTCCTGGCCCTTTTCAGATCCTTCTGAACAACTTTAATCCTGTTGGCATCAAATGCCAACTTCTTCCTACAGCATCTATTTCACATCCTTTGTGACCCAAGAATTTTAGTTTTACATGGGACTAAAGAGGCAACACCAACACCTTTTCATTACATACACCGTTTAACTGGCCAGTCACATGGCAGCAACTCGCTGTTTTCAGGCATGAAGATGAAGTTCAAACCCAGCATCACAATGGGGAAGAGAGGCGAAGTGACGCTGACCGTGACGTGGTTGTTGGAGTATTTGGCCAACTGCTGATCTACTCCAAATATCCCACACAACCATCTCTAGAGTTTACAGAGGATTGTCTGAAAAGGAGAAAGGATCCGGTGAGCAGAAGTGAAAATGTCTTGTTGATGCCAGACTGGACTGAGCTGATAGAAAGTCAACAGCAACTCGTTGGGTCCAACGAGTGCAGGCGAGCAGCACTGAACCTCTACGGCAGCAGAAGACCAAACCGGGTCTACACCTGTCAATTAAAACAGAGCTCACCAGACGTGGGCAGGAGAGCTCTCGAAACAACTACAAAGTATGGAGCCATCCTGGCTTCACTTCAGGCTCGATTTCTACTGCAGCAACAGTCCGAGCTGGTGCTGGGGGAACCGTTACTGACCATGTCCGTCGCTTCGACTGTAGCCATCTCCTGCTGGCTACTTCCAGCAGAATAATGCACCATCTAATCTCTAAGAAATGTTTCCAGGACCTTGTTGAATCTATGCCACAAAGAATTCGGGCAGTTCTGAAGTCCAAAAGGGGTCCGACCTAATAAACCAGCAGGCGAGTAAATGTAGTTAACACACTAATACTCTAGTTAGTTTAGAAAGTAGGAGGTACTTCAGTAACGAAGCAGACGGAACTTATCCTCATTCTGCCAACACGACATGAGCTTAAGAGTTTCCAGCAGTGTGTGGGTGTGTACCTGCGCTGGGGGTTGTACATGAAGAGCAGGTTGAGCAGTCTGTGTCCAGCATCAGACAGCCACGTGAACTTATTCTTCAGGTTGTTGTACGGCTGCTTCCTCAGACTGTACTGACCGATGAGGGGTAGCTGAGAGAAACCCTGAAACACACACACACACACTCAAGCGTTCAACGGTCTTTACATCATCACACGTGACACGTGAGTTTTTGCTGACGCCAGCATCTCACCGGCCAGATGTTTTCATTGGGGGTTCCCAGCAGCTGCACGATCAGATCCACCTGCTGGATCTCAGATGTTCCAGGCAGCAGAGGTTTGTGAGCCAGCAGCTCAGCCAGGATACAGCCGACCGCCCTGCACAGCAAACGACACGAGGCTCTTAAATCCTGCGCTAATTTGGTGCCGGCTCTTCCCGGTCTGTGAGTTTGTTCTTTTCACAGGAAAATAAAACTGAAGCAGCCGCGATAAAAGTGCATTCTGCAGGTTAACAACCACTGACTCAGGTTTTAAATTCACGCAGAAACTAGATTTTTAATTATAGAACATCCTGACCAAGACCATTTAGTTAGTGCTGTTGTACCAATAGCAAATATGGATCCTAACGCACATTTGTACACAAAATAAAGTAATACACAGCACAATGATGCCGGGCTTTCATCGGGTTTCGGAACACAGGCTCGTGTTTTGTCGAGGTTGTGAGATGAAATGCCATGAAAGCCGTGGTGAAGCTTATTGAAAACTTGTAAACTAAAGTGTTGGGAAAGTAATCTTCTTCCTTTTGAAAAGTGCTCCAAGTCTCTTCTTTACCTTTGGATTTGTGTCAAACATAAAACTTGCATCTTCCTTTTTATGGACATGTACAGCTGTCGTTGCTAGGCTCAGCAGTGTGTGATCTGGTGGAGTATGACTGTTATGATTGTTAACCTATTCCACTTAATTTCTGTTTTCGGTCGATTTGTAATTTGTTAATAAATTGTTATTTCTGGAAATTTCTGACTTTGGCAGGATGTAGCTAATTATTCGCCTCGGTCTCACAGTATCATGGTGAATTTAGATGCTGATTATTGTTTCTTGTTACTATAAATTGTTCTTGTTCATTATGACTGGAAGTATTTGAATTTCTATTGAATTTATACGATTGAATCCTAAGTTCAGTATTCGATAGCTGCTGACTGGGTCACTCCATGCCTTGTTAATTGCATGATGATATGAGATTTCTGCCTTTACACAACAATGTAAGTGTGTTGATACAGTCTTACATACATACACACCTCCACACCCCCCAGACTCATGTAGACCCCGTCCTAAGCAACGCTCCTGACCTGAAACTGAGCTGGACTGAAACTACAGCTCGGTGTCCACACTGGCCGCCTCGAGCAGCACAGTTGAACACAGTGACACTGAAGTCTGCGTTAGGTTTTGGAAACAAAAAATGGAACCTGCAAGCATGAACCTTAAATCCACCTTTAAAGCCCCCGTGGCTGAGGGACCCTGGTCTAAAATGTCATAGGTGTGGAAAGGACTTTAAAGGATAACTTTGGTAATTTCGTAATTAATCGTATTGTCCAAAATCACCATACAGATATTAAAGCCAACACCACATCTATAAAAGCTCATCAGCCAGACACAGCACTTTACTGGATGACATGTTTCCTCATTCCAAGACCGGTCAGCTTACTGCATTCAACAAAGAGGCTCCTAGTCAGCATTTCTTTGTATTCTGGCAGGTGAACGTCCTGCACGTGACATTTCAGGTGGAATTACTGGGACTCCAAAGAGTTTTAGGAATGGAGAAATCCAGCGCTGCTGGTTTTTGGACAACTACAGATGTCTATGGCATCAATGAACACTGAGTATTGAGGACACAAATGGAACCTCACCACATGTCCAGAGCCGTAGTCTGTGTCTTGGTCCCTAGGAGGAGCTCTGGAGCTCTGTACCTGCAGACAACAGAGAGGGTAAAGGAGCACACGGTGTGTCAGAGCCAGCCAAGGCTGCAGCAACGGAGCTAATGAAGGAGGATTACAGGGAGGGATTAAAAGGAAGAGTTTCCACTGATGCTGCAGCTCACGCAAACACAACACAAGCAAGTCTTATCAGTAGAAGACACCACACACACACACACATCGAGTTAGGCTGACGGGCCCAGTATCACTCACCACAGTGTAACCACTCTAGGGGTCATGGGCTGCTGGGGGATGCCGTACATCCTGGCCAACCCAAAATCAGCTGTACACGGGGAGAAAAACACACTTACAAATATGCTGTCACTACTAATAACTGATGGTCACATGACCTAAGACAGTTAAACAGACAGTATAAAGGAATTTAATGATTTAGACCTTCACCAGCCGAAACATTAAAGTGATTTACACTTTATTCTGATATTAGAACTTCCAACACAAATTGGACAAAAAGTGACGAGGCCTGAACAACTGCTAACATTCTTGTACCTTTACTTTAAGGAAAGGTTTGGGTTTTTCTAAGATGGTCTTATACTGCTACTACTAGCTTCCTTCTTGTGCAGTGGGACATAGATAAACTTGCTCCGACTGGGTTTAAATTATACTTTGTGCGTGTGATTTTTTTCACCTGCCTTAAACCAGAGTCCAATTATGATTAGAAAGAAAGAAACTTATCTACAAATTTCCCCATGAGAGATTCTAAGAGGACCAGGTTGTGACTGATACCAATGAAAATGGACATGAACACTAGGGGTGTGGAAAAAATACCAGTTCACGTGAGAGTCTTGGTCTTATGCTTTTTTGATAGACTTCTCATAAAAGAAAGGACAAGGTCAGCAACAATACCCAGGTGGGCTGTGCCATTTAAACAATGCTCAACTGGTGCTTAAGTGGCCTAAAGTGGTCCTACACCGTTAGACCAACAGAAGCCTGAACCATCGAGGCTCCTACAAGGCCGGAGTTCCTGAAACACTCAGACCAGCCTGTCTGGCACCAACAACCATGGCACCTTCAAAGTCCATAAATCCCCTTTCTGACGCTTGGTGTAAACTTCAGCGGATCATCTTGATTGTGTCTAAAATGCAGTGAGTTGCTCCCGTACCAGAGGTGGGTACAGCGACAGTGAGGACTCACCGATCTTTACGCAGCCTTTGTCTGTCATCAGCAGATTGGACACCTTCAGGTCCCTAAATAGACGGGACAAATGGTGACAGTGAGGGCTGCAGTGCTTTCAGGTATTCACAGAGATCAACCCAAACTGACGCAGCTTCAGCTAATCTGCCAGGAAGAAGGGGATAAACGGCCCGTCGTTTCCCTCCTGACCCCGGGCTGAGCGGCGTGCACTCTCTTCTATTTGTATTCCTTAGTTACTCCCATTTTCTAAGAACAGACTCAACCCACAGCTTTTATAATAACCACGTCACCGTGCCACTGTTGCTGGTTCCAAACAGGAACAACTGTTCCAACACAAAGTGGGTGTCACAGGCTTCTTTTTTTTTCCTGTCAGCAGGACAAACAAGTTGACTGACCTGTGTATGATGAAGTTGTGGTGGAGATACTCCAGTCCTCTGAGTAGCTGAAGGACAATACACTTCACCTGGGGAAATAAAGCCAATATCCTAATGCCCATGTAAAGTCACCGCAGTTGTGGTGCCACGTAGACCAAACGAGCATTATATCTAATTCACATCAGCTTTCACGCAAATGCTTCTTTTTGCCAGTAATGTCAAGCATTATTAAAACGTGTCCACTGAGGTTGGGAATGATCATCCTAAACAGCAGAGTGCTGTGCGGACGTCACCCAGCTCACCTGAGCCTCAGAGAAGGGCGTCTGCATGTTTTCCAGCAGACTGGCCAGGTCCTGTTCACAGTAGCACATCACCAGAAAGAGACTGAAGGGAAACAAAGAGGAATCCACAAACATTTCCATTAACTCTCCGACTGCACAGTGACAGTCCGAAATAGTTTTGCTCCCAGATAGATGTGCAATAACTTGTTGCTGTAAAAACTCATTTTATTGGCTGATGTAAATCTAGGCCAAAAGCTTTTTCATCTGCTCTACTGCTACATTTTCAATAATCCATGTAGAGACAGCAGATATGATGTGTATATATTCCCGTGAGCCCTGGGCTTTATCGAACAGAGTATTGTTCATTGTCAGTAACTCCTCTCCATAAGAAACATTCGTCATGTTGCGATATTACCTACATCGCTGCCTTGACCACATGTTTGCGTGGACGGCATTAGTGTGGCGCCGTGTGACACAAGACCGAGCTCATGCACTGTAAGTTTGAGGAAAGGTTCATTTCTGGAAAAATACTCATTTTGGAAAAAGTTCAGCAACCACGGCAACAGTAACAAACGTCTTCAATTCATCAGCAGAAAGATTCATCAGCAACTTGAAGCGAAGAAGGACTTAGATAACATGGTGATAATTAGAAGGCTGCAGCTGCCTGGGAACTACTGTGCCCACAGCCAACACACTAAGCCCACCTCTCACTTCCTCAAGAAACAGTGTGGAGCTAATACTGGAACGAGAGCCACAATGAACATTTTCATCAATTCAATCATTCGCACTGTAATAAAAAAATCGAGCTGAATATGAAGTTAAAAAGCTCTTGTGCTATGTATTGGAATTGAGATATGAATTATTGGTCATATTGCAAAAGTCCTAAGACCAACATGCAAATAATGAGACTCTTTCCCACATCACCCAGCCATAATTTCTGCTTTGGCTAATTTAATACATCTTGGCTACACTGTGTTTACAGACATTTTCGCTTCCATCATATCACACAGATACGGTGATATGATGGACACAATGTGGTTTGTGCGTTTGTGTGTCCTACCTCTCGAGCTGGCTGCCTACAACCACCTCTTTCAACTCCACAATGTTGGGATGTCTCAGCCTCAGCAGCAGCGTGATCTCTCTTAAGCTACTGATGGGGATTCCTGTCAGACGAAACGCAGGGCGTCAGCACTTTCAACAACATGGAAGACCTAAGAACCACGAGAACACTGCTGGACTTTGGAGCGTTCATTTATGGCTTCTTAAAAAACAACGGGACGCCTAATATCTGCAAAGAACACGTTCCCCTTGATTGTCTGTTGCTCTGTGTGGGCACCTCATCCCACTTGCTCTGTCATGGGGCCCATGTGAACACCAGGTAAAGAAGCTGTCTCACCGTCTTTTTCTTTGTCCATCCGGACTTTCTTCAGTGCCACAATCTCATCTGACTTGGTGTCACGGGCTCTGTCTACGGCAGGAGAAAGAGAGGGGTTTGTGTGCTGTGCAGGTGGACTGACGTCCCCTAGACCAGCTGAAATGTGCTGGTTGTCAAAATCAGTGACTTACACACGATGCCGTAAGTTCCTTCTCCTATTCTGTTGAGCTTCTCAAACTCTCTGACACTTCTGCAGCTCCCAAACTGAAAAACGAGAGGAAGAAAGAAGGAATTTTCACTCCTCAAATCTACAAATCATGTTCCAATCATCACGATACAAATTCTTGTGTTACAGCGGCAATAGGGACAAAAGATCAACGAGATGACAGAAAACTGAGCAAACAATGTATTAAAAAGTAAAGAACCCCGTGTTCTGCATGTGTACATATGTAACAGGTGAATACTGCACATCAGTAACATACACGGTGTAGATCAGTGCAGTGATGCACTGTACAGTCTGATGATGGGGAGTAGATGACATATTCATACATATTCATAAAACACGCAGCTTCAGGTTTATCTCCATGAACATGGGGTGAAGCCAGAACCACATGAGAACCAACACCGGGGCCTGAGGGAAGAACTGGCTCACTGGGAGCCCGTCCACGACCCAAACGGAGGAGGACTGGTCCCGGAGGGGAGGATGTCCACTTCCACGGAACCGCCGCTGGTCTCGGACGGTTCTGGCGCTTTGACAGAGAAACACGCAGTAATGGGACTGGACACAACGACGGACAAGCGAGGACGGACGAGGGACGAGGACAGACTGGCTCGAGTTAGCAGGGACGTTCAGGGACCAGACTCTTCCCCCAAACACTGACGCCCCTTCACCTGTTTGTACGTAGATTGTATTTGTGTCTATTATATTTAATGTCGCCTTGGTCAAATACAAAGTGACCGTTAATTCTAGTAAGAAATGTCCCCCTGTGACCTTTGACCTCCGCGCTAATATTAAGACATAATTAAAATAACATGGTCAGTCACGTTCACTTCCGCTCAGCTAGCTAACGCTCTCACCCGGTCATGTCGAGGCACCGTGAAGGTTTTATGGTTCTTAACGGACTTCAGCTTTATAGGGTCGGGTTCGTCCTCTCCTACGGGCTCCATTCTTTCGTGCTCTGTCCTTTCCAGCTTCAGAACAAGAACAAGAAGAATGTCGTTGCTTATGGCTTCAGCTCATCCGGCGGCTGCTCGCAGCGCGACGGGCGCCGCCATTGTGTTTATTTCTTGTTGTCCAACAGCAGGACAACAAAGAGCTTTCCCGGAGTTTGGGCGTCGGAGTAATCCGATGATAATCGGACGATGTGGGAGACCGTCACCAAAAAAAGACAAACCCTTTCCATTTAAGGGATTTTTTTAAGGGTTCAGTGCACAGTGAACCTATGGGACACAATAAGCGATTTATATTTGTCTTAAAGTTGTGTGGACCTCAAGCACTTTTCTGGTTTGAGACAGTAAGAAGAGACCTTCCAGACATCCAGCGGTATCAGACAGAACTAAGACATGACACCAGACTGTTGTTTTAAAAGACGCCTTCACTTTCTAAAAACAATTAAATGTCACTTGGAGGAACCTCCAGTTCTGATTATGTCATCGTGTTGATCACACTATGAAGTTTGTAATCGTGTCCAACCTGGTTTTCCAGAGCTCCTCTAGAGTGCACAGTCTGAACTTCTAATGATGGAAACCTCCCCCGGGTGATGTCATCTGGAGGAGTCTTTCAGCTAGAAGCAAAAAATATTTTAATATAGGGAAGTCAGAGGGAAGTTTGAAAGCATTCATTTACGTTTACACCCTAAAGTAAAGTAATAGTAAGCAAGCTGGAAATTGATGAAGTTGGTAACACGTGAACATCTGAAAGATTTTGATGTTTAGCAATCTAGTCAGAGTTTGGATTCAGATCAGAGTATACTAACATGGTTTAAAAAAGAATCCTAGCTGACACCTTGTGTGGGTGGATGCCCTGTAAGACAGACATAACAATTGTGAACCTGTCCTTTAAGGCCTCTGATAATTAGCTCTAAGGGGTTGAGGGGGATCCTTGGGTATTATAGCTGAAACCTACATTGGAGTACCACTGGGAACACAGCTGGGAACAGTAAAATACAGAAATCTGTCATTGGAAAGAACCTCAACTGTTCTATCTTAACCATGAAATGTATTCTCCATGTGGAGCCATGTTGCTGAGGGTTAAAAGAGAGTTCATGGAGTTGGAGAAGAAGTTCTCCCACAAATTAGAATGATGTTGGACACAAACAGGGGGTTAGTTTCTGTTTTAGGTCTGTTGAAATCAATCCACACAGTTTGTGATACTGCCATAAATGTGTAATTTCAGACAGTCCGGACGACACCATGATGGTTATTTGAACACTTCTTCCACAGCTGGTCCTAGAGGGAAACAACTGATCACACCAAAGTTTTCCAAGTACCTTATGCACATTTTGAGTCACTGCCTGGTCACTATCTTCTTCCCCACTACAAAGGGTAAGGAGCCTGGCCTCCGCTCTTTGATGGCATCAGCTATAGTAATGGTGGACGGTGAGGCGTAGATGTCTTCTCGAGATGGAGCTGTGACAACAATGGAGGGTAAACGTGGGGAGGAGTTGGCGGGATCTGATTCAGGGTTGGCCTGTGATGAGGCTGGTCTCTCTGTAGCTGCAAAAGGGCAAAATGATTGAAGTCTCTGATCAACTGATAAACGGCCTCACACCAGTTAATCTTCACATAAAGAATGTGAAACACCCTTTTTTATTATTAATATAGGCACAAACAAACTAGCCAACGTAGCCACAAAATGGAACAATACAAAACTACATATACAATGAAACAAAACCTGATAAACAGCAACTTTTGATTCTTTATTTGTCCTGCGTTACCATTTTATGCAATATAAGAATAGAATGTTTTCAGTTCCCATTTTTAAGCAATAAAAACAGTTTAAGGCTTAAGGTTATTTTATTGTCGTTATATGGCCTTCCAAGAAAGGGGGTACTGTTCAAAATACACTGCAAACCAGGGATTCCTAATCCTGGTCCTTAACGTCCACTGCCCTGCCTGTTTTCCAAGTATCCCTGATTACCTGGGTCAGGTGTTTTCAGTCAATTAGAAGCTAGAAGACACTGTCATAGATGACAAACAAACTGGTGTCTTCTAACTTCTGATTGACTACACACACCTAAACCAGGTAATCAGAACTGAGTAGGAGTTCAAACTTTTAAATGAACGAATAAATCCATATTTCCGCAACAAATCAAAACCTTCCTCCAAAAAGCATAAACCAGTTTGGAAAACCACAACATTTAAGCTGTTGATTGAGGCAACATTTATGTGTCTAAATATATTTCTTAATATTTTTGCAGGTTTACGAAGAGGATATCACTATATTTATTAGTAAACTAGCTAACACGTCATATACTGGCAAAATTCCTGTCCACTAAATTTATTCCTCGCAAGACTGTCATTGGCCTGGAAGTGATCTGTAGGTCAGGCAGGTAAATCAGCTGATTACCAGCAGTGTGTGTGTGTGTGTTTCAGTGTGCTATCAACAACACCAGCACCTCCTAATTGGATTAGGCTAATTTCCTAAGCGTGTTAGGGCTGTGCCTGCATCACACAGGAACAATGCTCATTGTAGATGATGATCAGCAGTCCTCAAATATGTCCGTTTTTCAGTGGACATGCTCCAGACAGGGCAGAACACAGATGAAGGGATTGGCACATCATCATAGAAAGAGTTTAGGATCCGAAAAGCTGTGTGGCTGCTTGGCTGGTTATAGTTTCTGAGCTGCCTCGGTGCTACAATAACGAAGATAAGGGCTCATGTATTAGAAGTCAGCAGAACATCAGGACTGTGTTAGGACAAACCGGGCTGGGTTAGCTCATACCTCATTAGAACTCGTTGCTCCACAGACATACACAGTCCATGCACAGACGGTCTGTATCTGCCCACCACTTTGGGAAAATACTTCATAAATAATATATCAGAACCTTCTAAAAGTGAACGCAGGAGTCTTCAAATCCGGTCCGCAGATGTCTCAGCCCACAATGTCTCCAGTACTGTGTATTTAATATTTCACAGAGATCACTGGAGGTTTTGTGTATTTCCTTCTTACCTGTATTTTCCCTCTGACTTGCTCCAGACCCCATTAGTCTTCAGTCAGCTGTACATGGTGCTCACATGTTGTGGTCAGTTTATTCCATAGCACATCATGAGGCTTCATTTACTATCAGTGGTACTGTGCTGTGTCTGAGGCTACTGCCGTGTCCAGTCTCCTTCGATCTGTCTCTGCCGCCCCCTCCTTGTCCCCGTCACTCGCTGTGTCTGGCTGACAGTCACTAATCCTTTGCGGATTCCTTTTACACACAACGGTAATAAGGTAAAGTGGACTGAAAGAGCAACTAAAAAAAGCTTGCATATGCCAATGTTGCTAGATGACAATTGTCGCGTTATTAGTTGTTCAAATAATCTTATTAATTTTAAGATCATTAAGATAAACCTACTGTTAGCTTTATTATAAATTGTTGGCAACATTCACAACGACTCAAACCAACCAGAGAGCAAAGTACAGATTTCCACTGGGTTATTGTTGGCTCCTTGTTTTCAGGCCCAAACGATTCGCTTATCATCAGCCTGGCTGAGCAGGCGTTTCCACGGCGCCTGTCAAAGTCTGCCTTGAACAGCTGATGTTCAGGGATGGGAGGCTTTAATGAAGGTATGCTCTGCAGCAAAGTCTGGCTCTTTATTTTGGGATTATTCTTATGATGATGGACGGCAGCTTTCTCCTCACTTACTTGAGCATACGGACACACTAGTGGGCAAACAAGCCCAATTGTCTATTTCCCAACCTCAGTTAAGCACAACTGCTGATCCCAGACACATAAGGGGAAATTCAGCCAGTTCACTTAAAAATACACGCCTGTTAACTGGAAACAATTTCAGTGATGATCTGATGAAACTGGCCAAGAGAGTCTAAATTATGCTTAACGTGATTTGCTTTGTTTGTAATATCTTTGCGTTTTACATAATTCCAGGTGTTATTTCATAGTTTTCATGTGAGCAGTATTAATCTACGATGTAGAAAAAAAAAAGAAGAAAACTCAATAAGAATTGTGTCCACAAATAACGCACTCAACTGAGCCTTTAATTAATTTTTGTTAGAAAAGTCATTTTGTTGACTGACTATTCAAATCATATGTGTGTGAACTCGTCTCCCACCTGTTACTTAATGGTTTTATTATTGTTTAATTTTGTAACATTAAACAATTTTAATGACACGGAGACTGGCAGACAGCACCGGGTTTTCGTTCAGTTGTTAACTACACCAAAGACTGGATGAACAAATTGCACATTTTTAGTGACAAGCCAAACAAAAACCACTGTTGAAAAGGTTTTTAAATATTCATCGTCAAGCTTCATCTGGAGCTTCTCCAGCTCTGCCAGCAATTTATCCTGAGAGAAACACACACATTGCAACAGTGTGTGTCTGTGTAACATATTCTACCACAAACACTACCACACACAAGTATATTTACTATTAAAAACATTTTATTGGTATGTGATCTTAAATGGTTGAAAATGGATGAAATGACCCTACAACATCAAAGGACGGCTTCATCCAAAATAATCTTGCATCCTATGGTTGTAGTTTGGGAAGTATGTTTGTATGAATATGATTGGAGTTCACGATAGTCACTATGTACTTTAAATGAGCATTCATGCTTATAGCTGACAATCACCTCCAGGTGACATCATCTGGAGGAGTCTTTCAGTTCAGATCACATAAAGATATTTTAATATACTTACTATTCATTACATATACAGTGAAATCACAAGAAGCAATTTGGGAACTGGCAAAGTTGCCCTTTTAAAAAACTTTTTTTTTATTGTCTGCAAAAGGCAATAACTGCACCTTATCAGGTTCCACTCCAAAGCTCCCAGATGTGTAAAGGCTGTCTGACAGTTGTTCCGACACATCCTGCTCGCCTGTGCTGATCGGGCACCATTAGCTTGTTGACAATAACTCTGAAACCCCCAGCAGAAGGTTTCTATTTCAGTTAGGATTCTCTTTTAAACTGTGTTAGGATACTCTGATCTGGATCCAAACTCTGAAACTTCTAAAAACATCGAAATCTTTCAGATGTTCACAAGTCATTAAAGGGCAACTTCACCAATTTTCAACTTGCTTTCTTTTAGTTTAGTTTAGGGTGTAAATGTAAATGTATAATAGTGCTTTTAAACATCCTTAAATTTAAATGTTTCTCTCCTTCTAGCGAAACAAACTCCTCCAGCTGACGTCACCTGGAGGAGTTTTTCATCCCTAAAAGTTCAGATGATGTCATCTGGAGGAACTCTGGAAAAGCAGGTTGACCACGATTACAAAGTCTACAGTCTGATTGACGACATGGCTTAATCTGGACTGAAGGTTCCACCAAGTGATGTCATCTGGGCTAGAGGCAGACAGATCTTTTTATAGAGGGAAATCATAAGGACAGCCTAACGGCAGGGTTAATGTTCTTGAGATGTTTCTCATATCATTCTTCCTGTTCAGCGTCTGCAGAGTCACTCGAGGAATCTATCAAGCTCAAACCCAGAGAATCAGTGAAACACTCTAGTTAACTATCTGCTTGCTACTTGGACAATGGAGCTTTCCCTTTAACACTGTAACATGATTGAATGCTACTGACTCAACGTGCAGTTTTATGCATTGATATGGTTTTTAAATTATGAGCAGGATATGCTTAATACCAGACATTTTTATGTTTCACAGTTGGGACCAGAACATATGTGCAATGTTCACCATCTTCTATCTTGGGTGTGCACGGTTCACCAAAATGGATCAGGTGTGCCATGTCACTTTTATTATTTATTATTATTGTTTTTAAAACTCAGCTGCATGTGTCGCTCTGCTGCGACACAAACACAAGCAGCCAGATGCAGAGAGAGAGAAAGGAAAGCTGCGTTTTCCGCCGGGTTACCAATGTCCATCAAAAGGCGCTCTTTTAATTCAGCCTATCAGACATTCTAATGGGAAAACATCTTCGTGCCGCTATGAAGGACGCAACGAACAAAGTTGGAGAGACGACGACGACGAAGAAGAATCGGGCCACGTGACTAACTCGTTGACCAGGAAGTGCGGTGTCAGAGAGATCAAAACAAATCAAGACAAGGCTGTTGGGGAGCTGAAAATCATTTTTAGCGATTACCTTCGATTATATTTGTCTCGACATGGACGGTATGTAAAATATGTCGTGCTTTACTAGCTGAACCTACGGGCCGGGATAGACTTTGATTGGCTGTTTGTCTTTGTAGCGCCCGTGTTTTACAGCTAGCGCTTGTTAGCTTGTTAGCTTGGGTGGGTCGTCGGCGAACGTCATATTAAATGTCAGGTTATCCGTGAGCTGTTGTGTTTCTGTCTGTTTCTGTTCTGTCGTTTATCTTTAAATTCTGCCTCAGTTGTCATGTTTGCCTCGGTCCGATGTGACAAGCCTGAACGCTGCCTGTTGCTGAATCTCTTTAAGCATGTTAGACAGAAACGTCTCTGTCGATCTCATCCGAGCAGGCTGATTAGACCAACGTAGACACTGTGCTGAAGGATACAGAAACTTATGGCACCATAGCAGGAATAATATATTTTTCAGCGTGTCTTTTACTTGCCATTTAATACATTTGCAGGAGTTATTTTTGTGGCTGTGTGTGTTTTGTAAGGGAAGGTGTGCTCCTCGCTTTTTATCGATTTTACATGAGTTTTAAAGATGAAAATCCAGTGTCACAAACACCATGTATAACTGTGAATACTGTGGCAACGTGCACTTCACACTCCTAACTCTGTCTCTCATTGTTACTCCACAGAAACGCTCTTCCAACTAAAGGTTTGTACATAGAAAGTCTTTGGTTTTAGTCAGCTTGATAAAAGATGTGTATATATAAAATGAATTAATTATTAGTTTCACTTACAGCTTTCATTCCTTTTTGGTTTACAGTTTACATCAAAGCAGCTTGAGAGACTGGCCAAAAAGGCAGAGAAGGAATCAGAAAAGGAGCAGGCCAAGGTCAAAAAGGTACGTAAACGGACTGGGGAACCAGCCCACCCGGCCAGCGTAGTGGTGAATGGGTTGTTCGGATGCATTTCGGTTTATTCTGCATGTCAGGTTTCCTTCTCTTTCTCCTAAAAGGCTGTTGCTTGTCAACCAGTGTTTTCAGTTAAGCCAGTAAACACAGTTGTGTTTCCATAATTATAGAACATTATATTGATTTACAGTCAGTTTCTGGAGACTTGCCCTAACCTTAAACCAAGGTTCGCTATTTCAGTCCCACAAATTCGATTTCTCTGTTTGACAATAAAATAATTATTAAATTTGTTTAAAAATAAAACACAACAAAAAGCACATTTTGGCTGAATATGAATGTATTTCCTAAGTGTAGTTATGGTCCAGTGCCAATAAGTGTTTTAACTTCAACACATATATAATGCATGAGATACCATCGTGTGTAACCGGAGTAAGCTATTCATCTAAGTAACCTATCACTTTGTACAAGTTCATTCTTCAGATTATTCCCTTTTATTACATACAGCATTTTTCATTAAATTACACCTGTCTGTTTGTCATACACACAACTTTGTTAATGAAGCATACTGTAGCACCAGTGACTTTTGAATCTTGATATGTTATAAGTCACATGGTTTCTTTCAAAGTGTGTTGAAACATTGGACTTTATCTAAAGCTTGAAACAAGCCTGAGATATTCCAAATCATCTGAGTTAAAGGAACATTTTTAACTGACTTTACCGCCGTTTTGAGAGGAAGATCGGAAACCTTGCTACCAGCTGGTTTGAGAATTTATGTAATACAATTTAAACAAATGTAAAATGCTACCACATTCTGCTGGTTGAAAACCAGTAGTCAGCAGGGGGCAGCACAGCTCCAACATCGAATAAATTCTTCCTTGGTTGTTTGGGGAAACTGACATATCACTGCTTTGTTATTGCTAATTGATTTAGAGGTAGATATTTGTTTTGTATTTTGGTTGGGCATCTCTGAGCTTTTTTTAAATGCACATTTGATTTGGAGATGGCAGAAAATATATCCACATGGTTACTCTTATGGAACACTTGGGATGTAACACAGCTGATGCCTCATTATCTCACTGGCCAGAGATATTTCCCTGTTGAGTCATGATGGTCTTCTCTCATAATCAGTTGAACAGCTCACATGCATTTAAAATAGAGGGAATGACAATCCTCTCTTTTACTGCTGTTTGCTTTTATTAAGAACTATGACTGTTATTGTTACACATTTTAATTCATGAAAGACATCTAAGATTGCCTATAGTGTTATGATATATGATGATATATTTGTGTCTGTCTTTACTAATGTGCATATGTGCACACACATGAAAAATTATACCAAACGAGGGTAAACTAAAGAGTGTCACTTTCGGAATCCCCAGGCTTTGCAGCAGAAAAACGTGGAATGTGCCAGAGTGTACGCAGAGAACGCTATACGGAAAAAAAAATGAAGGTCTTAATTGGCTGCGCATGGCGTCACGAGTCGACGCAGTGGCCTCTAAAGTCCAGACTGCTGTCACCATGAAGGGAGTAAGTCACTGTGCTCACTTAACACACATCATAGAGAAACAAACTCATGCATGATAACAGCAGCATTAATAATGGGACAGTTTTCATGACTTTTACTGTTTGTTTGTTTTTTTGTAAACATGAGAGGATTCGATTCTTGTTTTCCAACGTAACCTGAGTATATCATCAATGTGTCACGTTGTTTTCATCAGGTGACCAAAAACATGGCTCAGGTGACCAAGGCCCTGGACAAAGCTCTAAACTCTATGGACCTCCAGAAAGTTTCTGCAGTCATGGATAAGTTTGAAAGTCAAGTCCAGAACCTCGATGTCCACACCTCAGTGAGTGACTGCAGACTGGCAGTTTTGTACTTGTAATACATGCATATACTTGTAATGCAGAGTTTCAAAGTGTTAGGTTGGTTTCAGAATCACTCAGGTTGTTGACTGATGAGGACATGACCAGTTATCTCAGAATTTGTATAAAAAAATCAAACCCAGTTCTTCTTTACTTTTTTTTTGGGATCTGCTCACACTCAATCTAACCCTCTCTCTCTTATATCAGGTGATGGAGGACTCCATGAGCTCAGCGATGACACTGACCACGCCTCAGGAGCAAGTGGATGACCTAATCCACCAAATTGCAGAGCAGAATGGCCTGGAGGTGATGGACCAGCTCAGCCAGCTGCCAGCAGGAGCCACCTCAGTGGGTGCAGAGAGCTCGCGGAGCCAAGAGAGGGAGGAACAGCTGTCTCGACGGTAAGAACTGCTGTTTTTGCTTAATACAAGGCAGTATTCGCCATCCCATAACTACAGCATTACAGGTTGGATGTGCCATCTGTGCGTGCGGCTTTTGTGCTTGTGAGCCTTCACTTAGTGCAGCTCTTTTCATGCTCAGGGGGCAGGCTAACGAACAGCACATGAACAGGCAGTTTAGCAGTTGCGTGAGGATGAGATCAGAAAATTAGATTACACAGCCTGCTAGCACAGAACACCACTGTGGTGGATGCAAAGTCATGAGTGATTGAGAAACTGTGTGTAAACGACATCAAACTTATCTTGTGTATGCATGTGTGCATTGCATTTTCTGTCTCTGGTCAACCACACGTTAGCAATAAGCTAAAACCTGCCTCGCCCACAGTGGCCTCTCAAATGATTTCTAATGATATACTGTCAGATGATATCATTTCTTCCCTTCATTGTAAAATATAAATTGTTTACCTTTATTTCAGTTCAACTTTATTTATATATCAATATCAATATCAATGTCATATCAAGGCACTACATAATAAAGTAATTTAGAGAAAACCCAACAAATCCCTCTTGAGCAGCTATAGTGGAGAGGAAAAACTCCCTTTAACGGAAGAAACCTCCAGCAGAACCAGGCTCAGGGTGGACGGACATCTGCCTTGACCGGTTGGAGTGAAAAGAAATATGAGTTGAAAGTGCTGCCTAACATTTGTCAAATCAAAAAATATATATTTTCCTTTATCTTCACTGACTATATTATGTTGTGTAAACTCTTAGTTTAGTTTACATTTGTTATTCAAGGAACTACTTAAACTAACCTTGATTAGTTTGTCAGTTGCATCAACTTTTTGTTAATTGATTTTCACTGTGTTTACTTGCGTGAAGAGATTTCTCTGGATTCTCTGAATTTTTTGATAGTATGAACCCGAGATGAGAAACTCGGCATTCAACACATAGGCTGTCACAGAGTAATGAACCTCACCACATCCTTATTTCTGCAAAAGTCCGCTTCCCTGCAGTGCTCTTATTTATATATATATATACACACACACTCTCACACACACACACACACTCACAAGACTGTCATAAGGAATTAACCTCATTACTTGGGAAATGTTTCATCAGCTGTCATCATGAAGCATGTTACTGGCTTCAAATTTGAAAAGAGAAAAATTGATTAAATATTTTATATCAAAATATGTTTCTGGTGATTTACAAATCGTTACATTGGCTTTATTTAGACTTTTCACAGTGTCCCAACTTTAGTGGATGTATATTGTCCAACAAATTAAACCCGTCCCGTTTCATCCCCCGTTGCAGGTTGGCTGCCCTGCGGAACTGAAGGCTCCTCCGGGAGAGATCCCGTGGCCGTCCAGCTGCGTGGATGCAGACGAGCTTAATGACGGCGACGAGAGCTGTGTGTGTTTTTATTGAACTGTTCCAACTGGGAGGATTTAATGAGGCTATTGATTACCATCCCCCTGTGCTATAAATATACACACACAACCCAACGAAGGCTTGAGTCTTTCTCCAGTTCACCTTCCCACCTCAATTCAACTCGACTCTCATTTCTTTCTTCCCCCCGATTTCCCGCTGGGTCTCATTTTACATTTCTCTTTTCCTGCCCCCCTCCCCACCCCCCTTTTCTTATCCCTCTCTCGCTCCTCCTCCTCCTCTGGCTACACTTGCCGTTTCTCAAATCACCCTCTGTAGGATGTATGCTTTGTACAAAAAGGAAAAACATTTTACAAACTGTATAATAGTGAAAAACGAAGAGTTTTAAAGAGCAGGATGAATCTATATGTAATTAGGCTTCCCTAGTGACGGGTGGCTCAAAAATGTGTGTCGTGGTTGTAAAGGTTTTTTGGGGCTCTGTGTGTCATGAATGGTTTGAGTAGATGATTCTGTTGAGAAAAAGGAGACACATAAATTGAGTGGCAAAAATATCAGTTGTTGCACTGATAATTTGTGATGTTTGAAGTGTCATGATAAAAAACACTACCAGTCTCCTGCTCTCATCAGATTCATGCACAGACAAACTGCTTCTTGACATCAGTGTAACACTGTCTTCGAAGGACAATCCTCCAACTTTTTGTTTGAATGTTTTCTAGGTTCATTGCTATCTGCTTTATGTTTCCTGCACTTTTCTATTTTGCTTTGAACGCCTTATTTGGGATGCAGGTGCTTGTATAGGTGCTTTCCCCACCAGTGCCTGAAGGACAGAAGTTCAAAGAGCGAACAGCATCAAACAGGAATTTCTCTTCCTCTTCCCGCTTTTTAGGCCTGACATGTTTTTGTCCCACACCGGCCAATTTCACTTCAGCTCTCAGTGTGATGAGTCTGAGCCCCGGTTGCTGTTAAAGGTGGATATTCATCATGCTTTAAATTGAAGGATGCCTCTCAGAATAACCTCATCATCACCAGCTGTCTCAGCTTCAGAGCAGGGACGCACGTGCTGGATCTTTCTTAATTTAACAAGAATCTGTTCTGTATTCAGGTTGACATACATAGCCTCCCGTTTGCTGGACGTGTTCAGATAAATGCAAGTGACGTGCTGTAAGTGATGGTTCAGATCGAGCGCAGGTTTTGAAGACGGAAGAATAAAATATAGAACATGAGAGTGACTGGCTTCTCTTTTTCGGTTAAGTGCTTCGGCGGGTTATGATGTTTCCTCTTTTGCACGTTCAGTAGGGGCAGCAGACAGGAGCCAAACCTCCTCCTATGACAGAGCAGCTTCACCCTCTGGATAATGTTTTCAGGTGTCTGAATTTGTTTTCTGATCTTTTTTTTTTTGTATGTGTGCATTTTAACCTAAGGAGGATTTGTTTTTATTCAAGGTTCCACAGACTTTGGTTTTATATGTTTATCTGGTGGAAATAAAATGTTGCCCTCTGATGCAAGTCTTTCATTAGACACCAGTGGTTTTGTGTGATGAGTGTTTGATGTGAAACTGCCTTTACTCTAAAACTGCCGTTGTTGTATTATTTTCCTTTTATCATTTGCATTCACTGACCTCAGATCAAAACACTTGATTCCTGAAGTGTATCTACTATGGATAGCTTAAAATCACTGTGCTTTAAAGTTACATTTTATCACACTAAACACTCATGGAAAGTTTGGTCAACCAATAATACAAACTGAGTTACTTAATTCCACAGACAAAATTTGTTTGCAAAGTTGACTATGTTTGGCATTTCTGCTCTTCAGAACATAAATCCTGCTGACGTTGGTCATGTCTTGCCTAATCAATCCCTTGCACATGTCGTATAACGAGACTCAGACACACGTTGACAGGATAGGAATTGGATCGGCGCTAAATAAATAAAGTTGAATTGAAATGAAATCTCAGCTAATGTTAGAAAACTATTGTTCATACAACGTGGTCACTGCCTTTTTTTTTTTAATTTACTACTAAAAATATGCTAGTAGCTCCCTTGACAATGGTTGTGAGGGGCCAGAGGATTCAGCCAAAAAGATAAAAATGTTTACCAGCCTGTAATACCCGTTAAGATATATTTGCCTTCAGCTGAAAAACTCCTTCAGATGACGATGCACATACAATGAAGGTTGTAGACTCCTCTGACCTGTGTCAGCTTTGGCTAATATTTCAGGTTTTTGTAGAAATTCCCCTCTATTCAAATCCAGTGTCCTATCACTGCATTGTCATACATCAGCATTAACACTTCTATAAAAACTGCTTTGTATTCAGGTAAAAGTTCAGTGCCATGGCGTGTCTCTGATTGTGTGGACTGGCTAAACTGGCATTTCATGACCAGGCCACTGAATTAGTCATCATCTCTGCTTACGACCTCATTTGCAACACAACACAGGGCACAGATCACAACCACGGCTCCGAGCTGCTTCATGAATATTCATACAGATACAGCGTGTTCCTACACAAATGCTAATGCAGGACAGAGTCGTCCTGGGATAATCACCTGAAACCGCAATGTGAACAGCACATACCCTGTCATCTCCCACTGCAGCCATCACTGCTGAAAATGTCAAGGTGGGCAGGGATGGAATGTGACCAAGAGGATTTCTTGCATTCCGCTTGCAGTTTTCTTTGTGCCTCCCTCACGCTGTTACTGTCTTACACAAGCACGTCGTGATGTAGACGATTATGCTCTAGTTAAATAATTAGTCAGCCTGGGGAGGAAGGAAATCTGCCATGTAACAACTGGCTGTCGCTCCACAACACGTCAAAGAAGGGGCCAGAGAGATCACCGCAGCAGGTTGTCTTGACGTGCACGGAGTTTTTCCACTGAGGACTCCCCCGCCTTTTCTTTTTATGGAAGCCTTGACTTAGCCGTGGTGACAGAAAGAGGACACGCAACTCATGAAAACACAATAGCTGATAAACAAGCTGTCCCAGGACTGACTAACGCACAGCGGTGACAGTTCATATCCAGGATAAGCCTGGCTGATGTTCACAGTGGAAAATACCGACCCACTGACCTCACCGACCCTGGGATGGGAAAGAAAACTAAAGGTTATGAACTGAAAATGGCTTGTTATATGCGAGTTGCTCCCAGCAGGAGCCAGCTACTATAAAAAGAGATTCTGTGAGGGCGCTGCAGACAGAATGGAGTTCCCCTTTAAGTCCGTGTTCCCGTGACGGGCTGCGGTGTCAGGTGTCCTGGCTGTGTTTGCTATTTGTGTATGACAAATGGCAACAACTTTGTAACTGGAGCCTGCTCAGAAAGTGTGAGTGTGTTTTGATTGTCATCCATCGACACAATGGACCAATGTCACGAGATACTACAGGGGTCAAAGGTCAAGAGAGAGAAACTGACAGAGGCAGCGTGGATTAACTGGGCAAAGTGAGAGGAACAATGCTGCAGATGACAACAGAGACCACAGGAAGTGAGCGATGAGCTGGGGCACGACATCACTACACGAGCAGCACGTGAACAAGCTGCTTTTCTGCTTTATTATCATGTCCACACTCTCCGACCGTTCTGCTTTTTCGCCTTGGCCACATGAATAAATCCATGCCCTACTTGTGTGTGTGTGTGTGTGTGTGATGGATAATCCCTGCCCCCATGTAGAAACTGATCACGGTGTTCCCTCTCCCATGTGACCGCCTCTTCCTATTGGCTGGGGGAAGGGGCCAGGTGACGCTTTGGGCCGCATCGACTGGATTCATGAACGCAGGGAGGAAGTAGAGAGCTCTTACTTTACAAAATAAGATCACGGGAAGAACTCTAGATCAGTGTATGTCAAGTACAAGTCTAAATTCTCCCCTGTGACATAGCCCGTCTGTTCCCACATGCTGCTGGTACATAATAGTCTGATAAAACATTCAGGATTTAGGAATATCCCAAATAAAAGCACATGACTACAAAAAACTACCGTACAGCAAGAAACGTGTCCAACTGGATTAACTGGATTTAAGTCTGTTGTGTGTGTGTGTGTGTGGGGGGGGGGGGGGCAACATTTGGTTAAATAAAAAAACAGACTACTTAAATGAAATAAATTGCAATCCATGGTAAATGTGGAATAAAAGCCGCCAAAGAGCACACGCGACATTTGGCGTTTTATTTTGGCACGGTAACCGGAAGTCCGTCCTTTCGTCGAGCGAGTTTTAGCGACACGTCCCCACGGCGGCGGACGGCGGCGGGGTGTCCATCAGCCGGAAAGACGTTAAAAAGAGGACAACGGATAAACGGGAGGCGTGTGGACACGGACATCTTAGCCGCGAGCACACAAGAGACGGAGCGTGACGGCGCCGCGCGCGCGCGCGCGTGTGTGTGTGTGAGTGACGCTCGGTCAGGACGGGGCGGGGTGATGTTTGGGTTCCGGTATAAAGGCAGCGAGAAAATGGGAACCAGACGAGCCGCGGACCCGCCTGCCGACGCTGCCGTTTTCCACCGGAGAGCACAATGACGAGCTCCGGGGCGGCGGTGTAACCGTCCGGGAGGCCGCCGGCGGGGCGAAGCGCGTCTGTCCGCCACTAAGATGAGGACGATCTTCGCCTGGTTTTGTCTCTTCGTTTTCAGCGGCGGGGCGGACCGGGCGTGGGCCACCGGAAACCGGACGGTGGGCGGCAGCAACGGCACCATCCCGGCGAGCGACGGCAGATGCATCCGAATCGGGGACGGCTCGTCGCTGGAGTTCGAGTTTCCCGAAAGCACCAACGGCGTGATTGTGATCTCCAGTCAGTACCGGAACCTCGCGGCCAGCAGGACGGGCCGCCAGAGCTGGAAGGAGACGGTAAGGGTTCGCTCCCTGGACCCGGAGGTCCTTTCCATCCTGAACGTGACTGACGGTGGACACGCAGGTCCAAGTAAGAGCTACATTATCAGTATTCGCTCCGGGTTTCCGGGCAGGGCGCAATTGCAGATCCAGCTCCTGGACCTGGACCAGGACTCGGAGCCGGTTCTGATCGAGGAGAGGACGGATTACTCCATCAGAGTGGCGCCCGAAAACGATGACCCGGCCACCCGGCTCGTCCAGTCGGGTGGCCTCTCGCACTTCTCCGAGAACCCTGTGCTCTTCGCCTTGCTGCCCCTCATCTTCGTCAACAAGTGTGCCTTCGGGTGCAAGGTGGAGGTGGAGGTGCTGCGGGGTCTGCTGAGGAGCCCTGGGCCGCTGCTCCTGGGGGTGGCGGGCCAGTTCCTGGTGATGCCGCTCTACGCCTACTGCGTGTCCAGGCTCACCTCGCTGCCCAAGGCGCTCTCCCTGGGCCTGGTGATCACCTGCTCCGCCCCGGGGGGCGGCGGCGGCTACCTGTACAGCCTGCTGCTCGGCGGAGACGTCACCCTGGCTATTTCCATGACCCTGGTGTCCACGGTGGTGGCGGCAGCAGCCATGCCCTTGTCGTCAGCGCTGTATGGCCGGCTGCTGGGCGTGCACGCCGCCCTCCACGTGCCGTTTGTGAAGATCCTCGGGACGCTCCTGTTCATTGCCATTCCCATCTCGCTGGGCATGCTGGTCAAGCTGCGGCTGCCCGCCCTCACGCGGGTCCTGCTGACGCTCATCCGGCCCTTCAGTTTCGTGCTCATCGTAGGCGGCATCTTCATGGCCTACCTAATGGGTGCGTCCATCCTGGCCAACGTCAAACCGCAGATCGTTGTAGTGGGTGTGACCGTGCCTTTACTGGGGCTGGTGGTTGGCGCTGTCATGGCAAAGCTGGCAGGCCTGGCCCCTCCACAGAGGAAGACCGTTAGTATTGAGGTGGGCGTCCAGAACAGCCTGCTGGCGCTCGCCGTCATGCAGCTGTCCTTCCGCCGCGCAGAGGCCGACTTTGCATCCCAGGCGCCCTTCATCGTGGCCCTTAGCAGCACGTCCGAGATGCTGCTCATTGTGGTGGGACACTTTGTCCATCGCTGGCTTTGCGGTTCTGCCCTCGCCAGGAGTGAAGCTTGATTGTAGCTGTAGTTTTTTGTTCTGAACTTTCGGAAGAATGAATTCTTCAAACCTGTGGAAATCTGCTGTTGCACAGACATTCACCCAACAATCACCAACCCAGTAATCACCACTGTACACAGGACAGTGAATAGACAGAGGATTTTCTTTTTTTCGGTTGTTGTTTCATACTTTTTCATAAAGAACCAAAGGCCTTTTACCCCCTTGGAGACCTTTTGTTTGTTTTACAGTATTTTTAAAATCAGATTATACTGTGAGTTACTTAATGTAAATATTCCTAAGAAGAGAAATACCTATAAAAGAGGATATTTTTCTACTAGCTTACTTTTTGTAATCAAAAAAGTAAATGTTTACAAGAGGTCAATGTGTCTTATCCTTCTGGGGGAAAGTTGGAGATGATGTTATTTGTGAATCAAATGGGAAGATGAGGATGATTTGAAAGTATTTGCTACTGATTGTGTTTTCTGGATCTGTGAATCCATGTACTTGAATATTACAGAGGACATAAAAAGTCAATAAAAAAAAACATTGGGAAAGCAGCTTGTCGAGAGTGTGTCTGCCAGTAACGTGTCTGACCGGTCAGTGTCGTTAACCCGAATACCAGACTGTGGCTGCTGGGTTTCACTTTTCAACACGCATGACAGAAATATGTGTTCAGTGTTTAGTTTTTTGTTTTTTGTGATATACTTAAAGAAAAGGTTTAGCTGTATGTTTTGGTAAAAAGTTAATCTAATGTTTTATTTTTATATCTTTAAATTTCCAACTTCCTGCAAATCAGGAAGCTGTTTATTTTTCCAAGGCATGTTCAAATGGCTCATGACAAACTAATGTCTTCACTAAAACCCCAATTTCTGCAGATGTTTAGTTTCATGCCATTTTATATTTCTGCTTTACTACATTGCCATGTAAGGGACCAGATTGTACAATAAATTAAATCATGCCACAGTATAGATTATGAAATAGCTCCAGTCAGCTCCTCCTACACACTATCAAAGTAATTTGATTTATTTGCATAATTTAAAAAACCGTGATATCAGTGGTTAGTGTTGATGTTCGATGGAGCTCTAACAATGGTCAACGTCGGATTCGGCAGCTCGTTCTGAAAATGTGTTCAAAGAGGAAACTTTAAAGAAGCAACTTTAAAGAAGTTGTCAGATGGGGAACACTGAGTCGACTCCGTATTGTCTCAAGTTATTTAAAGCTATGAAGAGTCATAACATTAAAGTCCCTGTTTACGCTAAGTTCATCTTAATTCACGTTTTCAAGGCAGCAGGAGAATCATTGATTCCGAGTTCAAATAATTTTGTGTACAACTTTGGCTCCACAATGTAAAAGTAATCTTTCTCTCCATAGATGGAGAGGAATCGACTACACTCTTCAAATGCTCGTTTGCATCTGTAATGACCATACAGAAGTCCATACTCCAAAAACCTTAATTCCGCTACAGTGTTTTTCCAGTGTGACTCATGGATTTATGCACAAGACAAGGATCGGAATCTTTTCCACCGCTGTTACAATAGAGATAACCAGAACTGAGTTTGTGCCGCCTCGTGTTCTAATGTCGTTGAAATAGGCGAAAATACTCGATAGTAAAATGTCTTTCCAATAGATGAGTCCCAGTTCTTCATCAAGGAAAAACACTATTCTCCTAAGTGTTTTCAACTTTGTGTGGATTATACAGAGCCATGGGAATATTTACCCTGGAAAGACGTGCTGGAATCTTTACAGGAAGAGGACAGAAGGAGTGGTAGAAGAAATGAAACGAGCAAGCAAATAGAAAGCAGGCCGCAGGCCAGTGCAGGCGTGTACCGGTGGAACACACTTTTAACCTAGTGGTTGATTGTGCCAGAGGACAAAGTTCACTTTTTTTTTTTTTAATCAAATTCCTCTTGTAAAGCAAAGAGGAATTGATTGTAAGAGGTGAACAGCTCTGCTTCTTAACAAAAGCTGAACTTTTGACAGTGTTCAAACGTCAGACTACCTGCTCACAGTCAACACAACAAACTTCCCTTTCCTCAGAAACGGCTCCGGTGAATGAAGGGAGGTTGTTTATGGGAAGAGTAATTTCCTGTTGCCGGGGCAGGAGCAGCAGACTGCTTTCATTATGACTTTTTCTGAGGCAGTGTTGTAGTGGAAAAGCAGAAAGGTGAGAGGTGCTGTGTGGTAGCAGCGGGCCTGAGCGAGCCTGAGCGAGCTCGCAGGAATGTGAAGCCTCCACACTGGGCTGGATGTGTTAGAACTCAACTCTCCGTTTGACGTTTTAGTCCACTCCCGGAGCCGCGTCACAGAGCACGTCCAGCTCCCCGTGTTTCTCCTGAGGGGAGGGTGATTTTTAGAAGAGCAACCCGATCTGTCCGAGCCACGACCTCTTTCCTCTAAAACACGTCTCCTTTTTGATTTTTGTCCCCTATTGATTTTGGTAACCAGATGCATGTGTTGCAGAGAGGACACTGACCTAAAATACACGGGTGTAACTGTGGCTGAATCTATTCTTTCTGTTCATTCAAAACATGTGGCCAAAGGTGTTTGAATAACTCAATATTTCCCATACGTTTTATTATTATGTCCTCTGTTGCAGTTTAAACATGTTTGTTTGCAGAATAAAACCATTTTCCCCATTTTGTTCCCCCTATAAGTTTCCCTTGATCTCAGTCTCTAGTCTCAACAACATTATTAATCTCAGAATAATGTGATGGTTACAGTGAATTAATGTTCCTCCACTTCGCTTTGAATGAATCCATTGATGCCTCATCTTCTTCACTAACATGCAAATAAGCAGTTTTTTTATTGCACAGCTCCCACTTTGAATAAGTAGCTGCTGTCACTCGACACAGTGTCTACTCAAATCCTAGCATGGAGCCCCAAAACTCTCATTCATCATACATTTCATGAAGGTGAGAATGTGACGCTTGCACAAAAACGCGATCATTGACTGACAAATTTCACCTGCTTCATGCATAATTCATTACATACTGCAAAGCAAAAGAAAACTATGACCAAATGAACCATAGTTATCATTTCCTTTTCTTACATTTTAATGTCACTGATGAATTCGATATTTATTGGTTATTGCTCAATTTGATTCACAAGGTTTTCAAGTTTCTTGAACTCTTTTATTTCGACATTCATTTTTCTATTTTAAATGCATAAAATACAGCCAATAATGACCAGAGCCTGGGTGAGGGCCCACGCAAGAACACACATCAAGGCTCCCTGGTAGTTAGAAAGGGCCCCAGTGAGGGGTTTCTGTGGGGGTTCCTCAATTCATTCAGTTCTCATAGTAAATCTCCGACCAGAATAGAGAAATTAAGATGTTGTACATAAGTAAAGAAGGAGAAAGTGGAAGTTGTGCTTTTTACTCATGTTTATTTCATTTGATAATAGTAATTTCAAATGTTTTGAATGTTATACATGTATAGTTTTTAAAGTTATATTTCTTTAGCAGGAATGTGTTGTAACATATCTCTCAGTGTGGGGAGCTGCTGTCATAGGATGACAAGAGAAGGACTGGAGAGGGTGGAATGAGTGTCATGCCACTGCTAGTTTAATTCTTTAGAATTGCATAATGCACTTAATATGTGAACTAACCTGTTTTACATGTTTATTACATCCTGTGACATCAGATGTCAGGTTGTTTTTATTCCCCTTGGGGACTTTCCATTCACTTCCATTCGTTTTTGGACTCTCTCCCTAACTTTACCCTAAGCCTAAACCAGGTCGTCACTCTGAAATTCAGTTCTGGACTTGTCGGGCATAACATCAAGCAGCATTAATATCACACACACACACACACACTTAAAGGAAATCCTGCTGAGCTCTAGCTTCAGTCAGTCCTCAATCTAATCTTTGCTTACTACTTAGCCCTCGGGTGACAGCGGCTCACTTATGACTCAGACAAGATCTGCCACTGTAACCGAGAATTACGGTCTCGCTGGCAGGTTAGCTCTCAGCCCCATACATCTGAACTCCTGTTTATATTTCTCTCCCACGCATTATTGGCACAATAAGAGAGGGCTCTTAAAAATTCATGAGGACACATTACATTAAGTTTTCATGAGTTCCTTTCACTGAATCCCATGAGATGATTTTCCTGCTGCCTGCGGCTTTCCAGCAAACGCATGGGTGGCTGTGGAGAAAGATGCATGCTGTGCAATGAGAAGAAAGATCTTCACTCTGACACGACAAAGACTTGATGTGTGCAGTGTGATTTGGTGAGGTGTGGCACACACCATGTCACACCTGAACTACTAATTGTTCACAGATAGTTGGATCCTATTAAAATTGTACCTCCTTGTCCAAGTGTTGAAAAACACTCTTTTGCAACTTCTCTCAGAACAAGACAATTCTGTTTAAAACTGGATCTATTCTGCAGATATGGACAGAAGCTCACAGTCACACAGCCTTGTAAAAACAAGATGAAATTAAATGAAACTGCAGGGAGAGTGAATCAACACAGTAAAGCTGCAGGTCAGAAGAACTAAAAGCGTGAGCTGAAAGAAGCAAAAGGGCCCTTAGATTTAAGGGAGAGTGCAGAGAGAGAGTTAGTTGTGTTAAGATTCTAGTCGATTTATTTAATAAACATTTATTAGTATACCCCCAAAAGCCAATTGACCTTACTTTTTAATGATTTGTTGACATTTGGGACAGCAAAATGATGTTGATTACAATGTATTAAAAAGTAAAGCATATCATTTTTCCTTTACCCGAGAAAGAATAATTTACATTGTTAAACTAGAGCAACATTTCCACTGAGTATTCTCGAACGTGTAATGACGTGAACTGCGCAGATCACTCCATTTCTTTGAGTTCAAGCTTAATTAGCAGTTGCAGCAGAAGGCTTTGTCAGCAAGATGAAACAATGCACAATCACTCGTCATGGGAGGCAAGGCTGTAATGCGATTACATCTGAAAAGAAATCAGTAAATCAGTAAATCAGAGACCTTTTAATTTAAGGCACAGACCAGGTCACGTATGAGAGACAGTGTAAGTTAATACAGCTCTGAATATAATGATCTGGGTCTCTTTAGGAGAGCAAGGTCCACTTTAGATTTCAAAACTTTTTCTTGCCTACGTGGATTATTGTTCAACGTTCACAAGGAAATAACTCTAATGACAGACCTGTGATTTTTGAATTTTTTCATATTAATAATATCACATCTAATGGGAATTTAAACAACTAACCAGAATAAAACAGCTCTTGGTGAACCGCAAAACTCCGGGATCCTTTATGTTTGGCCTACGGCAGAAGGAGCTGGATGCTCCATTGTGATTGGCTCGGCCACGGGCCAATGACACAGAAGAGCGCGAGGGGAAACATGGAGGATGAGGCGAAGTCGAGCAGAAATGCTGATGTTCGGCCTCATAATTTCCCCAAATACTGTTCATAATTTTGAAGTTCCAGCGTTAGTTAGCGGGTAAAATGTCGCTGGGTTTGTCGTGTGACTCGGTCTCGCAGCAGAGGAATCTGTCGAGCCTCCTCGGTGAGTTGACAGCAGCGCTAAATATTCGGAAATGAAGAGTCGAAGTGAAATATATATTTTATGTTCGATCAGCTGTGTCATAACAACACAGGTGCAAACGATGAGTGTTTTCCCTGGTGTGTCCCAGGGAGCCGTGCGGTCAAGAGGCCGAAGAAGGAGGAGGCTCCGCGGCTGCAGGAGGCAGCGATGCAGCTGCTGGAACAACAGCCGGACGTGGGGCACCTCCTCCGGGAGATGGGGTGAGTGAGCAGACACAACGACGTGTGTGCCCAGAGAATCAGAGAGGATCGAATAACTTCCAGTGTGACCACATGTACAACCGGGTTATGACAGGTTATTCATGATTGCAGTGTAACGCACAAAAAGGTCATGTTACAGCAAAAAAAGGACATTTATTGGAGGGAGTTCTCCCGGGTGAATTGTTCTTTCATACTGTATGTGATACAGCGTTAAGTCGATTTCAAATAACTGGAAAAACCTACTGACCTTTTACTAATGTGTCATCGATGTAACATTTTAGAATCCAGATGCAGGCAACATTTTCTGCACTCAGAATGGAGAGCAGGAACAGGGAGGATCTGAAGGGGTCCCATCCGCCTTTGCAGGGTCACTGCTAGGTAAGCGTTTGGTACACGTCTCCGCAGACGTCTCTGCACATCGAATCTGTAAAAGTAAGTTGCATTAGCCGCTCGTATGAGAGCCAGTCTTTTATTAACTTTTTCAATGTAAGGGGATGCTGCAGACATGAGCAAGGACTTTTAAAATTCCATGAGTGATAAGGCTTTTGAGTATTTTTGTGTATGTATGTGGTTCACTTTCTTTTTGTTTACTTTGTTTACTATTATAGAACTTTGACCCAAGTTTAAATGATGAATACTACAGCATGTGTTTTGTGGACAGTGTCTGAGCTGAAGCGTCAGGCTGCCCAGCTGGGCGTCCCGGTGGTGGTGCTGTCAGTGAAGACGGTGCTGGAGAGGCTGACGGAAATCATTGGAACTGAAGATGAGAATGACGACATTAAGAGAGAGTTCCTGACTTCCTCCCAGAGAGTAAGTTAATAGTGACAGAATTTTTACCCAAAAGAAATTAGAGACTCAGGGAGAAATATGGCCATTTTTCACCATCAAAGGGCTTAGTTTAGGGTTACATGAATGCTTCCTCCAGATGACATCAGCGGGAGGAGGTTTTCAGATGAAGTCATCTGAAAGGGGCTCTGGAAAACCAGGTTGACCATTATTAAAACTTCACACCCTGAGCAACAAGATGAGGGAATGTGAACTGAAGGTTCCTCCAAGGGATGTCATCTGGAGGTGTGTTTTATTTAGAAGTAGAGAGATATTTGATATGGGGAAGACCAAAGGGAATTTAATGGCATTCATTTACATATACTACTCAAACTAGTGAAGGTGTCCTTTAACCTCCTAATATGACCAGCATGTCTATACGAATACACAACATTCACACTGGTGACATAAAATCTACCATAAATTGCCATCTGTTAAAAATTAAATGGTCATTAGTATATCGATCAACACAAATTTACGCTCACTCAGTAGCTAGTGTTAGTGGAAATCACAGCGTACAGCTTTTTTATAATCACGAAAAAGCAAACGAACAGGAAGAAATTTAACAGCCAGACGCTGCAATTTTATGGAGCATGAGAGTAATAAACATAAATGACACTAACTGGACATCTGGCACTTGATCAAGCGCTGGATTAGCCTGCACACCACAGTGGTCATTTGAAATAGGCTGTATACAATCCACTGGTGATCGGTGATCTACAGAGTTCACTTTCTAACCGTAGGATTTTTCAAAATTCATAATTTTTTTTGTTAAGTTCTCTGTTCTCTCATCTTTTATTACTTTTTCTGATCATTTAGCTTTATGCGTTGATATAATTTCAGTATCAGTCATTAAGATATTTAGGCAGGTATTGGTGTTGAAGTGACAACATTGAGCCCTAGAGGGGAAATTGACAAATTGTTGTGTCCCATATTTGTGTTGTCATTTCTTCTGCAAATCAGACCATGAGCATCCTACCTCGTTACAGCTGGGGACAAAATATTTCATCAGAGTTTTCATCAACACAATAGCCAGTGTATGTTCATCTAGTACAATTGTTCTTTCGTGCATTTGTGTAAAAAAACACAAAAATAAAAATGTCAGTTTCAGGTTTAGCGTAGTGTCTGTAGTGTGTAGTTTATTTCTTGACTCAGTTTATCACTGTGGTCGTGTCATATTCACAGCAACTTAGCGTTTTCTGGGTAACTTCATTGGTCACAGCTTCACAGTTTCACCATTTGTTGCATATTGGAATTAAGTGACTGTGTCAGATTTCTGTAGTGGGAGATACACAATGTTTGAAAGGTTTGATGTCCTGTTGCTGCCCTCAGGTCCAACTGTGTGTTCTGCTGGAGTCCAGTAAAGAACTTCTGTCCCAGGGAGCTCTCTGCCCAAAACTACTCTGGCAGGAGTATAGGAGAAATCAGGTCTGTGCATTTGTGTGTGTGTGTGTGTGTGTGTATATAAAATATTTAAAAAATATCCAGTTTATATATGAGGGATAAACAAGGTGTTCAATTCTCCTGGATTTTGCCCAATTCAAAATCATTTTAACTTGTTCAAGATTTTTAGTTTAAACTGTCACAATGGGAAGGTTTTCCCAGTCCTGGGGCGACTGTTAGTAGCACCACCAATCCTACAGTTGTTGGTTCGATCCCCAGCACCTCTGGTCTCGTGTTGAAGCAAGACACTGAACCCCTCTTAGTTGCTCCCAGTGAGGGTCGGCCAGCTGCACAGCAGCTCCCCCATCGATGTATGAACGTGTGTGTGAATGGGTAGATAAGAAGCAGTGTAAAGCGCTTTGAGCACCAACAGGTAGAAAAGCTCAATATAAGTGCAGAACATTTACCATTTACCATTTAATTGTCACTGATACTGAAACTGATGGTGTCTAGTAAAAAACTCAGCCTGTTGTAGTAAATTACATCTGATGTGGGGTTTTCTCAGAGGCTACCCAAGGTGGAGGTGGTGTACTATCTTCACTCCTACAGCATCCTCACGCTCACCTACATTTTACAGGGGTAAGAAATGTTTGTTTATTAAGTATTTTCTGTAGTTATTACATTTCACAATTTGGTACAATTAGGTGCTAATAAAACCCCTGCCTTCAGTATTATCTCATTATACTTTAGTTCACAGCAGTAGCTACATTTTCTGCTAAAGTCATGAGAAATTGTGTCCGTTTTGATGCCTGTCTCGACCTGGTACAATAACAGCCATGTTTCATTATGCACCCACAGCTTAAAACTGTGGCCGACGCCTAACCTCTGTGTGGGAAATAGACATTATTCTTTTCTCCATTCAGTGATGAAGGTGTGAGGCCGTGGCTGGTGTCTCAGTTGAAGGCTCTGTGCAGTTGGAAACCGTGTGACGGAGAAGAGGAGACCACGAGAGTCCAACAAAAAGTGTTGATGAGTGAGGACAGTTGAAGCTGACACACAGAAACCTAGTTCAGTTTTGGGAGAATTTGTTCCGGTTACCTTACAAAACAGAATCATCACGTAATGTAGTTTGTTAAATTAATCCTGATTCTGTGTTATTTTCTACTTTTCATCCTCTGTAAAATCTGCCATCACAATTTAATTTACTCAAATTGTTGTTTCTCCAAAAAAGAAATTGAACTAGTTTTGCTGTATGGCAGCAAAAAACATCAAACATAACATGACAAACAATACAGAACACAATAAGACACAGCCTTAATATGACAAGCCCTAATCTCACATCACACCTGTGCTCATTTATGAGTAAAATCAACCTCTGTAACATGTATTAATTTTACCCCTTTTCTCTCCGATTATTAGTTCTTCTCATCTCATGTTTGTTGGAATTGTTCTAGCCTCTGCGGTTCTTTACTTGCCTAGTTTATCCCATCCTCTGCCCCTCAGGTAGTTTGTGTTGCACATTAACCCTGAATAGGTTCTACTTAATAAAGTAAGACTTATTTTGTAAAATACTTCAGTTCAGCATCATGGCAAATGACTTTTACAACATCTTCACAACAATAAAAGCACTCAATTTACCATCAGAAAATGTATTGCAAAAAGCTTTTAAGACTGCACCATTCAGCACCATGAATACACGGACAGCAGCAAGAAGAGAGACGTGCTAAAATGACACGTCAGATCTTGGTCACTCTTCTATGTTTTCCTTTATATTATTAATATTCCTGCGTTACTTTTTTAGGCACGCCTTGCATCTGAAAAAGACGTTGGTTGCTCATCGCTGATGTTACTCAGAACCTTGTTAATGCTGCTCAGTTTTTTCCTTTGTAGCTCAGCATTTTGGATGTTTTTATTTCTCATTTACCTGCAAATATTCATACAAGGTAAACACCAGTAACCTTAGCGTAGCATAGAGATTGGAAAAAGGTGCGCACAGGTGGCCTGGACCCACCAGATTTATCTAAAAATGCCTTTGTAAAACTCATGGGTGTGTTTTGTGTTATCACGAACCTAAATAACCCAGTCACCATAAGACATCTACAGCTCACTGTAGGATAAAGCTAAGAGCAGATTTCTTGTGTCTCAGTGGTTGTTGGAGTGTTGGTGGGATCAGGCTTTGAGCAGAGCCAAGAGTCGGTAGCTCCAGACACGAAGATCTCCCGGCTCTGCTGCTCAGTACTTGATGACATGCTCTTCTGTGAGTCTGCCTGTGTTCACTCGTCCTGTCCAACATTAACGAAACATTTTAGTAAGCCACGAAATTCCTACTTTTACCTTTGTTGTCTTTTCTTTAATATTTTGTTCTTCGGTCTTTATTCTCCAGGGCTTCTGGACAACACGGACGAGTGTTTGACGCTACCGGCTGCTGGAGAAGGACTTGAGCTATGGTTCATTGATTATTATTTGTCTTATTAAGCATTACCCACTCAGATGAGTTTACTAAACAACGTGCAGGGGATATAAACTGTGTTTTCTGAAAAACCACTTTAACTCCAGCTTGAACGGAGATATAACATTGATTTCAACAAGTAAAATACTGATTCCAACACCAGTTTAATGTGAACTTAGTCAAGCTCAGATTTTACAGGACAGGTTGAGCTGTTGAGAACAGGACATCTTGTGTAATTAGAACACCCATTTCTTACACCTTGCAGCGACTGAGAAGCTAGTTTTGCTCGACACCTACCAGCTGACCTTTGCTTTTATTTTCCACTCGATAAATGATACGGTCTGTTAAAGTGATGTTTCTCCACGGTTCATTTAGATTTGATCGGTTTCTGCAGATGATAAACTGCAGTCTGTGCCCTCTGTGCAGACTTGCAGCCTGTCTGCCAGCTTCACCACATTCCTTCTGAGCGCTTCAGTCCAGCAGCTGACTGACTGAATGTTCTGTTCTGCACACTGCTCCGTAAACTCTGACACTGGAGTGGGAAAATCACTGGGGCTTGTCTGGTCCTGAAAGCTGAAGCAGTGCACCTGGTACCTGTGATGAGACTGTTTTTTAAATTAGTGCAGCAGTAATTGAGCGCTGCATGATTCACAGCTGATTCACCAGCCACCAGAGTCTGCCTGCAGCGTTCGTACATGGAAATAGACCAAGAGCGTGTTCATATGTGCAAATTAAAACACTGACTGTGATACTTCACTGTGCTTTTTTATGTTTCTTGTGTCTATACAGGATTCAAATATTTGATGCTACATTATGTGGGGTTTCAACATCAGCAGAAGCCCTCCAACGTTTCTTCACTCACTCCCTCACACAGACCCTGACTTACAAGCCTCGACTAACAGGTAAATAGAAATGATTGTTTTCACAGCTTGTTGTTTGGTAAAACTCAAATTTAGATTTAAACACATTGGTCACTCAATAAAGATGTTTTAATTAGGGAGACAAATATTTTATATAAAACTATATAAATAACCTGGAGTGAAAAAACTTAAACTTATTTCTCCTAGTTTCAGATGCCATCAGTCTGCAGAATGAGTGGACCTTTGCAAAAGCCAACCGGCTGCTGACCTCTCTGTTCCGTAAAGTAAGTATTTGATGTAATCGACGTCATGACAACGTGTTGGATTTCACACTCTGAGGTTTCTTTTCGGGGGCAGTGGGCAGGTATACGAGGACACATTACATTTGTGGATTTATGGCTGTTCAGTTATGCTTTCTGTACACCCTTGTCCAAAAATGGACATAGACAGGGGACACACACCCAGTCCCACACAAATGATATGAACACACAAATGCAGATATGTGAAATGTTCTAGGGGTTGGTCTATCAGCTAAGTCTGTCCACCTCACTGAGGGTAGAAATACCGAAGCATCGTGTTGGGGAGTTGAAAAACCACTACTAACCCAGAAGATCATTAAGGCCTTTTGGAATTCTTCTGGAACACACCTCGATGACTCACAAACCTTTTATTAAAAATATTGTGAGAAAGAGAAAAGAAGGGGCGGGGGAAGAATTAAAACAATGCCAACTGATAAAGTTAAAGACATTTTATGTTAAAAAAAAAAGTCTCCCTCCTTTAATCGAGTGTCACCAGATCTTGGAAGAACTGAGGACAGACTCAGAGTGACGAACCGTCTTAATTTAATACATGCCAGAATGGAGAGGAACACTACAGCTTGTCAGAGTCTTCTGTCATCTCTCTTAAAAGCCCTTCTGCTCACACTCAAACCCAAGAAAGAACCCGCCCTCACAAGACGTTATTGAACAAACGGGTCTGGGTGTTTAGGCCGGTTATAACCACTATATCTTAGACCTTTCACCACCAAAATCTGTTACATCCGTTTGGGCTAAATAAAGAACAAACCTTTTTACGGTTATGAACCCAAACACACTGTGTAAAATTCTAATCTTTATGAATATATTTGCTCTATTCTCCCACTACAGTCTTACAGCCCTGGAAGGATGTGAAACTATATATTATAATAGCAGTTAAAAGCCTCATTGGTGAAAACAGACACAAGACTACAGGCTTAAGTCCAGAGAAACACGCTGTTATTTTGCTAATATGTTTCTAGGGGCAGCACACAGGCCGTGTGTTAGACTGTCGGCCTCTTCCTGTATTCCACCTCCGGGTTGGTTTGAAAAGAAGCGCGTTTGTTTTCAGGCCTTGTAGTCTTGTGTCTGTGTCGGCTCTATGTGAGTGGAGCTAACCGTGACTCATCTGCATTTCTGCAAAAGCTGGCTGTGATCTTCAGTGTGGAGCTGCTGTTACGTCACCTGCAGCAGGTTCTGGAAACCCACGAGGTCAACTGGAAACACGTCCTGTGCTTCCTGTCCACTTTGCTGGTGTACAACCCTAAGGCACAGCCCCGTCTCAAAGGTAAAGTCCAAGGAGCAGCTGGGTGTAAATGCATTAAGGTTTTTGCAACATGCTAATATTTTCTGCAGAGAATACTTCTTAACCATTTTGATGACGGAAAAAATATTGAAATACATCCACCACAGTTGTTTACCATCATAAAGCCCCTGATTTGCACAATACAGCTATAAAACCAGGCTGTAGTTCTATTGATTTCAGTGTGAAGCGGCTGTAATGTGTGTTTGTCTGCGTCTCTGTTAGAGCTGCTGTCCCGGCTGCTAAGTTCTGCATTTGAAAGCTACGACTTGGAGAGCATGATAACGGCCTTCTTGCTGGCTCGACAGGGCGCCTTGGAGGGACCCTGCATCTTCCCCTCCTACAGCGAGTGGTTCAAGGTTCTAGTTCAGTTTTTCACACCAGGGTGTTAACCAAAAGGTTCCCTAAATACGATTTTGTTATAATCCACATATGATAAGAGCAAAACCAGCAATGTGTTTCTCAACAGTCTAATGCTTCCCTCTCCTGTCAGTGCAGGTCTGTCCACAAGCTCATTGGTTTCTTCAAAAAATACAAATGTCAAGTCAAAAATGTGTGATTAATTTTAAGTGAGCCTTGATAATTTACAGTTTGACTCTTTTTACTTTTATCAAAACAATATATGTTGCAATTCTAGAGAAATCACTGTGTGTTCATCAAAATGAAAGAAGACACTCTTTTTCATACACCTGTATAATTTGGTGCAATGTTTTGGCCTCTGTTCATTTTAAGTAGAGTGGCCAAAACATTCTGTTACCCACTATGACCTCAATAATATACACATGGTAGAATTGTCCTCTTTTTTTCAGTTTCAACCTAAAAACTCAGACATTTTAAGCCCATAAAGTAGAATTCATGGCAGAGCTGCTGTATCGGATTGCACATAGTAGTAGTACGTAGTACGTACACAGGGGGGTTTGGCGTGGTGTTGTTGGAATAAGCAAGACCTTCCCTGAAAAAGACGTGGCGGCACATGTTGCTCCAGGACCCACAGATGTGCAGGTTTCCCCCCGATGAGTGCATTCCCATTGACCCATTAGTTGTGAGATGTTCCCCCGGGAGCAACCGTAACACAACTTTACTAGTCTTTTGTTACCACATTCCAACATTTTTTAAATTTAAAATCAATTAAATTCTCAGTTTCAACATTTGTTTTGGACTATTTGCAGTGAAATCGATTGTCTTTTTATATTCATGCTGCACAGACACTCTGCGTTTCTGAAAATGTAAATAGGGTTTTTAATAAAACGACTCGGTAAATAATGTCTGATGTTTTTCCACTGACTGCTGTGTATCAATGATTAAACTGTTAATGTGTAGTATTGGAACATTTCTGTCCTTTACATTCTTGAAGTTAATGGGCATAGATTCCATATTTCAAGTTGAAGTTTAAAAACTTTACTAATATTTGCTTTGTTTGCTGTGTTGTCCAGATGTGTTTTGGTGGCGGCAGTAGCTTCCATGCTACCAGCAAGAAATCTCTGGTGTTCCTGCTCAAGTTCCTCTCTGACCTGGTTCCTTTCGAACCCCCACAGTACCTTAAGGTGACTTTCAGCAGCTTTTCTCGTTCCCTGGATGTTATTGATAACCTCGTGTGCTACATACTGGATTACACCAAAGATATAAATCGGACTTGCTGTTGTGGCATGTGGACATGTATCAGCATTTTCATTAATATTACACACATAAAAACATACTTTATATATATGTACAGCACATGACATTGATATGAACACAGATGAGTGTGTGTCAGCAAAACTAGCATTGAAAAGTAGAATTACTGTTACACTTTATCTTACTCTGATGACCCTGATAGGACACAGCTTTTCCTTTAAACTGCATTTTCACCTGCTAGGTTCATATCCTCCACCCTCCATATGTACCTGTGAAAAATCGCAGCCTGCTGATGGAGTATGTGTCTCTGGCCAAGACCAGGCTGGCTGACCTCAAGGTAAGAAAATCCCAATAAAGCTCCTCCTCAATAAACACAACAAAATCTTTGTCGTCTTTTTGTAATTGTTCCATTGTGTGTGATTGTGCAGGAGTCGGTGGAAGATATGGGTTTGTACGAGGATGTTTCAGGTGCAGATGGAGCCCCGGCGCAGGTAACAGTGGCACCTCGTGCTTTGTCTGAAGCTGTGCGTCTTAAATGGCGTGGGCTAATCTCAGCGTCATGTTTGTGTGTTTGCAGCCTCAGTGTCAGGCCGTCCAGGACGTGGAGAAAGCAGTGTCTCTGTTTGAGAGCACGGGAAGGATCGCTGCCACAGTCATGGAGGCCAGGTACACAGAGCACTTCCATTATCAGCTCACTAGGAACAGTAATTGCATTCACTGTAACTAATCAGCTTACAGTCTGCTTTCTTAACTGTGACGTAAACATAAAAACCTTGGTTCCCAAAAAGGGGAAGGAGGTTATAGATTTGAGCGTTCCCCAGTCAGACTTCTCTCTACGGTTCACATGAAACCAGGTTTCTAATCCGATGTTACAAGAACAATAGTGCAAAAGACGGCAGCAGAGTAAAGTGGCTGAATGTTTTTAAAATGTCTGCGCAGAGTCAGTCCAAAACTGAAACTAACAAACTAAACGAACTAAACTCCATTGAGTAGTTGTGTTTTTTAGACAGTTTGGGTTTATCTCATACACACATGGGAAAAAACCCACAACAAGCAGCGTTGTCTGTCACTCTACTGTTAAACACGTGAGCCAAAGTGACTTTACTCATCTGTGGCATGTCAGACCATCTCCAATAACCAGGTACTGACACCTCTGTCCTTTCTCAGTATTTTCCGCAGGCCATATTTTCTCACACGATTCCTCCCTGCCCTGTTGATGCCAAGAGTGGTGAGAACATTCTCACACACACACGCACACACACTTTGTGTATTTTAATTTGTAAGTATTTGGATTTGAACTGATTTGCCGCCTCACTTGTCATTCTGCTAAATGTACAATTGTATTTGACTAGTGACGACACATGCGCACACGTACCTACCACCCACAACTCAAACATACAGTAGTTCACACCACAGTGGTGGTATCGTAATATTACATTTAAATTGCACATCGGTACTCTTGTCATTCATATGTGGTCACTCATTCACTCGCTCACTCAGGGGTGTGAGCGAATGAAGTGTGGACTGACAAAGAACTTCCTTCCTCGGTGCTTCTGTAGTCCCCTCACGGTATCAGCTGTGTTGTTGCTCCGTTGTCTTTGGGGCCTTTTCCCTGATGGCAGCTCACAAATACAGCCCTGCATAAAACGGGAAACCCACCTATCAAATGCCTTGTGTCATTTTTTGTGCTGATGACAAATAGTTTTTTTGCTGCTCGTCTTCACTCTGCTTTTATTATTGCTTAGTCTCATCTGCCGACAAAGCCAAAGTTATGGTATTTTCACATTCATGTGAGTTACCGGAGAATGCTCCATTTTTTCTTTTAAAGCAAACTGAGGGTGACGCTGGGGTTCTGTTATCGTAACAAACAGAGCACGTAAATGTCTTGTATTTTTATAAAAGAGAAGAAAAAGTTCACTTGTCTTTCATTTACAGCTCCCTGTGAAAGCCGATGCCCGGATGAGTTTCATTGATGCTTTGAAGAAGTGAGTTAATGTCTTTATAATAACTGTGTAAAATGAGCATTCTGTAACTCTTCTTTAGCAGTGTTGATGCTTGCACTACAGGATGAAACATGTAAGTTTATTTTCATGTGATAAATATAATTATAACGATGATCGTGTATTTACATTATTAAAAAAACATAATTTATTTGTTGTGTTCAGAGCAGACAAGATCCCTGCAGCCCAGTATTCATCTTACGTGGAGACTTGCCAGAGAAAGAGACAGGATAGTGGGTATTCTCCATAATGCACATTTGTCTGTACTTGAACTGTACGTGAAACCGAAAACTTAACACGTCAATGCCGTTTTTTTTTTTTTACATTTTAAGAACATCGGATCATTAAGAAATAAAATGTCTGTCCGTATGTTTTGAGGGAGCTCCACGTGTTTGGACACTAACGATGATCCGGTGGAGGTCCTGAAAGTTCAGCTGCAGGAGTTCACAGCGATGGTGGTTGACGGAAATGACGGAGGTAGGATCCTATTGAGACACTGTGTGTCGTCGGGGACGACCGACTCCGGCCTTTACGAGCATACACACAATAATATCAGAACTGTTCAGCAGTTCTGATGGGAACAGATACTGTCGTTGGCTGGAGGAGGGGTTCTGTGTGATCGGTGTGAATCCACTTCTTCCATATGTGCCGTGTTTCCATAGAGACGTCAGCGCAGCTGTCCAGGATCTCACACACTCTGAGCCTCGTATTTCCCAGCAGCCGTGACGAGCTGATTAAACAAACGGTCATCAGAGTTCACACAGACACTCCTTCATGTCCTGAGCTCCATGTCAAGGTAAGTTCTAATGAAATATGTTGTGCTCTTTGTTTTTAAAAAATACCTATTCTACCTATCTTTATCGGTGCTTTATGTAAAGCACGTCAGTGCCTACAGACGTTCCCCCTTTTTTCCCAAATCAAAATGATCTTGTACATCTTTGACAAATCTTTATTAAACAAAATCTGTAAGAATTTGGTGCACAGGGCTCAATTAACTGAATGTTTCCTGATATCAACACAGGATGGCTATTATACATATAGAGTCAAAGTATGTATGTTGTCCAGTCGGTTCCAATGAGAAATCATCCAAAGCCTAGTGTTGCCATGATTCTTGTGTACGTAAATGTCTTTTCTCTCCCACAATCTGTCAGGTTGTCAACATCATCCTGAGGAGCTTCTGTCAGTGTGTGCTAGACGCTTCCCGAGCAAACCCTCCTAATAAGTGAGTGGGACAAGATGGTTTTGATTATTGCCCAAAAGAAAACCGACAAATACACAGTGCTAAAAAAATCTACTGGTTTTCTTTTCTCTTTTGATTTGATCTCATGCTAAACTGTCCACCAAAAACAAAGGTAACCTGAGAGACACTAAACACAAGCTTGAATAATTATAATTGATAATTATATTTGATGGAGCAAAAACTACATCACTAATGAAAAAAGTATCCACCTCTTGAACCTGAACAGCGAGGCGTGCTACCTTTGCAAATGCTGCCATATCATATATATATGTTGGCATTTTGACAGAGATACTTTGCAGAGATACTTGGTGCAGCCACAGTGAAGGGCTTGTGAGCACGAACCGCTCGTTTCAGCATCTGAATTATGTTCAGGTCAGATGTGACTTTGACTCCATTAGAATTTGATTCCTCGTGAGTCATTCTGAGGTGGACTTAAAGTTACACTTGCTGCATAACCCAGTTGCAGCTGAGAGCTGAGCTGACCTCCTCCTTCGGGATTGTCTGTTAGAGAGCATCACTCATCTGTCCCTTAATTATGACAAGTAGCCCCGGTCCTGACACAGCAAAGCCTCACACACCATCATCAGGCTGGATCTTGGGTATCGTGTCCTGTTTGTGTAATTCTGTGTTGGTTTACACCAGTAGTAACAGGACCCCCGTCGTCCAGTCCATTCCATTTTTGACTCATCGTATATCTTTGTAAAACTACACGAAACTAAACACTAGTAGCAACAGTGAATACCTGGAAACATACCTGGTAGTTTTTGTGTAATAATCATAAATCAAAGCTGTAAAATGCAAAAATTCAATTTAATTCAATTCAACTTTATTTATATGTCGCCAATTTACAACAAGGTCATCTCAGGGCACTTTACATAATAAAGTCAAGACTATACAAACATTTAGAGAAAACCCAACAAATCGCCCTTGAGCAGCTATAGGCAACAGTGGAGAGGAAAAACTCCCTTTAGCGGAAGAAACCTCCAGCAGAACCAGGCTCAGGGTGGACAGACATCTGCCTGGACCGGTTGGGCAGAGTGGAAAGTGGAGAGAGAAAAGAACAGAGCAACAAAAGCAACAACAAAACATTGAGCAGGTTAATAGGACCAGTAGCTGCACACTGGAGGACACACAGCGCCAAATCCGGGGACACCTGAAGACAGGGACAGAGAGACGGGGACAGAGAGGGAGAAGGACGACTACGGGACAAAGAAGACACAGAGTTAATGTCATACAGTGGTGACATTATAGATGTGGGGTGAGAGGAGAGAATGAAGAGAAGAGGAAGTGGCACAGTGCAGAGTCCCCCAGCAGTCTAAGCCTATAGCAGCATGACTATAACCAACTATAAGCTTTATCAAAAAGGAAGGTTTTGAGCCTAGTCTTAAAAACAGGGAGGGCGTCTGCTTCCCGAATCTGGACTGGGAGCTGGTTCCACAGGAGAGGAGCTTGATAGCTAAAGGCTCTGCCTCCCATTCTATTTTTGGAAATTCTGGGAACCACAAGTAGGCCTGCATTTTGGGACCGAAGTGGTCTAGTAGGATGATATGGTACTAAGAGATCTTTTAAATATGATGGAGCTTGACCGTTTAGAGCTTTATAGGTAAGAAGAAGGGTTTTAAATTCTATTCTACATTTAATTGGAACCAATGGAGAGAAGCTAATGAAGGTGAAATATGATCTCTCTTACCAATCCCAGTCAGTAATCTTGCTGCAGCATTTTGGATTAATTGGAGGCTTTTTAGAGAGTTACTGGGGCAGCCTGAAAGTAGAGAATTACAGTCGTCCAATCTAGAAGTAACAAATGCATGGACCAGTTTTTCAGCATCACTTTGAGACAGGATGCTCCTAATTTTGTCAGTGTTTCTTAGGTGGAAGAAGGCTGTTCTAGAGATTTGCTTTATGTGTTTGGTAAATGATAAATCCTGGTCAAAAATGACTCCAAGATTCCTTGCAGTACTACTGGGGCCAGAGTTATGTCATCTAAGATCCCTCTTTCGACCTAATTGGACGCTAATATCTTTGGTGTAAAGAGGGACGACAGCACAGATCTCCAGACGTGAAGCCAGCTTTTGTCAAGGTTGCTCTAAAGATTACAAACCCTGCTCACCATATGGTGTGAACCTTTGACGATAGATTACTCATCAGTCCATTCTTATAAGAGGTTTGCGGATCATCTCGGTGTGCTGTGGCAGAATTCTGTGGTTTTCTCCTTTACTTTTTCCTAGGTGCCCTAACCTAACCTGTGTTTTATAGTCTTGAACACTGGACTTGTTGAGATGCAGGACGTCTGCTGTTCGGTGGATTTTTGTTACTTCCTGAATGAGTGCACTTAGACGGGAAGGTTCTCCCTAAGTAAACGGTGCATCCCACTGTGGATCTGGCCCTGGGGTCCCAGGGTATTAGAAACAGCTTTGTAACCTTTCCCAGACGAATGGTAACGGTACAGTGTAGTCGTTTCTGTGGTTGTTGAAACTAAGGCGGTGAATGCTTTTTCTGTACTTCATATTCCCTGAGGTTCTCTTTGTGTCTGTTAAATTTAGTTGGAATATCTGAAATAGTCTAGTCTGATACACAGGTAGGAAAGACGAGGAAGGCGTCCAATATTGCAGCACGCTGCATATAGTGCAGTATTTAGCACTTAAACACCACGTGTTTTGGGGTTCTGCAGACAAAGCCCGTGGGCCTCCACCGTTGTCGCTGTGCTGCTTGGAAACACACAGCTGCTCTCCAGCCTTATACACAGACTCTGGGACCTGTTCCACAACCAGGTACAGAAATCCATGTTCATATAAACTTCCCACCATGGTTTTCCCTCAGAAATCCCTTCATTGTTCCAGTCAGTACCTGCAGTTGTCAGTTTAACAAACCTCTCTTGTCCCATAGGCTTCACTGCTGAGTAACGCCCATTTACTAGGTCTGGCAGTGTTTGTAGTCCACCTTCACACCTCCATGTCCGACAGTCTACTGGTTGAGTTCGTCCCCCCAGTTCTGCCCAAACCAGTGCCTTTTGGAGAAGCTCTTAGCTCGGCGCTGGCCTGCAGCACTCGATCTAACATGCTGTTCTCTCTCAGGTGAGGCTACTCGTGCTGTTGGAAGATTTGTTAAGTTGATGTACAGGAAGTATTGTTGGATGGGGAAAATCATTAGATGACTCAAATTTACTGTAAGTTGTATCTCCACTGTGATGATGAAGAGCATCATGCTGTGTCGTTATTTATGGAGCGTTTCCATCAGCCTCTGTGTCTTAGTCTGGTTTTTCCCGTCAGACTGTGTGTGGCCGCCGTGTGTTACGGGATCTGCAGAGGAGACTCCCTGCCTCAGCAACAGCAGCAGGACTACGTTCCCAGCGGCCTCTATAAGAAGGTGACACTTTCTGTTGCTTGTTGTAGAAAAATGTCAAAGACGTATTTCATGAAACCTTAATCACAGACCCATTCCCATTATTTAGTTATAAAAGCTGTAATAGAACATTATTAGATAGATGTGTTGGACTTTGAAGATATTGTCTCCAGTCTTTTGTAAAGGATGACCACAGCTTGAGTATACGGAATCTGTCAATCCTCATTAATACAGACTTAATAGAACTGTGTCCTTTTCCAAGCCCTGCAGCAAACACTGTCACCCACAATCATTCCCACACACAGACTGACCACTAGCACGGAGTCGCCTCCACTTACCACTGAAAAGTAGATCAATCCTGAACCTGAACCATCATTGTTCGAAGAAAATCGAAGCACACATCTGCAGGGGCTGACTTTGTCTAACGTCTTCGTCTAACTATTGTGATGGTCAGCATCAGAGGTCAGGTGCACACAAAGTCGACTGTCCTTTGGAAAGTCATCGCTGTTTGTGATTTCTGAAATTTCTTTAAAAAAAAAAAATAGCACAATCAAAATTTTCCAGTAAGAAACAAAAGAGTTGATGGTTAATTTTGAAAAATGAATCTTTATGAGCAGACCAGGTACATTACATGATCCAGCTCGTTTAAGTTACTTTTATGTTTGAATAAAAACATCGTAAGTCAATAAAATTAACTCGAATACAGATTTGCAGCGTTTGTAGTTTAACAGGCGTCTTAACATTGTTTCACACCAGGTTACTGGCAAACGTTGGCCTTTATTTTAGGAATAATTACTAGAACTTTGGCCTAGATTTTACCTTTGAGAGTTTGTCTTTGATAATAATTCTACATTAAATTGGTACATTTATGTCATCATCAGCGCTAAATTCCTTATTATTAGAAACAGACAGTTTTATTAGTGCATTACATGTACCTACGTACTGTCAGTGTATTTCACAGCATGTCATTTTATTGCTTGAGTGAAGAATGTGAAGCTGGGCTTTATGTTTTTAGGCCAATAGCTGCGCTTGTACTGGAGTACTGAGTTTGTGTACAACCTCCTGTGTCAGACTGACAGGGAAACATACTCATACACTTTCCTGCAAAGCCAGTGTTCAACTGTCTAGGCTGATAAATTTGTACCTGCCGTGTAAGTGAATGAATAGTAACAGTCCGACGTGTTTATAGACGATTTAAAAAAAACACATTCTCGCTTCATAACTCCCTGATACGATGCTACATGTATTTCTGTCTGTGTTTAGCTTCTGTACCTAATCCCGAGGCTGCTGCCTGAAGCCAGAAGAACGTCCATCACTGCCAGCGAGTCTGTGTTGGAACCTGACGACGATCTGCTTGGCCTGTGGAGCAGCACCACAGACACCAGTAGTACCTGGAGGAAGTCTGCCTGGCATCTGTGGAGGCACACGGCTTTTTGCCGGCTGCAGCACGGAACACAGTATCAAGTAAGGTGTCGGTTTCTCCTGCTGCTTTGAAGGATGTCAGCTGATTGGGCAGAAGAAAGGGGGAGATGGCAAAACCTTTGTCACATTTGTTTGTTAAATGGAATTGATCTTATTGACTGCAACAACTCATCAACTTTTGTTCTGTTTGCGTAGTTATTCTTCTCTGAATGGCTTGCACATGAGCTAAGAGTACAGAGAAGTGACGACGTCCTGTCTGACCCTGAACGGTGAGGCGTAAAAGGATGTCACATGTCAGAAGAAAAGCTAAATATAATATCAATACAGCTAATAAGGAAAGTGTGTGTGTGTGTGTGTGTAGTCAGGAGTACCAGCAGTGGGCCTGTTGGGAGCTTTATCTCACTCACCCAGAGGAGCAGGGAGGCTGTGGGGGGGACATGAAGAAGCTCTGTTCTCATCTCTTCAGTGCCATCATGGACCAGGAGCTAAGGTGTGCAGATTCATGCAAACCGAGTTTTGTAAACGCATTTGCAGAAGACACTGAATCCTAATCGATGGTGTCAGATGTTTCCAAGAGAGCGATGTCTGACACCTACTGCTAACTAGTGACTTCATGAAAGTATTTACTCTTTAAATTCAGACAATACTGACTATTGCTTAGCAGCAAGTGAATTAGAGGTACAGTGTGCGATGCTCTTCATCACTTATTTAGTAGATAAACTCCATCTCTTCATCCTGTGGCCCAGACAAATTCAACAGCAATGGCAGCAGTGCAGAGATACTCACTTCGAAAGGTTTTTGAGCTCGTCCCAATTTAATATCTTGCATTTCTTTTGTGTACACTGATGGGCTACGACACCACCTGGTTATTTTACTGATGTGATGTACAGGGGTCAGCGTGGACAACCCGTCCACATTGCACTGTGTGTTCCCATCACTGCCAGCATGACATTGTCCACCACATCATTTTTTCGTGTTTGTCATTCTGTAGCCCTCCAGAAAGCAACAGTGACAAAACCAGGTAAATATTCAATGTGCGTAACTGTTGCATTCTGTCTTTTATGTCAACAGTGAGCGGAGCCCAAAGAGGCCAGATCCCCGAGGGTCAGAGACGGGGACCTGTCTTCCAGATATCCTGTCCCGTTTACAGGTGTGTGTACACTGTGTGTGTGACTGACGTTGGGTAAAAGTTGCTGTGTGATGAAATTTAATCCGATTCTTTGGTGTGTGTGTGTGTGTGTGTGTGTGTGTAGGAGCTTGTCTATGAGATGGAAGTGACCCAGCTCTCTGGTAGCCGCAGAGGCGGAGTTGACCTGTGTGACTTCCTGTTTGAGCTGGTGTCTCAAAGATGCCCCGCTACAGTGAGCTCAGCTTCACCGTGTGTCAGCTCTGAGCTCAGCCTGCAGCACACGCTCAGCGTGTGGAACAGGTACACACACAAACACAGCACATGGATGACGGTTGTCCCTCGGTGGATATCCACTGTGACCCTCACGTTCCTCCGTTTGTGCCTCGTAGAGCTCTGCTGGCTCTCCCCGCTGTGCTCTTTGTTAAGGTAAAGGCCGAAGGAGGGAGGATGACCCTGGACTGTAGCACACTGATGGAACATGTCAACCAGCATCAGGTGGGCTCCTGATTTATTCTTCAGATCAGACGGTGACACATTTCTCTCTCATACATTGATGCAGTGAAACATTCCACTGTCACTGCTCACGCATGTCTTTGTCTCCCTCAGAGGAAGGTGTGTTCTCCAGCCGGCCTGCTGTCCTGCCATGTGACAGCACACTTCCTGAGAGTGAGAATGACTTCCATAAAATCACGGTTCATACATTATGTGCTGCTCTGCTGATTGTGTTTCCTCTCCAGGGTGTGCTGTGTGCCAGTGTTCGCTGTGGATGCCCTGTGGAAGAACTCAACAAAGCCTGGTCTCAGATCTGTCTCCACTGTCCCCTGCTTCTGATCTCAGCTGTGGTACTGTCTGTTCTGCATATAGCATCTAAACCTATGAGATCTTCCAGGCTCATGTGTGTTATTTCTATTAAAGCAAATAAACTGCAAAGAGAAGTATCTTATTATTCAGTGCTAAATGATCTGCAGACAAGCTTGGAGCTCTTGCCATCTTTCCCTGTAAGAGTCAGTGAAATTATTTCCATTAGCAGAGTTTGGAGATGATTATACAAAGAAGTTTTTGCATTCCTATAGAGACAGCATAACAATAACCCAACATCATGATTGTGCTGTGGAGTCATGTCAGTTTCATTGTGTGTAGCACTGGTGGGAGCGTGTGTCTCCACTGATGTTGTCATTGTGGAGTCGTCTGTACGATGATGGAGAGCCTCTACCAAAACAGCTGCAGCTCTTCACGGACTGTCAGCACTGGGCTTCCAGGTGAGGCCTCACTGTCATAGGCCACCGTCTCTAAATCGCCCTGATCCACCTCACGCCACAACTCTGTGGAAACCATTTGGCTTCCACCAGTATCGCTCTAGTTTTCTTTCTGTTTTGTGATTCTCGGTTCACCTTCAAGGTCATTGGTTTAAAACAAAAACTGCATGTGCTGTTAGTTTAGGGGCAGGTCTCTCACCATCAGTGCCTGTAGCTCCACCTCTGCTGTTGGCTGCCAGTCTGCATCGTGCCTGGAGAGAGCGCAGAGAAGACGGACAGGGCTTCAGCGCTGCCCTGAATATGCTGAGAGCTGACAGTGTGCAGTCCAGACAGGTGAGCGTTAAGAATCCCCAACCAGGTTTAAAAGTGTTAAACGTCCACTGCCATCACGCTTTTTAGCTCATACGTCACAATCCAAAAAGCCTGTAAATACAACATCCGCTCGTACTGACTGACCTCTGAGCACATGTTGCTTTTAGCGCGTGTGTTTACCTGCTGCTGTCGCCTTCTTCCTCCAGGTGATGGTGTTTCTGCTTTTCCTCTGCATAAACGACTATCTCTCAGAACTGCTGTATTCGCAGGTAACTGTCCATGTTCTACTGTAACTAAAATCCACAATGGAATAATCCAACACTTAACTTTTTGCAGCCCTGCAGTGCAATGCCTCCCATGACAGCTGTTTGTGATCATGCAAAATGATAATGATTGTCAGAAACCTTTACTGCTCACTATTGACCGAACCACTGACTGTTAATTGTATAACCCAATATTCAGAAATGTTAAGACACTGTAAAATATCAGTTAAAAGAATGCAGTGATTGGCAAGTCATTGTAACACAATTTAGGATTGTAAATATTACAAAGACAACATCTTAGATGTTGAATCACAGATGCTAGGAACATGTTTGAGAAAAGTTGGGACAGGGGCAACAGAAGACTAGAAAAGTTGTGTCATGTAAAATCTCACAACTAATGAGGTTAATTTATGGGCCGTGATTAGATATAAACGGTGCAGAGAAGATGAATCTGGGCTGAGTGAGGGTAATCATACTGAAAGACTGTGAGCAATTACTGTAACAAATGAAAAATGTGGGGATTTCTTCATATGTGGTTGATATTATCATTAAGATTCAAAAACCTTAGGGGCAACACCAAAAAGAACATTGTGATATTCGGGCAGCACTGGGATAAAAAGTGGAAATCACTGGGCTCTGGTGTTTTGTTTTCTGATAAAGATTTTAAATAGGGTTGTTTTGAACATGGCTGTGGTTAAACTATTCCCTTGAGAATATGTGAAGCATTTACAGTCATTTGGGCTATTTTGTACATTACTCCAATACGCCAGACACATCCTGTTTACAAAGCTTCTAACAAAGCTCAGAGCATGTTGGCAACAATGTCCACCACAGTGTATAAAATGTGCTGGACCGGATTGTAGAGATGAGATGACAAACACACACACATATATAATATGTAGTGTCTCCGTTTAGCTTTAGGAAGCAACAGTTTTGTTTGATCTCTTTTTTCCTTCTACAGGAGAGACACGGTCAAAGAGCCAGGAATGAATTCACAGAACTTCTGTCTGTGTTGGTGGACTCTGGTGACTGGCTGCTCATCTTTAATCCAAATGGTAAAGTGCAGTTAACAGTTCACACGTCAGCCGCTCCACAGTTTGGCCTGCTACTTACTTAAACTGATTGTGTCCAGTATATAATTAGGCCTTGATAATTCCCAACTCTAGAACAAGGTGTTTATCATTTGGTTTCCATGGTGACCACTGACGAGTTTGCTCGACTAATGCCTTGGGCTTTCTACACGTGAGTTTTTGCAGAAGTAGTTCGGTGGCACAAATTCCAGGAGTTAAGTTTGCATTTTGTAACCTGCCCTGCACGTGTTCAGTCTGCTGCTTCAGCAGAGCGCCGAGCTTCTGCAGAGAGCGCTGCGCTGCCCAGGCTTCCTTCATACGGCTCTGCTCTGTTACCTGGAACTGCTGCAGCTCTTCCTGGAAGGACAGACACCCACAACTACTGCGGAACCTTCTGAAGAACAGGTGACTTGGCCTCAGGTGATGGCGTGTACCACCTGTTCACGTCCAGCTGTTTTCGACCCTGCAACATTGCTGCGAAGTCAGATACATGAATGTTATTTTCAGGTGGAGCCTTTCAGGATCCTCAGCCACACCAAGCAGTTTGTTCTCAGAGCGATCTCACAGACGTCTCCTAATGCTTTGTCCTCCAGTCACCTCAGACGGGTAACCAACACATCTGTGCCAGCAGTTGTTCAGCTTACTCCCATCACTGCTACACGTTCAGTCTCTGTTTTTGTCCTGATCCAGCTCCAGCCCCGATGTGCAGACCTGGACCCAGAGGTGGCAGCCGCTCTCTCTGTTCACCTCGAGCCTCACAGCCTGAGTCCAGAGATAGACTTCCTCTGACCAGCTGATTGTGGTGAGCGGCGACAGTGTCAGACTGTTACTGTTCAGTCATCTAACCAACCAACCAACTAACGTGAAGCTTAAAACGCACTTTACTTACAAAAAATGTTTATTTACATGTTTCTGTACATAATACACACTGGACTTTATTACACACATGTACATCTGAAGCCCTTTAATTTGTATTATTTCTTTTTACAAAGACTTGAATTGTAATAAAAAAGTGCCCCAGTTAAACTGAAGCACGTGTTCATTCTGTTCCGCTAACTGCACTGAGGATAAAGGACATACAAGTGTTTAGGAAACAATATCATATTGCAGAACTTGAGACTGCATTAAATCAGGTTACACGGTTTATTCTGTGTAGTTCAGCGGTCCAGTAAAACATCCACCCAGCCCGTTGGCAGTGTAAAAATGACTTCTACATCAACTCTGTCACAGAGGCAGCAGGTGAAGATTTGATAGTTATGTTATCTATAAATTTATTTACATAGTAATTGTTTAATTTTTTTGTTTACTCTGCATTCAGTGCCTAGGCACTGAAATTGTATCGACGTGAACGTGGGGTTCATCGGGCGTGTTCAAACACGCACTAATCCAACTTTGACTCCGACCCGCTGTGGTGCAGACAGCTACTGGCTCTGTGCGGCAGCAGGTCAATGTCCGATGAGACTCATTTCAAGGTAAACACACCGTGTGGCTGCTCCATACACAGATATGCCATCGTGCTTTTTTAACCAGGGGTGTGGCCGGATCAAATCAAATTAAAATCTTACAAATGGGAATATCCAAATCCAGAATATCTTTTATAATTTACCTTGAAAGAAGGTAAATTACTGTCATCAAGTAGGGCAGAACGTACGTTGATACCCCCCCCCAACCAAACACATTTTCGATCCAAAGATTATTGATGCCTGCACTCCACAGCATCAGGCTGTCACATGAACAAACGCCAGCTGCGTCCCTGAAAACCCACTGCAACCTTAAAGTCTGCTGTACTCTCTTAAAACGTCCTGGCGATGACACCGAGGCGTTTAGGAATGACGATGGGTGAGAGACAGTCCAGGACCTGAATGTGCAGAACCCAGAGAACCGGTGCCTGTCCCACAGACTACGTAGCCCTGTGGCAGACCTGGGCCTGGACCCTCTGCTGTCATCTGTCCTGCTCTTGCTGGACCACCTCACCGGTCAGCGTGATGGTGCGCAGCTCCGAGTACTGCTGCTGGCTGCTGCCTCGCTGGGCCTCGGCCTGCGTCAGTGGGTGTACCATGGACATGTGCACGTTGAGGTTGTGGGCCTTCTCAAAACGTTTCCCGCACATCACACACGCAAACTCCAGGTCCGACTCGGCTTTGTGTTTGGTCATGTGGTATTTCAGAGAAGCTCTCTGACGACACTGGAAACCACAGACCTCACATCTGCAGAAGAAATGAAAAGGGGTTATGACTTACTGTGGCACAAAGAGTTGCATCAAGTCAAGTTCTGAAGGAAACTGAGACAACAACGCTGATGGTGTCAGAGGCGTGTTTCATCATCAGACTTACTGCAGAGGCTTCGCTCCGGAATGCCTCATCTGGTGAACTGAAAGATGTTTCCTTTGTTTGAAGGTTTGACCGCACTGGTCACAAATGTAGTTCCTCTCCTCTGCAAACACACGGGCGGCAGGCTTTAGTGCTGGCTAACTACCAAGGATGCTCGGCGAAGCAAACTAAGCTCCACATGTCCACTAATACAGACACGGACCTGTCAAACGCGGACATGTCTGTGTTCTGACCTGTGTGGATGAGCTTGACGTGTCGCTGCAGGTAGCGATCGATCATGAAAACCTTGTTGCAGCCAGGATGAGGACAGGGTCGCTCTCTCACCTCCTCGTGATGCTCCTTGATGTGCTTCTAAAATCCCACCACAGAGAGAGAGACTGACTCTTCCTACAGGTTTCTATGGCTATAAATAATCCGTCATCCCCAGATGTAGGGTGGTACAAAACACAAGAAAGGTTTGACCCCAGTCGAGATTAAAGTGACAAACAGAAGGACTCTTCAAAATGACACACTACCATCGACCCATCGTTACTGTAACCTCCCATGGTGTGTGAGTTCTGACCTTCAAACCATCCGGAGCTCTGTACACAGCCGTACAACCCTGATATGGACACTTATAGATGTTGGGCAGCTCCTCCCTGACAACAGGAATATAACAGCATTTCTTTCATACTCATGTTCTAACAAAATGACAGAGGATGGACTAAAACATTTTTCGTTCTGCTGCGACTCATTCAGATTAAAAAAGACATTACATTAGATACAGAGGCGTCTTCTATAGTAAAGAGGAGGAGGTTTGCTGCTGTACCCTTTAGGTTTGAACTTGTTCTTCCAGCCAGGTTTGGGTCCAGGTTTCTTTTTGACTTTGGGCTCTTCAGGAGCCTTTGGGATTTGCCTCCTCTTGTTGGGGATGGTCACCCTCCGATGTCTGAGTGGGGGAAGAGAATGACTTTCATTTCATCTCTTTTAGCAGAAGCAGCCTTTCCTGAAGAATATTTGCACTCACCTCTTTTTTATGTACGGCTCCATCAACTCATCGTCTGACAACTCTCCTTTTCTCGTCTCTTCAAACTCATTCTCTGAGATGACCCTGGACACAGACATGTTTCCTGTAAGGGATCTAAATCTTTACAAATCACAAAAGGCACAATTAGACGAGGATGATAACTAACCTGTCAGACAGATCACTGTCAGCTGTCCTGTCCTCGAGCTGGGCTGGACCAGGAGACATCTCCTCTTCGTGACCTGCAAAATCTATAATGCAAAAGTTCAAGGGTTAGATGGTGACATCTGGGAGGATTTGCTGTGGGATTGTTTAGCTCGTTGGAGTGTCTCTGAATTACCAGAAATGTATTTAACAGCCTGTTGTTTTGTTTTGATGCTGCTGTTAGATTTTACAAAGTCCTTCTAGTGTTGACTTTGCTTTATGCAGCACAAGCAGTGACTCTACGTCCACTGTAAGAGTCCTCACCAGCAGCAACAAGCACTCACCAATGGGCTGCCTCCCTCCACAAACAGGTTTTTATAGCTGGAACAAAAGAATCCTCCAACAATAGCTGTTGTTTTAGACTGTTTAAAGTAACATACAAGGTAAGAATAGCATCACATAAAAGCGTTCAGCTTATATCTGACTTTTGATGTTAAACCCAAATGTCTTCAATGTACAGAAAAATTAAAAATGTTAGCTTTGCCACTCTAACAGTATCGCTCCCACCTAATCACAAAACTAGTTCAACGTTCCTAAGATGATCCAGGTGGAGAGAACGTGACCTGCAGAGTCTCACCTTCTGTTCTGCTAGTCCAGTCAGCCAGTGCTGAGCTCGGAGTCTGTGCTGCCACTGCAGGCGGACTGTGTTGACCCAGAGCACTACTTGCTGCCGGGGTCCTTCCGTTCCTTGTGAGGTGCTCTTCCTCATCTTCCTCCTCGTCCTCTTGCTGTTCTCCATCATCTGATGTCACTCCATCGCCACCGCTGCTGAAGTTCATCATGTACCCTGGGTTGGTAGCGGTGGTGGACTGAGTGTCCATAACATATCGGTGACCATCAACACAGCCCCACACGGCCTTCACAGAGCCCCAGCACTGGCCCTCCAGAACCTCTTTCAGGTCTGGGCAGGAGCGGCATGCCTCTCCATGGTGGTGAGCCCAGGACACCAGGCTGTGGAGGCACTTAGGGTCTGAGGTAAAAGATTGTGGGGCTGAAAGAAAGCAGCAATGAAATGCAATCACTTTACTTGTATTTTATGTACATTTGGTAAAGAAAAGCAAAAAGAAATTCTTATATTTACCTGTCGACCCATAATTTACTGACGACTCGGAACTTGTAGCATTCCTCCTGAGAGAAAAAAATGTTAGTCAAATTACCCATATTTTATATTCCCTATGTTTGAAGATACGCTGACTGAACATTTGCACAATTACAATTTCAAAGTTGCACTAAGGTATTTTTGCCTCACAGGCTTTCGAGGTTCTCTTTTCCAACTGGGGGGAGGTTGACTCTTTGCAAAAACCTGATCAGGATGCTGTGGCACTTGTAGAACTTGGCGTGACATTTCTTGCAGATAAACTCTGATAACCGCGGGTCACGGTTCAACCGGACCCCAACTAGTCGCTGGAAATCCGTGTGGAATAAAAGTGGCGACTGGGCTGTGTTGTCTGACTCGTCATCAACGATGTCGATGGGATCCTGAGACCACTTGTTGAAAGCGTGCCGCAGGCTGCGTGGAGAGAACTTCCCATGGCAGAGGCGACAAACTGCCGTGGAGAGTCTGCCTGTGGAGCACAGAGACGTCACTTATCACTTCAGAGTGTAACCTGAGGATGTTTGTAGCTGAGTTCAAAGAAAACGTGTCAGTGTCCTATTTTGGATTTTTTTATTTACGTACATTTAAATGAAAGGATGCTGTAGCAAACTACAGGATCTACAAACCATACAGTAAGACCTTTACAGTTCAATCATACATTTAATCCACAAAAAAAGAACTTAATTAAAAAGCTAAGGAACTCGAGCTCAGGTCCAACGTTTACACACACCTTGGCTAAATGAGATACAAATGATAAAAACATTTTCTTTTAATATACCTTTACTTTCTTTGACCAGTTATTCAAACTGTTTTTTGTGACTTTTTACCCCATTCAATCGATCACTATTATTTACTGAATTTAAATTGTGTCTCTATATGAAATGTTCGGGGGCCGCCTCATGCAGCACTTTTTGGTCCATTCTGGGTGGCACAACTTGTGCAACTGATTATGGTAAGAATGGGAATCGAAAACTGCTGAAAACCAGCTGGAACCGCTGGTTGTTTTTCTGACAGCAAGTGTCATGCCCTCAAACGCTGCTGCTAAAGTGAGACTGCCGATGATAAAACATCTGTGTTGATGCTGAAACGTATGTAAGCCTACTGTTTAGACCTCAAAGAAATTCGATCAGACATTGACACATGGTATTAATAACAATCAGATCCATTAGCTGAATTGATAATGGCACTGTTATTAATAAGATTTGGATCAGTTCCTATCCCCATATTAGGGTCAGGGCTTTGTGACGGCCCCTACTGAAAGATTCATTTGTGCCCAAGCTTCAGCTTTCTGGCTGATGTCTTGAGATTAAGTTTCAAAAGTTTCCACGTAATTCTCCTCCGTCATGATGCATGATGGCTTCCATATTGCAGCAAAAGGGCCCCGTGATGTGATGCTGCCATGGTGTTCTTCCTCCTTCACATAATCATATATAATCATATATGAAGGAGATCATTATGGCCAAAGACTTTTATGTGCGCTGCAAGAGAAATGCCCATTTGCAAACTTTAGTCTTGCTTTTAATGCCACTTGTGGAATGACGTCGCCTTTCTAAACAACCTGTGGCCAAACTGTTGTCTGGAAACATCAACCTCGACTGTAAAACTGATTAACTGAGTAACGAGCCACTCACCTGAAGATTTCGACTTGAGATTTTTCTGCACAGCTTCATCAGCGGCTGACCCGCTGAAATCTAAGTTAGCGGTCTGATCGGTGGCAGCCTGGTAGGGACCGTCTTTGGACACAGGGACACTCTTCCTGGGTCTCTGTCGGCTTGCGGGTGCCTTTATTTCCTCATTGACGCACACGGTTTTCTGTTTCTTGCTGGTTTGTTGCAAAGTGTCCGATGATCTGGGACGTCTGCTTTTCTTCTTCATGGTTGAGTCTATCCTTGGACGGACTCCTAGAGATTCGCAACATAAGACAAGTAGGTTTATTACAGCCTGCTCTCCTTGAACAAAAAATAATTTAAAAATTAATAGTCCATCGATATATACTTCAATGTTTTCTCTGGGACTTACTGTGCACGAGGATGTTTTACATTTTAAACAATGTTAATATGTATTTGCGCAGATAGTATAAAGTAGATAAAGTCCATTGTCAAGTTGACTTTAAGAAATCCAAGTTCAGCGTTAATGCTCTAAACTTAAGTTTAAAATATCAAAACTCTGCTAATAAACCACATATTTCCGTGTCTTCAACACTTTGCATTCGACGCTGTAGAAAAGCAACGACAAAAACCATATTTAGTGAGTTTAATAAGAGTTAGATGAAACTCAGTGATTGTCGAGAACCAGGTTACGCCATCATTAGTATGACGTCACAATGCTCGTCCGCATTTACAAATACATAAAGCATCACTTGCTCGTAGCTTGTCCACCATATTTTCGCATCATATCCCAGCAACAGTCACAGGCTGAAATAAAGTTATATTCCATACTTTCATACAAGCCCCTCATCGGTACCGCGCGTTTGGATCCGTTTTGTTCAGCTAGCGTTAGCCGCTTAGCCTCAGCTGCTACACCTGCTAGCTAGCGTGCGCTGAAAGGCAGTTACCGTGAGAGTGGAGGTGGAGCGGGCGTGGAGCCCGGCCTGCCGTGCGTGTGCGGGGCCGCTACCACTGGAAGGACATGTTCTACCACAGGAGCAGCAAAAACGCTTCTGCAGCTTCCGCGATGCTCCCAGTTGTAAACATTAGAACCCGGAAGTGTTATTGGTGGCGAACCCACCAATGGAAGATCCGAAACAGCGCCGCCCAGCGTCAGCAGGAAATGGCCGTCTCCGTCCGGTCCAACTTTATTTAAAAAGTGCTGGACACAAACAAAATCATAGACGAGATATTTAAAGGGGCAGACGCACAAAAACAACAAGTGTAAAAGAGTCAAAGCCAAAATCTCAAAGTGAGATAGAACGGCGAGGAACATTTAAAAACAGGAAGTACAAGGAAGTGCAGCACAGAGTGAAGAGGGAGGTGGGCAAGGCCAAACAGAAAGCTTACGATGAGCTGTATGACAGGTTAGACACGAAGGAAGGACAGAAGGACTTGTACAGGACAGACAGACAGAGAGATAGAGATGGGAAAGATGTGCAACAGATAAGGGTGATTAAAGACAGAGATGGAAAGGTGCTAACAAGCCAGGAGAGTGTGCAGAGAAGATGGAAGGAGTATTTTGAGGAGCTGATGAATGAGGAAAATGACAGGGAAAGAAGGGAGGAAGATGTGGATGTTGTGGAGCAGGAAATAGCAGAGATTAGAAAGGATGAGGTGAGGAAGGCTCTGAAAAGGATGAAGAGCGGAAAGGCTGTTGGTCCTGATGACGTACCTGTGGAGGTGTGGAAGTGTTTAGGAGAGACAACAGTGAAGTTTCTGACAAGTCTGTTTAACAGGATTTTAGAGAGTGAGAAGATGCCTGAGGAATGGAGGAGAAGCGTTCTGGTGCCGATCTTTAAGAACAAGGGTGACACGCAGAACTGCAGCAACTACAGAGGGATAAAGCTGATGAGCCACACAATGAAGCTGTGGGAAAGAGTAGTGGAGGCCAGGCTTAGGAAGGAGGTGGAGATTTGTGAGCAGCAGTATGGTTTCATGCCCCGTAAGAGCACCACAGATGCCATTTTCGCTTTGAGGTTGTTGATGGAAAAGTACAGAGATGGTCAGAAGGAGCTGAATTGTGTCTTTGTGGATTTAGAGAAGGCGTATGACAGGGTGCCGAGGGAGGAGCTGTGGTACTGTATGAGGATGTTAGGAGTGGCAGAGAAGTACATCAGAGTAGTTCAGGACATGTATGAGAGGAGAATGACGGTGGTGAGATGTGCCGTAGGTCAGACAGAGGAGTTCAAGGTGGAGGTGGGACTACACCAAGGATCAGCTTTGAGTCCCCTCTTGTTTGCTATGCTGATGGACAGGTTGACAGATGAGGTCAGACAGGAATCTCCCTGGACAATGATGTTTGCAGATGACATTGTGATTTGCAGTGAGAGTAGAGAGCAGGTGGAGGAACAGCTGGAGAGGTGGAGGTTTGCTCTGGAAAGAAGAGGCATGAAAGTCAGTCGTAGTAAGACAGAATACATGTGTGTAAACGAGAGGGATCCAGGTAGAAGTGTGAGGTTACAGGGGGCTGAGGTGAAGAAGGTGCAGGAGTTTAAGTACTTGGGGTCAACAGTTCAGTGTGATGGGGAGTGTGGAAAAGAGGTGAAGAAGCGAGTGCAGGCAGGTTGGAGTGGGTGGAGGAAAGTGTCAGGAGTGTTGTGTGACAGAAGAGTGTCAGCAAGACTCAAAGGAAAGGTGTACAGGACAGTGGTGAGACCAGCTCTGCTCTATGGGTTAGAGACAGTAGCAGTGAGAAAGAGACAAGAGGCAGAGATGGAAGCAGCAGAGATGAAGATGTTGAGGTTCTCCTTAGGAGTGACAAGGTTGGACAGAATTAGGAACGAGTTCATCAGAGGGACAGCGCACGTTGCCTGTGTTAGCAACAAAGTCAGAGAGGCCAGATTGAGATGGTTTGGACATGTGCAGAGGAGGGATAGTGATTATATTGGTAGAAGGATGTTGGAGATGGAGCTGCCAGGCAAGAGGGCGAGAGGACGACCAAGGAGGAGATATATGGATGTCCTAACAGAGGACATGAGGTTAGCTGGTGTCAGAGAGGAAGATGCCCAGGACAGAGTAAAGTGGAAAAGGATGATTCGCTGTGGCGACCCCTAATGGGAAAAGCCCAAAGAATAGTAGTAGATTTAAAAACAGGAAGTGAGTTTACCTGGTAAATCTCCTTCCGCAGCTGTGGGCCAACAGCTGGAAAAGCTCGGTGGCTTCCTCTGCCAGTATGTGACCTGCAGACCCGAGAGATCCTGACATTATGTCTTCATGGCATAATCATGTTCGTGTAGCGACTCTGTGTTTATTAAAGAAACTCCCGTCTTTCTCAAACACATATTTGAAGCTGCTGCTCCTCATGACGAACTCTAACTGAGCCTACAGTTTTGAGATACATGCACACACTGTAGTATTCCCATTTTATATTCACGTTTTACTACGCTTCAATTCTGAGAGAAATACTGTACATCTTACCACGCAATATGTATTTGTTTGTCGTTTTCTTGCATTGTGGAAGAACAGTCTTAAAACCCACTAACATCAACTCATAAAACCATAAATGTGTTGTTATGGATGAATCAGCTGTCAGGACTTCGTTAATCAATCATTTGGTAGTTATCGCAGAACACATGTGAAATGACTTGGCAATAAATGTGGTTTCCTTTTCAAAAGAGAAGCGTCTCTTGGGTGTAGCCTCAACATTTACTTTTTTATTCTTCTGACTGAAGGTTTGTTCATGAAAGAAATGAAATGAATGTTGATACTGATGATTTTTCATAGCAAATCTTCAGAAATCAGTTTTTTGAGGTAGTTCTTAGCACAATTCTGTTCATGAAGTAAAATCTACAAGACCTGAACATTTTAGCTTTGTGCAGAATGAAGCACATGGAACAAATCTGCACTAGACTAAACACGCATGTTGTCAACAGCAGATGTTAAGACTTTAGATGTTAAAATAGGGTCGTCAGAGCTCGTAGATATCATTCCCACTGGAATATTTAAAGTGCTTTTTCATACTTCAAGTAAAAAAGTGGATGTGCTGATACTCTGCGTTGGCCCGAGGACAGACAGGAGACCTGTCCACAGTGTGCCCGGCTCCTGCCCAGTGACAGCTGGGTCCAGTCCAGTCCCCGTTGACCATGAACAGGATAATGGATGGATGTTGTTGAATTTTTCTCTTTAAAGCTGAGCCTAACCTTTTCAGTCCAGTCTACAGTAAACTGTTCACAACTGAAGCAAAGAAACAGGTAGCTAGGAAGAAATCTTCATCATATTTGTATTCACCAATTTTATTCATAATTAGGGTGAACTTAAATGTGGCATCAACCACAGCGTATTGGCTCAATTACTGGGCCTGTAGTCATGGTAACCATGCAAATGAGAACGCATGCAGGCGGGACCTGACCATTTCTCTGAGCTGAGATGTGTTCGTGGTTACGTTCTAGTTAAAAATAGTTGCCTCCATTTCGCAGGGTTAGAGACGAAGCTTGTCTCTTCCTCTGGCTTCTTCTAACAAGTCAAGTAAGTTTGTTGTTTTGTCATTTTGAGTTTTTGGGTTGTTTTGTCCTTCAAACCACATCACTAAATTCCCAAGATATTAGTAAGTCTTCATCACGAAACATTTCAGCGAGGTCATTAAAAACAAGGGGGCTTTTACAGCGTGGTGGTTTCCCCGCTGCCTAGATAACAGATGGAATGCGAGGGCAGTTGACCCACCAAGTGCACAAAACCCCCTCAACACCCCCCACCCACACTACTTCTACTTCTATCCCACACTCACTGCCACGTCTGAACCGTAACCATTTCTACTAATGCCTAACTCCACCCTTCCTCTTCACCTTAACCCCAAACCTTGACCCTCCAACAGTCTTAAACGTCCTCGCTTGTCAGGTAAATACGTTTAGTGGTCATCATGCAACTGCAAGACCCCCCAGACTGTGATGCCATTCAAGAGAACAAATAGACTATATTATCTTGAAAAGTGTGAAGTGATACTTTGAATTTCTGAGGGACATGCTGTGTGTACTATGAAGAAATGCACTGTTATGCCCAACAGTAACCGATATTAATTCATTAATACAATCAGCTCCACTCACAACATTTTAAGCATTAAAAATCAAATGGTTTTAAAAGCCACAACATCAGTAAAAACAATGCAGTAATTGTGTGATCTACACTAATATATTATGAATATCTATCTATCCATCACTTATCTGTAAGTGTTGATCCTGTCAGGGGGGCTATAGGAGGGGTGCACCCTGGACAGGTCTCCTATCGGAGGGCCATATTGTGTTGACATGAAACATAACTTAATTTTTTCTGCTCATATAACTTACACATTAGTTTACGTTGTATGTAGCACGATTATTTATGTAACACAAATGAAACCAAACAGAAGAAGACATGGGCAGTACTGAGTTCTCCCTTACTGTTTCCGTCGGATTTCAGAGGGGAGGTTGCAGTCAGGTATTGCTCGTCATCAGCTTATATCAACTGATCACCAGCACGTCTGTACACTTCCATAAAAGCATAAGTTTTGGCATTTTGCTGGTCTGGAACGTTCATCTGTGAGGGAAGGACATAAGCAACGGTCTTAGAGAAGTAATTGTATCTGCACATCCGCCTGGAACGTGTTAGAAAACCGTTTCCAAACCATTTGGACTTCACTGTTCTACAGTGAGAAAGATTATTCACAAGTGGAAAAAATGAAGATATTTGCAAATTTTCCCAGGAGTGAACATTCCATCACCCCAAGTCCAGAGAAATACAAAAAACAAAGAGCCCCATCTAAGACAATACAGGCCTCACTGAGCGTGTGAAAGTCCATGACGGCACAGTTGGACTGAACAAGTACAGTTTGTCTTTATAAATCAAAGCACGATTGACCTCAAGACCCCAAGACACCTGGACCAAAGTGCCATGGACAGCTGAGACCAGCCGGACTTGTTCGTCCTTAATGTCCCGCACCATGTCTGGTGAAAACCAAACGCAGCATTTGAGCAGAAACACCTCATATCCACTGTCATGTTGCAAATAATGTGGATTTTATGTATTACTATATTTATGTATAATATATTTATATATATTTGTGTATTACTATATTGACTAATGTGTCCCTGGGCAAGACACTGAACCCCCAACAGCCCATCACCCATTACCAGTCATGCAGTGCCAAATACTGGTCCCGAGCCCAGAAAAAACTGGGGAGGGTTTCATTAGGAAAGGCAAAAAATAATAATAATTAAATAATAATAATAAAAACAGTACAGAGTTTAATGCTGTTAATATTATGAATGTACAAGTCTATTCCATATTTGTTTGAAAACCTCAAAGTTGAAATTATGACAAAGGTAAGTTATTTTATAACCAATTTATCTACTGACAGATGTTTAACTCACCATCATACTTCATATATTATAAGTTGTTTATTTTAGATCATGCTTATTAGATTTTTTTATAAGATGCCAAAAACAACTAGTAACTACATCTACATCAACTATAAAAGCAATAAAGGTATTGGAGTAGAAGTCCTTAAGTACAGTATTTTAAATAAATGTAAGTAGCGACTAAGCACTGGGTTAACCCGAACCCATCAAGGATAACACCTTTATTAACATGTGACCCAACTTCTACCTGTTTCGAAAATATTGCAACGAGTGACTAACAGATGTTTCTGGTTACTCAGCGGCATCCTGTGAAAATGATTACTGAAAGATGAAATACAGTAGCTTTAACTGTTTGTATTATTTATTAAAGCAGTTATTTTGAAGCTGAGAACAGAGGGAAAATCAACCTGAGGCTCATAATGGGTGAGTGACGGTAAACAAACAGCAGCTGATCAAATAAGATTCAACAAGGAGTTTGCAAGTAAATCTTTAATTAACTTTGAAAATATCTGGTCAAATACTTTGAGAACAGATAAAATGTGGGTCGTGTGGCCACAAACTGAATTCAGTGTGACTTGTTTAACATATTTATGCGTAAATATATTCAATAAAAGCCATCATATCCATCTCTTCTGAAATGCAACTCTCACTAACAAACATAAATAGGCCTTGCTGTTCCAGTGCTTTCTGAGAAGACTGTGTGCATTTTTAGACAATGAGGAAACTGGTGAGGCTGCAAATGCCCAGAAGTGATACATATAAATAAGTGGCAGACACATTCAAGCGTGGGTTTGTGTGCGTTTAAGCAGCTGTGATAAGATCTTGTGAACTTTGTGCTGCCTCCGTTACTTCAGTGTGCACAACATATTTGCATAAATGGGGGAACTGACTCATGACGAAGGGTAGTTTATTCTGGAAGCGGTAGAAACAATTACAATTTGGTGGTTGGTATTTTCTGCTTGTACAAACCCCATTTCCAAATACTCAGGGACAATATGTAAACTGCAAATAGAATCAAATAAAATATGTTTTAATTATAAATTAAAACGTTTTAATTGTGCTGACTGAGAAATGTTATTTAATTTTCTTCGTTTTAAATTAAATGCGACGCAACGTGGGATGAGGGTCATGCACTGATTACCACTGTGTTCCATCACTTCTTTGTTTAACAAAAGTGGAAATGTTGAGGAACGGAGAAGACCACCTGCTTTTAATTTTGACATTTTGTTTCACTTCTTGCTTGATGTGCCTCCTTTAACGAATCCAATCATTTTAATGGCTGACAGGTGCAGACATATCGGTTTAGCATTAGGACTCTTTTACTACTGAGCCATGCTGTTATAAAAATATATTTTGCAGCCCCTGTTCCTTATGTCCCCAATAAACGGCAAATAACCTGCACTTATTTAGCACTTTTACCTATTGCTATTGGCAACTACATGGGTGTTCAGTGTCTTGCTCAAGGACACTTCAAGAGGTGATCGAGCCAGCAACCCCGGGACTGGTGGATAGGCCACAGTCACCCTACAATACCTGTATATATCACTACATCAGCATTGATAAGATAAGATAACAAATTACAGTGGGGAGATTCTTGTGATCCAGAGAACAAAGAACCGACCCCGACACAATGTACACTTCTGTTTAACTTAAACAAGGTGAAAGAAAAACGTATTAACTGTGGTATTAAAGAGGTTTTAGAAAATTAAGAATAAACAATCTTGTGATTTCAATATTGCACATCTCCTGGTTATTGCACATTGTGTATCACTGCAGTGATGCTCCATGTACATCAGCCTGTACGTAGAGCATCACTGATACACAAGTTATCTTTGTTGTCTACGTTAATGCCCTCAACCACATACACCATCACAGCAGCTGACCTTTACACTGTGCACCGAGATGACAACTCTCCTCTTTAGCAGGGAGAACGTGGCATTCATCATTTCCAAAAACAGATTTTCAAGGCTGAAAGTGTTGAGAGTTTTCCTTTTCGCCCCGGCACACTTTAAGCCCAGGTTCAGGGACAGCAGCAGCGTTTCTGGATCTGATCATTTCTTTGCATCGTAGAGTTTCAACTGTGTTCACTGACGGTGGTTTTCAGAGTGTTCGTAAACTCATAGTGTGATTTCCTGTTCAGAATCATGCCTGCAATGCAGTGGCACCTGAGACCTGAAGATCACGGCCATGCAGTGTTGATGTAAAGAGATTCTTCTGGATTCTCTGAATGGATTATTGATATTAAACACTGTAGAAATGTTACTGTCAAGCATATTTGTTTCAGCGCTGAACCTCATCCGGTCACTGTGTTGCTGCATCACATTCAAAATGGGCAGATGTGTAAAAACAATCACATTTCTCAGGTTCAACATTTGAAGTCTTCGAACAATTTCAGAGGAAAATTGGTTTGCCCCACTAATGATATTGGAATCACAAACGTAAATGTAAAACGATTAATTAGAAGAACATTTAACAATATCACCTTCATGACAATATAATATAAACAAAAATATGATTTAACCCAAAAGCAAAAAATGCATATTTTTTGTTTGTACTTCAGTTTAAAACTTTGTAGTACAGCATATGATAAATTGGAATGATGATGTCACTGCCTGAAAAATGCACTGAGAATAAATAAATGCTGAGACATCGCTTCTATTTCTGGGCCACAGGAGATGATTTAATCTTTACACCAACGCCGTGACCCGTCCCATTTCACTAACCTCCCCCAACAAATTTGACAATGACAGTCTGTGAGTATTTCCTCGCGGTGGAAATATGAGGAGGTGTCGGGGAATTCTGCCCCGATATTCTGTGGTAGGATTAATTTTGGAGAGGAAAAGCTGATTACACACGTCTTAGTTCCACGATGAACAGGGTATAAATGAGACGCCGAGCAAAGAGTCAGTCACAGCAAACAGAGAAGAAGAAGAGCATCATCATCATCATCCTCATCATCATCATCACCGTCTTTTCACAGACAGCATCATGAAGACTCTTTGCTTCGCTCTCGGCCTGCTGCTGATCACTGTCTGCTGCTGTGATGCAGCTGGTGAGTGTCTCTGTCTGTGTTTCATCATATTAGTTTCTCACTGACATGTTTGTACTGACTTCATCCTTTCACCTTTCTAACAGGTGATGCAGCACACATATTTACATCACCTGGAAACTGCTGCTTTGGTTTTTCTAACATGACAATACCACAAAGGTTTATATCTCACATAACGAAGACTCACAGCTCCTGTCTTCATAAGGCATTCATGTAAGTTTGAGCTTTTGTATTTCTTTCTAGTTTTTGTGATGAAATGATACATAGAAAAATGCATAAAAAAGTCACTTTTAGAGGGACAAAACACCAACATCCACATTAAACAATCACATTTCCAGCTAAACCTGAAGAAAAGTCGGTGGATAAACTCGGGTTTCTCTCTGTATGTTTTGCAGACTCAGCACTATTCGACGGAGACAGATCTGCTACAGACAGACTTTCCAGTGGGCTCTGGACGTCTACAACAAGCTCCACAAAACTAAGGGCAGCAAACAGTAGCCCTGAAGATGAATTTTTGTATGATACTGTGATAAATCAGCTCTTGGTTTTGCAGCCTTTAAAGTGTAAAGATGAGTTATTTGTATTCATAATTAAAATGTATGTACTGAGCTACATCACTGGTTCTGAGTATTTATTACTAAGCTTAGACAACAAAGTCTCAAGCTTTGAGGAATTATCAGGTAATGGTCAGTCAGCAGCTGACTAACAGAGGAAATGTGGTCTGAATAATGATGGAGATTCATGTTCATGTCCACATTTGATTAATACTTTGTTGGATATTGTTTCATATTGTTTCACTGAAAGGTTGTAGTGAGCGTCTTACATAGTACACACCTACCATAGTGAACACGTACCTAAAGATGCTGACTTCTTGTCTCTGAGGCTGATGATAGATGTTTGTGCTGCATCTACCGGTTGTTTGGCCTTTACGGGGACCGGAAACATGGTTAAGACGAAACAGATACACAGCCACCACACATCAGCATGGATCTGCTGTGATAAGCAAAATGTTGGACATTCATCCCAATGAATAAGCAGCGGTCACAGTGCTCAGCTTCCTGAAACAGGAAAAAACTCTTTCTATACTTTCTGAATGAGAGTGGCGGAGGCAATGAGCAGGGTTCACCATGCTCAGAAAAATGGATTCACTATTTTAAAGCTGCTCTCCTCTCACGGATTCGCTATAAGAAAAAATCTTTTTGGGGCCAATGTGGATCATGTGATCAACACAGACATTCCAAACAACTTTGTCGAGGCAGCATCCGGATCGTCTGGGTGGGCTGCAGAAAACCTTATCTTTATCAGCTGGGCAGCATCAGACCAAACCTCTTCATGAAAAAGTGATGAAATGTTTTTTACCTTCAACCTGAAATTAACTTTGTAATTTTATTTACATCTGCACTTGGTTAAGAACACAGAGTATCTTCGATAACACTTACACACACGCTCTTCCCTAAGACATTGTCTGGAAAGGCAGACTGTGCACGAGTCTTGTCAGATGAGCTTCATAATTTCAGCTGGTTTCAAACGTGATGCTTGTTCAGTGGCTGTCAGTTCCTCAAAACACACATTTACAGACAAACACACACAGAGAAGAAAGGTGTTACTTCACGAATGAGTCAAAGGCACCTCAACCAATCTGTCTGTGCTCCCGGCATCAGGCCAGCAGTGACACGTTACCAAAGACGTGCAGCTAACTGGAACAGTTGAGGTATGAGGTTTTCAAATATTATTATGACGCTTGGATGTAAAGTCTCACCAATAAAATGTGTGTGCTGTTCTAAGGGGTGGCCACACACACACACACACACAACACATATTTTTATATTTTTCTGTTTACAGCTACAACATTTTAAAAATAATATCAGAGTTATTTTCCAGGTACCACTACAAGGACTTCAGTGTGATCTCAACATATGCACCAGGTGAACACCGACTACACTAACATGGACACTGTACCAGTAATAATACCACTACAGAAATGACTGTAGATGACGAGATTAGATTAGATTCTGAGTAGTGGGAGCGTGGGGATGCCATGATCGTCACGATGAGAGAGTATAAGTATTGACGTGTGTGGACAATGAAAACAGAAGGAGGAACTGTGTATTACCTGTTTTGTTGAAGATGGCTGTGTTCATCATTAGATGTGTTTAATTCATGTTGGGTCATGTAGGCTTTTTTCTCATTTACGTCCATGTGGTTCATTTCTTCAGTGTGTTTTTTCAGCAACGCAAAACAACTCCCACCCTGTGATTCATAAACGTCTTTGTATCTTGTTTCATGTCTCTAGGGTTGAAATATACATGCAGTTTCCGAATAGATGCTGCACCTAATTCACCTGCCTTCCTAATTCTAAAATTGTTTTAGGGTTGTAATATTTTTTGCTTTTCTTGCCATCCTCGCCAACTTGTCTAATTTTTGTCAATGTGGCTTATAATTTAAATAATACATGATTTAGGCATTTTCATATCGTGCATATAACACTAAGTAGTTCACTCAATAGTGAGCAGTTAATTGAGATTTGAAAAACTTAGTAAGGTTTGTCAAATGGTGTCATCACTAACTGCTGCTGATGCCATGGCAATTTTCTCATCTTCATAAAGGGGAGTATTGCTGTGTGGGACTGTGGGATAAATGTCCAACATTTGGACACTCAGAACATAATCTACAGAGCCGGGACACAGCCTTCTCAATCCACGTCACAAAGAGCTTAGAATTTCAATGTCAGTAAGTTTGATTTTGTGCTCTGCGATATAGAAACAGATATAGATTTTTTTCAGGAGCATTTACCAGAAAATGTTCTGGATCAGCTACATGAAAGAATCCCCCGTATAATGAGAATTCCCGTACAGCAGGCGGCAGTGCGGCATTAATGTTTGTTTACCAGCTGCCATCATTAAACCCAGCGAAGAAGAAGGAGGAGCAGGACGGGGCCACAGGGATCCGGACCATGGCCACAGCTGACAGAGGCGTGAACCCTCTTCAGAACGCCATGAAAATGGCCAAAGTGGCGATACAGCTGGACGGCGGGAACAAACGCAAGGTAGCGAACCGCACAGTCCGAACGCGGCGACGGGACGCGGCTGCCGCGTCCGCGGGGCGTGAGAGTGCGGGCATGTAAACAGACGGAAGGGGGCGGGACTCCGGCAGCTAGCCAGGAGACGCTAAGCTGCTAACGCAGCACGTTGACGGACTTAGTTTGATAAATGAGCAGCTGTCAGTTTGTCTGCGTGTAATTAATGTCACCGGGATCATTTGGGACGTGATTAATTCCAGAAGCAGGAGAGCTTAAAAGGATTAACAGACATGCTCTGATACTGTAGGCGAGGATAATAACACGTTACTTTTAGATTTGTATAACTAGTCAAACCTGTTGGATGAATAGGTTCCTTTTTTTAAAGAAATTCCGTTACACATTTTGACGAAGTAATTTACCATAAACAGCTTAATGACACAATACAAAAGCAACACATTTACCCATTACTATACTTAGTAATTATACCAAAATTAAAAAAACATTCCCAGTCTCAATTTTTAATTCAATTCAAATTTATTTATATGTTGCTAATTTACAACAACGTCATTTCAAGGCACTTTACATAATAAAGTCATGTAGAGAAAACCCAAAAAATCCCCCTTGAGCAGCTATAGGCAACAGTGGAGAGGAAAAACTCCCTTTAACGGAAGAAACCTCCAGCAGAACCTGGCTCAGGGTGGACGGACATCTGCCTGGACCGGTTGGGCTGAGTGGAAAACATTGGGCAGGTTGGTAGAACCAGTAGCTCCAAAGCCGGGGACACCTGAAGACAGGGACAGAGAGAGGGAGACAGAAAGGGAGAAAGACGACTACGGGACAGAGAAGAGACAGAGTTAATGTCCTACAGTGGTGACATATAAATGTGGGCTGAGAGGAGGAATGTGTCTCAGAGCATCAGGGTTGGTCAGTCTGAGCCTATAGCACCAGGACTCGAACTAACTATAAGGTTTTAAGCCTCGTCTTAAAAGTAAAGAAGGTGTCTGCTTCCCCAATCAAATCATTGCATTGAAGTTTTATTTACATTTTAAACAGTATCCCAACTTTTCAGGAACTAGAGCTGTACATCAGGTAGTGTTTCAGTATTAAAGAAGTGTAGCTGTTGAGTTTAATAACCAGAAATAGGACCACTACAGTAAGCGTAGCAGTGCATTAAAGTAATGACTAACCATCAACACCAGTTATGGATGATGAGGTTTGACAGCAGGCTCTACATATTTGACTCTAATGACACACATGATGGCCTGGTGGGGCAGTTATCCACTGTACATGTGACCTCAAGCCCTCAAGGCCTTTATGGCTTTGTGGGTTTAATGGGTTAAATTCCTGGGACTTACAGGCATCCCTTTAAACCTTTCAGATGAGAAAAGTGTAGTTTGCACAAAGTCGTATCTTTGGGATCACCAGGAACTTATCCAAAGTGACATACAAATGAGGTGCAAGGCAAAAATCTAAGTCAAGGAGAAAAGAAAAGTGTTTCTGTTGCATGAGCAGGAAGTGCACTTTTTTAAAATTTAGGCCAAAGGAAGTTGAGGAAAAGTTGTTGTTTTTTTAAACTTTGGCAATGAGGTTGCTGAGCATGCAAAGTTTAACCCATTCCATCATTTGCTGAAGAGTCGTGCTTGGTATCTTATGTGTGTTGATGGGATCTCCAGACGCTGTTTGTTGGCAGAGCGCAGTGGGCGGGTGGGATTGTAGACCTGGAGGGAGTTGAGGTAAGCAGGTGCTGCTGATTGACCACTATGTACAAAGAGAAAAAGATTTGAACGTCATGGGGGCAGTAAGTCAGTGCAGAGACTTGTGTCCTTTTTGGCTTAATAAAAAAATGAGACGTGCTGCCGCATTTTGGATCATCTGAAGGGCTTTGATTGTACAACAGGGCACTGCAGTAATTGGGAGAGACCTTATGTTGATGCTGTTGTGTGTGGTGTTGGAGGTCTGGCTGGGAAGCTAGAACTTCAGGCTTGAAGAGGTTAAGCTGAAGATCTCATTCTGTCATCCAAGCAGGAAGAGCTGTTGGTCATCAGCATAGCAATGACCGCAAAAGCCATTTGAGTGGATGATCAAACCCAGGGATGTAGTATAAAAGTAAAGAAGAAGAGGACCAAGAGCTGGGCCTGCAGCACACTGGTAGGGAGGCTGCGACCTTGAAGGTTTGTCCATATAAGTAAGAGTGAAGCCAGGCCGAAGCTGTTCCAGAGCCCAAGTCAGAGAGTGCAGACAGGAGGATCTGGTAGTTTACCGTGTTAAAGACTACAGATAGGTCAAGGAGCACTAAGACAGAAAACTGAGCAAGAAGCAAGACCGGTTGACGTCAGGGAGAAAGTTTGGAGAAAAAAAAATCTGGGAGTCCTGCACATGGTGCGTTGATCCCGGATCGGGACAGTGTGCCAGGGATTAGGAGCTGAGGGACAAGCACGTCTGGAAGACGAGGGGCAGAGACTATCCAGACATGTTTAAAGTGTAAAAAATGTGATATTCCAACAGTGAAAGACTGTTGAGGGGTAACGTCCGGTTGTCAGTGATGAGTCCAGCCCCCCCAGTGTGTAGGAAAAGCTGAAATAGTCAGCCTTGTTCCAATGTAGACTGGCAGTCCACAAAGCAAGAGAAAAGGTGTTTGAGGTGGGAATGTGTCCACTTCTGTCAGAGCCATGTCCTGCATGTGGAGGAGAAAAATAATCTGCTCACAACATAGAGAAAAAAATCCAATCCAACAAGCAACCAATAACACATAAAGGTGTAAATTATAGAATTGCATCACACTACCATGGTTAAAAAGCAACATGGAAATATTTAAAATATTTTATTATGATTTGGATTTATGAAGCTAATAAAAGACAAACTGAACCTATGAGGGTGACTGACAGATTTTAACAAATGTGAAATTAATTTAACATTGTCTGTAGAATTTACTGCTCAATTGATGAATGCGAATAATTATTTACATGGGGAAGCATGGGCATTGTTTAACCTTTTACTTTGATGATAAAAAGACATTATTATATGCTTGTGATCTCTCTGCAGGAAGCTTACTGTGAATACCTCCGGACTATCAACTACATATCACATGCACTTTTGGAGGAAGCTGGGACACAAAGTGAGATCTGACTGATTGTGTACTGAGATGCTTTACTTTAAGATATCTTAATGACTGTTTTGTCTGTTTAGTATCTTTGCACAAATGTGCATATTGTACATATGCCTTAATGAGCATTAAGTTAAATACTTGTAGTAGCACGTTAAACAGTGTCTAACGAGGTTGTTTAACTTGTCATCATGACTGGCAGAGAGTGTCGTATGACAAAGCTGTTCTCTGTGGTCAAACTGTTCACTGTTACACATAAATGTCTGACAAAGTTATGCAGCGATCATAATTTAGCTCTGGTGAGAGCCTTCCTCAATGAGATGAATTTTGACAGATTTGCTACATTTTAGAGACTGAAACCTCTTACTGTATTAATATGTTTGAATTCTTTCACATTTTTCATTGTTCTTCAGTGGTTTAGCCACAGAACATACAGTAGTTCATGTTGTTGGAGGGCATATTTTTAACTGACCTACAAATTCAAACATTATTATTTCTGTGCTGTTATTTACTTAGTAGATCATCACAAGTGAAAAACCTCAGTTTAAACATGTAGCTCTTGACGTACTGGTGTCCGATTCCACGGGGACAAGCAGCAGGCCCTGTTTCAGGGTAGTTAATCATTCTAACCGGCTTTAAACTAATCAACATAGTACACAACAATGGATTGTTAGCACACGATTGAATCAGATCAGGTCACACGTCACAGTGTCACAGCCATTAATCATCCAGAAGTGCGTTTTCTTTAAAAAAAAGTAAATCACATTTCCTTCATCTTATCTTTTTTTTCCTCTGGCCTCAGAAGAGAGAGAGATGGTGGTGGCAGTGGAAGAAGAGAGGATGTTGAGACTAGCCGAGCAATGTCTGGAGCGAGCCAAGTCATTTATAGGCAAGAGCCTGGTCCCCACAGACGTATCTGTCTCTGCTGCCTCTGCTTGTTCACCTGGCCAATCAGAAACCCATCAGGCTGCTGTCGCGCCACTAGCCATAACCACAAACACTGGTAAAGACACCTTGTCCAATCACATGTATGTCCTTTTTAAACATACCCTTCGGTGACTACTAACTTGGAGCCTGCCCCACGGGTCACAAATTAAAACTAGTCAATGCATAGCCACGTAATTTATGTTGAGCAAACAGATCAGCACTTTTCCCCTTTTCTGACCTCTGCTGTCACAGTCCCATCATCACACGCTCCCGTTGGCGAAGGGCACAAAACAACCAGCCCAACAAAGAGCAGCCACCGCAGGGTGTTATCAGATGGTGGTGGGCAGCTTTCCCCTTTCCTGCCTCCCGAAGTCTTCCAAAAACTACAAACAATCGAGTCACAGGACACTAGCAAAAGGTAAAAGCTGCTTTTTATCAGTGAGGGTAAATATTGCTCCATTCCCTATCTAATATCCTCAGAAGTTGACAGCACAGCAGTGTTAACACAGAGATTTCCACGATGTTTCAGTCAATTCTGGAGCTCAGTGTTTTGAACTGATAACCAGGTCACAACATTAAACAAACTTGTGTTGTTGCTGTAATGTTGTTGGTGCTTGTATGAGATTTTTCGAAGAAGAATGTTGATTTTTTTTTCATATTCGGCAGTCTCCAGTGAAAACCAAAATCTAAAGTGATAAAAACAATATTCCAGTCATGATGTTGGATGTAAAGAGAGGGGTTTTATTTGTGCCAGTGCCGCACCGCTTTAGTAAAGCCTTGCTTATTTGTGTGTGTGTTGTAGGGAGCTGACACCCATTGAACAAGCATCACGTCTGAACCAGAAACTGAAAGCCACCTACGAGGCCCGTTTGGCAAGGCTCACACCTGGTCAGGCCTGCCAGAAGACGTCTCTGGTAGGAGAGCTTGTCTAGCGGCTAATCTCATTTTCATCCCTTCGTTCATCACTTTGTTACGACCCCTGTAATAACCCCTTTAAATGACCTAACCAGATCAATTCATCAGCTGAACCAAGTCCTACATTTGTCAGGTCCTTTGTTGGGCTCTTTTGTAAGTGATCAGAGTCCTCACAGCAACAACGTCATTGTGGTCCACAGACACCTGTACTTACATTAATTATACACACATTATAGATTGTATCCTTCCAAATCTTATTAAATGTCTCAATTCATATTTGACTATAGAATTCGTTGACAAACATTGCGTCAGCCCCAAAACAAAAAGGGATTTATTTTGAAACGTTGCTGTACTTCCGCCCGGGCGTCCGCTCGATAAATACCTGAGCGAGAGGAGCGGGCGGTGTTAAGGTCTGTGCCCCGCCTGGCTCCGACTCCACCGGCTGCGCGAGAAACTCCGACTTTGCTTCCAGCGTCAGAAAGTTTGTGTCGAGGCGGGAAAATGGCGGTAAGCGAGTTGCCGTGACGGTTCGTTAGCAGCTTCGAGTCACCTCGGCTAACAATTTTCCTGACCGCCGGGTTAAATAAGCTAACGTCTTGTCTTGGCTATTTTTCAATGTAAAGCATAATGTCAATAATAATCTCAACTATCACCCAGATACGGAAGGTTGAGCTGCGAGCGGAGTTCCGCGCTTACTGGAGAAAACTCAAAGCCTTTCTGAAGGTAAAGTGAAGCCGTCGGCTAACGTCGCTAACGGCGTCCGCGTGTCACCTTTAAACGTCGGGGTTCTCACGGACCACAGCACGTTTGTGCCCTGTGTCTTCAATGGAGATTTCACTGTAGATGGGAACAGACTATGACTTGGGGCTTACAGATTTCGAACTTGTTTGTAGTATAATTTGTAGGAAACTGCCCTTTAACTTGTTTTGAAAAAAATAGAAATTTTCTTCACAGAAACTATTCACATCTAACTCCGCCACACACATTATGATCCCTGGTAATATGATGTTCTGTCGTTTTTCTGTAAGTAATTTTCCCTCCTCTTGTGTGATAGACACTCTCCCTCCAACGGCAGATGATGGAAAACCTCATCATAGCCAAAGCCAGGCAGGACGCTGTATCCTGTGTTCAGCTGTCACTTTTTTAATCTCTCAGGCTTGAACGATTATTAGCTTAGGTGTGGTGGGTGCGATGCTTTCTTTTGTTCTAATTGAAATATTTCAAAAGTCTCAACTGGAAGTGTTTGGATGCGTTTAAAGGGAAAGACAATTATAGCTGGGTACTTGACAGCTTCATAGATTTTTATCTGACTGACCACTTCAAATGGCAAAATGACAAGTTATTGTTACAGCGGATTTGTCAAGGTGAAAAAGGACGTCTCCTCACCCTGAGCCTCTCAGAACACGTTCACATTGGAAAAATAAGTACTTATCATAAAACTGCAAGTATATTTTACACGGGAGTGCAGAGGAGATGGTGTCCACAGTTTCCCAAAATTATTTTACTGTATTTATGTCGCTATGGCACATTATTGACAGAAAGAAATGTTTAATTTTTGCTGACTTGTAACTGAAGTTTGTAAGGTAATGATAAAGTGTGTGATTTAACCTCAAAGGCACCGTTACAACATATTCATGAGAGCACTATGACGTTTGAAAGTTTCCTTAATATTTTTTGCAAAATTAGCTCCAGCGGAAGATGGAGGAAAGAAGACTGAGACTACAGGAAGAGGCCAACAGGTACAACTTGATTCTCTCAAGCTCACTGTTAGGTTAAACCTTTATTCTGTTCTATTCTCCTCTTTCTTTAATCAGTAAGTAATTATATTTGAGGATCATGGGTGCACTGACAGCTATTCAACTTCCTTTCACAAGGCCGTGCATTAATTTACTACTAGTACAACAGTCTCAGATTATCTCTGGCCTATTTGCCTTGCATAACATTAGACTTTGATGTTTTCTTAGTCGAGCTGCATATGGGCTGCAATTTTGTTAATTCGTCTCCCTCTAAATTCACTGTAGCTCTCCAAAGTTTTTTCCAGGAAGTCCTACTTTTTTAAATGAAAGCATTCAAGTACTTCAAAAATCTGTAGGATTATTTGTTTTTCTTATCTAAAAGTTAAGCTTTTAGTGAAATATTAGAGAACGGTTTAGTCAGTTTAACAAATAATTTACAGCTGCAGAGTTTTGGTAACGATTTACTGTCACTTTTGTACTTTTACCAATAAGACAAACTCACAAGTCAAAGCGGGTAAAATCTATAATACATCTTCAAATTTTAATTTCATCAGTACCTTAAGTTGGATTGTGACCTATTGACTTGCATGTGACATTTTGCCTTCTGGAGTTCAGTGTATATAACTTACAGCCCAGAATTTTTACAGAAAATAATTGCAAACAGGTTTAGTGAAAAAGTCAGGAGTCCTGACATTCTTACACTTACAGTGGCGTTACCTTCCAGGCTGGCAAATAGCAGGTCCTCTCAACGTATACAGTTTACAGAAGTTCACATACACTGAATAAAAAGACACATAAATGTTTTTTTCACGGTTTGACGTGGATCAACACGAAACTAACTGGTTTAGGTCAGTTAGGATTATCAAAATTCTTTCAGTTCTCTAAATGCTAAAACAATGACAGATTTTTTTTTTCATTACTTTCTTCAAAGTCAGAAGGTTCTATTCATTTCTTTAGTTTTTGGAAGCAGTGCCTTTAAGTTGTATGACCTGGGTCAGTTTGGGTGTCATTTAACTTCAAGGCTGATGTCTTAAATGTTGCTTCAATATTTCTACATAATGTTCTTTTGTCATTATGCCATCTATTTTCTGACATGCATCAGACCCTACTGCAGAAAACACTGACACAACAATATGCTGCCAACCCTGCACTTCACTTAGGACGGTATTCTCGGGCTTGCAAGCTTCCCCCTTTTTTTGTCCAAATCTAACAATGGTCATTACGGCCAAACAGTTCAGTTTTTCATCAGGCCACAGGACAGTGCATTTGCATACTGAGTAATGACTTCTTCCTCGCTGAGTGGCTTTTGAGCCTATGTCAGTTCAGGACTTGTTTCACTGCTTTGCTTTTGTTTTAGACATTTCGCACCAAAGCCCATTGATCTCTTGAACACAGAACTCGTGTCATGAGCGGTATGATGGCTGGACATTCCCATGGTGTTTATACTTCAGCATAATAGTTTGAATAGATGAATGTGGCCCCTTTAGGCATCTGGAAATTGTACCCAAGGTTGAGCCAGGCCTTTGGAGGTCCACAATTTTATTTTTCCTGATATCTTGGCTGATTGCTTTTGATTTCTTTTCCCCCATGTTGTCACACAAGGAAGCACTGTGTTTGTGGTTTGCCTTAAAATAATTGCACAGGTGTCTCCAATTAACTCAAATATTGTTAAATAACAGAGGCTTCCAACGCTATGACATGATCATTTTGGATTTTCCAATTTTTTTTAAAGATATAGTGATCTTGGTGTATGCAAATTCCTGACTTTGAAGAAAGGAATTAATTATTCTGACATTTAACAAATATCTTTGATATTGGTAATCCTAACTGAAAAAGTTATAGTTTAGTCTGATTTAATGTCTTAAAGTGAAGGAGAAAAAGCTCATGTGTCACTTTTATACATTGTATGTAGAATTTTTTATATATATATATATATATATATATATATATATATAATTTGTCATTACAGAAGATTTGCAGCATCTGGGACGGTCACTGCAGAGGAACAAGAGCAGCGCACTCTCTACACAAATGTACTGGAATATGAACAAGACAATGTAAGTTTACCAGTAAATGTTGCAAAATATTAATTAACAATGACATAGTCGATGACAACTTATTTGAAGTTAAATTAAATTAAGCCCTGAGTTGAGCTTGATTGGTCGGCCTGATTATGATTTTATGAAGAGGTGTGTAGTTGTTTCTATTGAATCAAGTTTCTACAGAAATAAAAACGATTAGTGTTGACAATTTTATTTTGACAAACTACTTTTGTTAAATTATATTGTGCATATGGTTGTTAAAAAGCTAAGGCATTTTTTATTTTTGTATTTTTATTTTTTTAGGATTGGCCCAAACAGTGGAAAGCCAAAATCAAAGAAAATCCTGATAATACAATGGTGTCAAGCCTGGTTTCCTACCTGCTCAGGTAAGTGACATCAGCACTTTTAGTAAGGTTTATTGTTGTGGGTCACTGAATTGAAAGTTGGTTTAACAAAACATTTATCCAACCATTTCACCACCAAAACAGAGGAAATGATGTCATAATGATTGCCCATTCTGCAGGGTTTATATTTTCAAACTAAACCAAATGATAAGGTTTGTTATGACACCACAGCACAACAACACATTTTGTTTGGCATGTGTTTGAAAACAGTGTTGCTCTTTTGTTTGCATCTCCTTGTCACAAGTGTTTGTGTTTCACTTTTGTTATCTTTAGAGATTGTTCTAGTAAATATCAACCCAGCATTGTTAAAGTGCATACTTGTATAAAATAATTATTTAACTGAGATAAACAGAATGTGTCTTGTGTATATTTACACTATCGGTAAAGAGCGGACACGCTGTATTTCGTCATTCAGTAGGTTTACTTCTTTTTTGTTTTAGATTGTGAATTTAATATTATAGGCATCAAAACTGTTAGTATGCTTGTAATATGTAAATACCCTATTTTACTTTTTACAAAATTCCTGTGCTTGATGTCCTCAGCCAGTCTGACCACCCTGTGGTGAAACTGTTGAAGAAACAGCAGTACCGGATTTACAACAGACTCTACCCCCTGGTCAGTAAAGGCCTCCCCCCGAGTCATGGCCTGCCGCTGAGAGCTTCTTGTAGCACTCACAACCTGCTTCATCCAGGTACGATTAAAAGGACGTGCTTGTTTTAGAGCTAAGGATCAAACTGATCCGACTACCAAATCACCATCATTTATCAAGCCAAAATGTCAGAATCAGTTGCAGAATTGTATAAAGTTAAGGATTTATTTGAACAGACTTGGTTATATATGTTGTATTGTTCACTGGTACTTCTATACATTTCCTACTGTTTGACGGTTTGGGGAAAATGCATGTAAATTAAACAAAGTTTGGGGAATAATTCAAAGCAAAACACATTATGTACAGAACAACAAGTAAATTACAAGAGCCACCCAAAAGCTGTTTACAATGGGAGACCACAAATGTCATGTAGGAATTTGTGACAATCGTGAGAGAGTCTAAGTAATGAGTACATTGTAGTCGAGAGTGGATATATATGTAAAGCGTGAAGGTTACTTTTGTGGGGTGAATCAATTTTATTTATTGATTTATTTAATGATAATGTGTGTATGAGTAAAGGTGCTTATGAGTAAAGATGCTTATGAACCTACATTTTTCAACCAAATAAACTGATACTGAAGCTGAACTGAAGTGGTGATGCATACAAAGCTCAGCGAACGTTGCGGTTTATTATATAGATGGAATGAGAGCTTTCTCTCTTTTCCTATGGCGTAGTCATCAGGACAGTGTGAACTGATTATTTTAGTTAATGTAGTTGAGTGAAAACATTTATGTTGAAATGACCAAAAAAGATCAGCATTTTCTCAGTATAATATTTAATGGGTAATGAGTAGAAATATCTGTTCATCATCAGAAGCAGCAAATGTTCAAGGGGTGTGTAAAAACACAGTTAAAATAATAATTATCACTCCAAAGTTTGATTCATTATTATTATTATTATTATTATTATTATTATTATATCCTCTTTGAAATAAACGATACCTGATCTTTTAGTTTGCCTTAAAAATGGACTGTCATACTTGATGCATGATGAGTAGCAACAGTTGTGTTTGGCTGGCTCTGAAATTTGCAACTTGGTAAATCATTTGGGGCATTCCCATCCACAGTTTTCTGACTTCATCAGAAAAGCAGCGAGAACAGGACATAAACGATTGATAAACCTTCATAAAGCAGTGAAGGGATGTAAAAATTGGTCTCATTTAGAATTCCTTGTTAATTAATTATTTTTTTTCCTGGGCATTATCGCTGCTTAGAAACACCTTTAATCCGAACAGTGGAGTGTAGTCTGTACGAATTTTCATTGCTTGGCAGAATATCAGGCGAATCCATTGGTTATTGCTAGACATAACGCAGCATACTAAGCATACGCATGTTAAGGAGCTTGTGAACAAACCACGAGATTCAGAACGAGAGAGTTTAGAAAGTATAAGGTAAAGGTTTTACCGTAACTTTTCCAGTCTCCAGACTTTAGCATAATTATACACCTGTGGATAGTTCGATGAAGGATCATTAGTATTACCTCATCACACATATATATGTTAAGGGGGAAAAAACGTCAAATGTTTCTAGCTTTAATAAAATGTAATTCCTGCTTGTATATGTTTGGCAAATGTCTCCTTTCTATATTTTCTGAATATTTAGGTACAGTGTTTTGAACTAGTGTGGCTCATTGACAGGTGCACAGCTGCATTTTATTTTTGTCTTCCTTTAATTAGCGTTACTATTACTTTCTATATTGTGTAACAATAATGTCTGCTGCAAAATGCACTTGTCATTTAGAGACCCAGAGGAAACCAACCAAGACTGTCAGCAGTAGTGAGCAGAGCTTCAGCACTGACTCCTCGCTTTCTCGACGTCCACACCAACTATGAGGATGTGGATGTGGAGGAGTCTCACATGGAGGTTATGGTGGACCGCGAGAACTCCTTTGAAGATCTGGAGCAGTTTCTGACTCAGCTGGACTGGGCCCCTCATGATGGCAACATAGATGAGGCAGTCTCAGATTCAGAGACAGCCTGTGATCCTTCGATGTTGGACGAGAGCTGTATCCAGGAATTGGAGTTGAGAGCACTGAAAGAACACCTGAAGGCCATTGTGAAAGACATTCATATAGCAATTGGTGAGCATCATGATCAATGATGGCTATATATCTAGGTTTGAGAAATTTGCCTCATCCAATTTCTGTTGGTGCTGAAAATGTATTAAAGCTAAGAGCACAAAGTCCTTCATTAAGTAAAAACTATCAAATGTTAAATATTGTAGTGATCTTTGATTTTTTTATTTTTTTTTCCAGAACAGCTTCTGTCTCTGTGTTTACTGTCTTTTGAGTGTTTGAACACAGCAAGCTCTAAGGACCTGTGCCTCGCCAGCATAGAGGAAGCCTTCTTCATGCCTCTGTGGAGCGCCCTGGTGACTCTGTTCAGGTACTGTAAGCAAAAACCTAAAACATGTTCTTTTCAAAGGGAGGGTATGCATACCAATATACAAATGAGAGATGCATACTATTTAAAAACATAGTAATTGTCTACCAGACCCTGCTTTGAGTGACAGTTTATGTTAAAGTAAACACACCGTTTAGACTTTGGAACTCTAAAATTCCCTTGCTGCTGTCCAGCAGTTTATTACTTTTTTAAGGCCCGGCCCTGTTTCCGACATCATGTTATGCTTCCTCTGCATGACGATGTCTGGAGTTCAATTAGTTTCGGTAATTGTAAATCCCTTCTTTAACTGCACTAATTCACCTTGTCCAGTTGACACACTCAGGGCGTGCGAGTTAGTGCCCCCGTCTGGGGCGCCAAATGCACAGCTTATTGCCCAGTAAACAACAGGGTTATGTCAGTTATCTTAAAAGTCCATTTTGTCTTTTTACCAACACTGCACATTAGGCCTCAATTTACTACATTATTTCACTGGCCGGTAAATCCTTCCCACTACCACTTTGTCACCAGTAATCTTAATTCTTCTAATTTGGAATGTAAGAGATGTGTACCGTTGAATAAAATTATTTAATACTCTCTAACATACAATGTTTTATGAAGAAAATTAAAAAAGGAAGGAAAAACAATTCAGACTGTTTTAATCTTGTCCAATATGTTCAGAGAAGTTTACCTGTGTTCTTGAACCTACATTCTCCAAATTTCAGAATCACAATCAGAATGCCTGTATTGTCATTGCACAGTTGTACAACAAAAACCAAGTGCAACAGAGAATGACAATAAATACACCCAAAAGAAAAACACCACAGCAAAAGAACAAAAGCAACGCCACTTATTTCTTTCTTTGTCCTTATCCAACAACATCAGGGTTGCCACAGCGGATCATTTGTCGGCCTGTTAGTTTGGCACAATTTTACACTGGATGCCCTTCCTGATGCCAGCCTCCCCAGTTTCTACCGGGCTTGACATGTATCACACTGCTCAGTGTGTCAGTAGTCTAATGTGTAATGGAAATTGTGCAGCATTATTTGCTCTGTATTTGCTTTTAGATTTTTTCTGGCCATTTGCTCAATAGTGGGCTCTTTTCAGATTTACAGACACAGACAGAATTGTTGGTACCCTTCCACAAAAAAAGAAGAGCCTTTGAATTTCATTCAAATAACTTGAAATTAGTAATCAAAGAAAAATGTAACAAATTACTGTATATATTTGCTACTGGGGTGTTTTCTTTTTTTTTGATATTCAACCTAATATTTTAAATAATACCACAAATCCACACCAAACAAAAGAGCAACTTATCTCTAGTTAAAATAGGCTGAATGACAAGATTAAGATAAGTGTTATTCTAAGTACAAGAAACACTTTTTTTCCAATTACCAGTATAATCTAAACACTTCGTCTTCATTTCTTCTAATGAATCTGTCCAGGCCATTTACATTGGCTTATTTACAATATTCAGTATTATTTTATTTTTATTACTTTGTCCATTTTTTTAATGTGTTGTGATCGAATTGTGGGAAAAATACCGAAGTCGTCATTTATGTCTGCAAATTTGCTTCCCTGTTGAGGGCTGCAGGGCTGCTGCAGTCTACTCTGTCAGTGGGTCAGATGTGTGGTACACCTCATAACAGTCCCCATTCTTAGTTTAGAGTCTGGGAAGATACTGGTGTACCAAGAGGAAAACATGCAAATATCTCCCAGTATTACAAATCTGTGAATCTGTGAATGTCAGTTATTCCAATAAATCTGGGTTCTAGCATTTTGAACATTCCTGTCAAAGTCACAACACATGTCCACATTGGGCTGGGAAGGTGAATAACTTGGAGCATCGAATTGTATTCTGGAAATACATACCGTGGCAGTTTTTTTTCTGACGCTTTTGACCAGCCACATCTGTGAATCTGTGCCCTCAATGGGCTCAGTTATTCAGTTTTTATTCTTAGTTCACTGTTTTTTTTACACCCTCACCCCCTAAATGGTTTTTAATCAACTCCTGATTGCTTTAATCTGGGTTCTAGCATTTTGAACATTCCTGTCAAAAAAACAAAGCAACATTTTAGTGCCATGTCCACATTGGGCTTTAATAAAACAGCACTTTTACTGGAAGAGGTCACATGGCATTTGTGTTATACTGGACTTGGAGCATATTATTTCTCAGCCTGGATATTGGCGGCTTATAGTCCGTATTCTGGAAATACATAGTCTCTTGTTGGCCAGCATGAGGCAGTGCTACTCTATGAACCGTATATGAGCCACTTGTAGGTTGCTTTTTCCTCTTTGGAATTTTAATACTCAATAGTTTTAAAAATGATCAGTTATGTTGCAAAGTTAATAGTTTGACTAAATATATATGTCTATCCACATTGTAACGGGGAATTTCCATTTCATTTCCACTGGGGGTCCTCATTTCAGATGCAGTTTTTGTAGTTTCCCAGATGAAAAGAGATCTGTTTGAAATGACATTCTGACAATAGTGATGCCAAAAGCTGTGAGATGATTTGAGTTGTGGCTGTTGGGGTGTGACACCAACATAGAGTCAAATTAAAATGATGTCATATTAGGTTAGATCAGGGTCAGTGATAGAGACTGACAGTGTCACATTCACTTTTTTCCCCGGGAGAAGCTAATTGGGATTTCTGTGAGGGGTTGGCCATACAGGACATGCAGCATGATACAAGAATGATGCAGTGTTTTGTTTACAGGCCCCGGCAATTGCCTGCTTGAAAATCACCTGATTGAAACTCATATCCTCTAACAGTTTGAAGCACACCAGCGTTCTGTCCATTTGTCTTGTCACATACACCACCCTTAATAAAATTAGAAGGTCGGTGAGAGAGGAGTATAAATTGGTAGACAATTTCAGTCAGGACTTTGTTTTCTCAGTGTTTAAGACTTTATTATTTCCTGTTTTCCGTGTCACTGCTTCAGTCTTGGCCTGGAAAGCATATATGTTCAACAAAAAAAATTTGACATTTTTTTTTTTTTTTTTTTTTTTTTAGGAAGGTCAACTGGGAAAGGGAGCAAGCCTTTGAGGAGAGTATGAAGTTGTACAAAGATGTTTCACCTGGGGATGTTGGTGTTCCTTCGAAGCTGTTTCCTCAGAACCCTGGCATGAGGGTTCCTTCCCCTATGATTTTGCTGTTATGGAGCTTAAGCTTCTTTTTAAACACAGCTGTCCACAGAGGAAGTTGGAATGTATTGGTGAGTCACTGTTTTTAAACTTTTCTTACACAAATACTGGTTATTAGGAGAGATAGTTGATATTCATACTTGTTTCTACAAAAATGTATTGAAAAGACCTAAACTGCAGTTAGCGGCTGAAAAAGACATTTAAAAGTGGTAAAAATATAAAAAAATCTATTTAACCAAAGCTCTGGCAGATAAGTTGAAATATGTTTTTTGCATTAAGTTTCAAGCTCTCTGGAGACATTTGAGATTGTTAGTAAACAGGTTACAGTCAGCTTTCTAGGGAAAACGGATTTCATAACTGTCATGTAATCGAGAGTTTGTTTCTGAAATCAGGTTAGGGAATTAAAAAAACCTGATTACCCCTGGGAAATTTCGGCTGGAGAACACAGACCTCTCTGCCATGAATACACGTAATCAGATATCCAACCGGCTTTCTCCAGGAGCACGTGTATAACAAACGTTGCAGACGATACAAGTAATTGAGTGAAAGGCTGAATTAGGGAGAGTTCACAGAAATATGCCACATTGTTTTAAAACAATCTCTGCATAAGTCTTACAGCAAAATTTAACTAACACAGAGTTTCTTGTAGAAGTCAAACTCACCTTCCCCTGCAAATTTCTTCAAATTCAGACACAGTGCTGTGAATCAGCTGTGTGCATCTTCTCTGTTTACTCTCTTCCCCTGCCCTTTAACTCTGCAGCAGGATGAACACAGCCAAACAAAAGAAAAGTCCTGAAGCAGCACTTTCTATCTCAATAGGTTGAAAATCAGGGAACCGTACTTTCAAAATAACTGAGTGGACAACGGCTATGTTCATCATCTCTGTAGCTCCACAAGTAAAAAGCCAATAAAAGTTTAAGTTGTTTCAACTTTTCCCATGTTCGCCTATCCATCATCAGTATGTGTTGAGTTAAACAAGGAACATTCATTTTTACATAGTGTTTTAAAACTGAGCAAGTTCTGGTGGACTTCCTCAGTAGCCCCCACAATCCAAACCACATTCTCCCCTGTCCAGCTCTGAATCACATTAGCGGTGAGAAAGAAGACAGGGAATCAAAATGTGACAGTGACTGATTTCTATTTTATTAATTCTTCTAAACCTTCCCCCAGTGATCACTGTTAGGGTAGTATGTATATTATTAAAATGTTTAATTTATTTTAAGTAAGATATTGAATTGTGAATTTTTACTCTGTTGTCAGTTTACAGGTTCACTAAGCTGCAATAAATCTTCCTTCAAACGTTAAAACTGCCAAAGAGCTGAAAAATAAAACAAAAGATTTGTAGAGTGGTTTTAATGGTCTTCATTTTCCTTTTATTAAAAAAAAAGGCATTTAAAAAAATGTAATTTAGGAACCAGTATTGAAGTCAACAACTCTGTACAATACAGAATATTAGACATTGGATAACGAAAACTAAAAACAGAATTACCGTCTGTGTGTACACATCACACAGACGGTGTGTTTAATCTTTTTTTCTGGAGTTTTAGTTTAAAATCAACTTTAATAGACAAATAACTGTGCTGTGTGGGGTTTTGTTTGTCTTGTTGCTCTTAAACGTGTGTAGCCGGCACAAATCTGTTAATGTATTGTTAGAATTAAATTTGTTAAATAGAATTAAGCGTATCCTTTTTATGTTAAAGTAGATACCATAGAAATGAGACTATTTAAATTTGACATATCTTTAAACATCTGGTTCTTTTTTCCTTTGTCATCAAGAACCACCTAATATTATAGTTGTTGTTAATCATGTCAAGCGGCAATATTTAGCCACTATTGTTAGTTGTATACCCTTGATGCTCTTATCTCTATAGTGGCCCAAAGACGGCAGGTTCAAAATGTTTATTGCTGGTTTGCTATTTTTCAGTTCGAGCGTTACGCCAGATCTGTGTTTGTGCTGAGGAGTACAGGTGTCTTCATGAGCCTGAGTCCACGCCCGGAACAGCTGCCATGTGAGTAAATCATCCAAATGTAACGTTGTTCATCAAGAGTTTTACTGGAGAATTGAATCGTTACAAGCTAAACGAAAGAAGAGCTGTGTAAAACTCCTCCAAGGGTATGTGTGTTTTTTTCTCTATTCCACCAAAACATCTCATTAACCTAAAAAATAGGAGCAACATACTTACAGTATGGAGAAAGAACAATTCCAAAGTCAAGCAGAAGTAGTCAAACATCGTCATTCAGATCTTGGTAGTTGGCCTGTCAGGCCTCATCAGTGCTAATCTAGGCCTGGCACAGCAGGAGCTTTCCTAGGTCTGTTGCCCCCCTATAGAGTGCCTCCCCCTGGCAAACCTAAAAGTGGGTCGTTGTGTCTGGGTTTGGAACATACCCAGAGCCCAACAAGACGGAGAAGGAAACGAGATCAAGGTCTGAGGAATCTATGAGGAATCAGATAAAGCTCTTAAAGGAGAACATGGAGTGTGCTTCCCTAAAACTGTTCCTTATTGAAAAACTTTTACTTGAACTGATAAATGAATGAATGTAAAGAAAGTTATTATATTTATCTTGTCATTATAGCCTTGAGTTATCCTCTGAACTGCATCCAAGAAAGAAAGCAAAGATGCATGTACAAGTTTCTCCTAATCTGTAAGATAAGTGGGCTGGCAATATTTTGGTCTTATTGTTATCCAAATGGACAGTACGATTCAGTGTGATATAGAAATACACTTGAACCCTTTATGAGGTTGTTTGGGGAGCTCGTGTTTAAGCTCAGATTAAACACGAGCTCAGGTTCACATGAAACCCATTTGACATATCAACGGCATGTGAAATGTTTTTATTTGCACAATGCACAAAAAAAATCCTCTTAGTGTTTAGTGAAATGCTCAAATGCCGGGGGGAGCGGCATGTCTCCTGCTCTATATCTGTCTCCTTGTATTGGGGGGTGTGAAGTGATCCGAGACAGCGGAGTAGACGCACTACAGAGTTTACTGGGTACGGCACAGATCTGTGTGCGCACGCTACACTAAAACATACAGTAACACAATACACTGAGTCATACTGTGTGGAATTTGTTTTGTTACTTGAAACTGGATTCAAACACGAAGGGACCTAAATTAATGATTCTTTTTCTCTTGTTTGTGTTTAAGAGACCAAGAGTGCGATTATGTTTGACATCTTAGGATATAATCAGTAATGATCATGGCAGGCTGGTCAGATTGAAAATAAAATAATCTGAAGTAGCATTTCAAAGGAACAGTTGTTTTTCAGATGCAAGATCTGGCATGCGTCCATTTTAGTATTGCAGTGGCCGTCGGCAGCTTGAATTAAAGAAAATTGTTGCTCATGAAAAAAGCTTCAAATGTTGATTCCAAGAGGAATGTTGATTTGCAGAGAGGCTCGATTTGTACTTTCCTGCTTTCCTGATCCACCAGTTTTCAGTCTTCTGTTTCCTTCTGCTTGTTGCAGTGATTCATAAAGTGTTTTTAATCAGTGCCTCACTTCGAATGTGGATGCAGATTTATAGTGTATCGTCTTCTAGTGACTTTTAGACTTTTAGATTTTGTAATGTATTATGTATTAAATATTTGTAGTGTAAATTTATTCACAGTTTTATTTTTTTATATACTTTTACAGCCTTTTTTACATTGGTAGAAAGAGATACGCACACTTCAATGAACTCATTGCCCTCGTGTAGTCGTTGAGGAGCAGTATTGTCTGTTCTTTGTCCTTGACCAACTGGGAAATCATTTGTTCTCTTTTGTGCTTTTGTCGACATTCCTTTCTTTTCTTTCTTCCATTGTGTGCATAAATTGCTAACTACCTTTCCTCTATATTCTGTCAATTATAAGAATTATTTTCTGTTTCTTTTCTTTTCTTTTAATGTTTCCCTTTTAATTGGAAAGTGTGGCAGACGCGTAATGAAATTTAAGCAATAATCAGAACACATTGTATCCCAGGAATGCAGAGACACTAGAATTCGTGTGAGCAGATCGGCGTGTGTATGTTTACAGTTGTGAACTCAGAAGATTATAATTCAGAGTTGTGATTGTGTGCATGTGAGGTCCAAATGTAAGTGGTTACAAGAGCCTGTCCACACCTTCCGGAACCTGCGGGAGGAGAGTATCGAGTTGCGTGCGACCGGGTCAATCTAGGGCTAGCACCGTACCTTCTCACGCAAACTAGCAAGCCAGCAGTTAGGCCTGCGTGTGAGTCCTGATAAACAAGCGGTCAGTGTCTGCACACAGGGAGAACGCTATCAGAGGCTGTCATCGTCTCCAGGGCTGCAGAGAAACATTATCATTTCCATCCCTCAGCACACGTCCCATTAAGAGCTACTTTGCATGTAGTTTCAGTAAAGTCCCCCAAGGGAGACTATAACTCTTTTTTTGTGTTTTCCTCTTTCACTCAGTCACACTCTCTTCTTTCTTTTTGCAGTGGTGCGGACGACCTGTTGCCCATCCTGTCCTTTGTAGCTCTGCGGTGCCAGTGTCCTCAGCTGGTGTCTGAATGTGCTGCTCTGGAGGAATTTATTCATGAGGGGTGAGTCATCATGATGGAAAGAGATGGTGACTGAAACCACCATTTTCCAGGAATGTCCACCTGCATCATATTCTTCCCCTATGTCTGTCAGCTCACACAATACTGATCGCAGTGCCGATTTTGATTGTTTGCAAGAATTCAGTACACATCCGTATTTGCTAGTTTCACATTTCTTATCTTAAGTTTTTTAAGCCTAAATATAGATCTGGATCTAACTGGAAAATTCAGTATTATTTAGGCTTTAGTATTTATTTATATTTGGCATCGCAGGTCAACACCACAATGTACATAGTTAAACCAGATATTAACTTTTTCTGGCGTGGATGGGTGCACACTTAGTGTGGCAACAAGACCCAATATTTCCACTAAGGCAGAATATGTGTTGGCAAATATTAAGATGACAGCAAAGTAGGAGACTTTGGGAAGGCTGGTGGTCTTGCGTGTGAATTCAGACCACACCCAAGAGGTATGCTCATGGCCATAAAAACACTGGGTTGTTAAAGCCAGCTGGTCAGATTAGCTGTGGCCAAGGAGTGTCAAGATATTCGGGATGTGGGTTTTTTTTCCCCCTCTATAAAATTCCAAATTAACTCATACTTTATGTTTATGTGGTTTATGGGGTTGGAAGGCTTCTAGTGAAAGGAGAGGCGGAACCAGCACAGGCCATAAGGCTGTGACAAGGTTGTGTGATTAGTCTGATACTGGTGCTAATTTGTGCAGCTGTCAAAGGATGAGTATTGGCCAAAAAAAAAAGCCAGTCCAGTTTGGATCCATGTTATTGCTTCCAAAACACAGCTGAGCTATAGCAGCGTTTCCCACACATACCAATATACTTGGGCAGGCCGCTCAACTATATTTGGGCACACTTTAATCTGTTCAAGAGAACATCATCCCTTATTAATTAACTAGAGGACCATTTCCTCTCGCTCCACCACACCTGTAAAGTACTTATTTGCAGCTTAAAATGTCACACAGCAGGTCAGATCACCTTTTGGTAATGTTTAACCCACGATTGATGCCAGGACAAATAACACGTCACACAGTTTAATGTCAGCACTACTGTTTATTTTATTTTGTCTGTTATTTAGTCTGTATGTACTTTACGTTGACTTGGCTTAGTTTATTGGACATACCTGCTAAAAGTAGGTAATTTATTCCAGCAGTACAATAAATCGTCACTTTATGAAGGTGCTGATGTTTTGAGGAGTTGATAAAGCTCCTGTTCGATCGTTGTGGAAGATACTGCGTCATACAAAGTGCTCTTTCTATTCTTATCGCATAGCTTCATTACTGCAGTGGTAGAAAACAATTGCGTTCAAACTCCTGTTAGAATGCAACTCCGCCAAGGGAGGGGTGGCACGTCGATGTACCTAACGTATGTTGATATATCCTAAATAGTAAGCAAAGACCAGTTTATACTTCTTCGTCGTTTGCGCAGACTAGGGAATTAATGGTAACCATAAGCAACAGAGGCCGATGGCAACGGCGATGTGTGTCACCCAACCTGATCGGATAATGATGGGGGTCCGATCGAAATGGGAATAGAACCAGAATGAAGATGAAGGGAAAGTAGAACAAAAAACGGAACCGTTCATATTTGTCTAGATGTTCACACTGAATAATATAACTGATTTATATATGTTTCATATATTCTGTTGTTGTCCTGCTGCTTCGTTCAGTCTTTAGTGTTTCATTTAAAAAAGGTAAATAAGTCTGGGTTTGATAGCAAACTATACTTCACAGGGGACAGAGGTATTAGTTTATGATAATTAATATAGTTCCATTTTGGTCTTTGAAATGACCCGTCCTGGTATCCATGAAAATATTCATAGAACGACAACAAAGGACTGGGCATGTTAGTTCTCTGTCTATCAAATACATCACAGAGGTCTGGACAAAGTTCATCAGGTCCATTCTATCCTTGAAATCTGCATTTGCCTTTACAGCCACAGACGCTCCGTGTTGTGACTCACAGAACATTCCTTCATTTTCAGCTAATTGCGCGTGTAAAACGCATACCGCCCTCTTGTGGACAGGTAGGTCTGAATGTATCCCAGCGTAGGTCTGCATCGCCAGTTATGTGTACCGATTGAGAAGTATATACCAGCCTTAAGATGGCTGTGCCTAGTGACGGCATGGAGTCTCCTTATAAGCAAGCAGCTTTTCCATTTACTTTGCTGTTGAATTGCTAAATGTAGCTTGCATTTATTTATTGTATTTTTATTTTTTAAGTTTAGCCTGAACCCAACTCAGTAGCTTTGGACACCACAGCCTCCAAAACATCAGACAGGTGAATCAGCCTAATATCAAACTGTTGGGGGAAGAAATGTGAGTTGATGAATTACAACACCAGTAGTTTGAAGGCTATCAGCAGTTGTTGTTCTTGGAAGAAATGGGCATTGAGGGGAAGTTGTAGCATAATCCGCAACCATCACCACCTTAGAATGAGATTTATCACACTTGGCATGCACAATAAAACAAATGCCAGTTTGGGAAGCGCCAGGTAAAAGTCTTTATAGATGGTAAACTGCTTACGTATGTTTGTGTGAGAGAGATTTGAAAAAGATGAGCAGAGTGCAAGAAAGCGTGTGAGATTGGGAACAAAGGAATCCTGAGCCAAGTTCTAACTTGGTCTTTGAAAGAAAATCTCTACTTTTCCACCACCAAGGTCTTACAGACCCACGTCACCCCGAACGTTCGCCTAGGACCAGATTAGACACGAGAGAAGCCCCAGTTGAAGCTAGTCAAATAACCGCTAACTTGTCTGAACGTTAGCTCTAGGAGTTATGCACGCGTGAGTGCTATGCCCAGAAGTCAGTAGTACCTCTAGATGGAACAGATGTGGCGTTCCTCGTGATCTATTGCAACCGTACTCCTGGTGTGAGATTTGTCAGCTGATCCCTGCGGGTGTGTTTACATGGACTGAAGTAACCAGGCTACAGTCGGCTTCTTAAGTTTTCTTAAACGTTCCTGTTGACGTGTCAGTTGTTTCCAAAATTGCGGTAGGGAGTTACCGGAAACCTGGTTTTCCCAGGTAGATTTTTGTTGGGGAATGCTGATTTTTACATATGAGGGACTAAGTTTCTAATTGGCTTTTGTGAACTGCGCATATATTTAACAAAAGGCTGCAGACAGGAACACGCAGCTGAATGAATGATGCCTGAAGTCTGACAGATTTTAATTATTGCTTTGTAGAAGTATAAATAAGTTGCTTTCCCCATGGATGCTTGAAATTCAAACCGTTGCCGTTGTGAATCCCCTGCGTTTGTCTCCCCCTTTTTCCCTTTCCTTTCTTCCAACACTTATCAGCGTTAGACTTTGACAGTAAAGACCCAGTTTTCTCTTCTTTAAATAAGCGAGGAGTGCAGTTTACGACTTGCATTAAAACCTGATCAATTGTAGATTATACTTAACAAAAGAAATGTTAAAAGAACTTTTCCTTTACAGTCATTTGTCGTTCTTTGCAGAGACCTTTTTCTTGCTCCTTGCGTGTTGTTACAGCTACATGTGCATCACGTCCCAGATCAGTGTGATCATTCAGAAGCCCAAAAAATCCCTTTCTGTTTGGCTTTTCGCAAACTCCATGCAATCAGATTATTTTGGTAGTAGTAGTAAGTTTATTCAGTATTATTCCTTAATAACTGACAGACGTCGGTGATATTTTGAGGCTGTAGAAGATGCTACTAAACCAGACGAGCGTGCATGTCTGACAGATATGCTGCTCAGAGTGAAGACTCTGACCTCCGTTGGCTGTGTGACATCTCGTTGGTCAGCAGCACAGCTGTCCAGGTGCTGACAGGAGAACAGGCAGACCACCGCTCTGTGTAGGCTCAGCATTAGGCTTTTTCATCTTTGTTGATAAAATTGTTCTAAAATAGACACAAATCTGTTTTGTGAGACCAGCTAAAGATGTCACAAACCTCACCCGCGAATGTTTTCTGTGGTTTGAACCTGTAGTGTTACAACAGCCTATTCATCCGTGTTCTGAGTTTCCAGTTCCAAGGCTTTTTTCCCCTGTTGCTTTTGTTAAATAAGCTTGCATTAAAATGTTTACTCCTTACTATTCATAAGGATGTGTAAATATAGTGTGTTACTAACATTTGATCACTTCTTTTCTCTTCACATGTCGTCATTGCTTGCAGTGCAGTGAGTCCAGACTGGACTTGCTCTCCAGCCTTTCTCGCTCACTCGTCTGCCGCCTCCTACTTTTACCTCTTCTCGTTTTTCCAAAGCTCACCCTCCACCTGTGCTTCTTATCCATCTTCACCCTTTTTTATGCACATGCAGCAGCTTTGGAAGTGGAAGAAAACTGCATCTCTCTAACCTACTAAACACTGTGGTTCCCAAATGCTCAAATGTTTAGTCCTTTGCATACTATGGGAAAATGCCGGTTTCATACTTTTGGGAAAACAAATTAATCTAAATAAACCGAGACAACTGGGTCAGTCATACCAGCTCTTTCAGTTTTATTGTCTAAACTTTAATCTTATTTCATCTAATGCTTGCTTCTCTCTTTCAGCTACTTGATAGGAGAGGAAGGCTATTGTCTGACCTCTATGCAGAGTGCCTTGGCATATGTCGAGTCGCTGCACACGGGAGAAGCTCGTCTCCCTGCAGAGACACTCATATAAAAAAGGTAAGTTTAACCAGAACACTGAGAAATGTTTTAAATATAGAATTAAACAGAATCATCTGTTTGGAGCTTTAGCAAACTCTAAATCCAAATATTTCTTGCAGTGGAAAGACATTTTTAGGGGTTTGTTACCGTTGTTTGGTTTCCATTCAACCATCGTACAAATTACTAAATTAAAAGATTAACACAAAACCTCAAATCAAAGAATTGTGGAAGCAAATGCTGGTCTCATGTGTCTGAACAGATGTTTGGTTTTATCTGCTGCATTTATGATGTTGTAGTATTGTTACTTAGGCAGAGAGTCTGACGTTGGCCATCAGCCACCTACCTATCAGAAGCATGTAGATGTCGGTTTAGGAAGCATCACTCTAATAATGTTATCTGATGGTTCACAGTAGCTTCTCCTCTTAAGCCCATCACATTCAACAGTATGTTAGTAGAATCTTTAAAGTCCAGCATCTCAATGGGTCACAGTTTTGTAGAGCAGTGAAAATCAATAACCAAAAGTAAAATAATCTTTTGATTAACTAGACGCAAAGTAACACAGATCCAATGAGCAAGTGGACTAAAATGAACGTTTGGATCAAACGACAGACTAAAGTAGTAAAGGAGTTACTGCATTTGTTTGGACCATCCACCAAAAAAAACAGGTTAACCCATGTTTCTCTTTGCTTTGCTGCTTTTTGAAAACTCGATGAATCTTGCCTCATGGATCTAAACATAACAACAGACTGAATTATGAAGGTCACTGTTTGAAGAGAAATGAGGTAGGAATAAATGGAGTGAAGTAGACGGAGACTGATGCATTACACCGGGGGTTGACTGTCAACGAATTCCTCGTCTGGTGCCCAAGGTGATGTGTCCACACGGCTACTCAGCAGGACGGGGTGCGATGACACTGTGTGTTATAAAGGGTGACACTCTTAACCGTCACTCCCCGAAACTCCCAGTGACACAATGATTCCACTGCAGCCAAACATTGAGCGTTGCAGTTCACTGGCACCGCACAGCTGAGAGCTGGGAGTATTCCCATGTTCTCGGCTTTAATCAGGCTTTGATTTGTAGAAAACCTAAAGCACAAAGTCGGTTTTTTTCATTAACACACCTGCTCATTTAGAATTAGTTTTAAACAAGTCTGTGCTGCATCATCCCTGTGTTCAACAACTGGGAGCAATCGCTTCAAGTTTAAGAGCTGAATACACTTTAGATTTTTATCCTTGTTTTCAGGGGCTGGCAGGTCTAACTGCCGTTTTTCATTTGTAGATTAACAGGTTAAACAGATGAGGAGGTTGATTATCTGTCTTCAAAAGTGACGTTGTGCTCGGCAACATACAGTAATTGGAAACAATATTTGGCCGCCGTCAGCTGTGCAGTAGCTTCCCCTGCACTGTTTTTTATATATCTAATGAAGGAAAGAAAACTTTGAACTTTTCTTAACTCATTTTCGGGTTCAGTCATGTTTCAAGATTAGCACCCTATTTTTTTCTAAATGCCAAAAAAAAGAAACCAGAGGATTTTTTTCATTAACATAATATTTAATGTATCAGAAATCGTTCAAAGAATTTTTTTTATTTATCATGAGCATGCAACTTAATTTTCATTACTTTGTTATAACTGTTTATATAGCAGCTCCTCGGCCGACGATAACGGAACATTTGTGCCGTGTGAATGTGCGAGATGTTGTGGCAGATTCAGGGTTCGGTTTGCACGTCCCCAACTCTGAGCTCTGACTTTCCCTGTATAATGTAACCGACCAGAACTCCTTCTTCCCGTGTCAGTGTTTGCTGTCTCCAACATATCAACTTTAGGAACAAATATTAATTTTCTGCCTATTGTCATGAGATATTCAGATGGTAATCACTTCACCCATAACAATAATTCAGTATTGGTTTTTGTGTGCACAGATTTTTTTTTCTACTCCAATGAACCTCAGACCCTTCTGACTTTTGGTTCTCTGGAATGCTTGGGTATTAAATGTCTTTAATACCTACGCTTGGTGCCGTCTTTTCATGTTCTATTGCCAGGCCTATAGTTTATTTTAAAAAAGCCCGATGCAGCTTCATGTTAAATGTGTTATTTTTTAAATGCATTTCTTGAGCAATAAAGTATTCTATCTTGTGTTGTAGGCTGCCACAGACCTTGACAGTCCATTTGTCATTTCCCGCTGCACTACAGAGAGAAACAGTTGGGCTGTTGTGTTCAGATGCATGTTCCAAACGGAGACTTTTCCACTACATCTACCCAAAGGACTTGGTTTTCCTCGCTTTCCAGCAGAGGACTGAGTGAGTCCTTTCTAACCAGTCGGGCTCCTATAATGTTTTTTTTTTTTTTTTCAAACTGTAAAGCTTTAACTGTCTCTGGATTGTTAAGGCATGGACCCTGTGGTCTGATTATGTCTGTGCTCACAGGGGAAAAATCTGCTAATGGTTTACCAATGTATAATAGTTCTCCCCTTCATTCAGGAAATAAATGACCTGTGGGAACGGAAGAAAAGAAGTGCTACTGAAGTTTTGTATTAAAACCTTATTTTAGGTCAAAGATGTTTTAGACTAATACTGCAGCAAAACAATTTATTTAATCCATGTAACCTGTGGCTTGTCTAGTGGTTTACAAAAGACGTGCAAATGTGTAAATGACAGTGTGTGTGTGTGCATGCGATTGTTGGCAAAATTCATCTCCAGACATTAAGCATGTAAGAATATATGCACTTTGGGTGACGAACACTGGATGTTTTAGTTGAACTCTTTGCAGATAGGATGGGTCTACTAAACCGAGTGATTGTCAGAGACGACAAGGACACTGACACACTGGAGGATCACAGGAAAACTGGGTGGACGGTCTGGTTGGAGCATGTCCTCCATGTCAGGTTCGGTTTTCTTCACTGTAGGTAGGGACACTGACTCCTCTTCACGGTGTGTTTTGAAATCACAAGCCAAGACACAGGCGCTGCAGTTACATGGCTTTTACCTAGGTGTGAGGTTTTGTGATGTTTTCAATATGCAACAATTAAGCAGTTTTTGCCTCCTTGTCGTTATACATGCGTTGATATTTTTATCTTGAATTATTTTTATTGCCAAGGTCTTCATCAAACTTTCCAGAGGAAAACTTAAAGTTAACCTCAGTATAAAGTCCACTTTATACATTCAGTCTATTTCCCAGTTGCACTCACAGGATGGGAGCCAAATACCAGCCTGTAAATTTGTGTAGATCAAACAGGGCTTAAAAAATATCGCATGCATGAAATTGTGTTCGCCTGGTCTTTAAAAACCATCTTTAACGGAGTGACCGTTTTCTAAAGATGTTTTATTCAATTTTTAAATATTTCATGTAAATTCGTCACTTCCAGGCAATGGTTTACATTTCTTTAACCCCCGTTAACAAATATTCAATTCCCACATCTGACAATGACCTTGGACAACAATATGTCTTCAGACAGCAGGTGTTAGAAAGAAAATGAAATCAGTTGCTCCAGGAAGACTGAAAACTGTTTGTGGCGGACGCCTTCACCGATGAAGAGCTTCCTTCTTTTGGATCTACTTCTGATGGTGCATGAAAACGTCTTTAACGTCCCTCTGATTTCTCTATATTAGAATAATTCTCTACTTGCAGCTGAAAAACTCCTCCATCACTTGGACCAACGTTTCATTCAGGTTATTTTATGTCGTTGCTCACTCACTGGATTTCTAATCCTGGTCCACATGCTTTTCCAGAGCTCGTCTGAACTCGTAATGATGGGGGGAAAAAAACTCCCAGGTGTTTTGATTTTTAATTTTTCAGCTGGAAGCAGATAAATATTTTAAATACAGGGAGGTACGAGGGCATTTAAAAGGATCAATGTACATTTACACCCGAAACTTAAAGCCACAGAAAGACGGTTACAATTGGGGAAGTCGCAGACTGTCCAACAGGGTCTGTTCTCAGGTCACGACTAGACTGAAGAGATTAGTTTTATAAAACGTCATTTTATTTTGTTTGCGAGTCTTCACTTACATTTCAAACATGTTTTATGCTGTATGGGTCCAAAAGATGTGAAAAGATGTCTTAAGAATTGTTCCAATAACACCAAAAACAGCTCCACTTTTATGAAATAAATGTTTGTCTTAATAAAAGTGTCAGGATGCTGTGCTATTTTGTAAAGTGGTTTAATCCACTCGTTTATGATGGATTTGTCATTCATTGCTTTTGAGAACCGAATGTGAATGTTATTTATCAGTTTTATTGTGAAAGCTTGGCTACACGACACTCAGATGGAATGTGTGTTTGAGAGATGTGTCAATAAAGAGAACGGAGAAATATGGAAATTGTGTTGTGGACAATATCTGACTTCCCCCTGGTTCCTGTGTCTACTTCTGTGTACTCGAGCCGCACAGCAGCTCGTCACACACACGAGACTGAGTCAATGTGTAGATGAGAAGCAGTGTTTCAGACTGTAGCAGACTTTCACACCCAATTTGGAAAACTCAAAATCCACTTCTATTTGTTATTGTGGACTGTCCTCCAGTCCCTTATTCTGAATTTTTGACTGAATTCTCAGATTTTCTAGCCGACTTAGTGCTTAGTGCAGATAAAGTCGTCATAGTGGGTGATTTTAACATTCATGTAGATGCTGACAGTAACTCCCTCAACACGGCATTTACTTCATTATTAGATTCAATTGGTTTCTCTCAAAATGTAAAAGAACCCACTCATTGTTTTAGTCACACCCTAGACCTTGTCCTTACATACAGCATTGAAATTGATAAACTAACAGTATTTCCTCATAATTCTGTTCTCTCTGACCATTTTCTAATAACATTTGAATTTAATTTAATGGACTACACAGCAGCTAGAAAAAAGTTTTGCTTCAGTAGGTGTTTATCTGAAAACACTGAACAAATTTAAGGAAATGATCCTTCATCATTTACTTCAACATGTACCGATATAACTGAGAGTAGCCTCATTAACTGTACTCCTGTACAAGTTGATTACCTTACTGATAATTATGCAGCATCTTTACGTTCCATACTTGATAGTGTTGCCCCTCTAAAAAAGAAGGCAGTAATTCTGAACAGGCGATCTCCATGGTATAGCTCACAAACCCGCAATTTAAAGCAGGCGTCACGAAGACTAGAAAGGAAGTGGCGTTCCACTCATTCACAAGAATCACGCTTAGCCTGGAAAAAGAGTTTATACTTATACAAATTAGCACTCTGTAAAGCCAGAACAGCTTATTATTCATCACTAATAGAGGAAAACAAGAACAACCCCCGGTTTCTTTTCAGCACTGTAGCCAGGCTGACTAAGAGCCATAGTTCAGTTAAGACTAGTTTTCCCTCAACGCTTATCAGCAATGACTTCATGACCTTCTTCACAAACAAAATCATAGCTATTAGAAATAAAATTCACCAGACCCTCCCCACAAATACAACAGAATTAGAATCATCAGTAAGTCCTCAGTCCCTTTTAGACTGCTTTGTGCCCATAGACCTTGCTGAGTTAACTTCAACTATTATGGCATCTAAACCAACAACATGTCTGCTAGACCCTATTCCAGTTAGACTGCTCAAAGACGCTCTACCCTTATTAGAGACATTTGTATTAGATATCATTAATCTATCTTTACAAAGAGGATATGTACCAAAGGCCTATAAGGTAGCTGTAATCAATCCTCTACTTAAAAAACCTAGTCTGGATCCAGATGTCTTAGCCAATTACAGACCAATATCCAATCTCCCTTTTATTTCTAAAATACTTGAAAAAGTAGTTGTAAAGCAATTATGTGACCACCTGTGCAGAAACGACTTGTTTGAAGAATTTCAGTCAGGATTTAGAGTTCATCATAGCACAGAAACCGCACTGATTAAAGTCACCAACGATCTTCTGGCTTCAGATAACGGACTTGTCTCTATACTAGTTCTGCTAGATCTTAGTGCTGCATTTGACACCATTGATCACAGAATATTATTACAGAGACTAGAACATGTTATTGGAATTAAAGGAACAGCACTAAATTGGTTTAAATCGTATCTATCAAATAGATTCCAATTTGTTCATGTTAATGATGAATCTTCAACATACACAAAAGTTAGTTATGGAATTCCACAAGGCTCTGTGTTAGGACCAATACTTCTTACTCTATATATGTCTCCCCTTGGCAACATTATTAGAAAACACTCTGTAAATTTTCACTGCTACGCTGATGACACGCAGTTATATCTATCTATGAAACCTGATGAAACAAATAAATTAATCAAACTACAAGCATGTCTAAAAGACATAAGGGACTGGATGACGTATAATTTCCTTCTTCTAAACTCAGATAAAACTGAAGTTATTGTATTTGAGCCTAAAAATCTCAGAAATATATTGTCCAACCATATCACTACTTTAGATGACATAACTCTTGCCCCCAGTAGTACTGCAAGGAATCTTGGAGTCATTTTTGACCAGGATTTGTCATTTACCTCACACATAAAACAAATCTCTAGAACAGCCTTCTTCCACCTACGGAACATTGACAAAATTAGGAGCATCCTGTCTCAAAGTGATGCTGAAAAACTGGTCCATGCATTAGTTACTTCTAGATTGGACTACTGTAATTCTCTACTTTCAGGCTGCCCAAGTAACTCTCTAAATGTCTTCAATTAGTCCAAAGTGCTGCAGCAAGATTACTGACTGGGATTGGTAAGAGAGATCATATTTCACCTTCATTAGCTTCTCTCCATTGGCTTCCAATTAAATGCAGAATAGAATTTAAAACCCTTCTTCTTACCTATAAAGCCCAGTCAAGCTCCATCATTTAAAAGATCTCCTAGTACCAGATCATCCTACTAATAGACCACTTCACTGGTCCCAAAATGCAGGCCTACTTATGGTTCCCAGAATTTCCAAAAATAGAATGGGAGGCAGAGCTTTTAGCTATCAAGCTCCTCTCCTGTGGCACCAGCTCCCAGTCCAGATTCAGGAAGCAGACACCCTCCCTATTTTTAAGACTAGGCTCAAAACCTTCCTTTTTGATAAAGCTTATAGTTGGTTATAGTCATGCTGCTATAGGCTTAGACTGCTGGGGGACTCTGCACTGAGCCACTTCCTCTTCTCTTCATTCTCTCCTCTCACCCCAAATCTATATTGTCACCACTGTATGACATTAACTCTGTGTCTTCTTTGTCCCTCTCTGTCCCCCCTCTCTCTTTCCCTGTCTTCAGGTGTCCCCGGATTTGGCGCTGTGTGTCCTCCAGTGTGCAGCTACTGGTCCTATTAACCTGCTCAATGTTTTGTTGCTGCTTTTGTTGCTCTGTTCTTTTCTCTCTCCACTTTCCACTCAGCCCAACCGGTCAAGGCAGATGTCCGTCCACCCTGAGCCTGGTTCTGCTGCAGGTTTCTTCCGTTAAAGGGAGTTTTTCCTCTCCACTGTTGCCTATGGCTGCTCAAGGGGGATTTGTTGGGTTTTCTCTACATGTTTGTATAGTCTTGACTTTATTATGTAAAGTGCCCTGAGATGACCTTGTTGTAAATTGGCGACATATAAATAAAGTTGAAAGTTGAAAGTTGAAGTGTAAAGAGCTTTGAGGACCAACAGGTAGAAAAGTGACATATAAGTGCAGAACATTTACCATTTAGTTTACGACGTTGGTCCCGCCTCCTCTAAAAAGGTCGAGGCAGCTTCAGTGATGGACAGTTGATGAATGTCGTGAACATGGTGTGATTTCTTCCTGGGTCTTCTGCAGAACTTTCCAAAGGTCTGCTGCGCTGGTTGGCCAGTGTTCCCGAACCCGGGTTGGGTTCAGATCAGGAGACTGAGCTGGTCACTGAGAGTAATGCAGCAGCTACTTTTCCAAATAAATCTTTCACAAGCAGGGAGGATGCTCAGGGTCATTGTGAAGCTGCAAAACGACGGTGCCTCTTCAGTCTGGACTGGTCTCCATCCTGGTGCAGATGCTTTTCACATGATGCAAATCACCCACTCAATCGCCAAATCATCTACCGACTTTTATGTTTGCATCGCCATGTTTCATGGATGGTGTTAGGTCATTTTTTGTGTGTGTTTTACATCTGCTTTGTCGGATCCCAACACTTACTTTTACTCATCAGTCCACCAGACCAGCCCCAGGTACTTGTCTTCTTGGACCGATGTCCACTTGAGTCTTTCACTGCATCTTCTGGCCTGAATGGATCCAGTTGCAGCACGTTTCTGGACACAACAGGGTACGTCTTTTCTTTTTTCTTTTTTGAAACTGCACCTGCCAACAGGTAGTTTGGCCCAGCGAACTGCTCCAGCTGTCCTAGGTTCAAAGGGGGGGTCGACCACAATCCAATGAGCCTTAAGTACGACCCAGTACCCAAAGGCTTGGCTACAGCGTTTACCTTTCTCGTGCTTGGGTGTTAAAGAGGGTGAATTGCTGATCCGCAAGATTGAATATGTGTGATGCTAATCACAGGAATCGGACTGAAATATCAGTGTAATCCGTTTATGTGCAACCAAATCTGATGAACAAATCTGCCTGGGCCATTTTCCATAAAAATGAAAAGCACATTTTCAAGTTCTTTCACCCCAAATCTTTGCTGCATTTATTAAATGCTGTTCGCCGCTACATTGAAGAATGCACAAGATTTCCTGCACTTGGGGGGATTTGCCAAGCTGCAATACACTGATGAAGATTTTATTGTCCAACGACTCAAACTAGAAGCAAAGCAGTTTAGTACTTGGAATCGATACTCAAACGTAAGTTCGACTGTGCGTCTAGCCAAACGTAGTGTTAAGAAATCCCGAAGTTTGTACATACCATAAATAAGCTGAAATTCTGAATTTCCTTTTTATATTTACCTAATGCCAAATGTCTTCAGTGTACAGCAAAAACACAGGACGTAGCCTCGTGTAGAAGTGATGGAGCATTTAAATAAAGGAGAACTGCAGTCCTCAGCTCTTCAAATGCAACACTGGACCAGAACTGACCCGCCAGAGGTTCGGGCGACTGCGGCGATGATGCCTGAAGGAGCAGGGGCTGTGATGGGCACATGGCTGAATAGCAGCAGAAGCCTGTGAACATGAAGAAAAAACACGTCATTCTAAATCAGTCACAACAGCACCAGAAGCCACTACAGCCCCACCCAGCACGCCCCCCCCCCCCTCCGCTCACTTTCCCTTTCTCCCTAAGAATGTCCTTGTTTTGGTGCGTTCCGTTTCTCTCCTAACTGCAGCTGCATTTGCAGAGATCGGGTGGGTCGGATCGTGGCCTCCTGTGTCCGTTTTTAGTTATGTCACTATATAATTACATTATACAGCTTAACATGGTCTTGATTCCCGCCTGTTAATATTCTACATAGTGTTGGACGGTGGAATCCTCTGTGGTCAAAGGTTAAGGAAAGAGGGAAACACTTCAGGAAATGTCTTATTTGATTTCCTGAGCCCTAATGGAGCGACTCAATGCCTGTACGCAGGGGAAACGCTTTAACTGCCCAGTGTCTCTCTAATCAACACATTAAACCTTGTTTGCCTGTCGGGTCGTAAGAGTCTGGCGTCGCCACTTTGTTTGGTACAAATGAAACTAATCGGATACGATGTGGTAATTAGCGAGGCCTGTTTGTTGTCTGCTGGCGCCATTTTTAACTGAACGAAACGAGCATTAACATTTCTCACGTCTCACTTTTCTTTAGTCTTTGTTGAAGATTGTAAGTTCCATTTATCGAGTAATGTGCCGCTTGACGTACTTGTGTTTCTATTTTGGAACTTTTATTCTGAGGGAAATCTTTGCTTTTATTCTACTACATTTGTTTCACAGCTTTCATTACTTTGTACACATGTAGGTTTATCCCCCAAAAATCAGATGTTTCTTTCATAATACATCAGCATCTGTTAATAACTGATGTATTTTTTAACCTTGAGTTTTTATTATGCTTATTTTCTTGAACATATCTGGACTAGTCGTGTACATTTGTTTTATTAATAGAGTTTGTTTCAGCCTGTTTCAACCTGGATCGGCTCACTCATCTGTGCCATTGACCTCTTGTTGTCCAAACGACACAGGCTTCACCGCGTGACACACGTCTTCGTTCCAAAACACATTCAAAACTAATGTCCCTTCTCTGATTCCCCATAATTCCACTGGAGAATCTCGTGCTTGTGCTGTTGACTGGCTGCTGTGCGAAGTTATGGAGACTCACAGCAATTGGAGCAACATGTTTCTCATGCAGTAGAGTCTGGCTGGTGTGTTCCTAATCATTCTTGACAACAACAGAGTGGTGGATGGAGAAAATGGGGGTGATAAGACTCTTTCGAATCCCTGCTTTTAGGAGACAAGTTGTTTGTCATTAAGATTTACAGTGTGAAATGTAGGAGCTGCAAAATATGCAACGTTGTGTGTTCTGAGTTGAAATAACAATTAAGTTTACGTCCATCCTGTGCATCCTGCTTCGATGGGCACACACACACGCACTTAGATTAATTTCTTCACTAACCGGCATCATGTCCTCACAAGCGAAGCACCACACACACGTGTTGAGACGCACAGTGTGTGTTTGAGCAGCAGCTTCTGATACTGAGCATGTGTCTGATTTCGCCCCGTTTAGCCCTCGTTAGCTCACTTTCTGTGAATTCTTCGTGTCCCTCTCAGCTGTAACTCACATAATCAGCCAAGGATCTCACCACCATGTCACCTGCCTCACCCACAAATAATGGTAATGGTAAATTAATAATACTCATTTATTTCGGTGAATGAGCGCCTACTTTTCCCTCTGGCAGACACGGCAGAACAAAGAAGTGTGGATTTGCATGTGCTGTTTTTAAAGGGCAACTTCACCAATTTTCAACCTGCTTTTTGTGGCGTCAGTTCCGGCTGTAAATGTGCATTCATGCGTTTGTGCTTCCCTCTAACTTCCCAATATTAAAATATTTCTCGGCATTAGGAGTTCAGATGACGTCACCTGGAGGAACTGTAGAAAAAGCAGGTTCGGCATGATTGCAAACTTCATACAAGATGACATCATCTGAATTAAGGCTCCTCCAAGTGATGTCACCTGGAAGCATTTTCCGGCTAGCAGCAGAGAGATATTTTCTACAGGGAGGTCAGAGGGAAGTTAAATTGCATTTATTTAAATGTTCTACCCAAAGTAGAAGCAAAAGAAGTAAGTTCAACGTCAGTGATGGCGCCAACACACACACACACACACACACACACGTCTGTAGAAGTCCGACCTTTAAGATCGATGTTGGAACAAATGATCTTATTTACTTTTTGTCCTGACATGTATTTGCGTCCTGATTAGAGAAACCAGTGCTGCCTTGTGCAAACGTGGCTCTTGTCACACTTTGGCCCCACAACACTTGACAAATACCACATTTTGAAGCAATTACTTTTGAATTGAGTTGCTCTGTGGGACGTTCTGGCACACGTCTGTGTTTACTGGCGTGTTTCACCGCAGCGTCTGTGATTGCGTGGTGGGACACACCCTGGTGGAGTTAGCGTGACTTGAGAGCTCTGACTCTGCCTCCCTGACCTCAGAACTGGCTGCCGATGTGACACGAGTCTCTGGGGTGATTGAGTCTATATCAGTCACGTTTAAAGCAACCAGCTGGTATCACACGCTGTATACACACCGTTCATGGGCCAGTCCGCCTGTCCCCATTTACTAAGATGCAGGGTAAGAGATGATGTGTCACCAGGGGCCGAACACAGTCTGTCAATCAAACTGTTTGACTGTGTCTTATGGTGTCGCCCGGCGTGTCACTGTGTGTTTGATGAACTCTCTCGTGCATGTCTGAGCACCAAGGACGCGGTTTTTCCATCTGCCTATAAATTGTATTCCCTCTCGTCCCGGCCCCCCCAGTTTATAATCAGAAGCAGTAGAGTCATGTGGCGCTCCCCGCTCGCTGTTGAGCGGTTCTTCCTCCCCCGTCGTTGTAAGAATAGTCTGTTGTTTGATCAGGTTCAGGGCAGAGCAATCAGCTGAGGTCTCCATCCGTTTTCACATGCTCAGCGTTCAATCGCTGTCAGTTTCACCACAATCTTCCCGCCTGCACGCTAGTTTGAAAAATGAAATGCAGGGTCTGGTTGGTTCGCCAGGATCTCGGTGTCAGTATTTTTTATTGACAGCTTCAACAAGAGGTGGACTGGACATATTCCGGGAGGCTGTACACACAGTGACAATATTCACACGCTGACAGGCCGATATTCACCATATTCATCACATTAGTTTTGTGTGGTGTTGTGCTCACAGCTGCTAATTTGTACTAAAGTGCTGCTGAGGCTGATGGATTGAGCTGATTTAAGCTGATGACGACGCTACATAAATCCAAAGATCAGCAGCAAGTGAACGGTGAAGCAAACATGTGCAAAAGGTATTTTACTCATCAACAAAACTGTGGTGGAGATATTTTACAGGTGAAACCTTTAACTGGCATCATCCGGCTGCCTTGGATTTATCAGGCCAGGCCAGAAACGTGATGAATCACTCGACTTCATGTAATTGTTGAGGTATATTTCTGTCTAGACTGAAGTAGGGGACCGACAGACAAGCAGGCATCTCTACACGGGTGCTGCTAGTGCATCTAAACCAAGTGACCCTCGGTGAGCTGGGCGTCGTCGGGAAGATTTTGGCCTCGTTTTCCCTCGTGAACAAAAGCCAGGTTTCTTCTCCTGTTCGAAAGGGGTGAGTCATCATCTGAAAGTGAACATGTCAGTGTGTGTGGGTGTGTTTGGCCGAGAGGGAGGGAGGGAGGGAGGAGAGATGAAGAGGAACGGGGGCCCAGTGGCTTCTCCAATCACGATTTGGCCTAATTGAGCTGTCAGCCGACAAGCCTACAACAAAGAGCCCCAACCTAAGTGCTGCTGCTCTCGCGTTCCCTCTTTTGTCTTGTTCGGTCAGCAGCCACATGCAACACAAATGTGCATCTCTAATGACATGACAAATGTACGTTCTCGCTACGGCGGCACGTACACATTAACCGTGTCCAACGTAACAAAGAGGCCGTTAAAACGAGAGCGTACACACGGTCATCTAAGAGACGTGCTGCCCCAAATAAAGAGCGGCAGCTAAAGGGGCACGGGGGGGTAAATGTGTCAAACGTGCCCCAAAAATCAACCTACATGTTCACTGACTGCATTAATTTTATGTTGGCGCTTCATTGACGCATGTAAATACATTTTCTCGCATTCTGCAATAAACCAAACAAACGCAGAGACGTACTGGAGGATGCACATAGTTTATTGGTATTTGAAAGTGAAACACTGCACATTCAAGCTTGAACTAACCTAATCAGAGCTCTACAAAGAGGCTAAAATGGGTGAAGCCATGCGGTGAAAGCTTTGTAGGTAATGGGGCAGGTTCTGGGGTCCGTAGTGCCGAGCCAATGTCTCCTAAATGCATCTGTACGCGGCCAACACAGGGCTTGTTAGATGGTCAGCATTTTGCCATGAACGCCAGACTGTACGAAATGATTAATATTAGTTTGTTTCCAACAGACTGAACCCCGGAATTAACTAATCCTTTCTGCTTTTACATCAATTCTCCAACATTTCACGGTCTCAAATGACAGGCCCTGGATATCTCAGGTTCTTAACTGGTTAACCTTTTCGCTTTAGAAAGAATCCAGTCTGCAGCAAGTTCTCAAGTCAAAGTCCTGAACCCCTGAGGTTACTAGTTTATCAATCTGTATTACTTGCATGAATTCCTGCTGGCTGGCCGTCCTCAGCCTCACTTTGCGTTGGCACATTGCTACTTTTCTCAGCAGTTACAACCACCTGTCAATCAATGGAGTAATATCAATGTTTGTCCATGTGCAAACACGCGTACATAAGTTTTCTGGTGCTACGGAACAAAACTGGTATATATCGCCCCACTAGTGGTCAAAAACTCCTCATAGTACATTTAATTCCAGCTCTGTAGATGTAATCTACAACCAAACACTCTTTTCTTTTCTCCCAATAGGACGTTGGACTTGTGCCTGGATCATGAGCTGTTACAGTTGAAGTTACAAGCTATAGCTATAATATGATAGTACATTATGTTATGGAAAGCACAAGCAGAATTGTCATTATATTTGTGTAAAGAGGCAAAAATGAAAAGGTGAGTAATGCAAATTCCTGCGAGGTCACACAACAGCACATGCAGAATTAACGGTTGCTTAACGATCTGAGAACAGGAAACAGAACAGAGTTTGAGCTGAACAGCGCAGGGACAGGGTTCAGATTTGTAGGACAAGCAGATGGGCAGTAAATGTGTTTCTGGAGAGTTCTGAATCAGAGCAGAGGTGTAGACGTGTCTCAGTGACAACAAGCTGGGGCTGGAGTCTAGAGGTTCCTCTCCAGAAGGATGGTTTTTAAGTCTGCAGGACAGTTGAGGGTGAAGACGCTGTGGGACGTGTTCCGTCTTTCCACGAGGGTGGCCACCCCCTCACCCAGGTCCAGGTGGTTCAGGTAACCAGGTGCCATGCGCTCTGGAGTGGCTACACCTGTGTTGATCTTCACCTGAAAGGACCAACCAAGAAAGGAAATCAGGGGTTGGGTTCATTCAGACATGCTAAGAACGAAGAAGGATGTAAATTTAGGACACCACCAAGTAAATCGGTTCATCTGCGTATGTTGGTATCATGTATGTTGGAACTCTGTCCACCAAAAAAAACTTGTCGTCACATTAGTAGATACTTCAGCTTTGTTCTAACATGAGTTTCCTTTTTAACGAGTTCGTATTCTCAGGGAACAACAGTAAGGTTTCGGAGGACTTTACGAGGTCAAAGGCCACAACGTCTCAGCGTTTGAAAGTCTTTGTCCGCGGCGTGCAGCCTGTAAGCAACCGCTACGAGTGCAGATGTAATACTCACAAAACACCAGCGGTGACTCTCAGATTGTTCTCTTTGATCCAGCACTTTCAGATCACAAGAAAACGGACCTGCCACCTTTGTTCCCAATGCGTTTGACTAACACGAGGGTGTGACAGCTAAAACCCGTCTGCTCATGTTTCAGGTGGTTTCTTGCTCACTGTGATGTCGAAATGCTCCCAGATACTTGCAAGTATTTGTACATTTACCACAAGCACGAAATCGCTGCTACAACCACAATGTTATACCAACAAGAACGAACCGTCCTTAAATTATTTAGGCAGACGAATGTAAAGGCTGCTTCCTACACGAAGAAGGTACCAGTACGTAAAGGATGAGGACTTAGTCCTACACTGACTCACACGTAGGCGCAGAAAAAAATCGTGACTCACGCGAAAATTGCAACTGTTGTGATTTGCTAATTCATTATCTCATACAGGCAGGAGACTGTGACTGTGTGTTCAGTGGGAAAAGTTTCTGAAAGTCCTCGGAATCCCTTTAAATCTCCACCCTGATCCTTTTCATGCTGAATCAATGACTGTCTCCCACTGACCGACGAAAGGCAACAGGGATTGAACCCGTGGTAAACGTGTCACATGGTAAAGGTAGGTAGGACCTTTATGTCCCAGGCTGAGCAGGGGACAAATGACTGAGGTTGGGTGGAAATGTCGGGCCGTGCGGTCCCACTCAGGTCTCACCTGGTTGAGTTTGCAGGCCACCTCAGGATACTCGTCTCGTAGCACCTGGCAGAAGGCCAGGGTGCTGGCAGCCCCCACCGTCAGGAAGCCGGTGCCAGGCATCAGCAGCTTCTCTCCTGCTCCTCCTGTGGCACAAACACTCAAACAGTCACTTTGTTTCGTGGGATTATCATCACCTCAAAGCCATGTGAACAAAGAAGCACTTACAAAAAGTTACAGTAATTCTTTTATTGGGAATGTGTCGTAACATCATTTTATTTGTTGTCGGGAGACGAGTATAGCAGAGCAGGGAGAGGAGGAGCTGGGTGGAGCAGAGTAGGTAGATTTTGAAGTTTTTCACTTCAGAAAAATGTTCTGTTTTTGGTGCCACCTCACATGTCAGCTCTCATGTGCAGTTTCTTGCTCTGCAGTCTCGCTCAGCTCAGCTGTTTAGCATCTTTCAGCTCCGCGTTTTAGCTAATTTTACTTTTTCCGAGCAGCAGCAAGTAGTGAGATGGATTTCTGTGAAAGAGCCTCCAAAAAACCGACATATGAAACCACAAACTCCAAATGAATGTTGCTCTGTAAACAGATTATTGGCACACAGCCTGGATTCTACTGCTGATGGATTCGGACTTTGGATTCCTAAACCTCAGCAGGTGATTTCTTCACCTAACATCACACAGAGTTGGGTGCAAAAGTTTACATCCCCTTACATGCCATTTGAGAGTGAGGGGATTCAAACTTAACCCTAAAACCAACCATCCCCCTTAAGAAACTGATTCAAAACTAACTTCAATTAAATCAACAAAAGTCCAACGAGAGTGACTTTGTTCATGAAATATTCCGTTGTTTTTCTCTTTTTGACATTTCCACATGAGGGGATGTGAACGTTTGCACCCAGCTGTACATTTGGCAGCAGCTGTGCTTGTGGCTGAAGGACTCACCTGTAATGAAGGTGTAGGTGCAGTTGGAGTCGTCCCTGACCAGAGGAAAGAAAGCCTTCCACGACACAAATGTACTAAATAATAACGTCTCAATTACCTGGTGGGTTGAAGGCAGAGAACATACGAAAGTAATCAGACACAAATCTGAATTTTAGCGTCTGCCACGTTCAGACACGACGTTAGACTCGGGCCACACAGCACGGTGCAGCTTCGTTCTCCATCTCAGCGGCCTGGTTTAGCTGCGTGTGCACTCACCCAGTGTAGGTCTTTGAGAGTCTGGGTGTGTGGGGGTCCGCCCTGCCACCAGCTGAAGCCCAGGGAGGAGACGACGTCTGTCACCTTGCCCACAGCCTTCAGCAGGGCCTGCTTCGCCTGCTCCGCTCCCTCCTCAGACCCTAAGGCAGACGAATGGACAGACCCCCAGGTTACAGGAGTGGGGGGAGGTGGGGGGTCAACTTAAAACTTTAAGGATATAAAGAAAGAAATGAGAATAGTCAAATCAACAATATGTTTAGGGCTACAAGTCACATCGGCAGCTAGTCTTTAGAGCCAAACAATCAAGGATCGGAACCTGTGCTTGGTATTTTCTCTCCTTGTAATCGGCTTAAATTGGTCTTTACCGGGCTTGTTCCTCGTGAGATGCATGCACGTCATCACGCAACTGTATCCTCAATATCACATGATGTCTCATAGATCGTGGACGGTGCGATATGACACGAGTTGTAGACAAACCCTCAAGAAAAGTATGTATGAGGGGACCAGTATGATTCGGAGGGCAATTCCCAGTAGTTTAAGGGATTTATTGGGACAATCAACAGAGGATGAAATGTCGCTGGCTGTTTTAATCCGACCTGTCCTCCACCACCAGCTGTCAGATCCCCATTTACTTTTACCGAGCACATTCCTGCTCCTCAGAGGATGAGCTCTTTCCAAGCGAAGAGAAAATGATCAAAGAGCTTCCTGTCTCACAACAATGCAATAATTTCACAGAAGCTAATGTTGGCAACTATAAGCTATAAGCTACTGCTCATTCCATTCACCGTTTGTATCAGCAACGCGGCCCGAGTGTGTTTTAACACACTGAAAAATGTGACTCTTCCTTTGTAAGACGACGTTACAAGACAGTGTTTTTTCTTTCAAAAGTTACAGTGTCTGACTTTAAAAGTCCCCCCGACCTGGTTTCGGATCAGGATTGTCAGTAAAAACATGTTATTGTTGGTCTGTAGTACGGTGGCTCTAACAAAGGAAAAAGCAACTATTTATTTCATTTTCCATCATTTGTATTAGAATGAGTTTGCAGCAACTTTGCAGGTTTTGCACGACAGAAAGGAAATCACAAAGTAAACAGCAGCATATGAACTCACTGGCCACTTCCTTAGGAACACCTGTTCAATCTAATGCAGTGCAGCACATTCATTTGAATCGGGTGGCCAACACGTGGTCGAAATATCACCTCTGTAACAGTTTCAACCTAGAAACAGAAACATGTTAATTCGATTGTATTCAATCGTATAGGTGTACCTAATAAAGTGGCCAGTGGTTAAACTAATAACAATCATATTCTGCATCCATTTACACATGATCAGACATGGAAGGGTGAATTAAATGGAAATTTCCACAGAGGAACCTGTGATGACACCATCTTATCAGACTGACTCAGGGAGTTTGGCTGTGGAGTGAAGTGCAAACCAACCCCACCTCTCCACCCACGGAGACGCTGCACGTGTGCGGGGTTCAGTGGACGAATGAACGAATGAACGAGTGAACGAATGAACGAATGGACAACAGACAACTTAATCTTACCCACGTTCCCCACTATAGTAGTGAGGTTATCCTTGGTGTTCGGAGAGACGAAAGCTCGGAGCTTCTCCAACCGGCTGCTGTCTCTGGAGATCACTGCCACTTTAAAACCTTCACACACACACACACACACACACACACACACACACAAATTCTCCATTAATCCAGTGGACTGCAGACACATAGAAGCAGCATTTTAACACACATACAACAAATTCATCTCACATGAAAACAGTCATTCAGTAATAAGCCTAAATTGTCCTGATCCAGAGGGATAATAATGATAGAGTAGCAAAAGGCAACTCTCTAGAATATTAAACTTCAAACTCTAGAACATAAAACTTCAAACTCTAGAATATCAAACTTCAAACTCTAGAACATAAAACTACAAACTCTAGAACATAAAACTTCAAACTCTAGAATATCAAACTTCAAACTCTAGAATATCAAACTTCAAACTCTAGAACATAAAACTTCAAACTCTAGAATATAAAACTTCAAACTCTAGAATATAAAACTTCAAACTCTAGAATATCAAACTTCAAACTCTAGAATATCAAACTTCAAACTCTAGAATATAAAACTTCAAACTCTGGAATATAAAACTACAAACTCTAGAATATAATACAATCTGATGTCCACATCTGCCGGTTATAATATGTTAACTACGATGAAGTCAGGGGCCACAAATGAACTAGAAAATTCGAAAATACCATAACGTCTTAATCTTCACTATTGCCAAAATTACAATAAATATATTTAACTCAAAATAACTCAAAATGTAAAAAAGACAAGCCATCTTCCCTACACTTCATCGAAATGTCTGATTTTCTTAAATGACGTGTTGTCGTATCCAAGTGCAATGACTGTGATCTGGTCCCACTTATTTGGCCCTGCACAAAGTGTGTGAGGTGTTTCCCTGGACGCGGAGGTGATGCCCGCGGACCCGTGAATCGGACACGAAGCCGGTCATTTCAGGATCCGACTGAATCCTAATTCAAAGGCTCTGACTGTCTAGAAGGTCCCGAACACACGAAGCTCTTCAGAACCGTCACTGCGGTTCTTCCAAGACACAATTCCTCTTGTGCGTAAAAGTGCTCCAAACGCCTTGGTCTGTGTTTTCTGTCTGCCCCCCACTTACCTTTATCCAGCAGGGCTTTGACGACCCCGGAGCCCACCGTCCCCGCGCCCCCCAGAGCTAACACCACCCTGTCGGAGTTCGCCATGCCGGCTGCAGCTGCACTGACGCTGGACGGACTTGTGCGCAGCATCTTCTCCCGCCCGGGAGGTTTTAAACGATCCTTCCCCCGGTGTCACTGAAGCCCCGCCCGCGGGACGGGGAACAGGGCTCCCAGCTGCCCCCATCCCACCACTGTGTGTGTGTGTGTGTGTGTGTGTGTGTCCACCCTGGTTAACATCAGACATGAGGAGGAGGAGGATGGTGAAGATGTAAAAGTAGAACAATAAAAGGTTGAAATGCTGCCCTCTAGTGGATGAAACGCTCATGACAAATCCATATGCATCATACAGGAGTTCTGGTTCCGGTACCAGCTAGAGTTTTTATTGAAGTCCAGGATCACCCCCTGGCCTTGATACTCACGGGTGAGTTACCAACCAGCAGTGGGGGCTGACGAATTCAATAAAGTAAGTATATGATATTAAAACTAAAAGTACTTTTTTTTCTCTGTCCATTTCTGTGGACCCCTGCTGCTTCATGTGTGGGGGGACATTCATTTATTAATGGTAACAGACATAAATGAACACATGAACACACTGCACACTGTTAACTAGGCTGAGAAATACCAGATCAACAAATGATCGCCTTTCAGCGGCAAACAATTATCTTCAGTGGATGATGGACACAGGTCAACACTTACGTGATTAATACTTTCTTACACAGAACAAAATGATTAATTTTTTAATACTGAAGCCGTTTTAACAAGTCAAATAAATCTTGGACAATGGAAGGACAAACTGACACTGTGACTGTCTCTCTAGTGGTTTATTTTCATTAAAAAATGGAAAATGTTTTTTATAATGAAATTTGTAAAGTGACGTGATTGTGACACTGATTAAAAGGTAGTGGATTAAAAAGTAGAGTTGTTTGCTCCAGGATGTCGTGGAGTAAAGTAGTTTGTGAGCTGTGAGCTCAGTGATGTAAAACTTAAGACTGTGTCTTAGTTGGTCGAGCAGGCGTCCACGAACCAAAGGGTCCGTGGTTCAACTCCTGGTCCTCCTGTTTACAAGTCAAAGTGTCCCTGGACAAGACGCCGAACCCCCACGTTGTTCCTTGTATGCTCAGTAGTAAGTCGCTTTGTAAAAAAGCATCTGCTAAATGACATATGAATTTCTTTACTATGAAATGTACCATTATGACAAACACTGTTGCTTAGATATAAGTCCAGCTATATATCGTTTTCAAGTTGGTTAAGTGACGTCTACGTCAACCAACAGACACTTGCTGAATTTCCCTTGTTTTTGTTATGTCCCCTGCCAAACTGAAGCACATCATTTTGTCCACGTATGACAAAATGGCAATATGGGAAACTCCTGTACCAGCGTGGCTTCCGTAACACTCATCAACCAAAAGTGTTGCAATAGATCCAAAAGACCACAAACGTTTGCAAAATAATCAAAAAGATCCCACAGAGACCATAAACTACATTGGTTAGTAAAATAGACCAAAACTTAGATAAGTGTACGAGCCATTGATAACTTACTCTGTATTTGTTCTACTTTTGTTGTTTTTCCTACAGTGTCTTGAAAAGTCAGGGAAATTAATAAGCGTATAAAAGACATCAATGAATTTTGCCTAAATATTGCTGTTTGTAGTCAGATGCGGTAGCTGTGAGGCCACACGGCTTCGTACCTTGTTCTGTGGGACGTTGGTTATCATCTCAACGGGATCTGTAGAATTATTTGCCATCAGCCAAAAAAACAATAATGCTACAGTGTTGTATAACACAAAGACTTCTGGAGCGGATAATTCTGTGTCTCTGTCACTCTATGGGTGACCCTGAATGTCGGGGGCCCGGGGAGCCCGGGGGCCCGGGGGAGCCCGGGGGGGGGCCCGGGGAGGCCCGTCTCAGTGTCGCCGCCCCTGTCGGAAACTGGGGAAATTCGTGCCACGTGACAGTGTTTACCTTCGCCCGGACGCTCGCGCAGGCTGCGGCAGGATTCCATGTGTCACGGCTGATCGTCCACGAGTAAGTGCCAGGTCCAGGTCCAGGTCCAGGTCCAGGTACGTGTGTGTGTCGGTTTGGTTTCGGTTCGGGTCCAGCTGGGCCTGTGAGTGCTGCGCGGCGCCGTTAGCTAACCATCGACGTTTCCGTTCGCTCGTCACTTCCCTCACAGTTTTACAAGTTTCACGGTTTCTCGGTTTACGCAGTAAAACCCGAACCGCGACGTTCCGTGAACCGACGAGAGTGGGCCGTTCGTTGGGCTCGTGTTCGAACCGACACCAAAGTCCGGCTCTTTCGGGCTTTTGCGTTTTTCTCGCGAATGTGCAGTTTCCTCTTGGGGTTTCCCCGCGGATCAGCCTGAACCGGACGAGCCGACGCGTTCGCAGAAGTTCTCGTCTGGAGGGTTGTTGTAATGTTCGCCGAACCGAGGAACTGAGGCTTCCCACCTTTGTCCTTTTTGATTTTTCGGAAAGATTTCAAACGGCGTTTCCCGTCGAGAGACACTGAAGGTAAACGATTTGTGAGCGAGAGTCGGGCTCATGGTCTCGCCATTAGTTCTCACAGTTAACCTAGCAAAAGCAGCTAACTTAACGTTATTGCAGAGTAAGCTAATGCTAACATTAGCGGCAGCTGACCGACGTCTGTCACTTCAAAATACCTTTCGAATCAAAATCAGTCTCATCCGACTTTTAGGCCCAAATATCACAGCTTTCACTTTCGGATATGAACAGGTGTTTCGCCCTCGCATTAATGAGGAATAGGTAGTTTTTCAAATGTAATGTCGAGTATTTCCAGTGGCAGAGGAATGTCCGTTTCATTCCCCTCAACGAGACATTTCCAAGACACTGAAATATTGAATATTACTTATAATGATTATAATATGACTTTTGTGTTGCTATGTAAGTTGTTGAGTGGCTTCGATAATCATTTTGTACACTGCGTACAGCTGAATATGATCAGATAAGAACAAATGTGATTGTCTTGTTTGAACCCCCTCAGTGGAGATGAACAGCTCCAGGCAGGCAGCCAGAGATCTAGTGGCTGCGTATAATCACAGTTTGGAGCAGCAGATCGTGGGAAGAGGCTCCAACCTGGCGTGTAGGGATGAGGAGTTATTCCAGCAGGTCGAGGAGCTGTTGAGGAGTGGAGATGCTCACGAAGTACACTGCCTAGGTTTGGATCCGCTGAGGGTGATGGAAGAGTCGCTCGCGGAGGCGGCGGCGGCAGCAGCAGCAGCACCCCACGGCGGGCGAGGCAAAGCCAGAGGTGAGCTGCGACGCCTGGCTAAAGCTTTTGAAGTCCTCGAGCAAGCAGCACTGAACTTATACCTTGGTCCCTGGAGGGAGGAGTACAAAGTTGTCAAGGTTTGATAAGCAACATACACAGTCCTGTGACCTTGGTATAAACTCGACACAGTATTTTTTTCTAAAAGGTTTGTCCTTTTTTTTCTGTGCCCAAGATGTACTCCGGTATGTTCACCCACTACATCAAATCGGTGCTGTCGATGCCCCAGATTGAGAAACTGTTCGGTCTGTTAGGATACCAGCCCAGTGTGTCTCGACAGGAGCAGCTTCGTCTCCAGTCACCCAGAGTCGGCCCCGTCTCTCCAGACAGCCTCCTCCGCTTGTCTTGTGGCTTCTTCCTGGCCCGCTGTGAGTGCCGCCTTCTACTGAAGGCTCTGGGAAGCCGAGCTGGAGACGCTGAGTGGGAGCTGAGTGTGGTGAGGGAGAGGCAGAAAGGACACGGTGTTCAGGTATGTTTGCCTGGTGTTTGGCACGTCAAAACCAACCGCTTACTGGGTGAGGTCTGTGTTATGAAATGCAGAGTTTGTTGAGGAGGACTCCATCACCGCTCCACTGTGTGATAAACCTATTGTAACCCTCACCGTATAAGCGTTGGCTTTGCTGCCAAACGTACCAAATATCATTATGTGATTGAATGGTGCGTCCGGAGAAAACGTGCAATTATTGGCTTGACTATTTCACTCGACATACACAAAATATTTTCAATGAATGGCTGTAACAATCTTAAATGTTTTATGTAGCCTCCCAACTTTAAATCTCATACTAGAGTTTTACATCAGATTCATTTCCATCTAGATGTGTGAATCCAGAATAGGGCGATCATAATTTTTCAAAAATTGCCAACTTTTAATATCTGCAAGACACACCTGATATCATCACTAGAGATTGTCGAGGTACATAAGGGAAGGAAGAGCACAAACCCTCATGAAAGAACAAACCCCTGCACGCTATGTATCACCGGCAGACAGAAGAAGTGGCTGACATTGAAAAATCAAGGCAGTAGCTGGACAAAGCTGGACTGGAATACAGCACAGAGGCACTAATCTGCACAGCAGCACAAGAGCAGGCTCTGAGTGCAAGATCAATGGAGTCCAGGGTCTACCACACCAGGCAGGACCCCAAAGATTCCTCTGAGACAATCCAGCACATAACAGCAGGGTGCAAGAGGGGTTCTGTGCAAAGAGTAGACTGATTTTGAGTCTCATTCTATCACTAGCTTTAAAGTTGCACATTTTACCTTTGTGTTCCATTTGTGTGTGCTAAACCACAGGTTGTGGTTTTGATCTGAATCAAAACCCACTATGACCCCATTAGCTAATGTCAAGGCTGGCTGGTGTGTAAGACACATACATATATCCTGCTCTACCAACCTGATGTGTTCACTTTTTACTGTTGAAAACTCTAGTCCAGCTGCTGCCACTGTCACTGATGTCACAAATAACTTTAGTGTTGGTGTTTCATGAATATTTCATCAGAGCACTGATTAGCCTGATTGTTGGCTCAGATATTTATTGCTGATCTCAGTTGTCTGACTCTGAGTCATGTTAACAACCAGTTCCTCCTGTTGTGGATAGCAGTATGGTGTTAGCATGAGACTGATAGCTACTACTACTTCTCTTTTGGCTTTTCCCATCAGGGGTCGCCACAGCGAATCATCCTTTTCCACTTCACTCTATCCTGGGCATCTTCCTCTCTGACACCAGCTAACCTCATGTCCTCTGTTAGAACATCCATATATCTCCTCCTCGGTCGTCCTCTCGCCCTCTTGCCTGGCAGCTCCATCTCCAACATCCTTCTACCAATATATTCACTATCCCTCCTCTGCACATGTCCAAACCATCTCAATCTGGCCTCTCTGACTTTGTTGCTAACACAGGCAACGTTAAGCTGTCCCTCTGATGAACTCGTTCCTTATTCTGTCCAACCTCGTCACTCCTAAGGAGAACCTCAACATCTTCATCTCTGCCTCTTGTCTCTTTCTCACTGCTACTGTCTCTAACCCATGGAGCAGAGCTGGTCTCACCACTGTCCTGTACACCTTTCCTTTGAGTCTTGCTGACACTCTTCTGTCACACAACACTCCTGACACTTTCCTCCACCCATTCCAACCCGCCTGCACTCGCCTCTTCACCTCTTTTCCACACTCCCCATCACACTGAACTGTTGACCCCAAGTACTTAAACTCCTGCACCTTCTTCACCTCAGCCCCCTGTAACCTCACGCTTCTACCTGGATCCCTCTCGTTTACACACATGTATTCTGTCTTGCTACGACTGACTTTCATGCCTCTTCTTTCCAGAGCAAACCTCCTCCTCTCCAGCTGTTCCTCCACCTGCTCTCTACTCTCACTGCAAATCACAATGTCATCTGCAAACAACCTTTTTACAGGGAGATTTCTGTCTGACCTCATCTGTCAACCTGTCCATCAGCACAGCAAACAAGAAGGGTCTCAAAGCTGATCCTTGGTGTAGTCCCACCTCCACCTTGAACTCCTCTGTCTGACCTACGGCACATCTCACCACCGTCATGCTCCTCTCATACATGTCCTGAACTACTCTGACGTACTTCTCTGCCACTCCCGACATCCTCATACAGTACCACAGCTCCTCCCTCGGCACCCTGTCATACGCCTTCTCTAAATCCACAAAGACACAATGCAGCTCCTTCTGACCATCTCTGTACTTTTCCATCAACAACCTCAAAGTGAAAATGGCATCAGTGGTGCTCTTACGGGCATGAAACCATACTGCTGCTCACAAATCTCCACCTCTTTCCTAAGCCTTGTGTGGCTCATCAGCTTTATCCCTCTTCCCACAGTTCTTCACCCTTGTTCTTAAAGACCAGAGAACGCTTCTCCTCCATTCCTCAGGCATCTTCTCACTCTCTAAAATCCTGTTAAACAGACTGGTCAGAAACTTCACTGTTGTCTCTCCTAGACACTTCCACACCTCCACAGGTACGTCGTCAGGACCAACAGCCTTTCCGCTCTTCATCCTTTTCAGAGCCTTCCTCACCTCATCCTTTCTAATCTCTGCTATTTCCTGCTCCACAACATCCGGTTCTTCCTCCCTTCTTTCCCTGTCATTTTCCTCATTCATCAGCTCCTCAAAATACTCCTTCCATCTTCTCTGCACACTCTCCTGGCTTGTTAGCACCTTTCCATCTCTGTCTTTAATCACCCTTATCTGTTGCACATCTTTCCCATCTCTATCTCTCTGTCTGTCTATCCTGTACAAGACCTTCTCTCCTTCTTTCATGTCTAACCTGTCATACAGCTCATCGTAAGCTTTCTGTTTGGCCTTTGCCACCTCCCTCTTCACTCTGCGCTGCACTTCCTTGTACTCCTGTCTACTTTCCTCAGTCCTTTCTACATCCCACTTCCTTTTAGCCAACCTCTTCCTCTGGATACAGTCCTGTACTTCCTCATTCAAGTAAATGTTGACTAAGGCATTTCCATCCTCTTAGTAAAGTCCACCACCATCTGTCCTTCTGGATTCCAGTCCTTTACACCAAACCTGCCCATCACCTCCTCATCACCTCTGTTCCCCTCACTAACATCTAACAACAAAATGCCCATTAAAGTCTGCTCCAACAACTACTCTCTCTCCTCTAGGGATACTCTCTACAACCTCATCAAACTCACTCCAGAATCTCTCCTTCTCTTCTAACTCACAGCCAACTTGTGGAGCATACCCACTGACTATGTTCTCCATCACACCTTCGATTTCTAGCTTTAGGCTCATCACCCTGTCTGAGACTCTTTTTACCTCTAGAACATTGTTCACAAACTCCCTCTTCAGGATCACTCCTACTCCGTTTCTCTTCCTATCCACACCATGGTAGAACAGTTTGTATCCTTCTCCAATACTATGTGCTTTGCTGCCCTTCCACCTCGTCTCTTGCACACACAGTACATCTACCTTCCTTCTCTCCATCATGTCTGCCAACGTTAAGAGTCCCTACTCTCAGATCTAAGCTCCTGCCTTTCCCCTTCTCTCTCTGACCACGAACCCTTCTGCCTCCTCTCCTTCTTCGACCAACAGTAGTCCAATTTCCACTGGCACCCTGTAGGTTAACAGCACTGGTGGTGGTCGCTGTTAACCCGGGCCTTGACCGATCCGGTATGAAAGTGGTATGGATGACTCGCGTGGTTGTACTTGGCAAGTTTTACGCTGGATGCCCTTCCTGACGCAACCCTCTCTATTTATAAGGGCTTGGGACCGGCACAGAAGTCACTGGCTTGCAACTGCTGTGGCTAGATTTTGCGGTAGATAGCTAAAGCCACAAAAAAGAACATTGTGCCGCAGTGTTGATCGACAGGATTCTCCGAATGAAAGCCACACTGAGACCTCTTGTGTGTGTGTTCATTTGATAATTACATGTAAATGCCGGCTTTTAGATCACTTTTTTTTTTTGACATGACGTAGTCAGCAAATACATTTTAACTCCAACCTCATTAAACATTCAAAGAAATTATCCCAAGGTGTAACGAGTTACTCCAGACTTTGACAGTTCGACCATGTCCGGATCTTACCCCTACTTTTAAATTATTGAGGTTTATTGTTCGTGTATCTCGACAGGTTGCCCTGGAAACCACCAAGAAGACACTTAAAGACCACAACGCAGTGATGGAGCCTGTTGACGGAGAAGTGGATTTGTACACAGATAAGCAGGATAATGGAGGTCAGAGAGAATCAGTTGTTAGAGATGACGAGAGTCCGCCCTCTTCAAGCTGGTTTCCCAGAAACAACGCATCTCCCCAAGATCTGAGACCACAAAGCAATGGTATGACTCTGCTCTCCACGCCCAACTCCCTGCCCACCAGAGAGCAAGTCTGCATCTCTACGTTCAAGTGCCAGTTAACCAAGACATCACCTGTAGAGTCAGACAGAAGCTGCTCGGCCAGCAAGAGGCAGGGGGCGTTTGATAAAGCAGAAATCCAGTCACAGCCTCACAGTCTGCAGTTTGGAGCTGAGGAGGTTTACAGGAGGAAGACTGAAGCTAACATCTGCAGATGCCTGCAATTTTCTAATCGTCATCTTGTGATAAAACACTGTGTTGAATGCAAAACCTTGCACCAATTCGACTGTGCATTGCTTAAGGGTTGCATGGATAAGGGCCACGCCGTGGTATCATCTGACATTACAATTAAGGAACTGAACGAATCTGGAGCAGTGTCACCGCAGAACGAAAGCCACGGAGGGAGCGACACGAGTACATCACAAACTGTCATCGGCAGTTGCATGGACATACCCTCCTTAGTTCCGTGTGATGGCCCACAATCAATAATTGCATCTCTTCATCCAATCAGCTACCACGACTGCTGCAACCTGGCCCAGCTGGACCCTCAGGTCCTGTGTGTCAGCTGTAGAGTCTTCCACTCCCGCTCCTGCAGTGAGAGAGACTACTGCAGTGTTCACCACACCGTCAAACAGCTGGGAGTGTGTACATGCGGGACGGTGTGCAGTAGGGCTCCTCTGGTTCTGTGCCGATATTGCGGAGTGGAGTACTGTACTGATTGTTGGTACAGGAATCCTGTTATATGCCTGTGTGGCCAAACGTTTGACCAGTCGTCCTCTGTGTGATCTCAGTTTGAAACGTGTTGCATGTGAGGCATCATGAGGCACAACTAGCAAAATCACAAAGCCTTAAATCGTAGTAAGAGAATCTTTCCTTTTCTTTTTTTACTCAGAAATCCAAATGTTGCCTTGACATGGTGCTGAATCCAGAATTCGGTGTGCTCCTCCTGTAGATTCTACAGGCAGCTGTGTTTACTTAAACATTTGTCCCAATAATTGTGTCTTGTGATTGCGGTTCATTAATCTCTATTAAGATTGCTCTTCTGGAGATGGGCGAGTGAGAGCATCTGAAGCTACAAACCTCACTGGTGCTTCATGAAATGAATGAATAATGTAATTAATATCATTCTTAAATGATATTGTACTGCTAAATTGTTAGTTACTGAAGTTAACATGCACAAATCCACTGGGCCTTCATTACTTTATTAAAGCACATTAATGTTCGTAGAACCACAATATTTTTTATCTTGGCTTTGATTACGTTTATTTTTTTTAAAACTGTATTCATTTAACTTCTGAACAAAAGTATTACAGATTTATTATTTAACACATTAACACAGCGCACAAATAAGGAAAAAAAAAGCCCTAAAGCTTCATAACACTTCATCCACTCATCACTAGCTTTTGGCCCATATAAATATAAGTTCATCAGTTTGTTGACTACACACCAACTGGAGTAAAAACAGGAAAATATAGCACTTGTGTATGTCATGTGTTTTATAATACTTGAGCTTTGGTGACAGTGGAGTGTAAAAGAATAACTTTGAAAAAGCACCTTGAATATCATTTATCACATTTAATATTTTGTTTAGTCTCACTGGACTAAATAAAACCTTATCTGAGAAAAAAACTATCACTTTGACTGATTGTCTTTTATTTCCTGTTAAAACATAAATGCCCTGTAACTAATAAGTAGTGTGATTATTATGGTAAAGATCATTTTCTGTATGTTGTGGTTGATCAAGCTGATTAGATTTTGGTCACTGAGTTCACAAAACGTAGGGTCTTAAAATGTGTGTTACCAAAATTCTAAATTAGTCTTTGTTCAATGTTTGGCTGAAAAGAATGATTAGACAGTTCTTGCCATTAAATTTCCAGTCTGCGGTAGCAACCATAGTCTAATTTGTACATCATTAGTTTGAAAATGAACAAAATATTTTTTTACTTATTATAATGGGTTAAATACGTTGTATTTCACTTTTTTTTTTTTGAAGCAAAGAATCTCTCCTAGTCTGCCTGTTGGCAAACTTCAAAAACCATTATTAACACTGACCTATGCTGAGCTAAAGCCTGAGGCGGACCATGGGTTCTGACCATGGCACCAACACTTGTTCAGCTGATGGAACCCTTAGCAGTCTCTTGTTTCAGTGCGGTGCTAAGCTCTGTCTCCGGTTAGAGTGTCAACCAGTGGGTCTGCTCAGCCCTGTCCAATTAACCATGATTTATTGGCAGGTTGCAGGCCAAACGGGCTTCAGTGTGCCATAAACAAAGACCCTTTATGACGTGAGAACCATCACTCCACTGAGCGTTTAGGGTGGACTGTTCCTGTAGTTCCAACCCAAACTGTCTCATCTCACATCAGTTAAATGTTTGTAGTTGTACCAAATTTGGTGCTGGATTCAGGTTGTAACTACCTATGCCTGCTTTGTTAGGCACACCAGCGCCCTTAAAAGTAAAGGAGCAAATAGATTAAATGTTTAAATGAGTAGCACACACTTGTTTACATGAGAACTTAGATCTTCAGAGATCTTCAGAGATCTAGCCCCCTGATTTTGCCCTTAAAGTGCACCTGACTAAAATAGTCAGTCTTTGGGAGCGTGCTTTGGTATTTATGCTTTCCATCAAGTGAAACAAATGAAAGTAACTGAAAATGAGTAGTCTTTGTTCACTGACGTGATTTACTCATTTTATCCTGACCACATCACTCCTTTATTCATCATAGTCACGAGGCTCTTGTTCTCTTGACTTGAAACAGCTTAGAAACATTTCTTCTACAGCTCGTAGTAATTTGTACAACACTTGCAGAGCAATGATGAGTGGTGGGTTTTCAGTTAAACCATTTCACAATGATCTCGATCACAATGCTCCTATTACGTCAAGAGCAGAAGCCAAGAGCCAGTTTTACAGCTGCTTGTGCAAAGGTTTGTGGTCTGGCTTTCTATTCGTTGTGTGTCGGCCAGTTAATGTTGATGAAGGTCTTGCTGTCCATGCGGTCAATGTAGAGGACCCCATCCAGGTGGTCCATTTCATGCTGGAGGATACGAGCCGGCCAGCCACTGGCCTGCCACGTTACCGCTTCACCCTTTTCATTTAGACCTGCAAGACAAGACCAGAAAATGTGTAGATATGTGCAGTTGTGCACAAAATTGTCGGTACCCTTTCATGAAGAAAAAACCTAGAATTTTTTTTTTCTAAAATAACTTTAAAAAAGCAGTAAAAGAAAAAAAGGGGGGAAACAAAAATGTGAATTTACTTTTGATTTAGTATTTTTAAATAACAATTTTAGTAATAATACAAATGCTAAAGAGCAGAGTAACTGCTTCTCTCCCGTTTAAAGGGTCTAAATGGCTGGTTACATGATTGGTGACGCATGTGATCCTTATTACAGGAATCACCTAGCTTGAAATATTTCAGAGAAAACTGTAGCTCTCTTTTTTGTTATAAGATATCAACATTTTAACCCACATCGTTTGCTACTGAGATGTGCTATGCAGATTTTAAAAAGGACATGCTGTATAATGCTATAAACATTCTTACCAGCCACTTCTACAGACAGGTAGCGTGGAACTGTGGCAGAGAACCCCGAGATGCTCTCACAGGCCTCCTGAAAGAGAACAGTCCGTCCATCCAGCACCCTCAGCTGGGGGTTCACAAAGATCCTCAGCGGCTGAACAGAGAGGCCACGGACCTCCCTGGCTGTAGATGAAGTCTCTTCCAGCATCTTCTTGGGATATTCCAAGGCTAGGATGCGGAGTGGCACCCCTATCTGAGGGGCACTCAGCCCCACACACTCGAATTTCCGCATCACTTTCACCATGGTACTGATGAGCTTTTGGATCTCAGGGCCTGTTATAGCTGAAGGGTCAACAGCAGCTGCATGTGAACGCAGCACTGGGTCCCCTACCTGGCATACGTGACTGTACGGAGGACTGGGGGGGGGTATAATCTTACGTTTCATGTACTGGAGATAGGAGCGCACCTTGACATCACTGGAGTACGAGCGTCTGCTGGGTACAGGTGAGAAATGTGAATGATAAGTGGAAGTCACTGTTAAACACAAAGGTCTCGAACTGCAGTGACGGGCATGAGATGTGCAAAGTCCGAGTCCCATTCTGGAGAGTTGGAGCAGAGAGAAACATGACTTTCTTTTCATGGTGGAGCTGCAGCTCAGGTGATGTTTCACACATCAAGGGGATAATTTAGAGTTCTGCGGGGAAACTGTAGAAAACAATGAAAATTGTTCATGAAAGTTTAGAACCACAAAGAGTTAGCACGACATAAGTGACACATTTCAGTTCAGGCCCAATTTTGCCCTAATATGTGTCTCAACTGTAAGTGCAAAATAAAGCGTAAACATATTTGTCACAGAACAAGCCCAGACAATAAGCATGTGGTGGTAAATCTTACCACTATCAAAGTGTATGCTAGTTAGAGAGGCTACGAGCTGTGTTGATTTGAACCCTAAGTGCTGAATGTGGAACCATTCTGCTGTGTGACGTCATCATCCCTAAGCTTTTTGTCTGGGTCGACAATTTATCCAGACACTTCAAGATTCTGAACACGCCAAACAGCATCCAGTCATTTTTTCATCATTAACACCTTTGTCTAATGCAACGACTGTCACGTGGCTTCACGCAGCCGATTATCACCCCACCAAATCTCGGGGTTGTTGGTTCGATTCTCTAAGCGGAGGTGTCCTTGGGCAAGGCACGAAAAAATGAGCTCCCCCACTGTTAGCTACCAAATCCCCGGTCAGCACAAACTACAAAACCAGGTCGTTAGCAAGTGAATTAAGCTAATCAGATTCAAAACACACTGCGATTATTATTATTGCAGCGTATTTAAACATTTATAGATCCGTTACCTGAAAGTGGAATCCGAACCTTGAGCTACTGTTAGTACCGGTAACATTACTAGAACGTTACTTCCGATTCTTTTTCTTTTTCTTCTTCTTCTTCTTCTTCTTCTTCTTCTTCTTCTTCTTCTTCGGCCTCTCTCGCTTTCTCCTTCTTCTTCTTCTTCTTGTTGGCGGACCGCCGCCTACTGTAAAGGAGTGTGTTCATCCTTTCGGAGCTAATGATGCGCCAGGAGGATGTAGTCGTTCAGACTGGTTTTATGAAAACCATATCATATTTTTAAAGCCATCAGCTGGTGCAAATGTTGTGGTTTTTAATGTAAATGAATGAAATCAACATGAAATGCTGACGTTTAAACAAAAGAAATGATTACACAATTTGACCTTAAAAATAAACACATGTTGGAATTATCACCTTACTGACAGTTTCAACCCAAAAATCGCTCATCCCTGCTGCAGGATTCAAGAGAGAATAACAAAAGCATACGTGGTTGTGCGACATAATCGTAAGTATAGGATACTATATTCTACCAGATACAGTAATAACGTTTGAATAAAATATATTTATATGAATGTTATTCTTCAATCACAGCTCATGAAATGTCAACAATGTAGTTAAAATACATTCAACAGTGAGACTGAACCTCAGCTACACTACACGATGTATTCATACATAGTTAAAGGAAATAAATCGATCGATAGATTTTACTGCAACATAGTCCAATCTATCAACTCGCTTTCAAATTAGTTCCAGGTCTACGACGTCTTCACAATAAAAGACCACGCGTGAGAGGGACTTAGACTTGTTGTTGTGAATGTCTCTGTGAACTTTAACGATAATATTTTTTAAGTCATTTCTGTCCAGTTTGCATGGACAACAAAACCATAAAAAAACATTAATCCTTCTAAAAAACAACGGAAGCTTTTATTTTGACGAGCAGCGGTAAACTTGACACGGAAGTAATTTGCAACCTTTTCAAAAGGAGCGGGGCGTTCAGTAACGCGCCGGTACGTGCCTGTACATGTCTTGGGGGGCGGGGGGCACGTTAATGCCGCGGTGCGTTTGTTTCCCAGCCTTCACGGCTGATGGAGGCTGCAGGCGGACACGGACCGGGACCCCCACCGATCCCGCTGTGGATCGTAGAGCACATGTGGGCTCACAGGAGGGCGGACGTGCAGGAAGGTGACGACATTTCCCATTTTTGATAACGGTCCCGGGGACAGTAAGCACAGACAAACGGTGCTAAAGCTCATTCCTAGTTTCATCTGTACAAGAAAATGTATTGAACCGAGAAGCCTGTTATGGGTCAGTCATAGACCCGGTACCTGCGCCTGCAGACGGGGTTTTTGTAACTGCTCAATGACTGAGAAAGTCAATTCTCTCTGCATCAAAGGGCTTTAACACTGTTGAATCAGGACCAGTGAAAGTAAAAGTAAAACTAATAATAATAATAATAATAGAAATGTAGAAATGTTCAAGTACGGTCCAAGCTTGCTGGGGCAGTTGTGAGCCGAGGATTTCGACTAATTACCGGCTGTGTTCATGTTTTTATTGTCCAAGAAAGACACGTGACACAGAGCAAGTTTTGTATTAGTTATTTTCACTGTAAAAACTGTTAGTGTATCTCACAGAGCAGCTCAGCTCCGGGTGTCTGATGTTGATCGAGGAACCGAATAAAAGCACTTGGTTACTTTCCCACACTGCCCGACCTGGAAGACCCCTCCTCTGCAAACAGCAGCTGTTTCATGGCTTTTCTCCGCAGTTCTGGACCCTTCGTACTGGCCGGACGTGGACTTCCAGCCTCCGAGCCTTGAAGACTCATGGAGGCTGCGCGTCGCCTCTGCCCGGGTATATTCTATTGTGAAGAACAGGGACGTGGGAAACTTTGAAAGAGCGATGAGATTTTTGGAAACCACCTATAGACTTCAACCCAGGCTGGTGGCTCCCATCAAACACATGAAGATCCTGTTTGGCCTCAAGACCATGGTAAGGACACAACATGCACAGCATTAGCACAATTAGTGTTCTCTAATCTCAACATTTAACCTCTGTCGATCACTCTTGACTCATTCCAGGTCATCATGTGGATGCTGCGGGAGGGCAGAAGACGGGTTGATGCTGTCTTTAAAATCATCCAGTTCTTTCCAAGTAAACTACCCCAGTACCAAGATCACTGTGTGAGTGGCCAACAATAGAACCTCCTGATCTGAATGGTTCATTTTGTCACACACACTCACTGTGTAGATGCAAAAACAACCTTTGAATCTTCTCTGCTCACAAGTGTCTGTGCCACAAACCTCCAATACGCAGCACCACCGGGTGAAATGGGAATTAACGTGGACCGTATTTATAAAGGTCGTTATAATGCTTGGAAGAAACATGTCCCTTGGTGGAGTGATTGGTCTGTCTGCTGTGTTTCTGGGGACAGCAGTGGTGCTCTACGGCAGACTGACATATTCAGTGTAATACAGTAAATGTAGAAGATGCCCAAAGCTGTTTTTTAAGTCTTTAGCACTTTCAAAAGATGATATTACTCTAATAGAAGTTAAACAAGCCAATTAGATAACAGGTTCAAATGGGGTAAATAAGAATGACCGTATGAGGAGAATAACTAGAGAAAAAATGTCTTTGCAGTGTTGAATGCAAAGTACATGTCCCTCTCAGTCTCTGTGCACCTTTGTTTCGCTTTTTTCTGACACTTTATTTCGTACGATTGCTCAGACGTTCCCACAACGATCTCCAAATGTGTGTTCTACCTCTTCTCAGCTCTCTTAATAGATTTATGATTCACTCAGTCCCCAGTTCCTCTGCACAAGGCACAGTTTCTTAAAGAAAAGCTCTTTGTGGTAAACCAGCTTAGAGCAAATACATACACTCACTGTCCACTTTATTAGGTACACCTGTACATTCTAGTACAGCAGCTCTGCCACTAATTCTGATTTTCCAATGTTCTAATTTGTCCGTTTTTAAGTTGGAACTCTCACAATAGTGATAATTCTACTATGTGTTTATGACTGAGGTCAAAGTGGTTAGTGGGGTTGTACTGGACGGCATTATAAGAAGAGATGGTTCTAATGGTTTGGCCACGATGTTTAAAATGAATAGTGTGGCCAAAACATTAGAACCATCTCTTCTTATAATGCCGTCCAGTATTAGTCTTTGTGAGACTTAAACACTGACACATGTGGCTGGTGAGTGTATATATAGGGCTCTCGTTATTTGGTGAGGGTTAGCTGATGGAGTCTGATGCAGTCAGGCTACGTGAGGTGAACTAATGTATTCATTATACAGTTTAAATGGTAAAAATCAGTGTCTAATGAATAACTTTAACTGCACAGAGACAATGTGCATGTCGTACATAAAGTAAAACGACGGTTGTATGTGACACACAGATAAGAACTCGGTTAGATCTCAACTTTCCACCACGACTGTTGGAGAGATCACAAACAGTTCAAAGAGGAGAGAACGGTGCACTTACATATTTTAGATGCCCATAAACACTCTCGAAATGAAATGTGACCCTAACCCTGCTCAAATGTACACCGGATCCCAGCACCGTGAATTTAAATGTTTTTCAACATGGATATTATCATTATTATGGTGATTTATTTAGCAAAGAATCCTTAAGGATTTTCTACATTTCACTCATTACTTTTATAGTCTAGGGTCAAACAGTGTTATTTGTGGCATTTTTAACTATGACTGTATTTCTATATTAAATTCTTATTTTTATGCTGTTTGTAAATATTATCGCCTGTAGCAACATCTTATCAGAACAGATTCACAAAAGACCCTCTTTTGTCCTTTTTGTCTTGCACAGAGCCAACATGAAATGTTCCTGATGAGGAAGAATCATCTGGACTTTAAGACTCTGGCTCAAGCTCTTGTTATGGACGAGGTCAAACTTGAAGATTATATGAAGGTGAGTTTTAACAGTGGGGAAAATAACCTGCTAGAAAGGACATGCAGGAACCAAACAAATGGCTAATGTACAAAACATTTGGGGAAATACAGTAAGAGCATCTTGCGATTTTTATTAGAGAGCAGAATATTTGAAAATGATTTTTTTCCTGTGGACCTTACAGTAAACATGGACCAGTATCGGAATTAAAATCTCTGTATAAAGACAAACCCTATTTCCAGAAACACTGGTGATAAACAAACCTGGTTTTGGTCGTACACAGGTCAAAGACACGGTTACCGATGTTGCAACTGAAAAAGTCGATTGGTTTTTGGAATAAGATTTGCTTATTTTGAATTTGATCCCAGCAACACATTGAAGGTTGGAGTGAGGGGCATGTTTAAAGCTGTGTTCCATCACCTCCTCTTCAGTTATTAGTTTTAAAAGCATAATTTTCTTCTTGCCGGACATAAATTTGAGCTGCTCAACAGTCCGGGGCTCTGTCTGATTTTTGCATTAAGTGCAGACTGTGGTTTGTCATTGTGTAGCTCAATCAGACAGACGGAGATGTCTGGATTACAGCGTCGTGGTGCCTTCACTGTTTGAACTATGAATATGAACTAACTTTAATAGTCAGAAGGACACCGCCGTTCAACAGTGCAACCAAATATTTTCATTTTCCAGACAAGCAAGATGTAACGTGTCCTGCCTTACAACTAGATATTTAATTATGAACAGAAGTTGCATGTGTCCAAATCTCCAGCACTGTTTGTTTGCTCTCACTTGAGCTGTTGCATGTGTGATGACGCTGTAGCTCTGGTTTCTCCCTCAGTCCTTTTCTATCCAGCAGGGAGCAGTGCAGATCGATGTACGCACAAAAAGGGCTGTAATGGGAAGTCGTTATTGTTAGAAAATCCTAATTGAAGGCTACTGGAGTGGAACTTGTCCAATTCAGGAATGTGGTGTCCCGGGAACTCGGATAGTAGCAAATAAAACATAGTTAGGAAAAAACACAATATTATAGTTTTATATGACCACGTAACTGTAAATGAGATGGTTACACAAAACTCCAACCCGTAACGCAGGGATGTTTCAAACTCTGTAACATCACGTCAGCTGTGGGACATCGTAGAGAATCCAGAGTCTCATTCAAACGGGGACTGAACCCATCGCAATAACAGAATCGATGCTCTGTGTCCTCCAGAAAGACATGGAGAAGCATTATGGTGAACATTATGCCCAGAAAGTGGAGGAGAGGCTGCTGCAGTATCTACACAAGCTGGAGACTGTGTTACCGGGAGATACCTACATTGATAAGGTGTGTGTCATGTCCCAGTAATTTAGTACAATCGCGTGCCATTAAATCTGTGCAGCTTTAGAAAGTTTTTTTGAAAATGTTTTACTCACATCAACATCAAAAACCTGCCGGTGTTGAGTTTACCTTTTGTTTCAGGTAAACGCACAAAACCTAAAGATGAGTTTGTCTATTTCAAGTGCTTTAAAGTAGCGCTGGAGGTTTCTGTGAATTAGAGTTTGGGGTTCAGTCTTCGTGTGTGTGTGTGTGTGTGTGTGTGTGTGTGTGTGTGTGTGTATTCTGGAGGCCTGATTATCAAAATATTGCCAGATAATTCCACTAGCTGTCTAGGAACCATAAAATTGCGATCTGATCCTGATGATCTGATCCTATATGTTTGTGTGAACTAGTTACTGAGAAAATCGAGTCCTGTCACCGAAGAGGAGAAGCTGCTGTTGGACGTGATACACCGCGACTCCACGGCCATAGCCACAACTCTGAAGAAACTGCTGCACTGTGGTAAGAAACTCCTCCCACCTCACAAATCCCGTATGATGCAAATGTTCAGTTTGGATCATACGAGTAGAGAAAAAGGTAACGTCCTGTGCACACAGTGAAGATATTAAGACTATATAAATATAGTGTGAAATGCAAAACAATGTGAACATAAACGTATTCAAATAAAAGGCAATAGAAATTGCATTTAAAATAATAAATTTGTGATTGAATAAAGAAATCTGATGTTGCAATAAGCCAATAACATACTTGTTACATCTACACTAATTGTGCGTTTGCAAATCACAAGGCTCTTCCTCTCCATTCCCTTAGATTTTGCGTCCTTTCGTCAGACCACAGTCTCTCCGTCATCAGAAAATGGCAGCTCCCCAAAGACTGAACCCAGGCCAGTGGAAGACAAGGCCCCTGTTGGATCTCAGCCAGAGGTTTTCAGGTGCATCGAAGACGCCGGCCCTCTTACGCTGGAGAGTGACAGAGCTTCAGACGCTGTGGGACATCGACCAACGAAGGAGGACAGTGGTGTTGCCAAGGGGGTGGAAGAAGAAGGCGGTGACAGGAGAAAGGAGGACCCGGGTCCAAGTAGCACCGTACATGTTCGCGATCGTGTCTTCTCCCCACAATTCTGCTCAAAGCACCGGCGATGGGTGAAGAGCATCCTGCAGGAGTGTCCTGATGAGTGCTCACAGGAGCTGCAGCTTCAGGCCAGCGTGACTTCATCCCCCCTGTTGTTTCAGTCATCCTCATCCACCTCCTCCTCACAGGACCTCACCCCGTCCAACCTCATCCCGTGTCTCCCTGAGCAACAGCCTCCGGCTTCACAGAGCAGCACACAGCTTCCGACACCTGCCCAGGAATCTCAACCAACAAATCCAGAAGACAAGCGCAGTTCTGGATCAGTAGGTGCTGGCCCTCCGACGGAACCAGTTCCTCAGACTTCTGCATCCAGAGACGCTCTTCTGCCTGCTCTGTGGTCCCCGGTGGTCCGATTGATAGACATCGGCTCTGTTTGGCAGAGCTGCCCTAACTTTAAATCAGATCATTTCGTCTGGTCCAAAACCAAACAGGCAGCTTCCCCTTCCAGGCCACAGGTATCAACCTCTCCTCATTTCTGTACCTCAGGGAACAACGCTTCTGTCTCCGTTCAACCCGAAGGTGTTGATCCTCCAAAAGTATCTCAGGATGCATCTAACTTGGGCAGCTGTCAAACAGCAACTCCACAGACTTTTTCCAGGCTTTCAAGAAAGTTCAGACGAACTTTCGCAGCCCACAGAGCTTCACAGGTCAGCCAGCGACCTCCAGCTGGGCAGGCCCCAACGAACATTCAGATAAGCAACCGAATGTCTTTGTCTGCCAAATCGTCTCAACAAGTTGTCCCTCAGGACTCCCGCAAACCTCCTCTTCGGATGCAAAATGCAAATGCTTTTAAATCGGACACCAGATTGTGCTCCGCTGTCTTCTCCTCTGGCTCCGACTCCAGCTATCTGGCTGTCAGACTAGACAACCGAGTGTCGCCTCGACAACCAACCGAAAATATCATTTGGTTGTCTAGCAGGTCCCATCTGAGGTTATCCGCGCAGAGTCAGGCTGTCCAGTCCATACTCCTACAGCCCTATGTGAGTCTGAACAGGCTTAGCACTCAGGAGTGTTACCGAGTGACGAAGGGCAGATGCCTGGCCAGGTGTGAAGCGCCTGTGCTACGAGGCAGCAATGATGAGAAAGAAGATGCAGATTGTTCCTTTGATCCAAACACTCTTTACTCCAGTCACTCTTCAAGCAGTGACAGCGAGGATTGGATGGACTACGATCCTGACTACAGACCTGGCATTAAAAAGAAGAGACTCTTCTTGGAGTATGAGACTGCTCGGAGCCTGAACCATATCTGAAGGCAGGATGATGTTTGGACGTTTGTTGCTTATAGAGCAACTTGGTGCATTCACAAATCCCAATATACACAATGAACTAATATTGATAATGGACCAAATGTTATTTATTGCTGCGGGCGGCACGGTGGTGGAGGGGCCGACGCTGCTGTGCCACATTAGAAGGTCTCGGTTAAATCCGGCCCCCTGCAGCATTGAACCATGGACTGACAGGCCAGGCCTGGTCAGGGACGAGAACCTACCACCTTTAGCTGTGAGGCGGCAGCACTAACACACTTTAATATGTCAATTTTAAAAGTTCAGTCTGCTCTGTTAGCCTTATTATTGCTTGTTTTCTTCCTAATATTATTATTGTTGTTGTTGTTGTTGTTGTTGTTGTTGTTGTTATGAACAATGAATTGACTGATGTGAAAGTGCACAAACGCGTTTTGATAAGAGTTCTTGTGCTAAAAGCAGCTTTAAAGAGTCTGAAGAACTTTTTAAGAATGTCGTTGAATTGGTTTTGAGCTCTCACTCGTGACTTGCTCATGCACACGCTGAATATCCTGTTGACTCTTGTAGTTTTTCTTACGACTGTTTTCTAACCGTAAAACTGAGTTTTCACTGTAGCTTCGTTTGTCAAGTCACAATAAAAAACGCTGTTAGGGTTTTTAGGAGAAGGCCCGTGTGTTTGTCACTTGGTTTGAACTGTTTATCTGATTACTATGACTGTGTGTAAGACTTTCAGTGCTCTGAGAACAGAACCGCCAACACGGCCGTGAGAACGTTGGATTCGGTTAGTCGTTTATTTTGGCGTGGCTTGATTTGTTCCAACGAATGAATCAAGCGGTCTTTGAAACGTTTCAGTAATAAAGCCTGATGAAGCCACTCCATCAGGACAGGACCCAAATGTCTGATTCAGAGACACTGCTCTGACTGACAAAAACAGGCTGGAGTCAACAGAAGGTGAAGTTGGAGAGTGGTTGGCGATGGGCTGAAGGGTAATTCAGCCGAAAGAGACAAAGTCCAAAACCAAGCAGAAGGGGAAAAACAGCAAGTTGGAAAATTCCGGCTGGTACGACATGCAAACGTATTCATTCCCATTATGAAAACCAGTACGTACAAATACTGTATTATTTGTTTTTTAATATTAGCTGAATTTGAGAGTTCATCAACTCTTTTTTTTAACATCACTTCAAGTCTTTGGGAACTACGGAGACCAACTGCGTCTAAAAGACCTTTTTTTTCTTTCCTCATTGCCTTTTGTTAAGAGAAACTTTAAATGGTCGGATTGGAGACAGTCACCTGAATTCTGAAGCCAATGTCTTCTCGCATGGAAGATGAGCGCGTCTGCTCGCACCACGTTTTGACAGTTTCAGAACTGAGCTGATACTCCCTGTTTTCAGCTACAACACTGGGATGTCTTCCTCATCTTGTTTTCGTGTCCACATTCCCATCAGCATGTCCACTTCTTGCATGTCTGCACACAGTGTTACAATGCTGCTTCTCGTTCATCCACGCCTGACTCGCCAAGAGCAACTCGGCCTTCAGCGTCTGTCAATATGAAATGTGTGGAGCTAAAACCTGAACCCTGGATTCCAGGCAGGCGGCTTTAGCACCGGAGCGGCGCAGGATGTGGTTTGTGTCACGGAAATAAGCCACTTTCCCTAAAAATGGCATCTGTTGCTCCAGCACCTGTATGTACAGGATCATCAAGTATAAATGGAGCTTTGACTGATGCTGACTTTTGAACTGTGAGACGTCACGTGTTTCCTCTTGCTACGTGCGTGATTTTCAAACTTCAGTCAGACCACAGGATAGTTTTCTACTTCCCCTCAGTCCATTTCTCAAAATCCCCAAATTTTTGTTAATTTCACAGTCTGTTTCTAAGCGTATTTGCCCCCCGTCTTGGACTGATGATGCGCCTCACTCCACCCTCACCTCCGACACCTGCATCCTACCACTGATCTCTTGTGTGAGATGTTTTTAAAGCTTTTAACTTGGTGCCTGACTGCACAATTTCTTCTCAGCCACCACCCATGTGAAGTTGCTATAGGACAAAAGGGGTGGATGAACCTGCCCGTTATCTTGTCAGCTGATGTTTGTCTACACGGACGTCTGCTCCACCCGCAGGGAGTCACATCTGCTTCGGCATGCGTCCCTCAGCCAATCGTCTCTGTGGACGTCAGCTCTATATGACGGGTTGTTCAGTGGCCCGACCCTGCACAAAATGTCCATAGGTTTTTTTGTTTGTTGCTTTTGGCTCCAATACTGTCAAAAACAGTTACGTGAGTGGCAAATCTCTGAGGGTCAGCAGTAAAGTCAACAGAGCCCCCCCCCATATGGATATGTGCATTTACACTAGAGGGATCAGACAGGCCTGTGCACTGCAGGTGACGTGAGGAGGCTGTTTACTGGCTTTTCAGCTGAGGTGCGATCAGCCGGATTCGCCCCGGAATGATTCTCCGTGTGTGTTCATTCGTGGACCTCACACACCTTCCATGTGGCACAAGAAGACCAGCGTGACCCCCTGTTTAGGTTAAAAAATCCTAGTTTAGGCTAGTTTATGGCAAGACCCAGACCCAGGTAATCAGCAGATGCTCATGCGGGGGTGGTTGGAAAACAACCAGGGCCGCGGCCCTCGAGGCCGGGAGTTCGAGACCCGGGGCCCATTAGACCCTAATGTGACGTGAGCTCTGTTGCAGAGGAGCCAGGGATCCGACCCGTAACCCTGGCATTGGTGGTTGCTGATTGGAAAACACTTCCTGTTGAATTGAAAGGTCACATGGAGGGGACGTGACCTTGCTTGGACTCCCACTGGGTGTAGTGGTGTTATAGTGTGTTTGTTTGAAGGCAGTCTCACACTACGTTAGCTGATTGAAACCATGTCGAAGTCATTTTTGAAGCTGTGCACAGCTCCTCAGTTTCCTTTCTGCTTTGTGCTTGTTTATTTCAGCATAGGTCTGGTGTTAATCTGCATAAATGCAGGTCAAAGGTTACGAAAGCCCCTCATTACGAAAAACGATGATGGAGCCATTTCACACATGCCGAAGATGTTGGTGGCCTTGAGACGATGAGGTTTTACGAAGGGCCACAGACTGTTCGTCTGTCACATTTATCCATTTCGTTGATTGACTACATGAAAGGCGGAACTCGGGATGTGCAAACAGGGCCTGACTATGAACCGTGGCTGTGCTCCAGGATCCACAGATGTTGCAATGCTGTTCACTCCAAAACATTTGCAGACTGACACGGTCTGCTGGGTCCAACCGGTGGAAACCTCTGAAATCTCGTGTTTTCAGGAATGGCTCGGGGAACGGGAAGGGCTTTTACATAAGACTGTCTTCTACACAGTGGTGGAGGAAACGCCACGTGCGTGCTGTTATTATGTGCACAGATGTCATTTGTAGATTTCTGCATGTATTCATAGATTAAGCACGAAGAACAGCTTTGTCACAAGTGGTAAAAAGTCCTCGTCTTACTCTGGTTAAAACTTATTCCAGAGCTGGTGAGAACGTTCATCAAGCGCTGCATGAAATGAAGCTACTTCACTGGAGGATTTGCATGTCTGGTTGTTTTTCTTTTCACTCCGCTTCAATAATCGTACAGCTGTGGTTGTTATTGACTTGTTGCACATTTAGATTCGGATGAAAATCCAATAAATTACTAAATGCCAATTAACCACCTGTCACTACAATCACCTTTGACTCCAGACATTTATTTTACTGGCAGCGTCGACTTCCGTGTTGTTGGACTCACGCTGTTGACTTAGTTCTTCAAAGAACATTTAGTTTAGTCAAAAACATTGTCATGCAAATCTTTGGCTCCTTCACCGCAGCACATGTTGCTGACGGACTCATCTGTGAGTAGCTGTTGTCATATTTTGTGTGTCACGTCAATCTAAATCCGTTTAATCTCTGATGGAACCTGTTTGGAGCCGGTGCGCACGGACCGCGGAGGCGTCGCGCGTCGTGCGTCACGGCGCCTCCGTCCTCCCTCCTCCGGCCTTTAATTGATGCCGGTGAAGGTTTAAGGTGGTATGGATCTGGTTAGTGATGTAAGGGGGGTGTAATGGCACAGCCCTCGGCCTCCACCAATGGAAATATGTGCAGAGCCCGACACCCACTTTGGAGGATCCTGCTATAAAACCGCTCCCACAGATTCGGGGGCCTCTGTTTGATGTGAGCTGACGACAACTGACCATCACTGCTGCGTTTGGACAGATCGTGTCTGAAATATCCAATGAGGTGAGTCATTTTATATCACATCATTTATGCATTTTATGAAATTCTATATTGTATAATACAGTGTTTTTATACATTTATTTCGTTCATTTCTGCGTTAATAATACGGACCAGTGACCGGGTGCGTGTCCAGGCAAAAGGAGGCGAAGCTCAATTTAACTGAAATTTAACAAAAAGTCAAAATCTTATTTGATTAAATTTACTTTATTTTTAATGTTATGATAACGTGCATCAGTGAACGTCGAGATTCCTGTGGAAGTGAATGTCTGAACCGTTTCGAGCCGTTATATTATTTTTGTTCTGTGACTTTTTCATAAGGAAAAGGTTTTCTTAAAATAGATAGATGTAATTTAAATAAATAATAATATGAATATTACAATGAATTAGAGAATATTAAAAACGCAAGGAAAGACGTGCATTAAAAAAACAAGATATGCAAATATCCTTCCAAATTCATGCTGTATCAGTCTAGTAACAATGTAGCGGCAGTGTTGAGTGGTTTCACTGGGCCTGCGTGTTATATACGCTTCTGTCAAAGGAAGTGGTGTAAAAAGTAAAAGAACAGAATATTATGAAACGAGAGTCAAGCTCAAAGTTAAACGGCATCAGTACTTGAGTAAACATGGAACGGAGGGATTCCTGTCAGTTCCAGGATGGAGAACAAGTCCTACTTGGTGCAGATGAATGGGAACGGAGTCCACGGCAAAAAGCCTCCCGTCAATGCAAAAAGCCTGAACGGGAGCGGGGTCAACGGGAACGGAGTCCACGCCAACGGCTTCCACCACGTCAGTCTGTGTCCAGCCAAAGCCAAGAGCCGCCGGCAGAGGTGGGACGTAAAGCCCTCAGAGATGGCCAACAACACGCTCAACCCCATCAGGGCCATAGTGGACGGCATGAAGCTGACCCCAAACCCGGAGAAACCTATGATCGCACTGTCCATAGGTGAGAGGCACGACCTACAGCTTTCAAAACGGCAAAAGAACCAAAAAGATTTGATCATAGAGCTAGAACAAATGCTCCTTAATGACAAAAATGCATTTATCAGACGTTCCATTTCTGAGTGAAGGAACGTTTGAACAAACTGATCAGATTTCCCATTTCTGCCATACATGAACTCAGCTGAGTGTAAATACATGACGTCACCTCCAGCAGCTTCTGATCATCCGCAGATGTTCTTACGTAACCCTGTGCTCTAGGTTGTGTCACTTATAGAATTCTTTGTGCCACATCTGCTCCCCAGGGGACCCCACCGTCTTTGGAAACCTGCCCACAGACGAAGCAGTGCTGCAGGCCATGAAAGTCGCCATAGACTCTCAAAAATACAACGGCTACGCTCCTTCCGTTGGTGAGTCGCACTAACAACCGTTTCTCCTCAAGTGGCACGTAAAGGTGGGACGTGTGGTGCAGCGACGCTGTGCGATTTGTCGTCACCTTCGGTTTGAATCGAGCAATGTAGTTTCCAGCAAAGTTCTCCTGAATCTCACCCTGCTCGTACGTCTACAGAACAAATCTCATGTCGTACATCCATGTTCCCTCTCCAGGATACCTGAAGAGCCGACAGGCAGTGGCCAACTTCTACAGCTGCCCTGAGGCTCCCCTGGCTGCAGAGGTGCTTACTGCTCGATCACCTTAGGTCTTTGCTGACGCACGCCTTCACTCATGCTCAGAGTAGAGGAAAACGTTGCGACCCACACAGGCCTGTAACACACCCTAGTCAAACAGCTCGTGTTGGCGCGGATAGAGACATGTGTGGTTTTGCTTTGCCCTTCCAGGACGTGATCTTGACCAGTGGCTGCAGTCAGGCCATTGAACTGGCAATCTGCGTCCTGTGTAACCCCGGGGACAACATTCTGGTCCCGTGCCCGGGCTTCTCCTTATATAAGACTCTGGCTGTCTCCATGGGCATCAAGGTTAAACTCTACAACCTGCTGGTAAGTGGAGGTGTGTGTGTGAGGGGTTGGATGCAAAGACATCGGGTTAGGTTCTAAAGAAACGAAATAAAGGTTGAATAACTGGACCCTGTGGTGGACACGGGCCCTTCTTTAAGCTTTCTGTTCACACGATTTCATGCATTTTTTTTTGCATTAAAATGCCTAGAAAGTTACAAATGTGATGAAAACTGCAGAAATTCAGCAGTTTAGAGTCGATGTTCACAATGAGCTGAACCGCAGAAAAATCTATGTAATTCAGTGAAACACTTCATCTTTCCAAATGAAATATTTTCATTGTTGTGATGAGAGCAGGGCCATGACAGGGCAGTAAAAAGTCTGTCAAGGCGTTGTTAACATCCGTGTCCACAAACTAGGACACACAGCAATTTAAATGAATTTGATTTACAAGAAAAGGACAGAAGGTAGAAGAAATCGGTGAAGGGCAGTTGGGAAAGACAGTGGCTGTGAAGGACATGCAGGACACATGGACAGGGGACTGAAAGTCCCCCAAAAGACCAGAAATACAACAAAGACTCCTGAAATCCGAGTCGAGGACATAGACACTGCAGGAGGCCCAGACTTTTTACTTCACTTTGACACTCTAGTCGTATCAGGCGTCTGTCTCGTGTTTACAACAGCAACTGTCTCTGAACATTGTTAAACTGGATTCTCCATTGATTTGCAGCCAGAGAATTCGTGGGAGATCGACTTGCAGCACATGGAGAGCCTGATTGATGAGAGGACTTCCTGTGTGATTGTTACCAATCCATCCAACCCGTGTGGCTCTGTCTTCAGCAGGGGACACCTCCAGAAGATCCTCAAAGGTCAGCTGCAGCTCTGCACCACACGGTGCCGCTTATTCACGAGCTTGCCGAGGTCGGACGCAAACACACCTCGCCCCACTGTGACATAAGCTGATGTTTGTTTCCTCAGTTGCCTCCAGACACTGCGTTCCCATTCTGGCCGATGAAATCTACGGAGACATGGTGAGTGTAGCTGCACGCCAACAAGTCGCATCTGAGTGTGGGTTGGCCGGTGTAACACCAGCGCGGCACATTTTTCCCCGCGAGTTGCGTTTCGTTTGGTGGTATTAGCCCTGGCTCTGCAGGGCGAGGCCACAACAAGCCCACATCAGCACATGGGGGGATTAAGGGGCCGTGTGCCGCCGCTACAATGGTCATCCTTTTCCAAAAGCCCTTTTTTACAACTTTGCAACTTGCAACTTTTTTAGGAAAGTCAATCCAAAGCTCTTGGCATCGATGTCGGCCTTGAAAAGTTTGTACCGGCTGAAGGTCATGCAAACATGTACACAGAGATACAAACAGAGCCCTGTACACACAGACACGCAGGATGGATGTGCAGCTCAATAAAAAAGGAGAGATAAGGTCGGAGTTTGTCTCGGCCAGTCGACCAGTGATTTTCCACGCAGGTGCCACCGTGATGAGGTGATGGGCGGGATGGGAAACGATGGGACCACATCAGACTTCTGTAGGTGTGCACTGGAATAGATCCTCAAGCATCTGTTGAGGACGCGATTAGATGGTGTGTTCAAAGTAGAGTTGTAGAGGACAGGACATGACGGATGTTATTGTTGCAAAGACCAGAATTCATTTTACAGTTCAACCTTTACATCCCCTTATTTCGAAATGTAAAACAAATATCATGATCATAATCCACATTCAGCAGGTACAAATGTTCCATCATTGGTCAAGGAGCTTAGAAAGCAGATCGAGCGAAACGATGAACGCGACACCGGTGCAAGAGTTTGATAAATGAACTTGAAGGAGAACTTTAATATGTGATTTTGCAGGAAGTCTTTTCCAAACACGCGATTCAAACGTTTGCACCCGTCTGTAAATGTTTGCATCTGTTGTTGGAGATGCTGTGAGTGGAAACATTTACAGTCGGGGTTGTCGGGTGCATGTAACCCCCCCCCCCCATCGCCACCATCCGACCACTCGAGCTTGAATTCAAGCCGACCACAATGACTCTGCACTTTCTGCATGTGTTTGCAGTTAATGCTCATGTCGGTTCAGGAGCCACAGAAATGAGGAAGGGATGGGAGGGCGGAGAGCTGGGTTTGGGGGGGCGCTGCTGGGGGAGAAGGGTAGCAGCCGAGCGAGGCCCATGTGTGTGGGGCACGGTCCCCCTGTCCCGCCCCTTCGCAGTAAAGACATGTACATGAAACACATAGCTCTGAAGTTACTGTTAAGAAAAGGCCGAAGAATCAAGTGTTTTCGTGCTTGTGTCAGTTCCTCACTAATGCACATTCACAGGAGGAGAAAAAAACGCTTTCAATTCGGGAGATTTCATTTTGAGGCGGGCTTCAAACGTTGCTGTTGTCTCATTTATCGCAGCCGGGCCAATGGGACGCGGGGCCGCTCCCTGCTCAGCCTCCAACATACGGCCTGGCTTTAATGGGAGACAGCTTTGTGTGGGTGGAGAAAAGCTGTGGGCTCTGTGCGCTCTCACTGGTCTTCTCCTCGTAGGCTTCCCCAGGTTGCACCGAACTAATCCAATAAAGTTCAAATTCAGAGCTGTTTCTCTAAAAATCTGTTTAAATTATTATACTTTTCCTAAAGTTTGAGGAATGCTGTATGAGAAAACATGCAAAGTTTACATCCTTTGTGAGGTTGGTGACTACATGTACTGTGACTAGGTCGCTATAGTTACCGAGCGTTACCGTCACGTGCAAGAGTCCGGGTTCAAATCAATTCTCCACAGCATCAGACAACCAGCAGAAGAGACTTAGAAGAGATGCCTGCTCCTCTAAAGACGCCACGCTGGGCATAAGTTTCCATTTTTATTCTAATAAGACATGAAACATTCGTAGAATTGCTCTTTCTGCACCAGCTCCTCTTTGAAATGATTACTTAACCTAACCCTGTGTCAAACACTTACCACGTACTTATTACAGCAGATAAAAATCACAATCTCATATCTTTTCCGTTATCTTGTCTAAAGGTCTAAAGGCCAATAGGAGTAACTTCAATACAATTTACAAATGTCTTTGATTCAAATAAATGTTCACCTTGACCTTAGTAAAACTGCAGTGGCATCAAGCCAACTGTCGTGCTCCATTTTTGGCATTTGTGACGCACGAGCACGGAGGATTTTTCAGCGCCAACACATTTCCGTTCTTCCTGCTCCTGCCTTCAGGTTTTCCCTGGTTGTGACTGTGCGTCCATGGCGTCGCTCAGCAGTGACGTTCCCATCCTTTCCTGTGGCGGCTTGGCCAAACGCTGGCTGGTCCCTGGCTGGAGAATGGGATGGATCCTCATCCACGACAGAAATGAAATCTTTGGATCCCAGGTACTGTCCTTTGTTTTTTATGCGTTCTTCAATAAAAAGCCCAACATTACTCGTGCCTGACTGTCACTCCGCTGTAGATCCGACAGGGTCTGGTCAAACTGAGCCAACGTATTCTGGGAGCCTGCACCATTGTCCAGGGGGCTCTGGAGAGCATCCTCAACAGCACGCCATCAAGCTTCTACAGCAACACCGTCAGCTTCCTGAAGGTAACATATGGGTCATACATATGCCATACACCAAGACAGAGTGAAATGATGTTTGTGGTTTCACTTTGCTGCTTATGGTTGTTATGAAGTTTGGGTTATTTTCTAGCTAAGAAGTCGTTCCAACGTGATGGAGAAGGAGAAAGAAAATTGACACAATGTGGCGAAATAAATAAATGCAGTGTATATATGATTTTAAAAAATGAAGACTGATTACCACATGAGATCGAATGATTTGATGGTTTAATATTTGTGCAATTTTTTTTGCCTCAGTCCAACTCCGAGATTTGTTTCAATGAGCTGTCCACGGTCCCCGGCCTGAACCCTGTGATGCCCTCGGGAGCCATGTACATCATGGTCAGTACGATGTGCCGGTCTGTCGTCCCTTCTGAACACGGACGCGTTCACTCCTGTTCAGGATTTATGAATTTGAAGGGAAATTGAAGCGTTTGTGTTCGTGTGCACATTTGTTCAGGTGGGGATCGACATGAAACACTTTCCCGATTTCGAGAACGACGTGGACTTCACCGAACGGCTGGTGACCGAGCAGTCCGTCTTCTGCCTGCCTGCCTCGGTAAGACACCACCTCTTTTCCTCTCACCACGTGCGCTCACTTTAACGCCTGAGCGTCTCCATGTTCTGATGTTTCCCAGGCGTTTGAATATCCAAACTTCTTCCGCATCGTGGTGACGGTGCCGGAGGTGATGATGGTGGAGGCTTGTGGTCGCATCAGGGAGTTTTGTCAGCGCCACTACCGGCCCCGCAGCAGCGACAGCAACGACCTGGACCAGTGATGGAGCAGAGCTGGCGCTGAAGGAACAGGAAGTTAGAGAGGAGGCAATCTGATGCCATGACGGTGGCAGGCGGCTCTTAAACACCATAACCGATGGTCCACTGTAATTTTTGATAGAAACTATGTGAAATGAACAGACCTAATATTTCCTAATATTTATATTTTATACAGGCAACTTGTGTTCCTCATTTTTGTGTATTTGTACAGTATGATTTGTGTGTACTGCACAAACCTGCAGCTGCGACATTTTGATACTTTCTGCCTGTTTCTTTGCTTCCGCCGTTACGACATATATGAATAGACATTTTATAAACACCCTGTATCGATAATCTTGTGCATTATTTGCTTGTGCTATGGAAATATTACTCAGTGTTAGACTGCATGAGCATGCTGGTTATTGTCTGTTGTTTGCTATGTTAATCGTCTGTCTTAATGAATCAAATATATCTATATTTTACAGACAACTTATGCCTTTGTCCTGTTTTGTTAGGTGAGAAAATCAAATCATTTATTGCCTACACATTTAGCCTCAGCAAAGTGAAACATAATACTGAATAATGTTCAATGTGTAGAAATGGGCCGTGACAGTGTTTTCATAGCACCAAGTTATTATTTTTAAAAATGTCTTCAGAGGCTTTTACAGTTTTACTGTGCAACCTGTGACACTGGCCCTCCTTAAACATGCAGAACTTGACCACTTGACCATCTATGAGGGTCCGGGGGCGGGTCTAGGGGGTGGCTGGGGGGCTGGGGCACGCACTGACTAAATGTGAGCGTTCTAATTCACGATGGATTTTTCCACATGGAAGCATTTCTACACCTTGTTTTTTACACCATATTATGTTTTTGTATTCAAGCAAAGTTAAACAATATTACATGTATTACCAGGACATTTTGCAGATATGTTCATCTTTCCTAGAGCTCACATACTCAATATCTGCTGTCTGGTCTAAACTTGCAACAAGTGGTTACATAAATAGTTTGTGGAGACATTTTGCAAAGATTGGATCTCCACAATCAATATTTCACAGCCCTTCCATAGAGGATAAATCCTACCCTGACACGTTTCGCAGCTTTTCTTTAACACACGTACAGTTGACATTAGATTAGTAGATGGATGTTGGATGTTGGGTGGAGCTCCCCCAGAATCAACTGCAACAACTTTAGTGGCCTTATATAAACTCACTTGGCCAAAATGAGATTCCCATTGGCCTCAGCTGCACTTTGTTTGCAGGACTGAGTAAAATTTTTGCACGTAGCTGTTATGATTTTCACGACTGACATTTAGTTCAAAGGCCTGCATAAGACTGACTGACAGTAACATAAGATCATGGCTACATTTCCTGGTGACCCCTAGAATTGCTGCCTTTCTCCATATCTGTAACCGCTTGTTCTGTGGGGGAGACGGGGGCTGGAGCTAATCCCAGCGAGAACCAGGATACACCCAGGAAAGGTTGCCAGCATGTCACTTTTCATAAATGTCACATTTAAAATGAAGATATTCAAATAATAAACGATGACGAGAAAGGTCCAGGTCAGGTGGTCACATGAACTCGGGTTTTGTTTTCTGTATTGTTCTTCTTATTCATGCTAGTTAATAATTATGACTGAAATAAATAAAATCAAAGTGGCGTAGAGGATAAGTGGAAAAGAAAAGAACACTTTCAGTCGTGTGCGTTTTGACACTGCACTTGTCCATAGTTTGGTTCTTCACATTTAACAATGGATTGAATTTTCCCACTGGGAAATATGGGAAGAAAACCATAAGCATCATTTTCTCCTCATGCAGTCAATAGGACCTAAACATATACATACATCTGTAAAGTTGGGTGATAAAGGGCGACTTCACCAATTTTCAACTTGCTTTCTGTGGCTTTAGTTTAGGGTGTAAATGTAGATTGGAACTTCCCCCAAGTGATGTCATCTGGAGGCCTTTTTTTCAGCTAAAACTAGACTGATACTTTAATGTAGACCAGCGGCCTGGAAGCTCAATGGGAGAGACGCTGAACCAAAAGACATTTAAACTCAGTGGAGCCCAAATTTGGCCTGAACATGTTTTTTCATGCTTTCTATAGTTGAAAAGCACAGATCTCAGTCTGACCACGTTCTTCCACATGTCAGACAGTAAAACCAGTATCGTCCAGAGGAGGAAGAGGTGACATGATGTCATGGTGACCTTGACCTTTGTCTCTTGCTGCAGCACTTTGGATTAATTGGAGGCTTTTTAGAGAGTTACTGGGGCAGCCTGAAAACAGAGAATTACAGTCGTCCAATCTAGAAGGAACAAATGCATGGACCAGTTTTTCAGCATCTCTTTGAGAGGAACAAATGCAAATGGGACCAGTTTTTCAGCATCACTTTGAGACAGGATGCTCCTAATTTTGGCAATGTTCCTTAGGTGGAAGAAGGCTGTTCTAGAGATTTGTTTTATGTGTTAAATGACAAATCCTGGTCAAAACTGACTCTGAGATTCCTTGGTGGACAACATGAGTCCACTCCGGTTACTGTTGTTCTGTCTTCTCGGCCTTGTCGGTCTTACTCTGCTCCTCCACGTTGCTCCTAATCACCCTAACCAGGCCGCCTGTTGTCTGCCTGTTTTAAGTCCCACTCACCTGCTTCTCCTCTACAGATCACCTTCCATACATTTCACTGACCACATTGTTCTCGTGTCTAAGTTCTTTTGTTCTGTTTTCTGGCGATTTTTCACTTGCAGCCTTTTTGTTTACAGGAAGTTACCAGTGAGATGGTTTTTGGATTGTTGGGGTTTTCTGGGTTTTTGTGATTTCTGTTCTCGGGTTTTTATTTTTAGAGGATTTTCTGTTGTTTTCCCTCGAGTTTGTTCTACGCCTCGTCGACCGGCATCACCGAGGGTTTCACCGCGTGTCCTTTTTCTCAGCTCGCCGTTTTTGTTGGTACTCTGTTTTCTAGTTTGTTACTTTGCAGTTTACTCTCCGCCGTTAACCTCGCCTGCTCCTGGCTGATTCTACTCCTTCCCACGATCGCCTCCTCCTTCCCATCACATACACAGTAAACAAAATGAAGTTTCCTCAAAGTCAGTCATATTCTCTGCCCTCCCTAACACTCTGCTTTTCCCCCAGGCGACCTCTCACCCTCCGTCGTTCCCTTCAGCTCTGACCAGTAGCGCTCCACTTCCATCACCTCATTGTTCAATAAACTTGGCTTTTGTGTTTCTATTTCTGCGTCCTCCAGCCTCTTTTCTGGGTCCTCAAAAAAAAAACCCACAACAGTCGTGATAACATGTTTCTCAGAGTTTTGGGCCCAAATACACCAACTTCAGTTTTGTCTGAGATTGGAAGTAGGAAACTGGGGAGGGGGAAGATGGGGCCACAGTGACCTTCACCCCTTTGAACTCTGACCAACAAAATTCAGAACCAAAATTTGTGTTTGAACTAAATTGGAAGAAATTCCCTCGAGTTGTAGGATTACTACTACTACTACTACTACTCTTTGGGCTTTTCCCATCAGGGGTCTCCACAGCAAATCATCCTTTTCCACTTCACTCTATCCTGGGGATCTTCCTCTCTGACACCAGCTAACCTCATGTCCTCTGTTAGAACATCCATATATCTCCTCCTCGGTCGTCCTCTCGCCCTCTTGCCTGGCAGCTCCATCTCCAACATCCTTCTACCAATATTCACTATCCCTCCTCTGCACATGTCCAAACCATCTCAATCTGGCCACTTTGTTGCAACATCAACGTGCGCCGTTCCCTCTCTGAACTGCTGTCCAACCTCGTCACTCCTAAGGAGAACCTCAACATCTTCATCTCTGCTGCTTCCATCTCTGCCTCTTGTCTCTTTCTCACTGCTACTGTCTCTAACCCATAGAGCAGAGCTGGTCTCACCACTGTCCTGTACACCTTTCCTTTGAGTCTTGCTGACACTCTTCTGTCACACAACACTCCTGACACTTTCCTCCACCCATTCCAACCTGCCTGCACTCGCCTCTTCACCTCTTTTCCACACTCCCCATCAGACTGAACTGTTGACCCCAAGTACTTAAACTCCTGCACCTTCTTCACCTCAGCCCCCTGTAACCTCACACTTCTACCTGGCTCCCTCTCGTTTACACACATGTATTCTGTCTTACTACGACTGACTTTGTTTTATTATTGTTTATTGATTTGAATTACTTCTTCAAATGATCCAAAAATGTTCTGCCATCTAACAACAACAATGTTAAACACTGAGCTTTTGATTTTGGCCGATAACACAGGCCAAACTTTAAGAGCTGCTGTGCTTTTCATTGAGGCAGACATGGTGAGTCTGCAATCATTTTTCTAGTGGCCTTTCTGGTATTGTATTTATATATTCATTTTTCCTTTTCATGTAGTATATTTTCTCAGTGGTTGATGAGAACAAAGTGCTGCTGTGGCATTTTTAACATAAAATACCTTTAAACTTTCAGGCAGCTTCTTTGGACAGTACAATGGTTTTGTCTCTCAGAGTTTAAAGGTCTGTGTGTGTGTGTCTCTCATCAACCGTCAATACTCTACTACATTAAAATTAAAAGGCCATGAATATTTAAATCCAATACAGTTCAAGTTACAAGTGTTTTAATGATATCATCTACTTGAGCCTAAAGTCACATTCATGACTGGAGTCCGAGTCCAAGTCATGTGACCCGAGTCCCACATCAACGGGATGTTTTCCACAGACCAGTCAATCACAAGTGGGCTCAGGGCCTGTCCTCAAAGGGACAGGCCCTGAGCCCACTTTACAATCACAGTTTCCCTCATTAGCGGAGATGAACTGTTGCCTAAAGAGCCATAATAAAATAAACAAGCACTTTTTAAAATTGAGAACCATAAGCTGAATCGATGCATTTTAGCGCTTCCTTTATCTTACACGTCTGCCACGACCAAAACTGTATCACCATCTAATGGTGAATTGAACAAATTACAGCAAATGTCTCAGGTTGTGACCCTGCAGAAGAGTGACCTTTGCAACACATGCTCCTCCTCGCTCACTGAGTCTACACGAAAATACTTCACGGCTGTGAAGTATTCTGTGCGTTGTGCAATAATTAACTCCTGGGCTGATAAGGCAGAAGGGGGAGAGCGAGAGAAATGGTGAGAGGGGAAGAAAAGGGAGAGCGAAAAATAAAGAAACGCATGACAGAGAGCAGCACAGTCAGCACAGAAAAAGGAAGGACATTGACTCAGCAGCTGCAGTTAGAGAGGAAAAAGAGGAAGCTCCGACAGCACCAGGCTGCATCAAGCTCCTCACTTGTAGTTTCTCTGCCCGTCGCTGAAAGAACTCCATGGAGGACACCCAGGTGGCCAGGAGCGTGCAGCTGAACGATGGCAACCACATGCCAGTTCTGGGTCTGGGGACATGGAAGGTAGCCGCCGTGCTCATTCTTACCTCTGCCTTTCTGCTTTACACTGCACAGAATCTGTTCAGCATTTGCAAGAGCAATATTCTAAATAATCATTTGAAAATTACATGCACAGTGGTCGACATTGTATTTACGGAAAGGTCTGCCTAAAGAGGAATTCGAAAATACTGGGGGATAATTAACCTGTTATATTACATATAAATCTTCCTCCGGCTCAAATGGCCAGAGACTGGTTCCACCAACAAGAAGACACAGGCCATAAACTGCTCTTTGAATATTACTTTATTATTCATTTTCAGAAATGAGCTTACGCTAACGCTTTTCTCACTGGTTCAAATCCATGAAAAGAAATGTAACCAAAGTATTCAAATTTTATATTAATGTTATGGTATCAGAACATACTAGTCACAGTCATGAAATGTGCTGTGTTTTCAGACGATTTGCATATTTTCCTGTGGTATTTCTTGCTCATCTTCATGAGTGCTCTCATGCCGTGTGAGCAGTTTTACTGCAGGACTAATGAAGTTGAACTTATTATTACAGTTCAACACGTCTGCGAACAAACTGATTCACTTTACATAAGTGTTACGTAAGAAATTCAAATACGCTATCATGCCGGCAGAAAGCAGCTTGGCTCTGAGCAAAAGTCTCATCTGTCAACAAGCAAAGTCCAAATCATAAGAAATGGCTTTGTTTGATCAGGACAGTTTCCCAGAAAGAAGGTGTTGTCTGTGTTGCAGCCCTCCCAGCTGCCCCACGCCTCGGCCCAGGGCGCCGTGGAGACTGCCATCGCTGCTGGCTACCGCCACATAGACACGGCCTACAGCTACAACAACGAAGCCAGCATTGGGAAAGCTCTGCGCTCCAAGATGCAGCAGGGCATCATCAAACGCCAGGACATGTTCATTGTCAGTAAGGTGGGTGCTGAAGAACAGGTGCAACAGGTGCTGAAGAACATCGGGGACTTACTTCTGCAGAAAGGTGTTGTTTCTGTGGGGTTTCAGGATTTACTCGAAATAACATCTTTGACTTACATAAGAAAAAGTAACATTTTATTTTTATTAATATGCTGCCCCACACACTAAACATGGCGTTTTATTTTGCAATCTATCCTCCGGGTTTATGTCTTTGCAGCTGTGGTGTACCTATCATTCCCCAGATGACATCCCCGTATGCCTGAACAAGTCCCTGAACGATCTGCAGCTGGACTACCTGGATCTTTACCTTGTGCACTTCCCCGTTGGCCTACAGGTTGAGCAACACTATGACAGAACTCTGTCAGCCACTTCTCAAGCTGCACTTTTCTCAGAGAAAAAGTCAGACTGGAGAAACTGCTGCTTTGCCGTCGCGTGTGTGGCAGTTTACGTTAGAAACACGTCTGTTCAGGCTTGAATTCAAAGCTTTGTACCGTATGTGATGAAATTCCCTCCTGGTGTTCCTGAGATATTACATGACGAGAATGGGCCACATGTTGTGGCAAAGGGTTTTGACTTCTGACCTTTGACCACCAAATTTTATCTACTGCTAAATTTAAAGAAGTTTTTTTTAAGAAGAGTCAACTACACAGGCCAGATATACAAAACAATAAGCCAAAAGAGGCTCAAAGGAGCGAAAACTGTGAGCAACCTGTTCAAATATATGTTTATCTCTGTCCACAAGCATTTTTTTCAATTATTGTCTTCAAATTTCTCCCTAGAAAATGGGTGATGAGCTTTTTCCAAGGAAAGATGGCAAGATACTGACCTCTGATGTTGATTATGTGGATGTGTGGAGGGTAAGAACACGTGCACCTTCCGTCAGTCTTCCTCCTTTTTGATTAAATCCACCACAGCCTGATATAATCAAAATAAAACCCAAACTGTGTAATAAAATGTTGGTGTGTAGTGGTAAGTGGGAAATGTTAATAACAGAAACATACACAGATTCCAGAATAACTTCCCCTGGGATGGGAAAGAGACGCCCGAGTGACGGGCAGACACGTTCACTGTCTCTGCCTGCTGCTGTGTTTGCAGGGGATGGAAGCCCTGCAAGCTTCAGGGAAGGTGAAGAGCATCGGCGTGTCAAACTTTAACATCCTGCAGCTGGAGAGACTTCTCGCCCTGTGCAGAGTTCCCCCCGCTGTCAATCAGGTACAAAGTCAGAAGACAAAGTCTGCTCATTCCAAACATTTGTGTTCCCGATATGGTTATAATTCTCTAAAAAAGTGACTGGAAAGTGGATACAGACGAGAGTTAAATCCATTTGTATGAAAGGCTGAAGTCTATATGTCTATACAATAATTCATAACATTCACACATTCTAGTAAAAAAAGAGCCTTGTACTCCCTCATAACATGAGACAGTGACGCCAAATTATAGACAATTAGATAAAGTTTCTTGACTCTGAATAAACCAGATTCTGATGCAGGACTACAGGTTAAAAAATTAAAGTTCATTTAAGTTCCATCGGGATTTGGCAACTAAAAGTGAAAGTAAAAAGGTGGAGATTTCAAAGAACAGGCAGCACTTGGCAACAAGCTGTTACATTATCGAGGCAAAAATCCAGGAGAACAGGTGAAAGGCCCCAAACAAAGTCCACAAAAACAAGGAGGCGAGCAAACGGGTCAGCGGTGCCGCGGGTGAGCGGTGAATGGGGAAGCATCAGGAGGCCGATTCTGCAACGTCGGAAGATCAAACAATCAGTGACGTCATGAGGCGTCACACAGGGGGTCAGCTGGTGCCATTTACGTCACGGCATGTCACACAGCAGGTCATTTATCATACTGCGCTATCATCAACTTTAAAGTCTGTGTTTAGCACTTGAGAATATTTGCTGAATTCATATTTTGGGTCCATCCATGCTGGACTCAACAGGGGACAGCGGAGAATCAGGGCACCTGATGAATCCAACGGGTGGAATCGGAGAGAATTCGAGGCCCCCGGGTCACATTCGCTCCACTTTGGAGGTAATTTAGGAGGCTAGTCCTGTAGTATTTGTGTGTGTTAGGGGGGAATCGCCCCTTCTGCCTCCTCTCTGCCAGTCAATCTCAGGGACAGACGTGGAGACACACTCCCACGTTCACATCGATGAGGATTCCTGGTCCCATACTGACACCAGCTGTCAACACTTACGTATTACCTGTAAAAATCACCACCAGCTTTTCAGTGGTAGAATAAAGCATTCTGCCTCCATCTGGTTAATGTCGTGCCTGGTATAAGCTGAAGTAAAGAAGGAAAACACACCGGCATTAAATGTAAATACGACGCCGGGAATAATCACGTCTCTATGAGTCGTAGTCATAGAAACAATGCTGCGTTACGACTCAATTAACTGGCTTCTCATTCGCCAAGGACACGCGGGTTATTTTTTGGTGAGAACTTGAACTGGAAACCCACTGCTGCAGGTTCCCAAAGTCTCCGTGCTCCCAGCGGTGACCCTTTGTGTCTCCTGTCCCTAGGTGGAGCTGCATCCCTACCTGGTGCAGACAGAGCTGATAGACTTCTGCAAATCCAAAAACATTGCCCTGACTGCCTACAGTCCTTACGGCTCACCTGCGAGACCCCCAGAGCTGTAAGACCCACAGCATCACTCTCACACTTCACTCATTACAACAAATCCAGCACCTGAAGGTGTGCTCGAGCTCCGAGGTCACGAGGTCATGCAGACCTTCAGAGGACACAATGCAGACCTGCTTTGGATTGGTTCATACAGCTACCTCCCAATGAGAGGGTGAAGGTTACTACCCGCCTTTCTCACCATCGCACCACCTCAGACAAGTTAGACAACACTAAACCCAAAAGCCAAGTAAGTACATCCAAAATTGAACACATCAGAGCAGGATAAATGTACCAAAGAATCGAAACAAGCACAGGAAAAGCACACAATGAGGTGGCCATGACAAAAAACGGCCCTGCTGAAGGTTTGGGAGGGCTCGCCCTTCTAACCCATCAGAGACGGTCCAGCCCGGAGCGTCACGTGACGTTAACGGGGACCTTTGGTGGATCCAAGAGACACTCTGACCTTTGATGCAGCATTAGCATTTCACACCGCGGCTGCATGGAGTTCTGGTCTCATGCTACAGTTAGCTGCATGTCATAATCAAATCAGAGCCACGACTTGTAACTGTAGATATCGGTCCAGACTAATGTTCTGATCAGTGAATCCATGGGTGTAAATTGGTGTCGGACCTCATGAAATTCTCTCCAGGTGTGTTCCTGAGAACTCACTCAACACTGAAGAGAACGGAACAGGCTCCTTTAAATTAATACCTAATACCTGCCCTGCACTTCAGTAATAAATACTCACATGTCGGCTGCCTTTGATATTTCTCATATAATATAAAACCATACAAATGAGACACTGACATGCTGATTCCTGCAAATGAAATGTCTTAGGCTCAGAGGAGAGACGGATCCACATAAACTCCTGGACGACCCAGTGGTTGCAGATGTGGCCAAGAAGCACCAACGCAGCCCGGCACAGGTCAGTGAGAGCCTGAGCTCTTAGTAGGTGTGCGCGCTTTCGCTTGTCAGTAACCGTCGTATCCTCCCAGGTACTGCTGAGGTTTCACGTGCAGCAGGGCATTGCAGTCATCCCTAAAAGTGACAAACCGCATCACATTCTGGAAAACACAAAGGTAAAAACGTTCCTCTGTGTGTGTGTCATGAAAAATCTAAAGTCTAAATGTCTTTGACCATCTTCATTCCACTGACTGAATGTCAGCTGTACGTGCAGCTGTGGCTGGTGGCCGTGACACGCTGCTCTCCTGACAAAAGCTTTTGCTAAATTGCTTTCGACAATTAGAATATGCTGATGATCAGAGGTGGGAGGAAACAGAGAACATTTAGTCCAACGCTGTACAAGCTCTTCACCAGAGCATTTTCATTTCATTTCAAAGTAAAAGTTGTTATTTCCCTCGCAGATGTAGTGAACTGACAGTTTGAGTTAATCTACGGAATCATGACATGTCAATCATCAGTCTGTACTGCCATGGTCCCTGTCTTGAGGCCAGTCAGGTTTTTGCCAGTTCAACTTGAGACGTGATGAAGACACTAATCATTACATCATGATTTCAGTTCATCTAGTGATAGTGGTCATAGTAACGTGCTCAGCAGTTGCAGCGAAATGTCACAAAAAACAGGGATAGTTCAGACTACAGTGGTCTGCTTGACCCTGAACCTGGTCCGCTTGACCCTGAACCTGGTCCTTATTTGTGTAAACGGTCACAGTTCAGTTCGCTGTTGCTCTGTTCTTTTCTCTCTCCACTTTCCAGTGAGGTCCAGGCAGATGTCCGTCCACCCTGAGCCTGGTTCTGCTGGAGGTTCTTCCGTTAAAGGGAGTTTTTCCTCTCCACTGTTGCCTATAGCTGCTTAAGCGGGATTTGTTGGCTTTTCTCTACATGACTTTATTACGTAAAGTGCCTTGAGATGTACACGATATAAATAAAGTTGAATTGAAAAGCCTTCCAGTAAACTAACAAAATGAGTTTTTCCCTACAAGCCGTTTGCAGCACAGCTTTTGATTATGCCATCGATGTCGTCTGTGCTCGGTCCGCACTTTCTCCTACTGAGCCACTGCTGCTGGGGTTGATGGTGCATTTAAAATCTCGCTGAACCCCGGAATCAACCCGTTGATCCCATTTCCACCAGGACGTTCCTGGTGCTTTTCTTCTCTGAACTCAGTCCAGAAACCTTCTCTGGCATGGAGATCCCTCTGAGGGAACTGAAATGTGCATTTCCATGAGTTAAAGTCGTTGGAAGATTTAAGAAAATCTGCCCACCAATGTAGAAGGACAGTTGGTTTTAGAAACGTGCAGCAGATTTCTAAAAATGCTGGGTGTGTAATGGTTGTACTACAACAAGATATTATAGGATATGTAACACAAAGCACCAAACTAATTCCCGCTGACATTCCTGCTGGTTGGATATTGTACAGATTTTTGACTTCAGTCTGACTGATGAAGACATGCGAGCTCTGAGGGGACTGGACCGAGGCTGGAAAGCCTGCATGCTCGAGGAGTAAGTTAGCACACAGTTATCACACTTCCCATCCATAAATCATTCAAACTTTATTATTTAGCAACATGTCAATGCAATTCAAAGTGCTGGTGCAGGACAGAACTGCTGAATTTCCACTGTCTGTTGTTGCATTCATCAGAGTCAGATCCCATCCGTACTACCCGTTTGTATGAGGCCGCCCGGAGAGCGGAGCCCGCTGCAGTTCAGGAAGTCCAGCCAGTGTCCCGCAAGCGTAATCCACGGGGCTGAGAACGAAATGTCAAGATGAAGACAAATCAGGGGACGAATCGATCACGCTTTCTTCTATTTTTGCAGGAAGCTGAGATGTTTACTTTTACCAGTAAATCATATTTTAACTTTGTTTATACAATCTTTTTTAATAACAACCAATAAATTTCAACTGTGGTCAGATAGGCACTGCTGAATAGGACTGTGTGTGTGTCACAACGTATTAATTAACAGTTAAGAATCTGTGGTAACATGCAGCTTTACGTCAGTCTCCATTGTGTCTCCACGACACACACGTGTGGAGGTTCTCCTGTCCTACAGCTCATTTATTGAAAGCAACGGAGGCCAAAATCTACACCCTTTGTTCTGTGCACACATGTATTTAAAAGGTTTCAGCAGTCTCAGGTTATTAAATGAAGTGAATGTCGTCCAGGGTCATTGTTGCTGTGTGTGAAATTCTTTCTTTGCATTTCCCCGTTGATTTGCAGTGGAAACTTTGGAAAATATTGACCCAAAGTCCTTTTGACCCGCATCACTTTTCACATCTTTCCAGGGGGATGTAATAAAGACCAGTGTCAACAGGAGAAATGATTCAAGCAGGAAAACCTGTTCCTGTGTTCATGTGGACACCCGAGTGTTGCTCCAGGACAGACATGAAAACGAATGAAACATCTTTAAAGAGACAGATGGGCGTCTGATTGCCACAGCAAACGTTTGCGACTAGCAGATGAACAGAAATAACTGCTCCCGTCAGAGAACGTCATAGATTGTGCGATCCGGTGACCTCCATCTGTCACTTATCAAGGAAACTGAATGGGAGCCATTTGGCATTATTGCTGCTCCGCTTCTTTCTGAGGCCATTTTGAGCCAGAGCCAAACCCCTACACAAAGGTTTTATCTGACATTTGGTCTTCCGTCCACTCTTTGTTCCATCTTCTCCTTCTCTGGAGTGGGTGGGGCCAGAGACGGCTTCACCGTACACACACATGCTGAGGCTCCCGCGATGCATTTCGGTAAGTCGGGTCCTCTAGACCATGAGCCTGTGTCAGGATCAAACAGCTGAGTGGCTCTAGAGAACACCATGCTCTCCCAGCTGTATCCTCCCAGCACATAGATCCTCCCTGCCCACACCGCAATCCCTGCCTCACTGTTTGGCTGCAGCAGTGGCGCCACCTTGGTCCACTGGTTGCTGCGTGGGTTGTAGGACTCCACCTGCAGAATGTCAAAGCGCTCCGTAGTGTCCTCGTGATCGTCGCTGCCCCCAATGGCATAGATCAGATGGTTGAGGGAGGCCATGCAGTGCCAGCCACGAGCCACAGACATGGCCTGCCGCTTCACCCACGCGTCGCTGCCCGTTGACGGATCGTAACTGAGGACATCTCTGCGGTACGGCCCAATCTGATAGTCATGACCACCTGAAATGTAGACCATCCCATGGTGGACTGTCCCAGCATGACCATAGGTAAATCTAGCAAAACACAATCCAAAAATTCAGTTTAGTAAAAAACTAAATAAATGTAAACAATGATACAGAAATAGGTTGGCCCTCATTCCCTGGGACCGATAATAAACAGCTTCTAACAGCCTCTCAACAGGACTTTGCTGATTGGAGTCTGGTGGTTCTAAGTGAAAACATGCATACAGTGTCATCACAGCACCATCAATTTATGGACCAAAGTTCACGCAGGGAACATCAAACCCCATATCTTGAGCTCCTACCTAGGCAGTCCTGCCACATAGGACCAGCAGTCCTTAGTGGGGCAGTAAACCTCCACAGAAGACAAGGCTCCAGTGTCATTCCTCCCAGCCACGGCAATCAGGGTCTCTCCCACTGCTCCCAGGTAAAAATCCACTCGCCGCTGGTTCATTGGAGCGCCCTGGAAAAACATCACACTGTCGCTGCTAAATCATAACCCAACATCAAGTTATGAAATCAGTCATTAAAGATGGAGGATATTATAGTGTACTATGACAGCTGGGCCACCAGCCACCACCCCCCTACGAGGATTAACAGGTTAGCCAGATAATTTTGTTGATGACTAACACAATCTCAGATTTGTTGGCTCTTCCAGAGTCACACTGAGCTTGTTGTCTCGGCGACAAGTCGGCAAATTTAAACCTACTCAGGAGCAGGGGGGAAGGCACATGTGAAGCCTGCAGGAAAGCTTCTCCTATTATAGTACAGTTACGATTTGGAAATTGCGTTCTGTTTAACAGCCATATCGATTGGAAAACAATTAATCGCTCAGCCCTAGTGTCAACATACCGTATATTTTCAACAACCAAAAGAGTGGAGAGTTGTCTCAGAAGCCAACGTCCAGCTTTCTACTCTCATTCCCAAGTGGTTCTGAATAACTAATATAACCAGATAACGTGATCCAGGATCAAAACATCCAGCATTACGTACTTGATTTTGGATCTTTGAATTAAACTACGTACAAAAAACAGGGGACAAAGTCAAAGTATTCAAAGTGCCACAGTACCCTGGTCCACTGATTGTGGCGGGGGTCATATCTGTAGAGCAGGTTACAGGCAGCGTCTCCACCATTGTCCCGGGACGAGCTGCCACCAGCAGCAAAGATGAAGCCCCCCAGTACTGCCAGGCAGTGGTGGCTCCGCTGGGCTGGCAGCTTGGTCTCTACCTCCCAGCTTCCTGTTTCACTGTCCAGTCGACAAACATTGGCACTCAGCTCCTCTCCAAATTCGGACACCTGGACACGTAAAGAGAGAGGTTACTGGAAACGAACAAGCCTCTGACCGAGTTAAATCTGAGGAACAATCAGTGTTTTAAGGCAAAGTGCAAATCAAGTCTCAGTTCAGTTTAGAACAGCGAACCCTCGAGTGATATTAAAATAATATCATAGTAACTCCTACAAGCTCAGGTCACTGTGCGTGACTGCCTGTTGTCTCGTTTGTTTGTTCAAAGATTTTACCACCTCGACATTTTAAACGCACGTATTTTTGCGAACTAGTTATAGACCAGGTCTCAGGTAATTCAGGCTTCAGTGAAGGCTAAATCAGGCTTTGCTTTTGGTTAAAACTGTTTTGCGTAAACCTTTCTCTGTGCCCACATCAGCCTTCATTACGTTCAACAGTTACATGGTCATCACCCACGTGTACCTCTCCTCCAATCAGCAGTAGCTGCTCCACTCCCCCTCTCAGCATGGTTCGTCCTGTTTGCAGCAGCGGCTGAGCACTGGGCCTAGCGTGGTACTCCAGAGCTTCCTCCACCAGGGCCTCGCAGCAGGCCTCCCCCGGCAGCAGGGCCTGCATCGCTGGCAGCACCTGGCCCACCAGCTCCCCCACTGGGATCAGGGGGAATCGGATGTGGGAGAGGAGCTGTGCGGCGTGGGCCGTCCGCCCTGGGGTCTGGCCGAGCCACTGCAGGGTGGCCTGGAACAGCGCCTGCTCGTTATTGTGCTGGACCTGATGGTGAAGAGACGAGCTTACTGATGGAAGCTCCTAATAATAATAATATTGCCACATGTCTCATTTCATTCCTTAACCACACATGTTGTGTCATTCCATAACCATCACCCGAAGGATTTACCTGGCCACAGGAGAGGTAGGAAGTGAGTTTGTGTAAAGGAATGTTGCAAAGGAAATCCGAGGTGAGACAGAGCGTGGCGAAGTGCGTGAGGATGAATCGGTCAATAAAGGCGTCGAGTCGCTCGAGGCTGTAGAGCTGAGCCAGTTCCTGCAGGTACAGGTAGTTGTCCTCACTCACTTCCTGCTCCAGGTACTGGCAGCAGAAATCGACCACTCGCCACACCTGAACAACCAAAGGCGTCACCATCAGTGGCAGTTAACATTTGAAGGTATTTCTACTCCACATTTTCATTTTCTGCCATAGTTTGACTTCACAACACAACATAGGCAAGTACAGTACGCTTACTCTACACGTATTCAATAACTGTGTTTACCTTTCGGAATATGAGTAATAAAACCAAATACTGTAAAATCTTAGGACTTTGATGACATCCTATGTGAAGTCTACGGTTACTGATCGTTAGATTCAAAACACAAGAGCATCAAAACAATGGTAAGGTCGACAATAAAGGGACAAACACATGAATGCATCAATAATCATGATCCTCTCTCATTTAGCCTTTAGAATGGTTCCAGCACTGTTCTATCACTTTAGCCTTATAAAGCCCGTCGAACACAAACTGGTCGGTCTCCTACCTGCAGGAGGTGTGCAGCTTCCAGCACATAGTCAATGTTTCCTCCATCCAGTGGCAGTTCTCCACAGTACAGGAAGTCCACTACAGCCTTCAGGCCGATGTACGACATCCCAATCAGCTCCACCTACACACAGGGAGAGGTAACGAAGCAATGAGTGCCGAGCAAGAGGAGAACAACGAAAAGCTGCAGGACCACGAAGAACGGATGGATTACCGATGTATCTGGAGCGTCCCACTCACCTCTCCTTGGCGTTCCTCTCTCATTCCCAGAGTAAACATGGCATGGAAGTACGGGCTGGAGATGGCCAGCAGAGCTCGGTGAGCCGGGACCTGCTGCTCCTCCGCCACGAGCACGACATCGCAGAAGTGGCTGTGCTGCCGTTGCTCGTTAAGACCCTGCAACACCTCTGCGGCCCGGTCAACCCAGCAGAACACCTGACGACACAATGGCACACTGGCATCACGGGAGACCGACTGGGGCTCTCTCCTGTCGCTTTTCTTTTTCAGAAATCTACATTTTGTGCTAAATCGCCAATTAACAGACATTTATAGTTTTAATGAAATGTTAATATTTTGTCAAAAATATTTTCAAGATTTATTTCTGTAGTTCATGAGTAAAGTTACTCGTAACTAGTAAAATGTTGCCTTCCTTAATTCGATTTAACACACGTACTTTCCCTTCTAAACGTATTAAAACAGCGTAAAACAGTGAGGCCATTTCCTTTACTTTTGCTGTAGGCTGAAGACATTTGGTTTTGGCATCAAAAGATGAATATGAGACATCAACATTTCATCACATCTGGATCTGGAACACAATTTAGAAGATAGCACCTTTACTTTGAAGCCACCCATTTTGCTGTCGGCAAAAGTATTGGAACAGGTATGTTTTGTTGCCCGGGTGTAAATGGTAAATAGTCGCTTATAAAGCGCTTTTATCCAGCGAGTGTAGCACAGTGTAGCTTCTCGTTCGCTCACACACACACACACACACACACACACTGATGGCGACAACTCATCTGACCCACCGAGAGCAACAAATAAACTAATTTTAAAATCAATAAGAACAAAGTGATGCCAAGACCAGAGAAATATGGTCTTGTTCTTTCGTACCAGTTAAAAGCAGCTGTAAGCCAAGCCAGTGACACCAGTGACACCAGTGACAGTGACACCAGTGACACCAGTCCAATGTAAAGCAAACTGCGGCAGACTAAGCGAGTTGTGATAAAAGCATGAATTCAAATCTCAGAGTGATGCAGAGAAAAAAACTGTTTCGCTTTGGCCAGTTGCCACAAATGAAAAAATCTGGATTTGAGCCTGAGCTCAATCTTTGTATGAAGCTTAAGACCCCGGTCCAGTCTCACACCCAGGTTTGTCGCTGCAGGTTTCAAACATCCCAGATCAACCTGGACTTGGAGGCATCACTAGGCTCAAAGAGCACGACCTCAGTCCTGCTACTGACCTGGTGAGAATCCTTCATAATGACCCAAAACCCACAAACAAGTCCTTCAGGGGCAAGAGGTGGAAGCTTTCAGACAGGCCAAGTCAACCTCCAGATTTAAACTCCAGAGAGCCGCTGCTAAAGAGGGAGCTGAGGGGAGCAGCGCCCCAAAGCAAACAACTACTGAAAGACGCTGAGGTGAAAGATCAGGAGAATGCAAAACTTTGGCGACATCAGTGGGTCACAGGATTTATACAGTTATTAATTCTACTTTATTTATATGTCGCCAGTTTACAACAAGGTCATCAGTGGGGACATACAAATGTGGGCTGAGAGGAGAGAGTGAAGAGAAGAGGAAAGTGGCTCAGTGCAGATTACAAGCACCTAAATATCAACCCATATTAGCCTTGTGTGTATTATTTTTAAGATGAAAGATGAATTTAAAATTGTGCCGTCTAATTACAACCTCACTGTCACAGGTGTGACTTCCAATTACAGCCCCCTGCAGAAATGAGGTTGTAAATTGTCGTCTGTGTGGTCTAGTGCAACCTTCTCTCTCTCCACTTTCCACTCACCCCAACCGGTCCAGGCAGATGTCCGTCCACCCTGAGCCTGGTTCTGCTGGAGGTTTCTTCCGGTAAAGGGAGTTTTTCCTCTCCACTGTTGCCTGTAGCTGCTCAAGGGGGATTTGTTGGGTTTTCTTTGAATGACTTTATTTTGTAAAGTGCTTTGAGACGACTTGACGAGTTGTAAATTGGCGACACATAAATGAAGTTGAACTGAACTGAACATGAATTGCTGTGTCTGCTGCCACATGAAGATGGGCAGCGTCAGCCCCGGGCTGAGGGTTCGTGTGGACACCAACAGTTACACTGAACGACATAATGAAAAACATCAGATGTAATATGGGTTTATGAGAACGGACTGACACACTGACACACAGGCCCGCAGCCACTGACCTTGGACGAGTCGCTGATCCGCTGGGGCCGACGCACGCGGCTGGTTTTGCCATTGTCCATTTCGTCCCCTTAGGCCAGCGTCATCTGAAGCACACAAACGCGTTTCCATCACTTCACTGCACATCACATGCACTAACATTCAACCACTGGACACGACCGCTGCTGGACCACAGGGTTCAGCTGTTCGGCCGCTCAAAAGCACAAGTTTCTAAGCAGCCAAAGCATTTAGACATGTAGACGTGGTCATAAGGTCTGCTGTTCAACCCGCCCAGAACCAGAAACCTTCAAAGCAGCAGGTTCTCAGTGTCTAACGACCATCTCTAGACTTTACAGACACTGGTGTGAAAAGGAGGACGTTCCAGTGAAACTGCATTTTGGATGCCAGAGGTCAGAGAAGACGTGGCCACACTGGTTCAGCTGACAGGAAGTCCACCATCAGACCAAACAATGACCAGGTCCAAGGTGTGCAGAGATGCACAGCAAGTGGAACCTTAAGCCTACAGCAGCAGAAGAACAGGAACCCGAGGGTCCAGGTCACCAGGCTCACCGACCACGGACGGGAGCAGCTGTCCAGTTCCTGCTGCTACATTCGGATGGTTCGGCCCAGACGTTGGTCTCCTGCAGCGAACCAACAGCTCACACCGGGGACCGCGGGGGAGTGCTGGTTCCGTGGCTCGCTGTGGTCCCAGGTCCAAACTGAGCCCAGCCTCCCGTGTTACCACGCGGAACCCAGCTTGGAATGGCTGTTCCAGCAGGACAACGATCCGTGTCACAACGTCCCCGGACCTCAGTCCAGCACGGCACATGTGGGTCTACATATGCCAATGTGGACCGAAACCCCCAGGAACCGTTTCCAGCGCTACGTTGGACCTATGCCACGAAGCCCGGGGTCCGACTCGGTACCAGCCGGTGTCCCTAACACAGCTGGTGAGTTCTGCCTTTAGTCTAGAAGCAGTGGTTCCAGTGAGCGGACTGGGACTTCCGTTCGGACTCCTGCGGCTCAGTCAGCAGCACAGTCTCACACGAGCGACCCGAACCCGCGGACTGCGTCTCTGTAAACGAGCCAAGTCCAGCACTCGGACCCACAAACAAACTTCCGGCTCAGCATTTCAAAGCAAATGCATTTGAAATGAAACTAGCAAAAAGGAAACGTTCGGTTCAACATTTGCTTGATCGTGAGTAAAAAAAAATGAATCCATAAATACTGACGCACAGAACGATTTCAGGAGTTTTAGATGCGTTTCAATCTGACGGGATCTTGGTGAAAACATGTAGACATATCACGTTATAAAGTGTCTAGTATTGATGTGAATGAAGGACCCTGCGTTAATGTAAATTTCATGCAGAAAAACTTAAAAAGCGGCTTTTTAAACTGTTTTATTTTGAAGCTTTAAACCCGTTAACCCGGATGTTGTGGCCCATAGTCGCGTTCAAGACTCCCACTGTCCTCGAGTGTTGTCAACACATCTCTTCTGGGTTACTGATTCATATGTCTTAATATGTCTTAATAAACGTGGTCTCACTCTTCAGAGAGTAAAATAACAATAATATCAAAGTCTATGCTCTGTGGGGGAAACTGGCCTTCTGCTCATTCTAAAAACAGCATGTTTAATATAATAATAAGTAGAAGAAGAAGGAGAACAGGAAACTTAAATCCAAACATATAGAGCTAAAACGTATAGAGCATTTGACTGAAAAATTCGATTATGTTTAAACCTTCGAAGAACTAGCTCCTGCATACTCAAAATAAATAAAAACCATGGTTCTACAGCAGGTCCAGCTGGTCTAAAATGAAAGACTCATATGAGGCATCAGGCATGATGTGAATGAATTTGGACTTTTTATGAGCTATGGTACATGGAATACAGCGTTTGTATGGATGGTGAGAAGCAGACATGGACACTAGTTCAACATGAACATGTGATTGTGACGGTGAACCAGCAGGTGGCGGAGGATGGGGGTCTTTCAGAGCTTGTGGACTCCCACCAGGACAGTTGAGACCTTTGACCCAGGGCTGGATGAGGTCTGATCACCAGAACCTGACACTGAACCTAACGGGCTGTGTGGTCTGCCCCTGGTCCCAGACACGGATCCCCATTGTGCAGATATTGTATTTCAGTGTGTAGTGTTGCTCTTATTAACCATTATTAACTAGCTGCCAGCAGCTAATGTGCTGAGGTGTAACAAACAGAAACAAAGTTATTTTTTTTTTTATTATTGGGCTCGTACGTTAATTCATCCGCACTGAGGATGTGAGACAGTCAAGTTGCGCGTCTGAATTGACGAATAAAGGAAGTGGTTCTTGTGCCTTCAGAATAAAGCTAACGTCTGGAACACGCAGCCCGACGCTCTAAAAACCAACGATTCCTCCCAGGACGAATCGCTGAGTGTATTTCACAGTGTTGCTCAGCAGTGGTAGTGCAGCCGATTAAGATTTAGCCATCTCATTCATTTGAATGAGTCTGCCGTCAATCTTAAGACTGAACCGTTTTCCTGATTTTTGCACTGGGTGAATCTAATAGTAGGCTACAATCACGATCAAATCACGCTGCATAAACGCAGAGACATTAAAGGTTTGATGATTGAAAAGGAATTAGGAAAAATGGAATATTAAACCCCCAGTTTGGGACCGGGGACCACGGCCGCCCTCCAACGCTCAGCACTGACGTGTTGCTAAATGCTAACGCAGCGTCGCCTTTTACTTTGAAGGCGCCCAGCGGAAGTCGCACGACGTGTGTGGCTTGACCGCGGCCGTCGCAGGGAGGAGGTGGATCCATCGTCTGCAGGATTTCTCCGCGGCGCTGCTGGCAACCTGATTGACTAACATCACCAACGCCCCTAAGTCGGCAACATACAGGAAATGCAGCCGCGGTGCTAGAAGAAGAGCCGTCGTTTCCCGCGAAGCCTAGTGCGGTGGTCGTGATTTGGCTCCAGTCGTCTGATGGTTAGCGGCGGCCGTCGGAGTTAGCTGCTTCAGTACGTGTAGCCCGTCAAGTGTCTGCGGTTCGGACTTCGACTTGTTCTCTCCCATCCACCCTGAAAATGGCAACCCAGATCGATAAGGAGGCTTGCAGAGAGGCTTACAACCAGGTCCGGGACGACAACACGGACGCCAACTGGTAACGTATCCGAACGGCTCCATCTTCGCTGCCGCAGACACAGTTCGCCGGGTCCTACGCTCGATTGTTCGATTTCACGCCGGTTTCAACGTCGGTCCACATTCGCCGTTGCCGCCCCCGCGGACTGGGAGGCGGACGCCGGTTCAGTTGCCCTGGACGTTCAACCAGCGGCCCGCGCACACGTGGATCACTCCGCCGCGTCCATCCGCAAATGACCGTTCAATTGATCGGAAAAAACGGCACCGTCCGCGGATCCGGTGAACGTCGGATTCCTTCGTGAAACCCACATTGATCGGGATTATTGTGGCTAAAGACGCCCATCCTCCGGGGCCCCGGGTCCATCTGACCTGTGTTCGGGCCCGGCGGGGCAGAACTAACTTCCTTTGTCCTGCGTTCGGGTCGACGCGTCCGTCCGGCCGACACCCTGGGCGGTTTTGGATGGGTGGGATGTGCAGGTCAGGGCGCGGTGGTGGATTAACGTGTTCTGTGTGTGTGTGTGTGTTCTGCGTCTTCCAGGGCGGCTTTTAAGTATGAGGGCTCCAGGATTGTGCCTGCGGGACAAGGGGCGGACTACGAGGACTTCAAGAGGATGTGCACAGGTAAGGAGCCGCTTTCACGGGGAGCCCGACACCCCGGGTCCCCCGGGTCCCCTGGGTCTCCGTCTGCAGACGTGGATGCCTCACAGCTTGAGTTGGCAGGACGCTAATCCTTTAAGACTCTGCCCTGTCACCCGCGGGCCTCGGGCCCTGGGACTCTGCTGTCGCAGCACTTAGTGGGACCGTGTGTGCCCTGCACATCCTGTTGTATTCGATCCTGTGTCTGGTTTCACTGGACGAATCAGTTTGGGTCAGTGCCACTTGTGCACAGTGGTGCATGTCAGTGAGTTCCAGTAATTACAGAACCTCGAAATAAACTTTAATCTGTGACTGGTTTATAATTTTCCACCAGTTAATTTCCAGCACTGCCTCCTATCAAATCAGCTGCACACCACAGAATGGAAGAAACGTGCAGTTGTAAATATATATTTCCCTCTTGTTAGACGGTGTTTGTCTTGACTGTTTATCTGCAGTAATTAGTGATACTGTGAACCTGTCAGTGTTGAGCTCATTGTTGCTCCTCTTGAATAGAAAGAAAGCAAAAAAAAAAGTCTGAGCTACTGCCAGATAATATCTAATGGAGACTGAGTTTATGGAGGAAATAATCTGACACGGATGTAAATCTGCTTCTGTCCTCTAGAGTAAAGCATCTGCTCAGATGTTGGGTGTGGCTCTTTTTTTTTGTCTTGTTGGCTTTAAAGCCTGCAGCCTCGGGGGTGTACCTTCTTTTTTTTCTGACATTTCAGTGCTCACATTCCTATGTTGAAATAACTCGTTTATCACTTCGCGGCACCTCAGCTGCTTCCTGTTCAGAGATGACACACACATTCTTCGACATTTCTCTTTCTGTGGGCTCGTTCTCCTTATTTAGCAGTGAAGTCGTAAGTCTGCAGAGAAGCCGGTGAGCACAGGGGGAGCTGTCGGAGGCGAAAGCGAACGGCAGCATGTTAAAATCCATGGGGTGTACGACCTGAATCACTGCAAGAAGATTCTTTCCACCAACAGTCTGAAACCTGATGCTGCTGAGACCAGGAAAATGCCCAGTCTGTGTCATTAGTTATTCATTGCAGATCACCAAACGAACAGCTAAAAGGCTTTTTCGCAGCCTTTAGGTCTAACCAGTAATTTTGTCGAGGTTTTAGCCACGTAGCTCTTGACGTTAGTGTCGATCGATCCCTCCGCAGTTTTTGTCCAGCATGAAATTTTTCAACAAGTTGCCAGATGTCCAGAAATGTTTGGGGCAGACATTATGATGGTAACGATCAGCTTGCCTCACTTGCGGCTGCTCACTACATGGTGTAGAGATTTGTGAGGTGTGCACGGCGGTCGCCCATAGCGCCCTTCTCTGCGTGGGCCTGTGTAGACGTTGACGTGTACGGAGGAGAATAATTAAAACTTTTGTAGTTAATTATAATGATTAGTGAACCAAAGTGGCAGTTTCTAGGTCAGCGACTGTTGCAGCCAACAGTCTGAACTTAATGAGCAAGATGTGTTTCCATTATTTAGTCCCACCGATTTATATAACGAGGGTGGACTAAATAATCTCCAGCTCATTGAATTGGTTGACATTTGGTCACAAGCTTGTGGTGTAGAAACCGTTTGTCGTCTGTTGGCAGGCGGTTAGTTTTTATGCACTAGGTCAAAGGTCTGAGATCATATCCAGAGAACGTTTTGGGGAACACGTGCTGGCTGGTTATGGTGCAAGTTATGACCCGAGAAGAGAGTTAAGTTAAAGATATTGGCGTCATGAATTCATCAACGTAGTGATGGGACTATCGTCCTTGTTCTACTCACTTCTGTGAGCGGAGATGGTAAGTTCCAATTGGGATTCAGTTCCGTTTTTTAACAGCCCTGCTCATCAAACTGTCCAAACCCTGTCCACGGGAGACGGCTCTGGACCGGAAGCTGTGTCGCAGGGTAGGCTGAGCCTGAGCTGACAGAGCGTCCACGGGACAAATGTTGTCACTCGACAACAACCAGTGTCCCTCTGATTAGGGAATTTAGGCAAGTCGTGGTCTCTCCAACAAGTCCTCTCTGCTTTCTCATCATTGTCGTAGTTTCAGTTCAGTTTTCTCTGCAGGCCTACTGAGTCAGCAGGGCTTTAAAGGGAAGAGTCGGACGTAGAGGGCGGCAGTAAATGTGGGGATGTGGGTGAGCTCCAGGTCAGGTGACTGCCCTAGTTCCTCTCTGGCATCTTTCACAGTAACCGTAACGAATAAGACAGAAGTTTGCAGCGATTAATAAATTGCTGTAAATCAATGCTGTGCAAGTGACGAGGTGGATAACCTTGATTGTCATGGAATTGACTCCCTTCAGTCAGATGTGTGTGTGTGTGTGTGTGTCCATTGTTCCCAGTAAGGTGTGAAAGGAAAAGATGCCTTTAGCGGCCGCAGTGATAAGACTCTTTACAGTGGCTGCTGCCATTTCTGAGCAGCTGGTCTGATCTGAGAGCAGAGCTGCTGAGGCGCTGCCAGGAAAGTTTTTATCAGCTGCTTCCACAGCAACATAAAGATAATGCAATTGATTAAAGTAACCTGGTCCTCAGTCGTAACTTTGGTCTCGGTGAGCTCGTTATCACCTGCAGAGCCGTTTATTAGACAACATTCAGCTATCTGAAATTGATAGTGTTTGAATAAATCTTTCTGTCACTGCCTTTTTTGACGCTCACTCAGAGAACAGCACTGAAATGCTAATGGGTAGAGCAGTCGTCCAACAATCCTGCAGTTGTTGGTTCTATTCCTGTTCACAAGTCAATGTGTCCTTGAGCAAGACACTGAACCTAATGAGTAATGCCTGAAGGTCTGGGCAGAGCATGGTGGCAGTTTCAGAGCAGGGACGGGGGACAAGCTGGGTGGATCCCAAGTCTCGTGCTGCTCCCTCTTTAATTAAAAGAGCTACATTATGCATCAATTCGGGTTCTTGTTTTCATTCTTCGGCTCTGCTGAAATAGTTGCGGGTTATTTCCAGCGCCGTACTTTTCTTCAGCTCTGTATGAAGCGGTTTGTTGTAGCGCCTGCTTTCCTTGTGTCTCCACGTCTGTGACTGACGACTTCACGATTTCAGCCAGAAGTGAAGAGAGACAACAGTCAATGTCCTTGTTGGTGTCCTCTGAATTTGATTTGCAAAATTAGATCAGTTAATTAATTGGACCTGAAGAGACATGTCATAAATAATGTATTTCATTTCAGATTGGCCACTTAGTGAGGATCTTTAAATGTGTGATACTTGCATCTTACATTAGTCTGACACTAGTGGAAACAAATTAAGAAAAAAGAGAAATAAATTGTTGTTTTTGCTTTTAAATGGTTGATTCTACTAATATTTTTAAATATTATCATAGAATAAAATGGCCCAGCAAAATATCGTAACAACTGGTTTATTGATATGATATTTCAAAAGTATATTCTGTGTTAGCACCACACATATACAATTGTTGAATGTCATTTAGCATATTTTAAGTATTTAAATTTGTCTTACAATTAGAGATTCTTCTTCTTCTCATGGGAAGTTTCTGACCACTTCATTCACATCTCGTGTAAGAATATGCTACTTTGTTTGCCTTGGATAGATTTGTCGTGCAACTTGATATACTGTATATAATGCTGACTGGTGACGGGCCAATTGGGTCAAAGCTCTAGATTCACATCTTAGCAACTGTAGGATAGTATTATCACTATTTCATCTTTGATGGAACCAATAAAAACGTGGCATATTTTTATAAGCGTGTAGATGCAGATTGTGTTGAAGGAACACTGGCAGCAGAAACGGTTTTGTCTCATCAGTCTGGGACAACAGAGGCAGGCGTGGTTGGGGGGTGTTGTGACTGCAAGGCTCACAAAGGATTTCACTCATTTGGTGCACACACGCACATCTCAAAGCTTAACTTACACTTACGCCGCGGTGTTGACACACTGCCAACGCAGTGAAACTACAAAAAGCAGAACCTTATATTTATCTGCTCTGCAACACTTTTTTCCTTTCGCATCTTTCAAACACAAACACAAATATCTCTTCTAATGTTTTTTCCACTGATCAACTGTTCACGCTCTGTGAATGTCAACCTGTATCTTGATTGTAATTGCAGTGACATGGAACTTCTGTACTTACTGGACTTTGCTTCCTTTATGAGCTGCATGTGCTCTGTTCCATTCGAGGAGACTCACTGCTTCTATGGGTTAAAGGCAGCCTGCAGCATTTTTTATCAGTGTGTAGGAGACCAGAGCGTGACCTCACAATACAGGTTGGGCAGTACCTGCAGGGTGTGACCACAGACTCGTTTACAGCTGCTTCTCAGCCCCTGCACACAAAAGAGCTCTTTGTGTCGCATTTGGTGTGATGGAGTGGGCAAGATTTCAGAATGTCGCCTTCAATCTCCGTGTTGAGCTTACGCCGTGTCTTTGATGTCCTTTCTCAGATGACGCTCGTATGTTCGGCTTCGCCCGGATCACGACAGGAGACGCAATGAGCAAACGAGCCAAGTTCGTCCTCATCACTTGGATCGGCGAGGGCGTCAGTGGGCTGCAGCGTGCCAAGATCAGCACTGACAAGACGCTGATCAAAGAAGTCTGCCAGGTCAGAGACTCTGTTGTGTCATGATTGTCAGTGTGATGGTTCCCGAGACTGTGGAAGCAGGATGGGATACTTTGATGCCAAATTCAGAATTATTTTTATTGCCAGTGGTACATGAAATGCCTTGGTATCTGTCAGTGGCGGAGGCGATTCCTGTGGCCCTTAAAGCGTAGTTCGACATTAAACACTAAGAGAAAACATTTGATTCGTACGATCAGTGACAAGTCATACACGACTGCAAACTGTGTGTCAGAATGAAAGGAGGAAACTCGTCCATCTTAGCAAAACACCTCACAGACAGGCAGCCTGATCTGTGTAAATGAATCAAGGTGAGACAGTTTCAGTCGTTATTTTCTCCAAACATCTTAAAATGACATGTTGCTCTTACTGTTTGTGAATAGCCATGTGCTACAACACCGACGGAGGCTAATATTTGCATTATTGCTAGTTGCAGTTTAATTTATAATGTGAGCTGGGTACTGCTAAAAATGTTAATAAGTAAGCTACTGACATTAGCGTGTCAACATATTCACCGTACGTGTGTGTGTGTGTGTGTGTGTGCACTCCCAACTGCTGCAGCCTTTGTGGTTTTCTTTGAGCGAAAACATTATACCTCATAACACAGATCTCCTAATAGTCATGACGAAGAGGATGTTAAGCAGGACAGTCCGGTGCAAACTCCATCATCACGCACACAGAGACTTTTCAGACGCATAGAAAATATGAGAAAAGCTGCAGTAGAGATGCTATGCCACAATTTGAAAAGTATTTTCTTAAGTTTTGTATTAATAAACAAGAGTGCCTTTTTATTACGTGAAAGCTCCTTCCCACTCTTGTTGCTCAAATACATTCAACTCATTGGTTCACTGATCCTGTGGTATTGAAATCGGTAGAGAATCTTGGATTTTATGTGGCATAGATGCCGAAAAGGCTTTTGAAAGACAACACATGATGAGAAAATATAGTGAGCAAAATAAGCAACAAAATGTAGTCAAACATTTTCAAAAAAGCAGGCAGAAGTCGGAAACTGTTGCAAAAATAACCAGCGTGAAAGGAGTGAAACTGGCTTTACGACTTCTGAAAAAGAATCTTGGGGCATTTTTACATCCACCTCATTTGGTTCAGTTCAATCAAATTCTGGGTTTTTTCCCTCATTACTGCAGTTTGTTTATGCAGGTCTGAACGCCAAAAAGTTTCAGTAAAATGAATGAAAGTTATGTCAGGGCAGGGGCCCTGAGCTAGACCCTGGCCCCCTGTCGCTCTGTGACAGCTGCGAAAGGCTCCAGGCCCCCTGCTACCCTACACGGGATAAGCAGTTACAGATGGATGTCAGAGCTGACACCCCCTCAAACTGAGCTGAGAATGAACTTTTATTAATTTGGCTAATCGTGCAGTAAATTAGTTATTTGTTTTACTCTTTTTGCCATTTCAAAATACTCGCTCTTAACTTTGGCGTATGTTTCGATCCTGCAGAGCTTTGCTAAAGAGATCATGGTCAGCGATCCGAGGGAGCTGGAAGAGGACTACATACGCCAGGAGCTGAAGAAGGCAGGCGGAGCCAACTACGACGCTCAGGCGGAGTAGAGAAGTGTCGCAATCTACTGGAGGGGTCGGGGCGGGTGGGGGGGGCGGGGCGGGGGGGTAGGTGGAGGTGGAGGTGGAGAGTGTCTGGGGCAGGGCTGCTACCTCTCGGGGAGAGGGCGAGGCGGGATAGAGAGGGCATTGAACTGCACGCTCGCGCCACATAGATTTTACTTTTAAAGTGCGGCTTCGCGTGAGCCTCAAGCTGAGCAGAATGCTTATTTGCAAGAGCACACGTACACAAAAACAAAGCAGAGGTGTGCCAGAAGCCGTTTGTGGTTCCACGGCCACATGCTGGCTCATTATAGACCCAAAGTCCCTTTTGTTTTAAACCGTTTCAACAGTTTTTTTTTAAAACCAGCAGGTAAAGGAAAAACAAATCCGAGTTATCTGGCACGAGATGCTGTTGGTGCATCACTAAGATGAATGTCAGCATTTGGGCATCAACAGACTTGATTTTAAATTGTATGCATGAGTTAAATTTACACGATTGCTTCAGTTTGTGTATGTGGACGTAAAAAAAAAATCGTGTATATAGGGACAGAGCAAAGCTGAGCTCTCCCAGACTGAAATATCCTCCTTCACAGATTTTCCACATACATGTAGAAGGTTCCTCAACACGGTAACATAGTTCGGTATGTTTGGAAAGAAAGCTTTTACTTTTCCCTCCATGAGAAGATTGATCGCGCTTCATCTTTGGTTAGCTTAGCACAAAGGCTGGGGATGAAGACGCAGCTGGTCTGACCTCACTGAATCTGCCTTCCAGCACATCCAAAACCTACTAATCAAACATTGTGAAATGTTTTTTTGCACTGCTTAAACACATGGGTATGTTTTTAACCATTGGTTGAAGCCAGACTGGCTGTTTGCTATAGTTTCAGTTTTTTGTGCTAAACTAAGATCATCATCCTCTCGCCTTAGCTTCATCAAACAAACATGAGAGTGGTAACAATCTTCTCATCCACAAGAAAATTGTCCACAGATTTCAAATTGTTTCTCTAAATGCAGAGTCCAAACTTGGACACCGACAGCATACACTAAGGTGTCCACACTGACACACGTGGACGTGTACTTCCTGTGCATGTGCACGCACGCCCATCGCTCCGGTGGAACGCGCGGCAGCCGTCACGCACACACAAATGCACAATTTAGAGCAAGCGTAAAAGCACACGGCGCCTTGTGTCGTCTCCGGGTCTCTGCCCTCTCCCCAGTCAGCTCGTGGTTGGTCGTCTACTGTACTGTGCATCATCATCTCACACTCGTCCTCATCTCAGCTGGGATGACATTGCATCCAGGTGTTAACACTGTTTGCTAGGAGTTCTCCTGTACTGACTGTGTGAAAAACTGAAGGGTTTTACTTCAAAAGTCTGTAGTGTCGTTGTAGATCGTGTCGTACACTGACTAGCTGGGAAATGCAGCACGTCAACAATGAGAGATGTCTTATTTTGAAATGAAACCCTTCATTTGCAGGCATGTGGTTGACACCAGAACATGCTCTTAGTCGTGATACACTGTACCCTCCAGGAGGAAAAGATCTCCATTTTCTATCGGTGGGCCGCTCACTGTACTGGTTGAGTCATAGTGCTGAGTTTGGATGACAGCGTCAGAGTCAACCCTCAGAACTTTTCCTGAGAGGAACTGTAAGTCACCTTGTGCTGTGAATTCATTTTTCGTTACGGTTTGTGATCATTTTTGTTCCAATGTACTGTTCACGTTCTCCTTTAGGTTTCTGTTGGACATGATCGGTGTACAGCTGCAGAATTTAGAGCACGTGGTAAAGGACAAGACTTTTAGCTGGATGAGACACTGTCTGCGTGTAGACTTTATGCCATAGACGTACAGAAAAACAACTAATATATTGATAATATATCGATAGACTAATATATTGTTGAATGTTGCCCGACATCTCAAAGACTTGTGAGAATGGAGATCTTTTCTTCTGGTGTTTCATCTCATGATCTGTGCATACTGTAACCTACTGTGTTTGATTGACTGCCTTAGTTGCCCGGGAAAACGATGGGCATCACGGGAGTTTGTGGACACTACACTGTGATTGGTTGTCCTCCTTCCCAGGAGGTGGCATTTCTCGGTTGTAGCATCCCTGGTTTCATTTGGTTTCCGCCTTCCCTCCCCCTCCCTGCAAAAAATAGGATTTTGTTTCTTGTAATTTTTTTGTTTTTACGAATTGTATTTTCCTTTCACCTACTGATTCAATTTTTAAGAGCAGTGTTATCTTGGACATTGGTTGAAGAGATTTAAAAAATAATACTGATGCAAAAAATAAAGCAAACTGAATGGGCACAAGATGAGACATTTCAAAATAAAAACATTGATGTTTTTTCCAAGTCCTGCCTCGTGAAGTGTCTTTTGTTTGTCTCTGAACCGGACATTACAATGACTAAACATATCTTTTGGTAAGGAGTCTTAAAATGCGTTTTCATATTTTTAGTGATAACTGTGGTGATGATGGGTGTCCAAAGTTTCAAACATTAGCTGAACATACAGTATGTAACAGAAATGACACAAAAACGTGTCTTTGTCTCCGAGAGGCTCCTCCGGTCCCGGACAGTCTTACCTGTGAACGTCAGGAAATTCACAGCCACCATCGACAGGCTTCCACCAGCTGAGCAATCACAGGAGGGTAGACTTGGAATGAGGGTTGGCTTAAAGAGCCAGTTTAAGAGACTAGTAAAAAAAAATAAGAGCTACTGCATAAAGGCGGAGTTTAAGAAAAATAAGCGATTAGTGGAACTGGTAAGTCATCCATAACTACTTTAATAATGCCACAGAATAAGACATAAAGCATGAAAGTTTTCAAAATCCGGCTCTTTAAACCCTGATAAAGTCGACGTGGTCACTGACGACAACAAAAATCCCGACTAGATGTTCATTCTTTCAAGCTACACAATTCAGCGCAATGTCGTCTGCAAATTACACGTCATCTGTAAAAACATGTTACGTATTAGTTTTGTAAGTAGAAGCACTGATGGCCAAATCCTTTTTCCATCATATCTAAAAATACATGTTTCCATTGCGATTCATATCTTCTACATTCTATGCATGTCTGTTTACAGGTTTGGTGGAGGGCTGTCTCATATGTCAAAAAAACAACGTGTAAAGCTGCTTTTAACTGTAGAGCTGCATGGAATGTAGCTCCCGCTTGTGCCTCAGTTATTACATCCATCTGAGGTCGCACAGAAAACTCTTCTGCACAAATTCTGCCCGTATATAACTGTCTGTATTTAAGCATAAAAATACAACAACAGGATTTGTGATCCATTTTGGTAACTGATGGCAGCACTCAGTAAAAGTACTTGTGACTGTTTTGGTGTCTTGGAAGGACAAATCAGTTGCACAACCTAAAAAACGGATTTTAAAAAGCAGATTTGGGTTCCAGATTGGATTGTGTATGAATCTGATAAGGTATCTATGAGGATTCTTGAAATACAGAAATGAAGTGAGATTTAGAAATTGCCTATAAAGTTAGTTTTTAGAGTCGTCTGCAAATTACCTCCGACCTCAAATGTAACACGAGGAAGCCACAAGCTACTGAAATCTGTGAAATGCTTCAAGTGAGATTATTGGAGTTGATGGAGCTGTCAAAGCTGAACACTTGGCATTTCAAAGGAAAAGTAACGGGGAGGCCAGACAGCTTCAGCTCATTGCTCTATTTGAAGCAGTTGAGGAATCTAGAATGTTCAGTAACTGGTGAATCTGGACCACGAAGACAAAAAAAAACAACTAAACTAAACACTATAATAATTCAATTTCAATTCAATTCAACTTTATTTATATGTCGCCAATTTACAACGAAGTCGTCTCAAGGCCCTTTACATAATAAAGTCATTTAGAGAAAACCCAACAAATCCCCCTTGAGCAGCTATAGGCAACAGTGGAGAGGAAAAACTCCCTTTAACGGAAGAAACCTGCAGCAGAACCAGCCTCAGGGTGGACGGACATCTGCCTGGACCGGTTGGGCAGGTTGGTAGGACCAGTAGCTGGAAGACACCTGAGGACAGGGACAGACAGAGGAAGACAGAGAGGGAGAAGGACGACTACGGGAGAAAGAAGACAGAGTTAATAATAAGAACTACAATCAACTCTGTGAGAGCATTACTGAAAAAACAGAAGTGAGAGGATTTGCTCGTCGTTAAATGTCTAAGACCACGGTAACTTCAGCACTAACAGAAATGGAAGGAGGCACACGGGTGGATCCGCCTGAAGAAGGCCTGTCTCAAAAAGCAAAGCCTTTATCACTCGTGCGTCGGAATCCTGTCCTTCTCCAGACAGTGTATGTGAGAAGGCAAATGTCCAAGTGAGACAATCCAGTGTTTCCTGTGACTCCTCGAGTCCAACGTGCAGATTATGTGCATACGCAGTGTGTGGATGGAGCATTTAATGTGAGTGTGTCAAGAAAACTTCCATCACAAGTACAATGCCTGGGTTCAATGTGCTTCAGAGTGCTGCTGCTTCATTTTTATATCATGGGCGCGTGACGTCAGAAGTTTATTATCCAGGCTATTTATTATCACAGGCTCAATTCACCAAGCATGAAGGAGACTAGTGATGGAGACCACCAAGACCCCCGTGACTCGTCTGAACGATGGTACAGAAGATGATATGACTGTTACCAGAAGCTCATTTCACAGCGAGAGTTTGTTAGAAGAGACTCGTGGGAGAGTCGTGAAATCGAGAAAAACACACCCGGCTGAAGCTTCTCTGCCTCGTAAAGGCCGAGAGGAACATGAACTGAGGAAAATCCCGGAGGGAAACATGGCGCAGAGAACTGCCGTGACCTCAAATGGCTTAAAGACGGCAAGGTTAACGTTCCGGAGTGGTCGAGTCAGAGCCCAGAAGTTACTTTAGAACTTGTGGCGGGACTTGAAAAGTGCGTTTTGCTAATGATCCCTGGCAGAGCTGGAGCAGTTTTGCAAAGGTGAATGGAGAAGAGTTTTAAAGATGGGATGGGGGCCCTCTGCGGGGGTCTTCAACCTGAGCGACAGCTGCTGGTCTGTTCCAGCCCACACTACACCAGCATGTGTGTGTGTTGTTCTGTTCCAGCTGTCAGACGAATGGATTAACGGTTTGTCAGCATGACTCAGCCTGAGCTCAAACATGACTACAGCGGATCGAGAGTGTGTGTGTGTGTGTGTGTGTGTGATCTGGGGGACTAATAGCAGGTTGCATAATGACGGAGCTGTGGGATCGCTCACTGTGGCTTTAAGCAGGGAAGTGAATAGTCAAGGATTCAGTCTGAGCTCGTGTTACAGCGTGTGAGTGTGTGTGGGAGCTAAGGCTGGGGGAAACGGGTCCAGCTGTTTCAAGAAGATCAGTGGGGGGTTTCAGAATAAACTGGTCTTTTTTTGGCCCGAAAAAAGGGGAACTATTAATAATCAGATTAATTGTAAGCACTTAATTCGTTGTACACAAATACCAAAGAAAAAGGAACTGCAGCGCTCGATGTCAACATGCACCTGTGGGTGTTGCAGGCCGTACAGGACGTCCTTCTCTGACACAGGTGGCTTATAAGCCGTGGCGGTTTCCCGGAAGGTTGGTGGCAAACAGGACTGAAGCTCTTCGCTGCTCTCAGGCCCCGTGTCCTCTGACGGGGGATTTCCATAGTTCTTCTGGGGTGACCGAGTGTTTGCAGTTAGAGCCCCAAAACTCTGGTACCGACCTCCTGAGAAAACTAGCTCAGTGGAATCAGTTACTTTTAAAAAATCCTTTATTCATTTTCAGTAGTTTTTACACTATCATTCTAAATCATTGTTTTGTTTACATTTACATTCAGTCACTTTTAACTTTTATTATTTTATTTGTTTTGTTTTGTGGCATGCTTAAAGGAACCACTTTGTAATGGAAGTTTACAAATGAGCTTTTGAACAACAACAATTACAATAATGAAATTATTAAGTACTATTAGTCTATTATCAGTCATCTATTATAGATGGATGTATGATAGATATATTTATAAATCCTAATGAGTTAGCCAATGCAAACACATCTTCAGTTCTCTGTTTGAAATAATGCAATTATTCATCCATCCATCCATCCATCCATCCATCATCCATTCCATCCATCCATCCATCATCCATCCATCCATCCATCCATCCATCCATCATCCATCCATCATCCATCCATCATCCATTCATCCATCCATCATCCATCCATCATCCATCCATCCATCCATCCATCCATCATCCATCAATCATCCATCCATCATCCATCCATCCATCATCCATCCATCCATCATCCATCCATCATCCATCATCCATCCATCCATCCATCATCCATCCATCCATAATCCATCATCCATCCATCCATCATCCATCCATCCATCCATCCATCCATCCATCCATCCATCCATCCATCCATCCATCCATCCCATCCATCCATCCATCCATCCATCCATCCATCCATCCATCCATCCATCCATCCATCCATCCATCCATCCATCATCCATCCATCCATCCATCCATCATCCATCCATCCATCCATCCATCCATCCATCCATCCATCATCCATCCATCCATCCATCCATCCATCCATCCATCCATCCATCCATCCATCCATCCATCCATCCATCATCCATCCATCCATCCATCCATCCATCCATCCATCCATCCATCCATCCATCCATCATCCATCCATCCATAATCCATCATCCATCCATCCATCCATCCATCCATCCATCCATCATCCATCCATCCATCCATCATCCATCCATCCATCCATCCATCATCCATCCATCATCCATCCATCCATCCATCCATCCATCCATCCATCCATCCATCCATCCATCCATCCATCCATTACCCACCCAGGTCACTACTGGATGTGGTTTGCGAGCAAATAACTACGGTGGCCCATAAGTTCAAAGCACAACATTTGACAAAAAATTTCACCAAACTGAACTGACAGGTCTTGGTTGACTTTGTCTCTACACGTTTTGTCATGTGAAATTCAGCTTGCGTTTCCTCTTTTGTCACTGCGTTTTGGGAAATGAGTGTTGCTCCTACAGGGAAACAGAGCAGCCTGCAGAACTAATGACATTCCCGTTAGCCTCAGCTTTGCTCACGTTACATTTGCGTGCTTCTGTGTGTTACAGCCCAGTGTGAGCGTTGCTGTGTGGCTGCAGACTCACGCTCCACGGTTTGATCAGGTGCAGATCTGTAACGTCACCATGCCTGGTAGGATGTGGCTGTTTTAATTATGTACCAGTTATTCCCTGAGTGACATGGACCAAAAGGTTTGTGTGTGTGTCCACATGTAACTTCTGACTATTAACAGTGACTGTTGGCTGATGGAAAACCCTGGTGTGTCTCCTCCTACCTGGAAGGCTACAGAGGTGGGCAGGGTGAGGTAAGCCCCACCTGATTGGCAGGTTCAACTGTACCGCACCAGTTACGGCCTCTGTCGAGGTGTGTGTCTAGAGGAGCAGAGCGGCGGCTTCCGAAACGTACAAGTCCTGACTGGAGTGGCGGTGATCACCTCCAGCAGTGTGTGTGAGCCACAACACGCCGCGGCCGATCCTCGTGGAATCACAGGGTCACTTTTGTTCTCACAATTTCACAAAGGACTAACCACAACTACAGGTGTATTACGTTACTCGATGTTTGACCGGCTCCAATCCCTGATCTGAAATTCTTTTTTCTATCATCACACCATATGAAACTGTGCTTCAAAAAACAGACAGCGCTGTTACAAATACGTTGGTTCATTCCATAACCTCAAGCTTCTGTAATGTGTTGTTGCTACACCGTCCCCACCCACGGCCCTCAGTGTGTCCTGCACGTCCCTGCAGCTCCAGTTAGTGCGGTTAAAGGTAAATACAGGGAGGTCCATTAGTGTGGCAATGAAGAGAAATGGAGCAACAGAGAGAGAGGGAGGGATGTCAGCGCACAGCGTCCGTGGGAGAGTCCAAACAACACGCTGTCAGATCAGTTCCTGCACAGGGATACCACTCAGATCCTTCCTGCATTCCTCAGACCCCCTCAACGCGGCAGCATATTTGACGGCCCACAGCAGGTCATGAGCTCTGTCCGCGCTAGAACATGTGTGTGTGTGTGTGTGTGTGTGTCGAGAGAGAGAGAAGACGGAATCAGAGAGAAAGGCACGAATTGTCTTTTAACCACCCAGTGTCCCCGAATGTCTGCGTGATGACGCGCGAACGTGCCGACACACACGCGGTGTGGAAATGGTTGTGGGGTTTAGAGTTGGTATCAGTCTTAAACTCGGGAAATGACTGAGCATAATCCAGCGTTGTGGTTGCCAGGTGAAAAGAAAACAAAGACAAACACAGCGTGAGCAAGTTGTGCGTCTGCTCCACGTTACACGTCTCTGTCTCTCTATTGAGGCGAGAGTTTTCTTGACTGAGAAGAGAAAAACGTCGTTTAGAGTCGACTTTAGAAAAGAAGCCTTTCAAACTTGGCTCCTTTCATGTCCAATCTGTTTGACTGATTCAACATTAGGTTCGTCACAGCTCGGCTGGTTCCGAGTCCAAACAGGCCAACGGGCCCCGAGTCGTCTCTGTGTGAGACAATGATGTCCAACAAGGCCTCACTCTGGGAATGAGCTCATAACGCCTCCGAGAAGGAGACAGGCAGGGGCCTTGGACGTGAGAGCCCCCCCATGTGTGTATGTGTGTGGGTGTAACTGGGGGGGTGGACATAATAAATTCATCTCCTCGGGAAAGACAGTGGATGTTTTTTCGACTGGCGTAAATTGACAATAGACTGTGGAACTTGTTCAGACTTTAGTTGCAGAGAAAGAGATGAAGAGTGAGTGACAAATGACTCAGAGAAGCTCCACTACTACTACTGAGCGAAGCACACGGGGATGAGATGTGGGTGGGGGGGTCTTTTCAGATTCTGAATAAGGAAGACAGAGAGACGCGAATGGGGCCGCTCGCTGCACAGTGCTGGCACAGAGGTGTCTTTGTCGGGGGCCACTTTACTCTCCGAGCCCGATGAGTTTACACTGCGACTGCCCCACGACAGTGCGATGACTGTCTGCTGTGACGTCAGCCTCTCACTGGGCCGGGGCTCCGCCGATGACCGGCCTCGTCAGGTCGTCTCTCAGACGAAAGGTGTCAACATTTGAAAAGGGCGACTGATTATGGAAAAACGTTTTGATTCTAATTCATTTAGAAGATTTTTTTGTGACTTTTCATTTTAAAAACTAAATTAAATTCAGTGTTGTAAAATAATTATAGCAGTGGTGGGGGTGTCAGTACTTTTTATAGTACTTCTGACTTCCGTGTTGCACAGAGCTTCAGCTGCACAGAATATCTTTTTCCTGTCAGCTCGGTAATTTCCTCAAGCACACGGCCTAGTCTGTGGCAACGTTTCTCAGACGGGGTGAGACAGTGCATTTATTGGTAACTAATTACATTTGTAGATTGGCACATTTTGCAGGACTGGTGGGGACATGTGTCTGAGTCCTCAGCCCGTCCCTGTCCCACCACAGATCTTACATAATTCTGCTTTCAAACTACTTTTTGCTGACTTGAATTTTTATCTCTTTCTAGGATATCACAATAAACTGTGTGCATCTGTTTCCTGCTAGCAAGTGACTCTCTGCTCTGCATGGACCAGTCACACCCAATAAAATATCCACTCAGTTATTGAACCTACCCCATCGGCACATTGCAGCCCTTGAAAGGTCAACTGCCTCTGCACACAGACCTTTTAAAAGGAATGGGAGTGGCCGTGCATGTTAATGGCACTCTGAATGACTCCTGGAGCTAATATCTCTGCAGATAAAGTCACGGGTCAAATGAAGATCTGTCTGGGGAATCAGCCACTGATCTGTAAACTGTCCATGTTTGAGTTATGAAATTAGACCTGGTGTGTCATGAAGAAATAGATGGATGCACACGAAGGAAACATTAGATCGAGCTCATTGTCTTACACCCCCTCTATATAAAGTAGATGAGGTCATGTTCAGATGTACATAAGAGCAGAAATATTTTCTGGAGCGAGAAGTTAAAGTCCTGCATTAATAACTCTGAGTGGAACAAAATATACTAAGATGGAAGAGTCCACTGTGTTTTACTGTTATATAACATAGCATGATATTATTTAATCAATGCATTAATATGCAGATAACATTCTAGCATTGTAGCTGGTGGAGGTGGAGCTGCTGTGAACACATGCAGGTATTTATTGGTCACAATTAGTATCAAAGATCATCATATTTCTGGGTGATATGTCACTGTTAAAGCAATATCTGGGAAAATTGTTCATAAAGCATTTTAGTTCAAACTATACAAACACGATACAGTACAGACGGTGTGATGGGGCGCCATGTTGTGAGGTACGCTTGGGTAAACGCCTTTGCGGGATGACATGATGGAGCTGGAGGAACGTTTGTTGGCAGGTTGTTACCTGTGGATACCTGTGATGTTAGCGGCTTCCCAAAGGTTCCGGGCTTTATGCTAAGCTAAGCTAAATGGACCTGTCTGCTGCAGGTGTAAGAGTGGCACCAGTTTCCCAACGACCGAAACCTCATGGCACCTCACACTGATCAAAACCCTGAAATCCAAAAATCCCACTTGAGCAAGGCGGCCGAATGGGGTGAGAGGAAAGCAGACCGAGACAGAAACGAAGAGCAGCGAGGCAGGTTTGTGGGGCCAGAAACCAACATTTAACTGTGGTGAAAAGGCTGAACCTTTACTCCCGGAAGTAGAGCAGGTGTTACTGATACCGTTAGTCATGGCTCTGGTCCAGTCCATCCCCGAACACAATAGTTCACCCGACACGCCTACGTGAATGTGGTCGTTATCGCATTTGTTACAGCTGACAGGGTAAAAATGTGGGCCCTCACAAAGGCCTGCTGCAGCGCATGAGTAGAGATCCGAGATTTATTCCTTTTGTTTCATGTTTAACCTTGTTTAATGGATGAGACCACAGGTGGTTTATGAGGAGCTGGGGTCCTGTACTGTGTGTAGACCCCCACACTGGCCGTCACACATAATGCCCAAGAATCGGCTGCCATGTTGTTCGGGGTCATTTTGTATTTACTTCTGATCATGCAGTGTCTATTTTTGCCTTCACGTTTCGCTTCTCAGACATTTTCAATATTTTTTTTAAAAAGCGGTGTGATTTTTAAACAAGACACGTTCAGTCATTTCATGCTCCGGACCTGGCGTTGACGTCTTCGTCCCTCGGGCCTGTTCACTGATTTTTTCACTGGTAAGAAGATTTTAAGGACAACCTAGTCGACATGAATGACGGTTACATAATTATATTTAAAAAAGATCATAAGCATTTTGCTTTGCCTTTTTTTGTATACTTTTTGTATGTGTTGAAATGTTTAAGCCCCAGATTGTTCTCGTCAGACTAATAATAAGTGGGCTCATAAATGTATTGGTACACAATCTGTCACAGTTGGTTTTTACAAGCTTGCACTTTACACCCACTTGTCTCGGCACAGGACTCAGCTGAGACCAGAGCGAGGAAGCTGTCTGTCACTGAAGCTGTCTTCAGGTGATATGATTCTGGGCAAAAGTGTGTTTTTGCTTGCTCGATTTAGTTTACAATATGGTGGGTCACCCTCATGCAAGTATTTCTGTATTTCTTGTGCCATTTCAAGAGCCTTCGAAAGTCCCAAGAATCATTCGACATGAGGTCAAGTTGCACCTAAGCTCCAATCTCCAACACAGAATCCTCCATGTGGCCATTTTACTGTTACTTACCAAGAAACCACGTGCTCCACGTCAGAGCAATCTTTACTACACATTAAAGGCGACTTAAAGACAGAACTGAGCTGCAGCTGTCGGTGCTGCATTGTGGTGCACATGCCCCGAGGAAATGTTCAGGTTTTCTGTAAGAACCTCAAAATCATCTGTGACTCTGAGGACGATCTGTGTTATTCAAATCACTCAGATCACACATGCAAAGCACTCGGCCCCGTGAGAGTAACACGTATAGGAACTATGTATATTGGCTGTTTTTGTTGTGAGACCTGAACTACTTACGGTCTCATGCCAAAAACTCTACGCTCACATTTCATGGGATCCTGTTCACAATCTCTGGCTCCAGACAAAGATTATAGACCAAACACAGAAAGTAAATTGGCTCTTCTTGAAATGATATGCAAGAACACTTAAGTTGGATGATAATTTCACTGTGTTGCAGCGTGTGTGTGTCTGCGTGTGTGGCTTACTTTCTTTTTTTGGTTATTCAAATAGTGGATTTCCTGTGCAGTCACTCAGCAGTGAGACTTTTACCATATAGGGATGCAACTGAGAGGAGGGGTGGGGGGCGAAGGGAAGAGAAAAGAAGAACCAGCAAGACTCACTTCTCAAGTCTCAACCTGTTGACAGCCGATTCAGTAAAGAAGGAGCGACCCAGAGATAGTAATCGAGTCTTTCTCTTTTTATTGGAATGTGTGCGCACACACAGTTGTGCATCAGTGAAGCATGTGCACTGCCTGCGTTTGTCTGTACCTGCTGGAAACACCAAGAGAAACAGAGCAAGACACACTGAACTGTGACATTCTCTGTCTAGTCCTATAGATTTTGTGGCTGTTACCGCAGGGTGGACAGACTGTCACTTACCTTTATATACACACGTAAATGATTGAAACTGCTTGATTTTGCTTTTGAACTTAGGATTAAAAGTTATGAGACAAAAGTTCTGAATTTTCAGATACGTCCAGGTTTAAAGCTTTAATGTAAAGGCTGTATGAGGTTATAAAGAAAGTTCACCAACTTGTTTGATTCCGTTTGGGGAAGTGGAATTGGGAACCAGACGCATGTATATTCAGTTATTTTACTATTACTACACTCTCTAGGCTGCAGACACAGGCCCAACTCAAGTCTAACTGGGTGTAATGGAAAACAATTTAGCATAAAACACCTCACTTTGTTTAAGTAAATGACGATGACGTCTGATGTAATCATGCCGAGGGTGAATGTTTTGTCTGTGCAAGAGCACAAGGCTTATGCAGGAGATAATAAAGTAGTTTCACAACACAGTCTGTATGCCTGTGCAACAATGATGCATGTCTAGTGTCTAACTGCTGAATTTTACACACTGTCTAAAGTCTTTAGACTCTTGGACATTATTGTTATAGTGAGTTACATCATTTCAAATGTGCATGGCATTAATATTGCATGCACGGCAACCTCTCAGGAAGTAAATGCCTAAACGTTTCATTGAGACATCTGCATTGAGACATTTGCCGTGCAGAGTTGTAGACTCTGAAAGAACAAGTGGCTCACAGTTAGTTTACACTGTGTTCAACAGATGTGGGCAGGAAGAGGGCAGCACTTCATAGTACTGGTGCGTCACTGTCACTTGGCTCACTATGAGCAGGATCTAGATTAGCAGTTATTTTATGATAGGTGGTAAAAAAGCAAACAATCGACATGTAGCTGCAAGTGTTAAAGGGGACGTGGTGGAAATAATCTCTTTATTTGTTCAGACTGATGACCTAGTTCCTACATTTGGAACTTGTGCGTTTACAGTAAATGCACTCCAGAGTTTCTAGCTGTGTGGTTTATTCTTTGCTGCACGCACTGATTCATCACTGGTATCCTGTTTACATCAGTGTTCGCTGGAAGTGATGCAAAGTGGTGCAGATGGCCGCGTGTCACCTTCACATTCAGCTGTGCCAACAATTGTGCCTCGGCTGTGTTACAGGACTTCATTACGATGCAACACACCCAGCTCAGTGAACCCACACAGCAGCAATCTTATGCCCTTAAAAGGTGTTTTTCAACTGCTGGCAGTTCCTGCAAAGGGCCTGTCTCCCCGTGCCTGACACTGTGCACACTCTGCTGGCGAAAGGACGGACATGTCTGTCAAAGTGCATTTCCTTCATGTCACTATTGTGCTTTCGTGTGTGTTTTTGCACCAAAATCAACAGCAGGTAAAATAAGCCAGTAAACATCAGTATCTGTCACTGATATTCATCACATTTAAAAGTGAAGCCACTAGGAAAAGGGACATTTTGGAGTGACTGATCTTTTATATATTAATCTGTTTTAACTATTTGTCTCTCTTCTTTTGTATTGACCTTTCTGGAAAATGTTTTTTTAACAAACGTTGCATTTTTATTTCTAAAACTGTACTTTTCTTTTTGTAAGTAGTTATGTAGTTTTTGCCAGGTTTATGTGCCACATACACATGTATTTCATGTACGTGACCATCAAGGCTTATTTGTGGATGTGTAGACATAGTAATCCGTTTTCACAGCACTGTGCGGTGCAAATGCTGCATTGAAGGATTCTTTTCCCTCTTTTAATCTTTTTGAATCGCAATATATTAATAAACGCACACAACAGACATTGTGTTCTTGAACGCACCTCTCGAGCCTTGAGGACTTTGTTGTAAATTGGTGTTTTTTAAATAAAGTTGAACTGAATTGAACACTACACTGTTGTGCGCACTCTCCCCGCCTCCCGACAAAAAGCACCAATCACAAAGAAGCAGGCAAGCTTGTTTCTTGTTTGATTGGCTGCTCTCCGTGCCCTTTCTACTATCAGGAAGTTTATGTTCCTGCCGTCGCCACAGGCGGATCATGGTTAGCGCAGCTCCGGTTCGGTAAAGGTTAGTGGGGCACCGACACGGCTGGACGTTGCCGAGGTTCGAGGACACGGTACTTATCAACCGGAAGCCATCGGTGTCCAGCCTTTTCCGCGAGGGATGTAAAAGCAACGACGTTTCAGACGTTTCACCTGCGTCTCATTGGGTCAAGTTGACAGATGTAAAGCGTCGTACGGCTAAACGGACAGAACTTATGTAATCAAAGCTACAGTATATAAGATAAACTTAAATATATATCCATAAAGTCTTTCTCTTTCTGTCTCTCTCTGCTACACAAACACACACACACACTGAACACAGTGCAAGTGATTGATTTCCATTTCTCAAGCATACAGAAATATGATAACATTTCTTTCTCACGCATGTGGCAACATACATATTTCAACAGCGAATTCTGTGATAAGGGGTTCTAAGGTAGATGTTGCATTTTAATAGGTTAGTAGGTTATTATAAACAACTAAAGACTATAATAAATGATTCAGTTCAGCAAGTGGTATTTTGTTGGGTTGTGTTCACATTTGCACGGCTTTTAGATAATATGATTGAAAGAAATAAATCAACCAATGCAATCATAAAATGTATGTCACTCATCAAACCCAATTTACATTCATGCTTTTCAGTGTGATTTTATGTAAACCGCCTTCTCTCTCTCGCCAGACAGTAGAGCACCATGGGTAACGCTGAGAGTGTGGTGGTGCAGAAGCGACTGGCCCGCTTCCGCCCGGAGGAGCGGCCTGTGGTTGAGGACGTCTTTGACAGACTCCAGGCCAGTGCAGGGAAAACAGGAGCCGGAAAGACTGTAACACTTCAGATGCTACAGGTCTCACTGGAAAGCAGTCTCATCATTATTGCATACATAGTGCGACTGTGGTGCAGTTGGTGGCGGTCGTCCACCAATCCTACAGTTGTTGGTTTGATCCCTGGCTCCTCTGGTCACATGTCAAAGTGTCCTTGAGCAAGACACTGAACCCTACTTAGTTGGTCCCCGTGAGCTCCCCCATCGGCGTGATTGTGAGTGTGAATGGGTAAATAAGAAGCAGTGTAAAGTGCAGACTGTTTACCATTTTACCATAAATGTGTGATGGCAACAGTGTATCACAAACACAAATGTCAGGGCTTATAGCTACAATAAATGCATTATCCAAAGGTCAAAACGCAATCATAAAATGTTCAATAAAATCTAAAAGTCCATTGGAAAAATGTAGATTTAGATCTAGGTACATATATATATATTTACTGTACTTTATGCTCTTGTTGAAAATGTGGTTAAACTCTCAAGTCTTCCATCAGTGCATCTGTCAGCGTGTATGTACGGTAACCCACTCCTTTGTCTCTCGTAGTCCTCAATGAACAGTCTGGCACCAGAGTCCATGATTAGGAGGGTCTATCAGTGCATGTGTAGTATTGACCCTGGACTGGCAGAACCCAAAGCCACTGGTAAGTCCAGCATCTCTGCTGCCTCTGGAGTGGGTCGGGAGCAGCTAGTCATCTTCTTAGCCGACGCCTTGCGAGGCACTGCCGAGGAACGGGCTCCACTTGTCATGGCCATGTCCCAGCATGGAGCAGGGGCACAACCTGTTGTCACATGTGAGCAGGTTGCGGAGGTGAGTAGAGCGGGAAAACCTAAATCAAACAGTGTTTCAGTTTTGACGGTGTTTCTTTTCTGCTTCTGTCCATCATTCATGAACGACGGCCCTTTCTCCACAGTTCCTACAGGATCTGATCTCTGCTGTAGTTCAGATTCTCGTCCACAGAGGGCGCCTGCAGGGCTGGAAACCAGAGAAAATGAGTGATTCTTCCCTGGGTATCAAACTTCTGGCAGAGCAGATCTGCTCTGAACTCAAACCCTCAGGTAAACTGGGGTGTTTGAAAGGTTTTAAACATGGACATACTGAGGAAATATGAGTGGATTCTTCTGTCCGTCCTTCACCTCACTCTGTGTCGCTCCTTAGATCACGGAGGCTGTGATGTTCCCTGTCTGGAGGACTGGCTCTTCAGGGTCTCTCAAGTCTCTTTGTACTTGGAGTTGCTTGTAGCTGAAGGCCTAAATGTGTCTCTGACTGGCCGGCCCGTCCCCACCCTGCTGCCACCCTGCAGGGAGACACCCTGGAAGGAGCTGCGGTGCCTGTTGGACCTTCCCACCCTCATGTTTCTGGCACCACAGGTCAGAATACAAACATGTACAGTTTCACATGTGTGAAATATAACAAAACATCGTTTACTTCTTGCTTAGTTTGCTCAAAGAAACTTCACCACAATCAGCAAAATTTAGTTCCAAGAAGGGAAGAGAGACCAGGCGATTCTTAGCAAAGCACGACTTCACAACACTGGTGAATACGAGCTGTTATTAACAGGACGAATACAGAGGGTTTCGTCTTTGAGGACTGCTCATGTAGCTGCGCTAAAACAAATCCTGACAGCTGTCACTTTTTGTTAACTGATGTTGTACTGTGGGAATGGTCTGTTGTCGGGTGTCTGTCCAGTGGACAGGACACAGGACACAGGACAATAAACAAAAACTACTAGAACTAACCAATGAAACATCAGTGATACATTCTGCAGAGGTCAGCCACACTCATTTGTGATCCTGACCATCAGAACCATCACACAGCTAATACAGGACACAAGTCAGTCTCTAGTCACTAATTATAATAACTGGACCTGCTTTTGTTTTCATAACAGGCATTTCCATTTCCAGCATTAGTTCAGGTAGCCAAGCCTGAACTAGACAGCCAGCAGCAAGTGGCAAGAAGAGGAACATACATAGATTTTCCACCATATTTCAGAAGCACAGCAGTAAAATAATCAGTTCCGTCTGGCTTATTCAAATTTCTTTTGTTATAGCGTCAGAGAGGTGATCAGATGTCACTGCTGTGCCCAGTGATTTTACTAATAATAAACCTTTTTTGCTCTTTTCATAATTAGTCACCTCATAATTCAAAATATTTCAGCGATAGCCCACACCATTACTATCAGATATTAAAAATGTTTTGCTGTTATTCGGGGTTTGACAGCTTTTTTTACCTTTTCTTTGTTATTTGACAAACTAACACGTTCTCAGACTGTTTTCATTTCCTTCCTTTTCAATCTAGCATCAGTATACTTTTAAAAGTCATATGTTTCTAGCATTAGCTTTTACATTTATGAAACCCCATTATCCACTATAACGTACACAATAATGCAGCAGGTTGATCTAGGCCAGTAATTCACACAGTGTGTACAATGTCATTCTTAAATAAAACTTATCCAGTATCTCTTTAAAAGCAGCTGCTGCTTTGATGTTAGATCTTAGTTCCTAAGACTTGGGAGTACAGCCACATGACCAGCCAGAGAGTTCTCCTCGATGTGCATGCAGCACAGCAGTCAGCAACTGCAGTGGATGGTCAGATGAAAAGTTTATATTATTATTGGTTACTGTGGGAAGTATTTCCATATGCTGTTTTATAGGTTTACTTCACACTATGGTTGGATATATTGTACTTTTTGCTCCACTACCTTGATTCAGCAAGTGTAGGCACTACCCGTGTTGAATCTCTACATATATGCTACACAGTGCAGTTATGTTTTGGATAAAGATTGCTGCCTCGGACTTTATTAGCCGTATGTGTAAAGGCTCCATCATGCTCAAATAATCTCAATGAGGTTTGGAGCAAAAACATTGTGGAAATAGTGAATACACAAAATTCCTTAATAACAATCAATATTTTCAACGTTGTAAATGATCATCAAACTGCAATCAACGTAGAGACGTCTGTCATTGTGAATGCTCCATTTTTATTTCATAGATCAGTTGATGAAACTGTGTGTGTTAATACTTCTTTTGAGACTGAGGGAGGAACTTGCTGCTGCTGTTCTTCTTTCCATGTGTCACGTTTGACGTCAGAGCAGGTTTGTGTGAATGCCCCACCAGACTCAGTGGCGCAGCAAAGAATCATCGAGCTGAACTTGGCAGCTAATCTTTATCTGAAAAGGAACTAGTTTAATCAGTGTAGTGGAGTAAAAAGTACAATATTTACCAAAATGCGGATAAAACATATAAAACTGGAAACATTCCACGGTAAGCATCAATAATATCAACACTGTAGTGAAGATACAGACTGCTGGGTCACATACTTCCAAGCCTTAAGAATAAGTCGACTGTACGTTTCTAAATTACCTTTTAAAATAAAACACAACAGACAGACAGACTTTGCATGACTCCAGGATAACGTGCTATAAAATATTGCAGTGTGAACAACCCATTCTTCATTCTATTTTGTTTGTTGTACTCACTCATTAGCAGGTGCTCAAACCTTCATTTTCACTATATTTATGTATTTATATAAAGTACCACTATTCATATCTATACCCCTCTATTGTGTTACTTATTAACATCGACTCTCTGGAAACCTCTCCAGGTGCCGGACAACTACAATGCCCCCTGGAGGCTTGTCTTTTCTACACAGCGGCACGGGGAGAGCTTCACCAGGATGGCGGCTGGCCTAACAAAGTGTGGGCCCACCCTGCTGCTTATCAAGGACACGAAGGGACATGTTTTTGGGGGCTTTGCCTCCCACGCCTGGGAGATCAAACCTCAGTTCCAGGGTGAGAGACGGGGCTTGCTCAACACTGTCCGGTTCCTTACATCGATGAAAGGAATTTAATATGTGATAGAGCCTGGTTCAGATATTTGAGGGGTTTCTCTGAGGGTCCTCTCTTTAATAATACCCATTCGTGAAAGCGCAGGATTTCACTGCACTGACTGTAACTGTACTGACTAAGTGTATTTCCAGACAAAGTATAACACAGAATGTTAACAGCTCAGCAGCAGTCTTTCACTGCCAAGCACTAAATTAGCTTTTTGGCTTCTAATGCAATGATGAGGGAGAGAATGATCAAGGAATTATTCATTTATTTTCTAGAAACTAATGATTGTCAATGGATTAAAACCTGCAAAACTAAATACTTTGCCTTTGAGCGCACATATTTGAAATATTGGAAATTTCCCCATTGTGAGACTAGAAGGTTTATCTTATCTTATCATAAAGTATACAAAGAGATTAAAAGCACTAACTTTCACAAACAGCTAATACCCCATCAGTTATATGGGAAGGTACTTTTGTGACGACACAGTTAACAGTACAGTGAAATATTCCTGTGACTTATTGGCCTTTTAAAAGCTGACACAGTAATATGTGCAGTTCTAATATGAATCATCTTGCCAACGCACCGTTCGTGCTCTAGTTTGCGGCATTGTAAACAGTATGTTTACAGGTATTAAATGTAACTGTGTCAGTAGATGTTCAAATGGTTTATGTGCAGATACAGCTGAAATGACAAGAACACAGGATAGCTTTAAGTTGCATTTTGTCATAATAGACAATTGAAAGTGCACATGATCTGATTACGCTGACCCATCCACACCGAAAGGCCACGTTTGGCCGGGGAGGAAAACCTGCAGCCTTCTAGCTGTGAGGTGGCGTTGTTAACCGCTGCACCACCATTCTGCCCTACTTTTGACGACACGTTTTTAGTTTTGACACAGTGCACGATGTCGTATATTAGTGTGCCACTTAGAGTGTAATGTGATCCATTAAAGGGCAGGACTTCCGTATTTCCAGCACTGAAAGAATTTGTACAAATATCACATAATCACATAATAATGAAAACAAACATGCAATTCAGCCACACAGGAGTACATTGATTTGTCTCTAATCGACAGCCCTACATTTGTTCCAGAGGACCAGACCCCAGTTCGAGACTAGCACTGATAAAAGGAAGTAATACTGCTTGTTTGAATATTGTGGGCTGTCACTTGACTTTTCTCTCAGATCTTCATAATTTGTATATCTGTGTGTGTTTGCAGGTGACTCCAGATGCTTCCTGTTCACTGTGTTCCCCAGTCTGAGAGTTTACACAGCAACAGGATACAATGAACACTTCATGTATCTAAACCAGAATCAGCAGACCATGCCGAACGGACTGGTAAGTTCAACAGGCGAGAAAGTCAGTTTTGTTGCTCGTGGCCTGGTGGACGGAGCAAACTTAAAAGTTTGTGAACCCCTTTAAATAATGTGACCTAAAACCTAATCTGGTTATCCCATGAACGTTAAAGCTAGATAAAGGGAACCAAAAATACACAAACGAGACAAACCAATCATTGTTTGTGACGGGGTATGTAAACCTGTGCCTTCAGCAACAGGCAGGATCCTCCTTGGCAACAAGACCTGTTTTTGAGCCCTGCATCAGCTTCAGAGGGATTTAAGCCCATTCCTTCTACAGCTTTAACTCAGGGGTGTTGGTGGACTTCCTTGAATGAACTTTCTCCTTCAGGTCCTACCACAGCATTCCTGTAGGATTAAGGAGCAGGACTTTTGACTTGACTTGACTTCAAGATGGCAAATTTCTTCTGCTAGAGCCAATCAGTGGCAAAACCACTTGTGTTTTGCATAGTACAGTCACACTAAAGACGCTCACTTGGGCAGCAGCAGCTGCCACCTTTCACTTTGGCCTCCCACAGTGGCTCAGTACACCTCACTGGGTCTTTGAGCTTTGCCTCACAGATACCTTGACATTTTCCTTGGAAATTGCTTGTATAACCCAGAATTCAACAATTGCAAGCTGTCATTTTTTCCGAGGCAGAAAGGTAGGGCCAGCTCGGGACACTAACTCCACTTTGTAACTTTTCTAGAAAAATAGGTAATCAAATTCCACAAAGTCTAACATGTACGTTTAAAGTAAACTGTAAAAGCTGATGTGCGTGTTTCCTGGTGTTCACAGGGTATGGGTGGTCAGCATGGCTACTTCGGCCTGTGGCTGGACAGCGACTTTGGCCGCGGTCACAGCCGGGCACGGCCCAAGTGCACCACCTATGGCAGCCCCCAGCTCTCTGGAGAGGAGGACTTCACTCTGGACTCCATGGAAGTGTGGGCGGTGGGAAAACCACCTGAACCAGACGAGGTAGTTGTTCAGAGGAGAACTTTTTCAAGCCCTTTTACTTGATTTGGTTGGGACACCGGCTGCAGGGAATTAGGAACAATATGGTTATGTCAGTTTAGAGATTCCCCTTAGCTCATGAGCAGTGAGGATGCCCGATTTTCTTCTTTATCCATCCTGCCAAAAGCCATTGTGTTTTCCAAGCAGATGTTCACAAACTTACATTTACTGGGAAAACAGATACGAGTACAGACTGACATAGACCTTTTTTTTCTTTCTTGTGTGAGATGCTCCCTGAAAAGAGTGACCTGAAAGAACCATTCAATATGTTAAGAATATGAAGGCTTACGTAAATGACTAGTGTCTTTCTTCGACTCTTTGTGTTGTGTGGCAGGGTGAGGAGGGAAAAGGCAAGAGAAGCATCCTGGATGCAGATCCGGAGCTCCAGGCCATGATGGAGATAACGGGAAAGACGCTACACAGTCAGGGCCTCAGAGAGCCTGAGGACGTTGAGGAGCAATGAGAGGGAACAGCGACCATGTTGAGGCTCCCTAACGTCATCATCTGTCCTTCAGACAAGTCACAGTACACACTTTGAAATGGGATTTCTTTTAGCTTGCCTTTGGTTTTTCATTAACAAACTTCTGCTACTCCTAAAGACATTTGACAAAAAGTCATACTCAGGTGTTCACAAATCAGCTGCTAGTTCTGCGGGGTCACGGAACAGTCATGATGTGAACCAGGCAAAGTGCTTTGCATTTGTGTAGAGCAGCCAAAAGTCGACACAACAATGGCTTTAAAACAACATTTGTTCACAAAAGGAACTAAACACATCTACACACAAACACGCAACTGAAAGCCACCAGTGTGCGAGCTTTCATCATCAGTGTGAAAGTGACCGGTATGTTGTGGGTGTGTGGGGTGTCACGCTTGATCCCACCAAACTACTGGTGTTTGAGAGAGAGAGTTAATAAAAAAAACTATTTTGAATGAAAATTCAAGAACATTCTTAAAAAATCCGCTAGAGCCTCAGTTGACCAGAATTCAATGCGTCCAAATCATTTCTGTTGAAGTCACTAACTGAAGTATTAGGTTGACGAAAGTGAAGAGAAAAAACTGTGGGCTACACTGTTCTTAAATTGATATGATGCATATATTTAAGGTATATTGAATTACCCTGAAGGCTTCAAATGGGGGCGTAGGTTCATTTTGAGAAAGCTATACTTGTGAATTGCTCGTTGATTGATCATTTCATTGTTACATTACGGAAAATAATCCTCCAGTTTCAGAGACCCAACATGTGTCAGTCAATCTGTCTCCAGGCAACTGTCTGACTTTCGGAGCCACTGTATTTATATGTGAACACGGGACTTGTCAAGATCCTGGCGGGTTCCATCTTAAATGTGCTGTGAATAATCTTCATGAATATCAGGGACAATCTTATTTGTTGTTCAAGATCCACTCATAGCATTACCTTAATACTAAAGGGACAGGTGTGTGTGTGTGTGTGTAATAAAAAATGCCTGTAACATGTATACCGTAATACAACTGTGTCTGATTTTGTAATACTACGTAAAGTCACGGATGGATTACTGAAGGGGGCCAGAGCCTCAGAAGGTCCCGCTACATTGTTTTGTTGCAGAGATCTCAGTTTGAAGGCATCAGAAAGCACGTACGAAACAACTAAAACATGACACAAACTGCCAAAAAACATCCAAACACAGTCATCACATGAAATGACAAAAGACGCACACGCCAGGAAACAGACGCAGAAGTTCCCAAAACAAATTTACAATCACCACAGACATACGCAAAATAATCAAACAGAAATGGTGGGAGGACACAGGGCCCTTCCCTAGTGTGTCCCCAGTGGCCAGATTTCCATAATCCATCCATGCATATAGTCAATTAAAACCAAGGATAATAAACAAATACAGTACTAACTTTGCAATAGCCCTCTGGTAGGCGCGAGGCAGTGCATCAGGTCCAGGATTAATCCGGTGCAGACGTCAGAATCTGCATCACATCGGGTGTGAATGTTCTCATCATAAAGTCAGTTTTGGGCTGGAAAAAACAGTGAATCAACAGATGTGCAGGAATGTGGGCGTTTGAGATGAAAACATATTATAAGTTCGGTTGTTAGAAAACACAGTGGTGAAGGCTGTGAGCACCACGTTTGTTTCTCATTGTTGGGCCAGAAACCTGACTGCACGTCTGTGCCACAGACACACAACATCAAATGAGGGCTTCAAGTCATTTCAATAACGCCCATAACCAATTTACATCTCCGGCCGATGTGAGATTATGTTTGAGTTGATGTGAGGGTGAGGTCAGGGTTAGGTGGTGGCTCCAGGAAACAAACGTAACCCGGTGCCAAACCACACGGGGGGGGGGCTCATGCCCTACTAAAGTGGCACCTGTTCAAAGAGGACGTTTCTCTCTTTCACATGTGTGTGAACTGTGGCACGTTGCTCGCTCGGTGTGTTGCTGTTTCCTCATGAACCTCGTCTGACTCGTCCAGGAAGAGGCTGCAAACTAGATCTTTGCCTGGACATCTGTCATTTTAAAGGCCAAAAGAGACCTCAGTGTTCACCCCGACACACACACACAGCCCCCACCTCCCTTCCATGTCTGCTAACATGCAAATACTGAGGCAAATTGCACATGCAAATCTTTGATATAATGTTAAAACAATTCACGTTGTGGCACGTTGGACGAGGACTTGACTTTCTGTGAGAGGATTTTATTCTTTACACAGATCTTTGGAGACTTGGGATCCACATTATACTGGACGCACTTCACTACAGTTAAACCCCCAACACACACACACACACACAGATATTGTTTTAGTATTGAACATGTGTGAACTACATTTACTCTGATGAACCTCATGATGGTTGTATTTCCATTTTCTCCCTCTTAAAAATCAGCCTCAACGTTAATTAAACGTCGGTGTCGACGTTAATCCATCAGTAATAATCTGAAAAACACTGACAAATATCAATAAAGAGTGAATGTCATTTCCGAACTTGATGCTTGTATCTGAGAAAGAGCCGGACTCTCCTGTGCGGTGGTTCTGGCTCGGCTCCGTTTACCAGCCGGACTCTCCTGTGCGGTGGTTCTGGCTCGGCTCCGTTTACCAGCCGGACTCTCCTGAGCGGTGGTTCTGGCTCGGCTCCGTTTACCAGCCGGACTCTCCTGTGCGGTGGTTCTGACTCGGCTCCGTTTACCAGCCGGACTCTCCTGTGCGGTGGTTCTGGCTCGGCTCGGCTCTGTTACTGCTTGTAATACGTATGGATCCGTGCACTTTTACTTTAGGAGACGTTGTTCTCCACGTGTTTCCGTTTGCTCTCCCGGGAAAGGCTTCGCTTCTCTGGGACCCGTTTTTCCACTTGTTCAGTTCTAGAATGACACAGTCCGGATGTTCCAGATGTTCCAGATGGTCGCTGTCATGGATGTGATGATGACACATTATGAGTATGGGGGCATGGATTTCCACACGTTTGGACTGAGCCTCTGTGTTATTCGGGCCGGCACCTTGTGGCCCACCTGTCCGCGCGCGCGCGCCACCGTGCACGCGCGCTCTCTGCTGCCCCGCCGGCGTCCGTCCGTCCGTCCGTCCGTCCGGGCCGCGGCGGCTCTCGTTCGTCCTTCCGTCTCATGCCACTCGGCTGCGGCGCTTTGCATAGATACCGTCCGGGCTTCCGGCCCCCACTCTCTTTGAGAATAATGCAAGTGAACTCTTACTTCCTTGTGCGCGCAGATAGAGGAACTGACCGTTTTGCGGCTGGACTTTTTGTCAACTCTCCACATCCTCTCCGGCTTCATTTCATAACTTTCAAATCATGAGCCGATAGAAAAAGCCGTTGGGAGCTTGTAGACGCGAACGGGACCGACTGTGGGCCGAGGTAAGTCCTCCACTTCTCCAAGTCTTTGCGAGCACGAGCTGAAGTTCCGGGAAATCCGCTTTTGACCGCCGGGCTGCAGCCGAGCCGCTCCGGTGCCCGGTTCCAGCGGCCGTTTCCCGCTTGTACCGCGACACTCGGACATTCGGCCGAAACGGGCCGTGAAAAGTTATTAGCACATTAATAAACCGAAGTTTGTTTAATCGTCTGAGCTGAAGCTGAAGCTGAAGCCGCTTTGCTCCGTCTGTCGTGGAAGTTATTCGCTCCATCTTCATATATATAAGTATATAAGTCACCGAATATGACAGTAATACAATAAATGAAGAGCAGCAGTAATGTTGAGTTATGCTCTGATGCTTTTGTGTGTGAAGGACCTGCACCGATCAGGCAGAACATTAGAACCACATGTGCAGTCCAATCCACAGCTGACACAGCAGCTCGATTCCGCGTCGCAAAGGGGATAATTCCAAGTGTTTAGAGTGGAAAGTATGAATGAAATTATTGATTCATAATCCGTGAGGTTGGCCACCTCTGCTTATCACGTTCAACCCCCTCGGCCACTGCGTTTCTCCAATAAACACATGGAATGATCCCTTACTGGACTAGTTTGGACAGGGGGTCAGTGTGTTTCAGGTGGTCAGTCAGTCAAACGTCAGCAGACACAAGACACTTCATCCATCCATCCCTCATCTCTTGTTGAGGGTTATGGGGGGGCTTTGCCATTGAAGCGTTCCATGTTGTCAGGCCTGTCAGAAAGGTTGTTGCATTCTTTTCCATTGTGTTCTATTTCTAAGAGAGTGCGTGTTTCCATTTAAATATATATTTGGAGTCTTTGTGAAAATGCTGCACATCTGAACAGGCAGAAGCTTTCCTTCAGCAGCTGCTTGAGATATTTATTGAAACATGAAGAGACGTGTTTTCTCAGTAGAAGATGAAAATGATTAGGGTTAGAAAACGCCAGTGATCGAGCTGATACGAGCCAGAAATGTCCTAAAAAGATAAAACTACCCAGTTTAAAAATCCACCGACCTCATCTCTGCATTTTCTGATGCTCATGAGTGGAAACATACCAATGCTTTATTATAGCTTTTTAAAAAAAATAGTTTTACTCTTTTACTTTCAATAATGTCAGAAGATTTAAATACAGGAGCTAATTACTGATGCATGTTTTATCAAGACTAAAAATCGTTTGTGGCTGCACGTGATCACTATGATTAATGGTGAAAGTAGGTGACGTGGCTGCAAAGCAGTAGAAAGTGGAGGTGAGTGGACGGGTCAGACCGAGTGCAAGCCGTCGTTAACGCAACAAAGCCGGACTGAGAACGCGATCAACGCTCGATTCCAGCTGTCAACCAGCCTGGAAGTTGTAGAACAGTGATGATGTTTCTAGTTATTGTAACTTTGGATTAAATCGTCTGTAACATTAAGCAAATACATATTTATAACCAAACCAATATCTTTTTGCTTATGTGTTATCGTGAGGTCAGAGATGAATGACCTACTGTGCTGCATGTAACCATTAGTCTGGGGGAACTTGTGATCTTTTTTGTCTATGGAAACAAACATGTCAGTCCCCATTAATGAAATTACCATTAATGAAGAAACAATGAGACACAGAAGCAGATTTGACGCGTGTACAACTGTAAACTCCTTGGAGGTGGAGCTGCTCATCCACCAAATATCCCTGAGCGTCTGCTAGTGTCCGTTAAGAAGCACAATGCCAAAAGCCACCATCGATCCAAATGTGTGTCACCCTTTCACTTTGTTATAATGGACACACGGATTAATATTGGTATTTTTCTGTCCGTCTGACGAGCTGAAGTCCAATATTTGAACGTGAACATCCTGCTTTCATGCATGTCTGATACGAACAAACTCAGATCAGCTTCAACTTTAATACCACCTGGTGTCTTCGAGGCCACAGCTTCGTATATTTGTCATGCAGACCCCGGTGATGGCTGGTTGTGCGTACGGCTGCGTCAGAACAATATGGTCAGTGTTATGTGTTGCTGTGGCGTCGGCATAAGAACATTTGCGTATCTAAACTTAGGCCGCCGCGATCCAACGAGGGACAATCCCTGTGCACGGGGAAACGTTTCACCAGGGAAAACTGGGGAGAAGTTGTTATGAATGTCAGTGAATGATTAGCCTCAATTCATGAACAATGGAGAAAGCCTGTTTTTAAGGTTGATGATTATTCATGTACAGACTCGCAGTGACTTGTTCTAACAGCATGTTTCTGGATGTCCTGGGCATTAGGTGAATGTGTATCACAGTATATCGTGTATCGTTTGCTTCCATCCTGCTTGAAATGACACATTATTTCAGAGTTTTTCTTTTTTTTTTTGCAGTGTACAAATGTAGTGTCTGTATTCTTGCTTCATGACTGACTCTCGTTCACATGTCGTTCCACCGGCCTCTTCCTGTGGTACTGCTTTGCTTTTATATCTCAAGGGCCATTTGCAAGTTAAATATTAGGTGTTGTGGTGTACCAAGCTGAACAACCTCATCATGAGTTTGTGCACACTAGAGGTGGCAGAAACACACAACGTAAAAAATGCACATGCTTGCCTAATAAGATTCAAAAATCAATCAGCCAAAACATTAATACCACCTGGTGGTTTTAACATAAAAGTCTGAAATGTTCTTGTCTCTCTGATGGGTTTAAACAGTTGCCAGCACACACACAGCGGTTAAAATCAGCTGCACCTTCACCGGCACTGACCTTTGACCCTTATTTTTGAATTACTGTACATTTTTCAAATACATTCTTATCTGAGTGGAGTCTTGGTTTAACTTTAAATAAAACGTGCTCAGTTGGTTTCCTTGCGTAAAAGCTGTGAACTCTCACTTGCAGTGAGTTTGTGAACCTCTACCAGCTGTGCACAGTTATGAAGACCGCTCGTGCTCGTGTTGGGGCTGACGCTTGTAACTGCTCTCTCTTATTGTGAAGTGGTGAAAAGGGTCCGTTATTCTGTCCAGTAGCATAATATGTCATAAATAAATGCTCCTACATCATCAGATTTAACAAAAATGGTCAAGGAGTGTATTTAAAAAGGTCCATTACTTTATTTCATTTTTGCTGAAACTAAGCATTTGTAGTTGCTAACTGTGCATTAAATATTATGATTTCAGTATTGGAAAAATTCTTAGTCTTTTGCCTTTTCAAAATAAGTGATTTGTAATTCAAAGCATTTTTTTACTGAACGTATGTACATAGGATCCCGGACCTTACTGGTTCTCATTTGTCTTAAATTACACATTACAAATGTGATGGAAAACTGCCTACAGTACCTTTTTGTATATTATATATTATCTTACAACTGAGTTGCTTTGTTCACACTGAGTTCCACTGAACTCTTCCTGTGGTACGGTTTTGCTTTTTTTTATCTCAAGTCATTTGCACGTTATGGTTTGCCTCCCTCTTTCCCACTTTGCCTTTTTACATTATAGCTCGTTTTCGACCCACAGAGCTGAACACACAAACACACACACACGTTTTGTATAATTTGTTAGTCTTTTATGTCTTATATTTAAATTGAATGAATAAAAGAGTCATTTGCAAGTTAAATGTTAGATAATATGGTGTATAAGGACTCAAAGTAAAAGTGTGAGTATTAGCCTGAAAAGATTAAAAATCCCTGCTCAGCATCCTGAGCTATAACATGTAGTATAAGCAGAAAAGTACAAGTGATTTCTCTTGGCGTCAGTGTACGAAGTTACAGATAAAAAACAAGTATACTTTAAAAGTATTGGTATTTTAAACAGTATCAATCTAGTCTAGGGTCACAGAATCACAGAATAATATTTATTATGTCATTGGATTATAATCACTGATCCATTATGGTATAAACGTAGCACATGTAGCAGCAGCAGGTGATTTTAACCTGTGTATGTACAATAACACATCATCTGTTCTTAGTTAGTAGATATTTTGTATCAAGTATCTGTCTCGACAAAGTAGATAGCAACTAACACTGTCAAGGGGTTTTTACCTGAATGAAATAAAAGCACCAGCCTAATTTATTTTCCCTTAACGTCGTGAGTCCTGCTTCCTGATAAATGTATAAAACCACATCGGACAAAGGGATTGCAGTGAAACACAGGACGGATAATACGAACAGAACCCTGAAGTCATGTGACTCGAACATTTAGAGAGGCTTTGGACGTGAAGCTCGTGGGAAACCGGTGTACAAAGCACATGGCTACAACACCACAGACCCGAGTTTGACTTCAGAGTTCAGCCAGTAAAAGCACGTTTGGTTATGATTGGAGAGAGATTGTAGTTTTGTACAAAGCTAATAAACACGCGTCTGACGTCACTGTGCAGTTTCTTTTATTTTAGTGCGTCATGATCCGATCCCCGTGTTTGCCGATGGTAAACCGAGGAATACTGAAGGCAAACGGAATTGTTGAAATTCTCCGTAGACTCCATCACTTACTGAAAATGTTGTCTTGCTGGCTGCCAGAATGGAGTCATTTCCTTAACCTGAATTTTGCCTTCAGCTACAAATCTCAAACTGACAGAAAAGGAGTTTGTCAAGTCGGACCACAACTTTTCTCTAACCTTAACCAAATGCCATGAAACAGAACCATAAAAAAGACCCAAGCCTCCGACCCTGTGGGTGGCAAGCAGCATGTTTTAAAGCAGCACCTGGCATTTAAAGGTCTGTCTAACGTATCATGTGCTGCATGTAGGTTTAGGCCAGTGGGCAATAAATTACAACCGCACACACACAGCAGCATTGTGCTGACGCTTGTTCTATGTTCTCAGCCTCCAGCGTTGGACGCGATGACGTTACAGGCGTCGCAGCCAGTGCAATGGTCGGTTTCAGGAGGAGAGAGAGAGTTTCTTTAGCATGGCTGCCTCTGATATTAGACTCCAAGGAAAAACCTACGATATACTTTAGTATAGTAAGTGTAGAATACTATATATATGTATAACAAGCATAATTTAGTATAACAGATATCAGACTGTTCTCGGTGAAGCAATAGGCCCGTGGAGCCCCACCCTGACAACGACTGCGATGGCGGCTACAACAACTAGAATTACTTTTATTTTATGTCAGTCGAAGGTTTGGTCTGTAAAATGTCAGTATCTAGTGGACAAGTCTGGCACGTTTGAGCAACGTCTGCAAATATCTCGTCTTACCACAACCCTGTGAGGCCACAGCTGGCAACTAGCTGTGACTAAACAAGAAGAGAACGTGAAAGGCATGCTGTAAATTTGGCGGGTTTTGTGGATGAGGTTATCTTCCCTGTATGAAGGATGAGCCAAAGAGATCAGCACACAGCTCACTCTGGGTTTGGTCCGGAAAAGCTGTTCACCATGTTATATGTGAGGATTGACTGTTTTGTTATGAATTAATAAGTGGGTTTTGGGTTTTGGAGCAGAGGCTGAGGTGGAGTCCTCAGACAGTGCCACCTTAGGATTCGGGTAATTATATAATCATCTGTCTTATAACTGTTGGCGTTTTTACAGACAATAAGACGAATTGATTAGACAGGAAAATAAGCGAATAACAGAGTAAAAGAAGATGAAAACACAATATGAGAAGAAATGTAAATTTAAAAAAAGTCCACACTGAGCCCAGAATAATACAAAAGTTTGGGGACTTTTGTAAAACCTCCACATTTGAAGCAGACCTGTAACTTCAAGTACGAATGAGGTTTTGTCATAATTTGAGGAAAACAAAGTGCCGCAGTTGTGTTATCTTTGATGAACTCTTCAAATTGCTTCAGTGATATGACAGTGACAAAGATGACAAGTCGAGTTCGGCTGAGTTCCTTAGAGGAAGTAGTCGAATACATTACTCATTATTGTTGCCCGTCTCTGTTACTGGAAATGTCTCTTTGACATAGTGACTTCAGAGCAGCAGGCTGCTCTACTACAGTGTAGCAGAGTTCAGGGCAGGATTTAAGGACAAAGCTGTAAATTCTCTTTATTCTTGCTCTGGTTGACAGCAAAAAATACCCTCATCTAAATTTGTACTTTTCTTACATGCAAGTGGGAGCATATGATACGACACTGGTGACATCATTGCAGGTTGATTCTGATTGGTCAGACTGACCAATGTGTTGTGTTATTTGTGGATGTAAAATTGGCTTTTCATGTGGGCACATAACCTAAAATCACCACGTAAGCCTCCAGTTCCTCTTTGTTTTTGGGAAATGTTGGATTTGACAGTGTAAAGCTTCAAGTGTGTTCAAGGGTTAGGGGAACGATGATGATGAAGATGAAGAAGCTATAGCTTCACCAGTTCTCATCTTGCTTTCTTTTGCTTTAGTTTAGGTGTAGGTGTCAATTTACATGAACGATTTTAAACTTTCCACTCACTCCCCTCATCAACAATATTTCTCTCCTTGTAGCTGATAAACTCCTCCAGATGACATCGCCTGAAGCAGTTGAGTTGTTGATGATGCAAGTTGACCATGATTACAAACTACAGTGTGAGCAACGAGTTGACACAATTTCAACTTAAGGTTTCACCAAGTGATGTCATCTGGAGGCGTTTATCTCTAAAAGTATGGAGATATTTCAATATATGGAAATCAGAGGGGAGTTTAATGGCATTCATTTCCATGTACTACTCTAGAACTTAGAAGTTCAATATTAGTGAAGACGTCCTTCCAGCCTTTGTGTTTTTTCCTCCCTGTTCAGGACTCGTATGGCAGATGTCAATTTTATGGCCCAAAAGAAAATTCTTAGTATTAGAAAATAGGTGAATGACACTTAATACAAGGAGCTGATCAAACAGTTGAAATAGATAGTAAAAGAAGTTATTCGTTAGCATTGATATTTTCAGTTAGAGACACGAAACCTTTTCCAATAAATGTAAAACTTACTGTGCCAGTTTGATGGATGCAGACTTTGACAAATCTAGCACATGTGGATTAGAGCCACCCATGGTCAAAGCCCAAGTGTTTTTTCAAACTCCACACTTCCTACTGTAGGTCTTTAATACTGACCGTAGACAAACTCCTGTCCCCTATCAGCTGCGGAGATGGCTCGACTGGGGCAGCAGGGCGAGATGACAGAGTACAAGAAGATTCTGATCAAACGGGACCTGGAGATGGGCGTGGTCATGACGGTGTTCCGGCAGAAGGCGGAGCGGCTCACCGTGCAAGTCATCATGGAGACCCAGCAGGTGGCGTGGACACGGACCGCAGATAAGACTGATGGTGTCTGTGAGTATCCTAATAATAGGAAGTAATCAGCAGCATCTTCTTTATGTAGTACACTGACAGTTTCGCTTCATAATTGTGATATAATGAATTTCACATGCTGCCCATCGTGAATAATCACAGGTTTGCTGCCTGGAAAACGTAGTAAAACTGAACTGAGGTTTGATCGAATGAGTTAAGTGAACTTGACAAACTGAAAAACGCTAAACTCAAGGTATTGATCAGACGGAATATATCAAATCACCTGAGGGCATATTTCTGTAACTGCAGGAAAAGCACTGTACAAAACGGTGGCACCTTAGCTGCAATTTCAAAGCTGCTAGCAGTAAAATTCTTTTCAACAGTCTTTGATGCTGTATCTGTATGTTTATTGTATGAGGGCGATGTGTTATTGTGCAGTTTGGAAATGAGTCGTTTGTTCGTTCGAGCAGTGGTCAACACTGCGTAACACGGTTACCGTCATTTTTATTGTGTTAAAAAGGAAGTATGTCATATATGGTAAAAAGTTTTTTCTTGTTTTTTTTTTTATTGAAAGTTATGCAGTTTATGTCTCATTGTTTTTAAGTCAAAGAATAGAACAAACAATCAACTGAAGTTTAAATAGAAATCATGGAATCAATTTACAAACCAAATTGTATTCTAAACGTTTGACTCATCAGAGTTATCAGTTACCACATTTTTCACAGTCGAACACACACGTGGCTTCTTACTACAGTCAAATATCTTCAAATTGAATATTCATCATAAAAAGTTCCCATAAATGTGCAGCACTTGTAGGTTGCTTTGCTTTCATTCTTTTGTCCAGTTCATCCCAAACCAGCTCGATCAATGCGAATCGAATCTGGACTGGGAGCTGGTTCCACAGGAGAGGTGCTTGATCGCTAAAGGCTCTGCCTCCCATTCCACAAGTGGTGCAGTCAGTCCAGTGTTTATGGACAAATGTTTGCAGGAAATGTGAGGAGTAACTCACAATCACACTCGTACACTATTAACAAATAACAAGTTAAAAATGGAAATTAAAAGAGAAAATAAATTGGATGTACATAAATGAAAAGCACACATGTGATGTTTGTCATCTGCTGCCTCCTGTTAATAATGAAATAAAGCAAAATTGACTGCGGACATGTGAAGGATGTTCAACCTCCCCTCGCCACAACATACTTTATTCTTTAGGAGATTAAAGGAGGCTCCACACGTAACCTATTGTTGGCCATGAATTGTCTTCATTGCATTCCTGCTGCAAAGTGAGGGGAGAAAACTTTTGGTTTTGGTCATTTCCTTCCCCACATTTTCTCAGCTGTAACAAACCCGATTCTCCAGACGCTCAGGCTTTTTGAAGCTGAGTCATCACTGCCATACCGTGAAAACGTCCACCTTTAAATTACACTTCAGTTTGAGGCCGTTTTAAACGCCAAAACGTGCTATCCACAACTTTCAGTTCTTGTAAGGCGCCGACTAGCTGCTGTACTGCAGTCCTCAGCTCTCAGGCCACAGAATATGAGGTGTCATCAGGTTGTGGGGCCCGGGTTTGGTGCACTCGGTTCCAGCCGCCACAGTGAAGTTGCTGGGAGATGTGTCGTCTCCACGTGAAGCCTCTGTGTAACTGTTTAAACGTTGTAGCTGCTTTGAATGACAGCGTGTTGTCTTCACAGCGTGTCAAAGTGTGAACCAAACGCAGTCCTAAAGCAACAACTATGGTGCGTGAAAGCTGAACATGTGTGAAACGAAAAAGCACCCATGTGTTAGCCCTTGTGCTGAGCAATACACATACTTTACAAAAGACGAGAAATTCACAAATATGATCCTGGCAATTGTGTGTGCTGCGTTTTAGTGGACCTGTTCGAGATCAGGGAGATCCGTCCAGGAAGGAACTCCAAGGACTTTGAGCGTTTCAAAGATGGCAAGGACAAACACGAGGAGAACACCTGCTTCACCATCTTCTACGGCTCCCAGTTCGTTCTCAACACCCTCAGTCTGGGAGGTGAGCTTTTCATTTAAAGCACGTTCGAGTCAGTAAGGACAGAGTCTGCATACGGTTCTAGTTTGGAAGGCTACCAACACAAGAACTTTGTTTCTCTTCATCAGAACCTTGTGTGGAGTAATAAAAAAGGCTAGAAATGCATCTACCAACAACTGTGAAGCTGACACGTTAACAGAATTTCACTGGAGTCTTAGGGACAGTCGCATCTTCTGCGTTCACTCAGTACTTTGATATGTTTGGCTGTCGGACAATGTGCAGTTTCCTCATCAAATTATGATTGTCACATTAATGTTTATCGTCACTACATTAGCTTTGACAGACATTACAGGCTTTACATGTTTCTATTTTTAATCGTGGAGTAATACTGTCAGTACAGTGATCAAGTCTGTTTGGTTCATTCTCAAGCTGATTCTACGGAGGAAGCTCAGAAGTGGCTGATAGGACTGGAGCTGCTGAGACAGGAGACACTGATGGCTTCGACTCCGGTTCTTATCGAGAGGTAGAGACACACACGTACACACAACTGGAACAAAGCAACAAAGTACCAAAGCGTTTGGGTTTCGTTTGGACCGAAGGAGGTCATAGTGGATCAGGGAATCCAGCACATTAGGTCGTGGTTCTGAAGTCCTGCTCACCCTAACGAAACTGAACTTTAGTGCAAGAATTTAAACTGTAAATCGTCATACCCAGTACCCAATATCAGGATGCAGACAAGTAGGTTTCACGGTTTGACTGGGACGGGAAGACGCCAAGGATCATATAAAGCACATTAATTACTATGTTCTTCATCAAAAATCATAACTAACTGGTGTGACAATCAGATGATGGTGGACGATATGTATAAATCTGCCATCTTCTTTCTTTTTATATTGGCACAGAGATGCCACCAGCATCACGAGCACTAACAGGGAGTTGAGAGGCCAAAGACTAAGCAGATTAAAAACTATGTAGGAACTTTCAGTGGGTATACGTACAGTTTTTACCCGATATGTGTTAACCAGTTTCAGATGTCAGATCATTAAGTTTTTTGGGGAGAATTCATTTAAAACCTAATATTGCCACGACCCCAATGAGTGTGTGTAAACTTCTGTTTACGACCCGGCCGGTCATCGCTCTCTCTGTCATTCTCCCTGCAGTTGGCTGAGGAAGCAGATGTATTCTGTCAATCAATCCAAAACTAACAGGTACCGTTACTGAGTCACACAGAATTGTTCCCTGTTCACTCATTTTAAAAACCATAAAGATAAGATTTTAATATATAACATGAGCTCGTTTTTTTGCCAGCATCTCTCTGAAAGAGCTGAAGGCTTTGCTTCCTTTGCTCAACTACAAGGCCCCCAGCTCCCGTGCTCTCAAAGATAAGTTCCAGGTACTCGTCTTTTCTTCATACAATATCAATATCATCGTTGTGTGTGATAAATTCCAATTGCAGTCCAGTCTATACATAATCTGAATAGTGACACTTTTCGCCAAGTGTAAGTGTAAGACATAAGCTTCGGACTGATTATATAATATATTGGATTGACTGTGCAGATTTTTTAATATACATTTTTATTTATACAAGAAATGACAAATATGTGGATAGTTGGTGGCTCTGCCGCTCTGTTATCCCACTGATAAGCTGAGGGTCACCCAGTCACCCACAGGACTAAGGAAAACTGTGGTGGATGATGGATTTATTGCCCTATCGTACCCTCCATGAGGTAGATAATCGTGCTAGTAGAAGTATCAGCAGTCAAGATGAGACCTCGACAGAGCGAACACAGAGGACTTAGCCCAGGATGTGAGATAACAGCTGCTTAAAGCATGTGAACTGCCCGTCCTGTTCTGGAACAGCGTCCTACGAACTGATCAGACACAGTTCAACTTTAATTGGAACAGAGGGAAAAAATCCTGTGGCCGGTGAAGTATTGTGGTTGTGCTCTGGCATTGACATGTATGGATGCCAAAGAAGCTGCTTGTCTTATTAATTTTCAATGTTGATGGAACCGTCTGGATGTACAGTATTCTGAAGTGCTTCGGGTTACAAAACCTGCTCAGACAGTCAGTGACCCTAAGCAAACTGCAGCCCCCTAATCTGCATTGAACCGAGCGTGAATTTCACTTCACTGAGGGTGAAACACCCCACACAGAAGCAGGAAGTGAACGTCAGCGGAGCAGAAACCCAGCATCCGATGGCGTCTACAGGTTCCAAGCTACATTCACTGCAAGGCATTTAGCACCAAGCTTTAAACCGGGAATTTAATGTGTGATTGTTTTCGACCCAAACCTCAGGGGTCTGTGACGGAAAATAGTCAGCACTTATTGTGTTTTCACAGGAGGTGGGAGCAAAAAAAGATCGACTTGACTTTGAGCAGTTTCATAAATTATACAACCTTATAATGTTTGAGCAGAATGAGGTGAGTGGAATTGGCGACTTTGAATACAGCACTCTACTCTAGTAGATTTTACTGTGCTAATCACTTTATCGTTCCACTCAGATCCTTGATGAATTCAAGAAGGAATCCTGTGCTTTCATTCTGGGGTGAGCACCTGCTCTTTCTCACCTTACCTGAAAGGTGCAGCGGTTGTAGTTTCTCAGCGTGGTTTCACTCCTTGTCTTTGCTGATTTCTCTCGTACAGTAACACAGACAAACCAGATGCCTCAGCAGTTCTGCTCCATGACTTCCAACGATTCCTCATCTACCAGCAAAAGGTAAGATAAGCAGCAAAGGATCCAGACGCCAGACAGACAGTAGAGTTGTTGTAGTTACTTTGCATGTCTGCGCGTTTGCATTTGAACAACTATTCACTCAGTCTAATCATTTGCATGTAACAAATAGGAAATGCTATTATTTATTATTTCTATAACTATATAATTATTTATGTAGTTTATATATGTGTGTGTGTGTGTGTGTATACATATATGTATATAAAATTATTAATATGCTGCAGCTTAAAAGTCAAGACAAAGCATCTCTGTCTTGTCAGTTCATTAAAAAGTTAATTTTGGTTAAGTTATTATATTAGCAGCATCATTTTAGAAAAAATCCAGCCTACAAAATTTGGAAAGCTATGTAGAAAGGTATAGCTGTGTATCAGCATATGTAATGAGATGGTGATGTGGCAAAAATTGTACATGACTAACGACTGATCCCTGAAGTACTGCAATGAAGAGACGTGATTGAAAAGCAGTTGAGAACAAAACTTGTCTGTATGTCAACTCAACACAGTAAATCTGAATTGCAATGAAGTGGTTTGATTGACTTGTGTAGAATTCTGGCTCCACCTTGTATTTTTTCTTATGTTATCCTCACATTCATTCATTACACTTACTTAACATTTACCACTTCCATCACTACCTGCTTTTGGCATCAGGTTTCAAGTAAACCATCATCAAATTACAGGCCATCATCATTTCTGTTGCAGTATTTCCTCAAAGTGCAAAGATTTTTTTAGCGTGGATTGTTAAAAAGATCCACTGTGATTGATTCTTCATTTCGTTCAAACCACAGTTTAATCCCTGTTTCTCCTTTTTTCCTTAGGAACCCTGGGCCAATGACCTGAACCAGGTCAGAGAAGTGATGACCACCTTCATTGACGACACCATGAGAAAAACCAATGACCCTGAGTTCACTGTCAGCGAGGTATTCTGCTCCGTGTCGGTTACAGAGGTGGAATATGGAGGCCACTGTGTGTAGAACGGGATTCCATTGACGGTTTAGCATGAATTAATTAGCAAAATAACTTGCAGCTGCGTTTTATATGTAAATATGCTGGAACTGTGAAGAAACAGCAGATTTTTATTAGTTCATTGTTACTGAAGTATGTATTAGAAATAATTCCTTCTTTGTCCACCCCTTAGTTTCTCAGTTTCCTGTTTTCCAAGGAGAACTCTGTGTGGGACGAAAAGTTCTCCGAAATCAACAACATCGACATGAACAATCCTCTGTCCCATTACTGGGTCAATTCTTCACACAACACGTCAGTATGACTCCCCTCATGTGCACACACCACACGTGCATTAACAACACTGCGTGACCCATCAGCTCCCCGTCACTTCTGAGCGCTTACAGGCCTGTACGATAAACCTTCGTTTAAATCATGGACTAATGCAGGTATAAGTCAGCAGTGCCGCCAAATTTGGCCGAAACATACGATGGAATTCAGGGATGAACTGATTAGACACTGCTGGTCGTCACTTTCTCTTAATGCCGTGTCTCAGTAAAGCCTGAATGACGTTTAATTGCATCTGGCACAAACATCCACTTGGACTCGTGAAAGCCTTGCCTCTATACTGTAACGTGAATGTTACAGGGGCAGTTTATGCATTTCCCCTGACTGATTACTACAAAGCATTAGTCAGTGATGTATTTGCACGAGTAAAACCAGTAGTTATGTATTATTGTCATTAACCAAGAAGATTCAATAACTGTAGCCTGTCACCTTCTTTGTCTCGTTCCGTAGCTACCTGACAGGTGACCAGCTTCGCAGCGAGTCATCCACAGAGGCTTATGTTCGCTGTCTACGTCTCGGGTGCCGCTGTGTAGAATGTCAGTATCATGTCACGTGCATCAGACATTGATTAAGATTACTGATGTTAAATCTGTAGTTTGAATACCTTCAAACAATGTATGGGTACAAACATTGGATGTGCTGCACTGATTTGGTCCGTATCTGGGACTCAGAGCCTGTGAGTTGCTTTCATTCGTAAATAATTTGTATGTGCACTATCTAGTGGACTGCTGGGAAGGGCCTGGTGAGCCAATCATCTATCATGGCTGGACCAGAACGACGAAGATCAAGTTTGAGGATGTGGTCAGAGCCATTAACGATCATGCTTTTGTCACCTCAGAGTAAGAATCTCCACCTTCACTCTGACTGTGTCAATGTGGCACAAAGTTTTTTTGGTGTCAGCTTTTACAGTATTGTGGTTTGGGGATTTTAGCAAACTTCTGTAGTGACACAGAATGTTCCACGGTTATCTCTATTAGCAGATTTTCTCAATAAAGCATTTCAAACTTGGCCATTCCCACATTGTGATAACTTCCTCTCGCAGGTTCCCAGTGATCCTGTCCATAGAGGAGCACTGTCCAATTGAGCAGCAGCGTCAGATGGCTCGTATCTTTAAAGACGTGTTCGGAAACAAACTGCTGACTGAACCTGTGGAGCAGATGGCTGAGCAGCTGCCTTCACCTACACAGCTGAAGGGCAAGATAATAATCAAGGTACTGCGTGTGTGTGTGTGTGTGTGTGTGTGTGTGTGCGTGCATGTGCTATTATTATTAATGGCCTTGTTGCTCTTTTGCAGCATAAAAAGCTCAGTGTGGAGGGAGCAGGAAACACCAAAGACTTGAGGAAGGGGCAGAAACAAGGTGATCTGGAGATCTGGGATCCTGTGGATGAGGTACTGTTAGACAAAGCATGTGTTTCGCCTCCTTCAACACCAGCAACACGCGTTGATCTGTATTTCTTAACAAGGCTGGCTCAGCATTGTGGAAGAGAATAAACGGATGGTTGAATTACATTTACTTTTAGTGACTAAGGAGACGTATGTCACCAGGTCAAACGAAGAGGAGTTTCCCGCTTCCTTTAGGCGGCTGATAGGGCCGTGGCCTCCCCACACTCACATCGAACACAGTCAGTCATATGAGACCGCGTTCACTTCAAAAAATTAGTGTCACACCAAAACGGCTGCAGGACTGCAGTGGTTTCGAGGCACTTTTTTAGTTAAAAGGAGTTTGAAAATTCATTCCGCTAAACTGGCAACACTGGCGATGAGAGGACAGCACTGTGTGCGAGTTTGTTTTGAAATATTATTTTTGGCAGCCTCGTCATGCCCCACACATTATTAGTGGCTGATGATGTTTAGGTATTCATCATGATCAGGCATTATTTATTTTTATGCACTTCATCGGCACCTTTGCACTTGTAAATGCTGACGTACTTCCAGTTGCTGAGGACAGTCATCACTGAATAACATTAACTCTCTATATAGATATGTATCTCGTGTCTGTATGTATTGTTAGCATTTCTTGAGTACATAGAGAAACTGAAATTATTATTACTATTCTTGTATTTTAATTTCAGAATTAAAACATGCAAATTTGTCTGAGAGGCTCCATGTGTGAGCAATGTGTTTTACATGTGAAGTTAAAGATGCAAATTTCCATCTGTCTTTCTTAGCGGTGGAACAAGCACTACTGTGTGATCCGTGACGACATGCTGTATTATGCAGAAGAGGACGAGGAGCAGGAAGAAGATTCCAGAAAGGTAAAATAAAAACAGTCGCACTTTTCATTTACTGCTTTAAGTGGTCCACAGGTTTACAGATGTTTTAGTCAAAGATCAGAAAGGCGTAAACTCCAAACACTGTAGCATTTTCTCATAAAAGGATCAGAATTTTTATCATAAAAGGCAAAACGTTAGATCCACAGGAGACAGAATTATATTAGTGGTAGTTTGATGTTGTGTTGTTTGTGGCTTTGTATATCTGGGAGCTGTGTAGGATGTAAATTTCCCAAAGATTACCTCACCTCACCTTACGTCATATATTAAAGGCAAATAAAACCATATTTTTTGGAAACAAACATGTTGGGGTTGAAACCCGCATTGTTCTTGTCTTAGCCTCAGGACCAGCACTGTTCAGAACCGTGGTTTCATGGGCGCATGACGGAAGGCAGGCAGATGGCCGAGCGATTAATCCAGGACTACTGCGCAGAGACCGGGGGAAGAGACGGCACCTTCTTAGTTCGACAAAGTGACACCTTTGTCACAGACTTCACGCTCTCCTTTTGGTAAAGCATCCCAATTCTTCACATCATGGCCATAAACCCAAACCTTAAGGCCTACTGGACAAAAGTCTCTGCCAAAGGATTTGCCTGAATCTGTGCTGCCATGTCAAATAAGGTGATCCACAGAAGACTGACAGATTCTCTCTCCAAAATCAGGCAGAAGACGATTGCATGTCTCCTCCTTGGACGGAGACAGTCATGCCGACGTGGCCGACAGACTCTGATACGATATGATGCGATGCAGCACTGCTTACTTATCCGTTACTGTTCTGGTTAAATCTTCATGTCATCATACAAACATTTCTGCGTTCTTTTCATTCCAAATTACACCCAAAACCTAAGCAGTCAAAGCTTCCCCTTCCAGGGAAGTTTGAATGTTGTGTAAAATGTAAAATGTAAATTTTTGGGATTTTAAAAAGGTGGCAGCGTTTATAGACATTATATGTGGTTGTTTCTTTGCACAGTCCCATTAATACACTGTGTTTACTGACAGTGGAGAGACGAGGCGTTATTTCATCCTTTTCATTAAAATTTAAATCAGGCTTCCAGCTTTCCTGGGAATGGAAAAGTAGGGGATTTTTGGATATGATAAAACATGATGCAGGAAACTATAACCCCCACTTACTGGCATGTATTTCAGGCGCAATGGGAGGGTCCAGCACTGTCGTATTCGCTCGGGTTCAGAGGGAGGACACACTTACTTCTACCTGACGCCAAACCTGCACTTTCCCAGCGTGTACTCCCTGATCCAGCACTACAGAGAAATGCCACTGCGCTGCCAGGACTTTGAGCTGCGCCTCACCGACGCTGTGCCTCAGCCCGACCCGCATCTGAAACAAGGGTTTGTCATATCTGAACCAACTTACGTCTGACACGTCATAGAGGACAGATGCACATTAATCATTTGTTTAGTTAACCCCAATGTACAGGAAACATATTGGCTTTCAAAGTTACAGCGAAGAAGGTTTGATGTAATCGAATCTGTGTGTCCAGCACGGAGAAACTGTGGGTTGGGGAGGAGGGTTTTAGCCTTGGATACCGCGGCAAAAGTGAAAAAGGTCGTAACATTTAGCGTCGTGTTCACTGTCAAAGACTTTGCTAATCCAAACAAGATGATCCATTAGGTTCACACTCTTCACGTCAACCCCGGATGCTCAGCCTACTCATACCCACGAAGACTTTCACCTCTCGTTTTCTGCAGGTCCTTCATATCAGCATAAAGGAAATCTACCTCCGATATTGCAGTAGCCCCTGTAGTGTCACCTGACATGAAATCGTGCTTTCAACTCACTTTGCATTTGCTAATATAAATCATCAAACTTGACAGAGCAAGTCAGACAACTTTTATGATTCTTTGCATGTCTGTCCCTCGTTGACCCACATATTCACAATGCAGCTTCGCTGTCAGCACTTTTTTAAAGCTACAGTTTTGGCACCTTTAACATATGTGTAAAGCCGCTAGGATCCATTTCGCCCAGGGCACTGACGCATTGGCCGTGTTTAGGGTAAAAGCTGCAGTATGTGGAGCTGCAGTGATTTTCAACGTGCACAGGGTCTGTGGATTCATGCACAGTTTAGTCGTGGTAAAGCTTAATGAGTCACAGTCTGTACCACACTCCCTTCGTGTCGACTGCAGATGCACGGCTTCCCTTCACGTTTCATTTTTACTCCCACACCCACACATGCCTTCCCCTCGCACTTTCTTCAGACTGTTTGGAAGACATTTAAACTGAGGCAGAAAGGCAGATTTAGCCAGACATGGCTTTGCATTCAGCCTACTAGTGTGTTTACTGGGGAGTAGTTGGCGTGATTGTAGCTTTGCATACTTTAAGCAGCCTGGCTGGTACGCAAAGCGTGTACAGCTTGATAAGTCTGCACGCACAGAGTAATGTAACCGTCCCAGTCTGCGTGTTTTTCAGGTGGTTCTACAGCAACCTGAGCAGAGGTCAGGCTGAGGACTATCTGCTGAGGATTCCCAGAGACGGAGCTTTCCTCATCCGGCAGAGAGAAGGAGAACCAGACTCTTTCGCCATCACATTCAGGTGCAGTGACACCAATGACTTTAATGCTTCTTGTCTGAATATTTCAAAAAAAAAATTCTGAGTAATCTGAGAGTTTTCCCCCTTTCAGAGGTGACGGTAAGGTGAAGCACTGCCGGATTCAGAAGGAGGGCAACATGTACCTGATGGGCACCACCACGGAGTTCGAAAGCCTGGTGGAACTGGTCAACTACTTCAGGAAGAAGCCGCTGTATCGCAAGATCAAGCTCCGTTACCCCGTGACCCCCCAGCTGGTTGACCGCTTCAGCACAGTGAGTTACTCTGGAGGAGGGTCGAAGCAGAAAAGAACATTTTGCATAATAACATTGTTTAATATTAGGAAATATTACAAATATTTAGCTGACAAGTGAAAAGTAAAACTGAGAGGCATGCTGGGAAATCTGTTACTTATGGTTTTGTCAAAAACAGGTTTAAATAAGTTGAACTTTTATCCGTTGGCTCATTCAACTTAAAAACCTCAAGTCAAAATAAAGCAAGATTCTGATTCGGCCTGTAAAAAGAGACATTTTACCTTAAAATGACAACAACAAAAAGAAGTCTGTATATATATATATATATTTAAATCCTGAACAGTCAATGATCGACAATGGTTTGCGTTTTACAGGAGAAAGACTGTGCCTCTTTGTATGAGGTGAAGACTTACGTGGAACCCAACGAGATTGAGGCCTCCCTGGTGTGTATGCAGCATTTTGACCTGTGGTCCCGTTCCCCCTCCCTTCATAACAACATCCATGACTGTGTGTGTTTGTGTCCGTTAGCCTCAAAGTGTGGTCAGGGCTTTGTACAGCTACAAGGCTTCAAGGCCGGATGAGCTTAGCTTCGCTAAAGGAGCCATGATATACAACGTAACAAAGGAAAATGACGGATGGTGAGTCTGCACACGCTCACACACACACACACACACAGGCAGTAACATGCCCGACCGTTTGCAGTACTTTAGGATTAATCGTTGTCCTACTGACTCTGCTGGATGCAGGTGGAAGGGTGACCACGGGGGAAAGGTGCAGCTGTTCTTCCCCTCTAATTACGTAGAGGAGGTGTCCAACAACAGCCAGAGTGATAACAAAGGACAGGTGGGGGTAAGGTTTGAGGTTGCTGAGCACTGAGTGACCCACAATCGGCTCTGTGTAACGGTGAGTGTGTTTTGAAACAGGACATGGAAGACAATCCCCTCGGTGAACTGTGTAAGGGGGTGGTGGACATCTCCAAGTGCAACATCCAAAAGAGTGAGTACAAGATATGATACTGTTTGAGCAGAAGTATGTGAACCTGGAATGAGCGTGTTTCTGGCTGGATTAGACACGATCTCATCTGAAACACCTTCTGACACACCCAACAATTACCGTATAAGTTTCCATTTCTTCTTTGAACACTCTAATTAAACGTGGCCAGCAGGGGTGGAAAAAGTAAGCGAACGCTTAGATTTAATAACTATGAACATGCGATGGCAGAAGAAAAGGCCAAACAAGCTTCTTCTCGGTGTGTTGGTCAAACGAGACTAACTTTCTTTCTTCAGGCGCCACAGAACTAAAGCACTTACGTTCACAGTCATTTTTCCACTTGCTGTGGGCAGATGAATATATTTCTCGCTCTGTAACCTGTAACCAGCTTTATGCAAAGCAGGTAAGTCTTTTGGTGGCTTTTTTTGCACAGCATGTAGGTGCTTCTCCAGAACAGAAAACTCAAATATTTACATTTTGTAGCTGTAACCCACAACCTCCAGGTTTAGGATAGTGACTGTTTGAATGATGCACCACAATGACTCACACATCGTGCCACCTACAGCTTCCAAAGAAATGTGCTTTCTGCCAATGCGGCCTTACATGGTGTCATCTTTAAAAGGAGCATTTTCAGTTTGGAAAGATCCTCCTTCACGGTGTCTTTCCCTCCGTCCTTGTTTCCAGTGACGAACGGTAAAAACGGGAAGCCTCACGTCTTGACACTGCAGCACATCGATCAGGACAGTCTACAGTTTGACCTGTCTGCAGGCTCTGTGGAGGAGCTCTTTGAGTGGTACCAGGTGGCCTGGGACATCACTCAGAGAGAGATGAGCAAGCAGTATAACATGGAGCAACAGGTTAGTATCTCATGCAGTTTGATAACACAGAGAGGAGGAAGAGCCACTGCGGTGAGTTTAACCGCAGGGAGGAGAAAAACGGTAAAGTCAAGTCATTTTCTTTATTTCTGTTCCTGTCAATAAATGCCAAAAGTGTACTAATGCCATCGACGAACCGCACGTACTCACCAGAATGTCAATGAATCCACGGCCGGATCTTAGCTGCTTGTAATGTACTGGGAACCTTCATCGTTGCTGTTAACGAGTCAACACGAGTCTTTCTTTCCCCATGAAAACCCATGGGACCTTTTTAATTTGAACATTAAAAAGAGCATCAAAAAGGCCCAGAACAACCATGGCTCGTCCTTGCAGAACTGCATTTCAGCAGCGGATGCGGTGATGGTGATATGCCGTTCAGCAGAGCAGAATAAGCCAAAACCGGGTTCTGGATGTACAAACATCGTAGTGCATGGACACATTTCACTGTTGGTTTGAGTGTTTTTTCACACCCGAAGGTCTTTGTTCTAATGTACACTTTTGGTCTGGGGCTCTTTGGTTTCACATAACATAACAGAATTCTGCGGGCGCACTAGAAAATTTTGAAAGAAATACGTACGTCCTGTTGTCATCACCCATGTGGGCTTTTTCTCCGGCATCCTGCACTTTGATGTGCTGCTGATGTGAGCCCTTAGTCTTTTTATTGCATTTATTGACAAAAACAAAAATACTGAAAATGACCAGCCTCTTTACGTCGGTTTCTTTTAGTGTCAGTGAGGTAAACTTGTAGTTTAACGTGTACAGTACAAGTACATAGATCAGATGACTGAGACATTTGTACTGTGTAAGCATAAAGAGGTGGCTCACTGGGGGTCTGTCAGCATCACTGTGCAAACAGGAAGTGGCTTTGTGTTTGTCCAATGTCAGATGAGACAGCAGGAGGAAGTGGAGAAGAAGGCAGAGGTTGCTACGGAGATGTCAGACCTGGCGGTGTACTGTCAGCCTCGCAGCAAGGAGAAGGACCGTTTCGGTAAACACACTGACTACAAGAAACATTGTGGTTTGTCACAGGCCTGAAGGGACAGAATTTCTCACAAACGGCAGTACTTTGAAATTGACATGGTTCCCTCAGTGTGGGACTGACTGAATAGATACATGTAGACATCTCACCATTAGGAACAGTTCCACACCCGAAAACACGTAAATCCATGTCGTCACACGTGACAAGTTAATACTGTGATTTACTTCTTACGTTTTGGCCAGTTGCACAGACACAGTGGGGAAGCTCTTCGTACAGTATGCTCACCCATTACAGTCCCTCATATGTTTTAATATGCACTGTGCACACAGTATATCCCTTATGTAATGTTGGTTAACCTGCAGAGACAGCAGCAACCAGCACCATCTTCACCGGAAAACCCCTGTTACGTTTTGGTTAGGATCCTTTAGACCTTTGTCTCCCTGCTTGCAGGCTTTGTGCTGAGCTACGTCCCCTTGGAGAAGCTACAGATGTACATGTGCAGATACCAGACTCCTCTGCAGCAGAGGCAGCGCGTTAATAATCGAATAACGTAGGAGGGGCAAGTACAACAAAGTGCCCTCTGTGTCCACCCACCGTACAGCTGACATGATAAAGCACTGTCAACATATGATCACAGACAGTCCGGTCACTCACAGTCTTGACAAACACAAAGTGAATAGATGTATTTTCCAAGTTTCACGAGGCGGTTGAAGTCAAATAAGTCATTAGTAGGAAACATCAAGCACTGAATCAGGCCGATGATTTCCTCGTTGCTGTACAGCTGCACCGCAAACACCACATGCTACAGTGGAAAAAGCGAACGCTTCGAGCTGAAGCATTACCTTTGCTGTTCCTCCACCAAGACTCTCTGACAAACAGGATGTGGCTGTAGGAAATTATCTGAAGACTGGACAGCTTCCTGTGATACGCAGATCTAAGTTTGGAGACCAAACATTACCCAAAAACACCCACGCAACAGCATAACAATAACTGGACCAGCAGTAAATAACAATCGTGTGTCATCATAGTTACGCCGCTGATGAAAGGGACTTTCTATACGGACAGCTGCTTGATCCATAGAGAGAGAGATTTTATTTTAGTTTTAAAAAAGCAAATCTGCCAAGTAACTCTAGGGAAAAGTGAAGCATTACTTTCTGCATTGTAGCTAATTTAAACGGTTGTAAATGGAAACAGTCACGTACAGTAGGCTGGTACCTCAAAGTTACACTGTATTAGACTCAACAATGTTGTAGCACATGTCGGTATAAAGCGGCTGTGGGTCACGACAGAGTAAAGTCATGTAACTGTTACACGCCGCTTTAACGCTGCTCATTGTTGGTTTGTCATGCCTTTAAGATGTTGTCACATGTCGAGCGTGGCTGTTTTGGCCCCGTGCGTTGCTTGCTAGACTTTCATTCTGATAAAGTCACTAACGTGACGCTCGCTGAAGCAGATGTGGTTCCATGTCCGTTTCTTGCCACTTGATTCAAGGTCAGGAAATGAAGAGAGGCTGGTTGTTGTTATCAGCGTTTCGAGGAGCTGCCTGATCACACACTCTCTCGCTCACACATGATGTAGAAGCTCCCTCACGTAACGAGCCTGCTCCAGCATCTGTGCGTTAACGTGTCAGTGTGTCACATACAGTCACTGTAGGTCAAGTATGTGTGTGTGTGTGTGTGTGTGTGTGTGTGCGTGTTTTCTCCGTCTGATATTATGGAGGGTTCGCACAGTTTACAGACACTGTTCACAAAAAACGTGAGATGTGAACGAAACTCAGACCATGTTTCAGACTGCTAAACTGAGATGTTAAGATCAAGATTAACAAGCCACAATCCACACGACAGGTTCGCTCTGTGCTAAACAAGTAGCACTGCACCTCTGAGCGAATGTACATGGTTTTTTCCCACCTTTGCTCTACAGTACCACACACAACATGTCTTTTTTTTATCAGACGTGTTGCTTTACGTTGACTTGAAAGTGTTCAAGCTTGTAGCAAAAACACAAAAAAGATCCTCCGGAGGACTTTGGCTGAAATCAGAAGTGTAGAGATCAAGCCAGAGATAGACTCAATAAAGCAGCTTGAGTAACTTTGGAAACTCGTCCATGTCGCTGTTTGTTGAGCAGACAAGTGCTACAGTAAGTGTAACTGAGCAAAATACATATTTGATTGATTTAATTTGTTGAAAAGGGAGCTATAAACCTGGCAACAAACAGGCAATGTGGCAGAGTCTCAAATGTTAATGCACTCTCTCATTTCACAATCTTAAAAAGATCAAATGTTAAAGGCGTCACGCTGCGCCCGTATTACACAAAATGAGAGTCAAACGTCTGTTTCAGCTGCTCTCAGATTAGCTCTATGGCTCAAGCTTGTACTCAGGCTCCACGGGCGACGGTGGTGCAGTCGGTGGAGCAGTCATCCACCAATCAGCTGTTGGTTTGATCCCTGGCTCACATGTTGAAGACCGGTAGAAAAGCGCCATATAACACAGACCGTGCTGAGCGATCAGGTTAAACAAAGCATTTGATGCAGAGCCAAAGAAGGACTGTCCAAGGGCCTATTATAAGAAAAGGGTTGTGGAACTGTAAATCATCTACTAATATTTCAGTGCAGGCCCAGACTACAAATATTATTCTGAAGTTATGCATTATATTGCCTCTTTAATAATTGGCAACTCTAAAGACGCGGGTCTGTGGCACTGAGGTGTCCCACGATCCAACACACGCACTTTACTTCTGTCTCACAGTGTCGCCAAACAACAGAAAAGCCGGTGAACTGACCAACTTTTACAATCTGCTAACGACAGCTAACTTTGTTAACAGCAGCAGTGACCAGACAGCAGGCTCGGTCCAAGCTGTTCAGTTTCAGTGCAGTTCCTGAAATCGACCGACCCTTTGCCCTTCACATAGTCTCTCTCTTCTCTGTCTTCAGACTCGTACACGTACAGAGAGATCCGCTCCTTTGTGGAGAACAGGACCCCAGGAAAAAGCCGCACCAAGGAGTTCCTGCAGTACAACCGTAAGGCTCTGACGCGGATTTACCCCAAAGGGCAGCGGGTGGAGTCCTCCAACTACGATCCGTACTCACTGTGGGCCGTTGGTTGCCACATGGTGGCCCTCAACTTCCAGACAGCAGGTAAAGTGGTTCAACGGATGTGAGCTGAGGAAAGTTCAATGTTCAGTGTTTGTGCTGTGTGACACGTATGTCGGGCAGAGCTTCATCTATCGTGTGCCCACAGATAAATACACCCAGCTGAACAGTGCCCTCTTCAGTCTGAATGGAAATACAGGCTACGTGCTACAGCCAGAGCTGATGCGCTGCGACAGCTACGACCCTCACCAGGAGCAGAGGAAGGTCAAGTACAACATCGTAGTCAGGGTACGTATGAAAACGCAGCGCACTGTGCGGTGCGTTGCCACGGTCAGACTGCATCATCGCCCCGGATCTTTGTAAGAACAGAAGTCCTTCTGTCTTCTGCAGGTGATTGCTGCGAGACACCTTCCTAAGCCCGGCCGCAGCATCGCCAGTCCGTTTGTGGAGGTCGAGCTATGTGGACACACAGAGGAGAAGTTCAAGACCATCGTCTATCGTAAGGAGAAGGGGGAGGGGGAAACTTAGAGAACAAAGGCTGCAGCAACACAGAGTTTAGGTCAAAGGCTTTGTGGGATGGCACACTATTCCTGTTGGCTCTTTGTGATCATGTGACCAAAGCTGCTGCTCTGCAGGTGACAACGGCCTGAACCCCGTGTGGAAAGCCCCAGCAGAGCCTGCTCTCTTCAGCGTGTACGAGCCGGAGCTAACCTTCTTACGCTTCGTGGTCAACGAGGAGGACATGTTCTCAGACCCCAACTTCCTGGCTCAGGCCACATTTCCCGTCAAAGGCATTCGCTCAGGTACGAGTCACGCCCCCGAACGGCTGCTCACATCAGGTTTTATTTGTGCCTCACATTGTCTTGAAAGCAAACTCATCAATCCAATCAAGATTACACACACTTATATGAAAGGAAAACTTTAGAGTTGTCACCATGACAACGCCCTTACTGAGCAGAATTACATGTTTTCACCGTTTTACACAGTGTCAATATTAGGGATGTGCCTGAATAATCGATCAGTCAGTTATGCAGATATTTCTATGTAGTCAAATACTTTATATAAAAAAGTTGAATAATTCATTTTTTTACCCCATATGTAAAGTGGATCTGATGTTTAGACAGTGTTTCCCGAGTCAGCAGCAGACGCAGCAGGATGTAGCAAAGTGTTGTGTTAATCTGCTCACTTGGACTTAACGGACTTTAAATACCTGGCCCTTGCTCATCCGTGTGTGATGCACATAACGCCACCTCCAGGTATTTACCAAACCCAAAACTGCATAAAATGTTCTGTTCAGTGTGTGTGGATGGTACAACACAAAGAATCTTAAAATAAACGCTCACACACATTTTCAGCTTTGTGTATTTTAAGACTCACAGTGTAAAAGATGTGGCTCTGTAAAAGTCCCACAAGTGTCTGTGAGCTCGTGTCGCCCTAGTTTTGTTTTGGGTCGTTCAATCGTTAAATCAGCATGTTGAATAACCGTTGGAGCCGTCTGTTAGAGGGACCACTCTGATTGGCTGTTCAGCTTGGCGAATCAAAGCACAAGAACAGACCACAGCATTACCAGCACGAGTACAGTCAGTGACGTATGAGCCTGCTGCTGCTTCGCTCTGAGCTCGTGGCCATAACTGAAAACAACACACAACCAGACCATCATTTCCAGGCATCACTGTGAGCACACAGACTGAAGGGAACCCTGTTTCCACAGGTTACCGCTCAGTACCTCTGAAGAACGGCTACAGTGAAGACTTGGAGCTAGCCTCCCTGCTGGTCTACATCAACGTGCAGCAAGCGGCGGTAAGAATGTGTCCGTGCTGAGCGACACACACACTGTGCTCAGACCTTTTCACACGGTTAGAAAAAGCTACAATTTCCTCATTTATCCTCACGCAGGGGCTCATAGGGTCAAAGCCTAAAACATGATTTTTGCAAATAAAACTATTTTTAAACTGAAATCTTATTTCCAAAAGCACGAAGAGTCTTAATGCAGCAGTGCAGAGGCTCCTCTGTCCCGCCTGTTAACAGTGACCCTCTGACAGCTGCCAGCAGAGGGATATTTTCTGTTATTGTAGCAGGTGGATCGTTCTCTGCCTTTGTGCATGTTTTACACGTACGCCTATTTATGGGCCAATTTATATAATTGTGGGAACATATTGTTCAGCAAGATAATCTGCAAAGATGAACATTTTATGATTTGAAGCTTAAATAAAATCACTACAACCAAAAAGCTTTAAATTAACTACGGTACAGCCAAACTACACCCATTTGAAACTCACTTCCATCCGTGACTGCTCTCCCATTACTTTACTGGAGTCGATCCCAGCTCTCATTGGGTGAGAGGCAGAGTCCCACCTGTCCCACCTGGACAGGTCTTTAAGTCTCAGGGCTAACACGGAGAGGCGTACACAACCATTCACAGCTACAGATAATTTAGAGTCACTAAATAACCGAAGAGGCATGTCTTTGGACTTTGAACACAGGGTGAACATGAAAACTCCACATGGGAAGGTTGCACTTGGCTGGGGATTCAAACCAGGGACCTTCTAGCTGTCAGGCAGCATTGCTACCCACTCCATGCTGCCCCAGCACTACTTACATCTTCTACAGAAGCTTTTCTTATAGGGACCCGATAAAGTTTGTGATCAGGACTCAAACTCAGGTGGATAAAGTCCGTAGACAAGCCTGATGAAATTTGATGTTCCCAGCAACCACCATCGTTCCGTTTAGCTGCTTTTACATTTGTTAAGACACCTTCAGAAAAAAAGAAAAAAAAAAGAAGGTCTGAGGGAACCAAAAAACGCTGATTTTCATGTTTTAGCACAAATTCCAAGGTCCAAACAGACTCAGGATTCCAGATAATTAAACCGACTTCCAGAGCCAGGGGGTCAAAACGAGTAATCAGGTCCAGATCCAAGTCACACCCGGTAAACAGAGGCTTCAGGTTCGGTAGGAAGAGCGTTGGTTCACTGGGGAGTTCAGCAGATAATCTGCACAGGTGTAAATCTACTACTAGTCTTTCAGCTTTTCCCATCAGGGGTCGCCGCTAAACTAGGTTCAATCAGTTGAATTCGGACTCCAGTCCAAGTTCTGCAAGCCATGTACCTACACTACAAAAGAGTTTTACATGAAAATATGTTTTCACGTGGCCATTGTGATTGATCTGAGGGGAGTGGGGTGTATTTGAAGTCCAGTTTGGATCGCTCCCCTGTTTCTGTCGGCAGTATTTTTCTATTGTGTGATCACGTGCCTTTTTCCATTCAGAAAGCAGAGGAGGAGCTGTACTCATCCTCGAGCCAGCTGAAGAAGAAGCAGGCCGAGCTCAGCAGCGAGCCCTTCCTGTATGACACTCACAGCAACCTTCAGCGCGCCGCCGCCCCTCGCCAACAGAACCACCTCATGAGAGAGTACAGCACCAGCGAGAAACACAGGTAAACACACAGGCTACGTGTTGAGAGGGAGTGTGCAGCTCAATGAAAGAGGCTCACGGTTTCCTCTGTGTCTCCTTTCTGCTCCAGGACAAAAGAAAAGAAGATAAACAACAGTAAATTCTACTCGTGAAGACTCCTGCTGAGCTGTGGAAGCATCTGTGACTTGTGCAGCTCAATTGTGACATGTGATAGTATAGACGGATCGTTTTCACACCACACACGACAAAAACCAGCGTTCTCCCAAAGAGGTTTCTATTTATTAAGGTAACGCTTGTAGAACGTGTCGAAGCAGGCCAAGAGAGGTGTAATTATGTAGCTTCTGGACGACGTAAGATGTGAGGTTTCCTGTGAGCGGATCCCCACACACGGCCCGTGCTTTATTAGTGTGCATTCAGTCAGAAATCTGCTGCTTACAGTAGATGGTATTTATTTTTTCTATTTTGGGTGAGTGTCTGCTAACTGAAGTAACTTTGACTGCAGCTTGTGTTGATATTACATTTTCTTTTATTGGAGTCTAATTGCAAACCACAATGGAGGCACGAGTTTGATGACCAGTGTGACGTGTGTGTGCGCGTGCATGTGTGAAGTGTGTGTAGTTCGGTTGTATTTTTAAAAGTGACTTTGTGTATTTAACCTGAAGGCAGATGTTTATAGCTTCCTATAAATCCTTTGTGACCTTCTCATAAGTCAATAAAGTATGCTTTGTGAAACTGTGACAACATTTCTCTGATAGACTTTCTTTGAAAAACAAGCACAACAAACACTACGGCAACAATAACAAGGAAATTGCTCTTATTTAAAGCATTTGGATTATTGGATTGGAGACGCCAGCGGCCATAGTCCAATGTTACCGTGGGGCCAGAGCGGGCGAAATCGAATCATATTTGAAACTCCTGTCTAAGAATAAATGTAGATATAGTAAGATTATTATTCATCCAGGAACAAATGACGCCCGATTACGCAAATCGGAGGTCACTAAAATGAATATTGAATCGGTGTGTAACTTTGCCAAAACAATCTCGGACTCCGTAGTTTTCTCTGGACCCCTGCCAAACCTGACCAGTGACAACTACATAGACAATTGGAAAAGTTTTTGGGGAAAACCTCGGCTGATTAGGAGAGACGGCATCCATCCTACTTTGGATGGTGCCTATGTCTTATCAAAAAAATATGGCTGATTTTATTAAACAACCAAAAGACTGACAGTCCAGAGTTGAGCCTAGGACGCAGAGATCCAGTCCTACACGCCTCTCTGCAGTATCCTTACCGCCGTTACCCCCCCACAACTCCCACATTCCTATAGAGACTTTGTCTGTTCACAAACAAAATCATAGCTATTAGAAATAAAATTCACCAGACCCTCCCCACAAATACAACAGAATTAGAATCATCAGTAAGTCCTCAGTCCCTTTTAGACTGCTTTGTGCCCATAGACCTTGCTGAGTTAACTTTAACTATTATGCATCTAAACCAACAACATGTCTGCTAGACCCTATTCCAGTTAGACTGCTCAAAGATGCTCTACCCTTATTAGACACGTTCATATTAGATATCATTAATCTATCCTTACAAACAGGATATGTACCAAAGGCTTATAAGATAGCTGTAATCAACCCCCTACTTAAAAAACCTAGTCTGGATCCAGATGTCTTAGCCAATTACAGACCAATATCCAATCTCCTTTTTATTTCTAAAATACTTGAAAAAGTAGTTGTAAAGCAATTATGTGACCACCTGCACAGAAACGCCTTGTTTGAAGAATTTCAGTCAGGATTTAGAGTTCATCATAGCACAGAAACCGCACTGATTAAAGTCACCAACGATCTTCTTCTGGCTTCAGATAACGGACTTGCCTCTATAGTTAGTTATAGTCATGCTGCTATAGGCTTAGACTGCTGGGGGACTCTGCACTGAGCCACTTCCTCTTCTCTTCATTCTCTCTTCTCACCCCACATCTATAATGTCACCACTGTATGACATTAACTCTGTGTCTTCTTTGTCCCGTAGTCGTCTTTCTCCCTCTCTGTCTCCCTCTCTCTCTCCCTGTCTTCAGGTGTCCCCGGATTTGGCGCTGTGTGTCCTCCAGTGTGCAGCTACTGGTCCTATTAACCTGCTCAATGTTTTGTTCTGTTCTTTTCTCTCTCCACTTTCCACTCTGCCCAACCAGTCAAGGCAGATGTCCGTCCACCCTGAGCCTGGTTCTGCTGGAGGTTTCTTCCGTTAAAGGGAGTTTTTCCTCTCCACTGTTGCCTATAGCTGCTCAAGGGGGATTTGTTGGGTTTTCTCTACATGTTTGTATAGTCTTGACTTTATTATGTAAAGTGCCCTGAGATGACCTTGTTGTAAATTGGCGACATATAAATAAAGTTGAATTGAATTGAATTGAATTACAGTCACAGAAAATATGATATATACTATGTCAGCATTTAAACGTTAGAAAACGCTTCCCCAGGTGGAGGGAGGTCACTCGTGCCCCACACACCGCACGACCCCGAGTGCCACATGCTGGGGGACAGACAACCAGTTCTTGTCTGGTTGTCTCCGGTTGGAGACAACCAGCTTTATTTCACACACGGACAGGAACAAACGCACTTTCACAGGTCGGTCACCGTGAGGGAGGTTGATGTGTGTGGGAGTGACCCTCACGGTGACCAACAAACACAAAACCCCAAGTACCCATGATCCCCAGCGACCCCACCCCTGGCCCACAGGGGTGGGGTTTATGCTTCTAGCTGATGACATCATCCGGAGGAGTTTTTCGTCACCAGGCGCTCAGATGGTATCATCTAGAGGAGCTCTGAGCAGCAGGTCCACACTACAGCCTCAAAATTACGAGCAACACAGTCCCATCATCTGAACTTCTAAACTCCTCCGGATGACGTCATAGGAGGCATTTTCCATCTAGGTGTATTTTATCATAACAAAAGCAGAAAAGAATTTATGGCATCATCTACATCAGGAAGCAAACTGCACGAGTGAAGTCTGATTGACGTGGTCTTTTCAGACACATGACGTCAGGATGGCCGAGCGGTCTAAGGCGCTGCGTTCAGGTCGCAGTCTCCCCTGGAGGCGTGGGTTCGAATCCCACTTCTGACAAACACCTTTTCTGTACCGATTAGAACCGTGGATTCGTTTGAGACGCGCGGACATTTTCTTCTTCGCTCTGTGAAGGACGAACCGAGTTTTCAGAGTAAAAGCCCCGAGTCACAGCCTCAGAGCGGAAGTGACTGAAGACCTGCAGGTTCCCCTGAGGGGAAATACTGTAGCAGCTGAACTGTCCTAGTATCTTCACCAACCTGTGCAGGTTCTTGTCACTGGGCCCTGAGTTGTCTTCATTATTACACTGAGGCATAAATACTTATGCATTTTAATCCCTTTATCAGCATAATGAGTTGTTATTGGTTGGTTACTTTGCTCATTCATTTTCATTACGTTTACTTAAATAAAACCCGACTTTTAACCTGCTTCAGAGCGTTTGACATTACAGGAACAACTAATCTCATCGTTCGGTTTTTTCCTTCAGATTCACAGCGAAACTATCTCTTTGAACCACGTCAGCGGCTGCTGACGGTGGTTGCCGTGGTTTTGTTGCGTCCTGTCACCACAGGCCTCTGCACCTTTGTCCCGTCCAGGCTGACAGGAAAACTTGGAGCACGCCTGCAGAGTCTGATGCGATCCCATACACAAGCTCTTTGATCAATTCTGCTCCTACGAGGTTGAACTGTCAGTTTTTCAGTTGAAATGGTCACAAAGTGGACAGTCCCACTATTCCACGCTGTTTGTTATTACGGTCAGGTAAAGTCGTACTGAACTTCATGATATTAACGTTCTAATGTAATGGAGCCAACACATTACAAACATAACATGGTTTACGGTGCAACACTGTTCTCTCTCAGGCACACAAGGTGCAACTAATGAAGCCTGTGATTGTCGCTGAGAAGAAATGAGGAAACAATGGGAGTTGTATCATTTTGAGTGCAACTGTATATAACTTAGGTCGTCACACGTCTGTTTATGCCATTGAACTGTGGCTCTTCACTGAATCGTCTGCTGTGGGCATTCAGCAGTTTACATTTTTGGAGGTCTGTTAAATCTGTTGTTACAGTATGTCTGTGCTCTCCCATCTCCTAAAAATGCAAATCCTGTAGTGGACACAAGGCGTGAGTCAAACAGGAAGTGAATAGGAGGCACAGAAATGTCATATGCTTTATTTTCAAGTGGAAGAATGTGGGAACGTTGAATGAAAAGTTGGGCACTTGAGCTCAAATATTCCACGAAGCAAAAGTGTGAAACAATACTCAGTCTGAAAATGCAAACAAGACAAAAGAGAAGAAATATCGATTTGCTTATTAAATGTCTCCATTTAGAAGCAAACTCATTCATTCATGTCTTTGACTCGTTTTTTTTTATCAGTGTTGATAGTTACTGGTCGAATACAGTAAAAACTGCAACAATTCACCTGAGTAAAAGTCTCTAAAACTAACAAGAAAGTACAAATGATTTTTAATAGATTTATCTAAATAAAAAGTCAGTTCCTTCCCACTTTGAAACACTGAAATCATGACCAGTAACATTTTTTAATTAGAACAGGCACGACAAAAACGTGTTCAGTTTCGCCTCACTTCTTTTTGGACTTTTTCTCCATCCTTTCTGTGATTCTGCTCTGGAGGTTTTCCAAGCCCGATTCCATGTCCTTCTCCCACTTGGACCTTTCCTGCTCCTTCCTGGTCAGCACTTGATGGAGTTCTTTGATACCTTTGATGAGGGACTTCCTCTCCTCCTGCCGATGTCTTATCTCCATGTGCAGCTGCTCCTCTGCTTTCATTTGGGCAGCTGTGATTTCCGCGTTCACCTTTTTCAGATGTTCCGCCTGGTGCTTGTAGGAGTCGTACGCTCGAGCCACATCTTTAACCTGCAGCAGTTCTTGTTGTATGTAACTTAGTTTGAACTCTGTCTGCTCCATAGCAAAGCTCCTTCTAAGTAGCTCAGCCTCCAGGTCCAGGATCCTGATTTGTAGCTCTCCAGCCGTGACCTTTTCTTGGAGTTGCTGGTCCATCTGGTGGTTGACTGTCTCTTCACAGATGTCCTGCTGAGCTCTGTCACACTTCCGCTCTGCTGTCTGCACCAGCTGCTCGGTTTGTGGCTCCTGGTCTGTGTGGGCTCTAATCCACGGGCATTTTGATGGAGCTTGTTTCTTAAGTCCACTTTTCAGCATCAGGGCTTGCTGCAGTATTGCCAGATGAACTTTCTGTGCTTGAAGCTCGACCTTCTCCAACTCTTCGGTCTGTGAAGTCTGGATATTGGGGCATTTCTCCTCAGTGTTGTTGGAAACACACTGCGAAGGTTTGATGGCTTGTTTCATTACAGTTACTTGCTCCTGCTGCAGCTTTACAGTGTCGTCCACAATGTCCTTTTTCACAGTCTGGACCTTCTCGTGGAGTTCGTGTTCACCATTTTCATCATTGTCTGCACTGGACTGGAGTTTTGGTGGACACACTTCCAGGTCTTTCTTAGCTTTTTGCAGCTGCTGAACCTGGTTGGAAATGGTCCTTTTCTGGTTTTGAAAAGCTGCTGTGCTCTGAGCTGTGCTTTTATTTGCGACAACACTGGCACCTTGATGTTTCCTCATCTCCTTTGCCAAGTCCAGCTTGAGGTTGAGGCTGGCGATTTTATTCTCCAAGTTGACCCGGTGACGACGTCCCTCCTCCAGCTGGGTCTTCAGCTTGGTGATGGTTTTCTTTGCAGCCACTAGTGTGCTGTCAGACAGATGTTGCTTGTGTTGGCTGTGTTTGAGCTGCTGTCTCAAGCAAGAGTTTTCGTTCATTAACTTACTCAGCAAGTCTTCGTAAGAAAGAAAGTCGCCGCTGTCGCCTGTTGATGGCTGTGGTTCCATTTTTTTTGCCTGTGTTGTACAGTTTAACATCGAAACGACCACTGTGGTACTTTTATACTTTTATAAGAGATCGATGTATTATAAAAACTTCTGTCTTCCGCAGTACAGCTGATAATACCTAAACCCCAATGAGCACGGTAAGAAAATGATGTGCCTCCACAGCTAAACACTGGTCTAATACTCTAACGTCACGCTGCAGTCAAACAGGCAAAATGCAATACAAACATTGGTTTCCTTGACAATTACTCATGCAGGCTTAGATGGCGCCTATATGTGAGGTCTTAGATGATGTCATAGGCGTGTGTAGTTTATCTAACTTACTAGAACAACAGCATGACTGCAGGAAATCACAAAAGCACTGACAAAGCGTTCGTTGGCTCGTGTAAACTTTTTCACATTCTATTTTTAGATTTGAAAGACTGGTCCATGTACTGGCGAAGATGAACACTGTGTCTAAAACATAGAAGATCTTAGCAAAGTTAGCTTTGAGACGTTTATGCACCACTTTGCCTCAGTATCAACTTTTTAACATACCCATGAGAATCAGAAACTTTGAGAAACAGAAAATTTATACATTAACACAAATTAATACAACAGGTAACGAGTCCATCCATAAAAAGTTACATTTGGATGCATGTGGTCCGTGCATGAAGTGTAACACCGATACTGGGGAACGTCTTTTCAGGCTGTGCTTAGCTGCAAATCAGTCTAACACCCTTGTGACCTGATGGTTTCCTCATTCTCCATCTCTTCATTTGGATAATGAAATAAGAAAAGGAAACCAGGGTCGCCACCAGTCACTGGACTCAACACACTGTGCAACAGTTCAAATATTAGATAGGTAATTTGCATAACCCTGACTACTATAGCAACTGTATATATGCTAATCTATGCTCATCTGTTGTAAATTGCTGATTATAAAACAGGCAAACAGACAATGTCTGATAAAATCCCAGTGTGGGATCCCAGCCTACCCGCAATCCCCAGCCTCCCCAAACGGTGTGTCCCTGAGCAAGACACTCAACGCCCATGGCAGGGGTCCCATGGCGCCCATGGCAGGGGTCCCATGGCGCCCATGGCAGGGGTCCCATGGCGCCCATGGCAGGGGTCCCATGGCGCCCATGGCAGGGGTCCCATGGCGCCCATGGCAGCTCACTGCTCCCCCCAGAGGGATGGGTTAAATGCAGAGGACAAATTTCACTGTAACATGTATGTGCAAATGTACATGTGCTCAGTGACGAATAAAGGTTGTTTCTGTTTCCGTTAAAAGACTTAAGGGACTGGATGACCTATATTTGCCTTCTTCTAAACTCAGATAAAACTGAAGTTATTGTGTTTGGGCCTAAAAGTCTAAGAAAGATGTTTTTCAACCATATCGTTACTTTAGATGACATAACTCTGACCCCAGTAGTTCTGCAAGGAATCTCGGAGTCATGCCTCCCATTCTACTTTTGGAAATTCTGGGAACCGTAAGTAGGCTTGCATTTTGGGACCGAAGTGGTCTAGTAGGATGATATGGTACAAGGAGATCTTTTATGTATGATGGAGCTTGACCTAGACAGCCAGGAGGTTGAGTGACGACAGGAGGCTATACATGTGATCAGATTTGGCAGGGGTCCAGAGAAAACTACAGAGTCCAACATTGTCTTTGCAAAGTTACACAACAATTCAATATTTGCTTTAGTGACCTAATCGGGCGTCATTTGTTCCTGGATGAATAATAATCTTACTATATCTACGTTTATTCTTAGACAGGAGTTTCAAATAGGATTCGATGTCGCCCGCTCTGGCCCCAGGGTAACATTGGACTATGGCCGCTGGCGTCTCAAACTTCACGTTTCTGACTATGGAGTCGCCAATTACCAGAGTTCGTTCCTCAGCGGGTGTGTCGCTGAGTGGGGAAAATCGATTGGAAACGTGAACCGGCTGGTGGTGAACCTCGGGATCTTTTACGAAGTGCCAGCTGGCCTGGCTTCCCGGCTGCTCGGGTACTGCTGGGGGACAGGTAACAGTGGCTATGCTAACAGTGGCTATGCTAGATTGGTCCGCAGCAGCTACCGGGGCCTGACTAGCTGGATTATTGAGCCGTGCTTCCAATTCAGAGAGCCTCACCTCCAAAGCTTAGTTTTAGCATAGTTTTTATAACAATGTCTGAATGGATAGTAGTTGGATATGCACGTATCAGCAATGTGTCAAAAGCTCAAAACCCTGCTTGTTCCACACAGATGAAGACAAATCACGGGTTTGTCATAATTATCACAAATACAACTTTATCAAAGTCAAAGATGCATTTACGATTGTATAACTTATTTACTGAGCATTGGGAAGAACAAACACACCGATCCAAAGAAAAGTCAGCGGAGAGGTGATAACTTTGGATCACAGGGATTTCCAGATGACATCGAAGGTCTTTTCTCCCTGCTGCTGTCAGAACTGCTCCCAAGAACCAAGATCACTGTCAGTCACTTTAATAAAAATGACCCACGGTGCAAATACTTGTATGATTGTGTACATATGTTATTCTTATTTTTCATGTGAGATTGCACATACTGTATTCTGATGTTCTTTTTTGCCGTACACTGCATTTCCCCACTAAAGATTTATCTTCTCTTGTAACTGGCTTCCATTGCACTAATGGACTTATACATGTGGTAGCATGTGTTTGTGTCTGTTAACAGCTAGAAGAAGAGGAACAGTTCTTTTTTATTTATGTCATTATTTATTTAACAAAGTTATTTCCCCTTTTAGTTATTGCAATTATTTTGCAGAAACCTGACCGTGATTGATTTATAAAGTCAGTTAAAGGGGGAGACACCCAAATAAGATGATTCGACAGCAGGGTCAGGTAATGTCTGGGTAAGGAATGAGGACACCTGTTGGACAAAAGGGAAACAGACACTGAAAGGACAAATCAGGGAAAGAAAAAGCAAACAAGCTTTTTCAAGAAAGAAAGAAACTAAACTATGACAAAATTTTAATCAGAATTTGGAAGTTGTGAATTTAGCGTGAAGAGGAGAGAATACAATACTCCCTTCATGTGATACACTTTGGATAAAAGTATTGAAATTATTAAAGGAAAGGAGAGGGCTGTATTAGGGCACATTGTTTGATATTTATTAAAAAACAAATCATATGGGTACAGTTTGCTTTTATTAAAGTTCACTCAAAGACAAATATGAAGTCAGTCTGAAATGAGTATAAAACAACAATTACATGGTTTTTGTATCAAACGGGTTTGCAAATTGTGCTGTGTTTTGTGAAATGTGCTGAGCATTGTACTTGTGTTTTTGTGTAATTTGGTTTTGTGATGTTTTTTGTGTGTTTTGTGTGATTAACTTTAAAAAATGTTTTGTAATGTAGCTTTTAACAGAATGTTAACTTCTTTAACTTAACTAATCACTTCCAAGGTTACGGTTAAGATTTAAGAGGGAAAGTTGCAACAGGTGCTGCTGATCACCAGCCCTCGATAAACTGATCATCAGCAGATCTGCTCAGCAGAAGGCCAAATATACGACTTATCTTTTGATGTGCGTGAACATCCACGCATCAACAGAAGCTGTGAGATTCCAACCCACCAATGATCCAAGGGCAAGAGTCACCACAAGACCAAGGGTAAAGATAACTACATTTATTACAAGAAAATAAATCGAACGAATAAAGTATGAAAATACAAGAAAGAGTTCTGAGTTCCACAAAAAGCCCTCTGAGTTTACGTTTAGTTTTTGGTACAATCATGAGCAGCAGGTCAGCTAATCTGAGCAACCGAGGTGGGACGTGTAGAGGTGTAGCAGGGCAGCACCATCTAAACATTTCAGTCAAGGAAATTAAGGATAAAATTGACAAAATGTGCTCATATTTTCAATTCAATTTTATTTGTATGTCGTCCAATTCACAAGGAAAGACATCTTTACATAATAAAGTCCAGACTATACAGACATTTAGAGAAAACCCAACAAATCCCCCTTGAGCAGCTATAGGCAACAGTGGAGAGGAAGAACTCCCTTTAACGGAAGAAACCTCCAGCAGAACCAGGCTCAGGGTGGACGGACATCTGCCTTGACTGGTTGGGCTGAGTGGAAACACTGCTGGCATTTTCGAGTGCCAGAGACGTGCAGCAGAATTTTGGACGAGCTGTGAGAGACCGACTACTGACTGATGCCAAGATAAGTGAAACAGTAATCCATGCCTTGGTTCCCACCTGGCTGGATTACCACAAAGTGCTGCTTTGTCAGAATGGCCTTGACTTTGACCAGCTGCCTCACATGAAAGAGTCTAGACTTATCAACAGATTGGGTCCATTATAACTCCAAGGTTCATCATTTTGCATTTGGCTTGTTCAGCCTAGCCTCCCAAGTCTACAGGGGCAACCCCACTAGACATACTAGTTCCTAACACCATCACCTCAGTCTTTGAATTGTTAAAATGTGAGAAGTCAAGAGTCATCCACTCCTTAATGTCCTTTTAAACACTCCCCTTATAATCTGACAGAAAAATCATCCTTCTTATTGATTGGAACATTGATCTGACAGTCATCAGCATAGTAATTAAGAGATGCCATGAGTTCTGAGGATGGAACCCAGGGGGAGCAAATCCAAAGAAAAGAAGATAGGGCCTGAAACAGAGCCTTGTGGAACCCTACCAGACAGATGAGCAGAGGGGGACTGGAAGTGGTTTCATCTGAACACAGGTTATGTGGTTTTAAGGTGAAGAAAGTTTGTTTAGTGTTGAAATGAAAGTCTGGGGTTTGGTGAATGTTCTTTGAGTTTTTTATTTTTCTGTTTAAGGTTTTGAGAAAATGGGTGGAGGCTTCAACAAATATGTTTTGGCAACTTAAAACAATATTAAAGAGAAATGTTTATTTGGATCTGCTTTCACTAAAGGGTCTGATAGTTTTAAGTGTATTAGACTCATGTATTTACAGACAGAAACGAATAAGCCTTTGTAAAACACGTGTGGATTTGTGTGGATCTGTGTATGTGGCACCTAATGCTGCTGTAGCTGCAGGGGTTGTTGGAGCCGGTATTGGGTGCTGCGGATGCTGGAGGTGCAGGTGCTTCGTTCGTGTAGTTTGTGTAGCTGCTGGAGGTGGAGCAGAGAAGAGGGCTGCTACTGGAGCAGTGGGTGATGGCCAAACTGTGGCCATCTCTAGAATTCATGGCGTATGAATCTTGTAGTGTTTCGGGGCATCAGTGTTCACCTTTTGGAAAACAGAAGCATCTTCCCGACCAGCCCAGCACCTTTGCCTGGCACAAACATTACTGTGAAAGTGAAAACGAATGAAGGAACAAAATTGCTGCATTCTTTCTAGAAATGTCACATGGCCGTACTGTGAATTCTCCACTTTTGGAGCGTTCCATTAATTCTTTCTACCAGACCATCGGCCTCTTGAAGCCTAGTCTTACACAAACACACTTGCTGACCTGTTAAAAAGATAAAGAATAATTAAAAAATTTGCAAAATTCAGTTTCTCACAAATACACAATATAAGATGAAAAATGCAAGAAATGAATTAAGTTCAGCATTGCCAGATTTTCACATTCACAGTCCTGGATGGTCAAAATGTGCTTGTTTGCTTCAAACAGAATTTCAGAATTAGTTCTTCGACCTTTTCTGCTCTCTTGGGCATTTTTATAACTGCCCATCGTTACGCACGCATATGGATTGCCAGTGTTTGTTTTTGTCAAATTGCCAATCAAGGCTATACTGATGAGCCCAAACAAAAAGTTTTGGGGGGATTGTGTCGTCTCCTGTGAGAGCATCATGTCCTCACAAGCGTATCTACGTTGGCAAACCAGCCTGATACTAATCTTCAGTGAGATATTTTGACGCCTGTCTTGATTTGTCAGACTTTACCCATTACGTCTGTAGACCAAAATCTCTGCATATAATTCAGGGTCCATCTCCCCACAATGATCTGCATCACCCCCCTGTTCCATACATGATTTTAATTTGACCCTAACATGGACTGGTGAACAGCATTTGGTCATAAGGTGACTTACAATCAATTTGGGAGAAGGATGCATGATTTGGCAAGATTCCTTGGTAAGTTGTGGAGATTTTTTGACCCATTGGTGATGTGTCATTTGCGAATGAGCTGGCTATAACAGCCAATTCTTTGGGGCAAACGAGAAGAGCTGAGTCCCACCGGGGAGAGCCGAATCTTTAGCCACGAGGGCTCAGCTCTGCTGACAGAGGTGGAACTTTATTTTGATGGGCGCTCCATGCGGCCAATCACACGGGAGGACAGACCAGGTGCATACCATTATGTGAAAGAAGGAAGGGGCAGAGGTGTCATGATGGTACGGCTAACCTTTATTTATTTGATTTCATTGCTGAAATCAAATAAATATTCCCAGCGGCCAGAAACCACCAGAACAGATAAACTTAAGCCCAGAAGGTTTATGGTCCGTCTCGTTAGAAACAGGTTCACAACTTTAGGGTGGGTCCAGCCAAAAATAACAAACAAATATAAATAAACCGGCTAACCTGCTCTTACCTAATCAAACGTAAAATGCGTGACAAGCATCGGCCATGACGTTGTCTTTCCTTTCTTTTACTGGATTTCAGTGTTGAAATCCTGCAACAACAATGACCAACGCATAAGGCGTTGATTACTATTTCGCATCTGAAACTGAAATACTAAGGGATTGTGATCCGAAAACACAGGCAATCCAGTAGATCCAACATAGACCTCGAAATGCTGTAGGTCAAGAAGCAAAGCTAAGGCTTCTTTCTCAATGGTGCTGTAGTTGATCTGGTGTTTGTTACATTTCTTTGAAAAGAAGCATACTGGTCGATGCCCCGAGCATCTTCTTGTAGCAGCACTGCTCCCGCTCCCCAACCGCTTGCATCCACTTCTAACTTAAAAGGGCGAGCAAAATCTGGGGACGCCAGCACAGGTGCACCACAGAGAAGAGCTTTGGCAGAGACAAACGCTTCCTGACAACTAGGTGACCACTCATAAGGTTGAGCAGGACTGGACAGACTAGTTAGCGGGGCCACCACCGTGAGTGAACAATCACGTAACCGGCCAAGAATCTCCGGCAGGGTTTTCAAATGCTCAGACCAAGTCGAGGAATAAACCACAACATCATCCAAATATGCTTCACAATTTCCAATTCCTGATAGCACCTTACACATGAGGCGCTGGAAGGTAGCAGGGGCATTTCTTAAACCAAACGGCATCACTTTATACTCCAGAAAGTGATCCGGCGTAACAAAAGATGAAATCTTAGCAGCCCGAGGGGTTAGAGGAACTTGCCAATACCCTTTTAACAGGTCTAGTTTTGACACAAATTTTGCGGAGCCTACACGGTCGACACAGTCTTCTATTCTGGGTAATGGGAAGAGTCAGGTTTAGTGATTGCATTGATCTTTCGATAGTCATTACAAGACTAGGTGTTTGGTCTGATTTAGGCACCAACAATGAGGGCGAACTCCAGGGACTCGAGCTGGGAACAGCAAGACCATTTTGAAGGAGATACTCAACTTCCTGTCTGATTATCGCTCTCTTAGTGGGGTTCACTCTGTAAGCATGCTGCTTGATGGGTTTATGTTCCCCTACGTCAATTGTGACACAAAATCTTTGTCTGAGCAGGAATATCCCCAAAAACGTTCACATGGTCACGGAAAAGAACTGTAATATCACCACGAGCAGATTCTGGCAACTAGGACAAAAATGAATCTAATCCGGACAAAATCTCAGCATTTTCAGACGAGCGCTAGGAACAGAACCTCGCTCACCACTCAGTCCGTCTTCATCCTCATCCCTCCGAGACAACAACATCAAGGGGAGCATGGTGGACTGTATCCAGCCGGACATTGATGTCATTATTCCTTGTAGAAGCTGCACCAACGCCACAGGGGAAGCAATATCAGCGTTGTCACGAGAGAAATAACTCTTCAGCATGTTAACATGGCATACAGGGGATTTTTTTGTGCGAGTTTTAATTACATAATTTGTGTCACTCAATTTCCGATCAACAACATAAGGACCAGAGAACTTAGCGTGCAGGCTGGAACCACTGACAGTCAACATTACTAATACTTTATTGCCTTGCTGGAACTTCCTCAACAGTGTTTTCTGATCCTACTTCCTCTTCATTTAATCCAAGATGTTGTGTGCAACATGAGTCTCCTCAGCAAGCCACTTCTCTTTCAACAAGCGTAACGGTCCACGCACTGTGTGTCCGAACACCAGTTCTGCTGGACTAAATCCAAATGATACCTGGACAGTCTCTCGTATGGCAAACAACAGGAGCGGTAAACCCTCATCCCACTCTCTGTTAAGTTCCAGACAGTATTTTCGCAACATTGACTTTAAAGTCTGATGAAATCTCTCTAATGCACCTTGGCTCTCAGGATGGTAGGGGCTGGTCGGTGATGCTTAATGGACAGAAGGGACAATACCTGGGCAAAAATCTTGGACATACAATTAGAGCCCTGGTCACTCTGAATACGCCTAGGGAGGCCAAATGTGGTAAAAAACTTAATCAACGCCCTTACAATCGCCTTTGCTTTTAGCGAACGCAATGGCAGAGCCTCAGGGTAGCGGGTAGCAGCACACATGATGGTAAGAATGTACTGGTGACCGGACCTCGTTTGTGGCAAGGGCCCTACACAGTCGATCAGGACATGTTCAAACGGCTCTCCGATAACAGGAATGGGCTGCAGGGGAGCTGAAGGGACACTCTGATTTGGTTTACCCACCAGCTGACACGTGTGACATCACGATCTGCTGCCAAAGCAAAGACGTTTTTGTGGGTTAACACAAACTCATCCGCCAGCACCGCTGCCCGTGAAAGCAACGGCACTTTTTGTTCATTTAAATGGACAACAATGTTTTTAGGAAGGCAATTCTAAATTCCTCCAACAAGACCAACTCCCGCAACTGATCATAGGTTTTTGTCTCTGTAGCGCTGCACCACTTGTCAAACAACGTGCATTTCTCACGCGTGAACTCCACAGAAGTCTGGTTGACAGTCTTTTTACACTCCTGAAACTTCTGACGATAAGCTCCAGGTACTAATTCTTAGGCCCGCAACACAGTGGTTTTCACTGTATCATAATTCAAACTCTGCTCCAGTGACAAAGTAGCACAAACTTCTTGTGCCTCTCCTACCAATTTACACTGTAATATAACGGCCATACTTTCTTCGGCCAACGTAAGGCAGAAACAATACGCTCAAAGCCGCCATCACTGGGAGCAGGAGTAGGTGTCGACTGGCTCGTGGGTGTTGCTGCGGAGCCTCGTCCCCGCTCCAGCTCTAGAGCCCGCACCCGCAGGTTCCTGCCCTCCACTTCCTTAATGTGGAGCACCAGCAGTCATGCCAGGATGAATCAGCGGATCAATGGGAGGAGCGGGAGACGTCGGGAATTTTAAACCCCGTCATCACTAGTAGCCACAGGAGGCTCAACAAACACACCCGCAGCTTCTCAAGCAGAAATTGCTTAATTTCATTTTTACGAGCATGCAAAGGCACAGGGACATCAAACAAGTCCGCAACAATTAAAAAATCCGCCTTTTTGCATTTATTTAACTTTTCCACCGAGGAATTTGTCCAACTGGAATTTGTCCAACTGGAACTCCATTCTAAGGCAATAAATCGGGGGAAAAAACTGCCAACCAGAATAACAAAAAAAAACAGAAACATACGTACCTCTCAAAAAAGCTACGTGATTGGACGAGACACCACATTTATGTTACGCCTCTACCCAGTGCCCAGAAACCACCAGAACAGATAAACTTAAGCCCACAAGGTTTATTGTGCGTCTCGTTAGACACAGGTTCACAACTTTAGGGTGGGTCCAGCCAAAAATAAAAAACAAATATTCTTACCTAATCAAACAAATCACACAATGAACTGACCATTTCTAAACCCAAAAACAGGAGAAAACTGGGATTCAAAGAGGCTAAACACCCTTAGAACAGATTTTTAGTTAGTATGTGGGTGTGGTGGTGGGCGAGAGGAGAGTCCCGGGTCGGACTGGGAGACACTGGATTTAAATCCCTCAGGTGGAGACTGCAACCAATCTGCTTCCGGAACGGCATCCAATAAACCTGTCAGCCAATCACACTCTTAACTGCTTGATTAACGCCACATACGTCACACACATTCACACACACACACACACACACAGGGAGAGACAAGGTCCACAGGTACAGGTATATGAGCACATTATAACACAGACATATGAAGAAAGCCGTCCAAATACCACCTTAGATTTGAGTATCAATTAGGCAGGCTCGCTAATGTCAGGAATGTTGTTCTCGCAGAGTTCTTGTGCCTTTGAAATAGTCTAAACAACCATATTCAAAATCTAATTTGGGTTTGCGTGTAACATTGCTGTCAAAACGAAAAAACCAATAAAATTGCTGCCGAGGGGTGTAGACTTCAGACTGGATAATATGAAACTGGGTGGAGGATGCTGCTGGTGAGGAAAACATGATGTCATCAGGAACAGTCTTTTATTGGAGATGGAACACAGGCATGGGGGGTTCTACGCCAGACACACCGACCGGCTTGACCTCTGTTGGAATAGATCATTTTAAAGGGGCTGAATATTTAAGCAAACACATATTTTTATTTGAGGGTCAGGTTAGTTTTCATTTTTGGTGATAAGGCACTTTTTATTAAATATAATCTCAAATATTTTCAATCCAGTGACATATGGTGTATGTGTTTGATAACCATGTCTTGATTTTTATTTTAATCTTAAGAAAACTTAGTATTTCATTGTCATATTCAGATAAACCCAATGAGATACAAACTGGGGAAGCCGGGCTTGTGGATGGGATTAGCCCACTTTGAAAGTGAGTAACAAACTGTAGCTTTTAATGCGGAATTAAAAAACCACTGGACCAAATTAATTTTTAATACATCCACCAATGTTCATAACACCTTTAATTGTCTTGGGTGGACTTGGGTGGTTTTGGATCATGTTTTCTTAATTATCTTGTTTGCTGTTTTATATTTAAGGGACTAAATACTGAGGCTGTAAACAACATGAAATTTGATATCGCCACCATTCTCCTCTTTGAATCGGGTGTGTTTCTTCTTAAACGGTGTTATTCTATTAAATACTAATATTGAAAGTCACTGTGTGGTCTCAACATTCTCTTCTACACTTTTGTTTTCTCTTTTTTCAGAACACTTGTCCATATCTGCCATCACTGTGATTCTTATAGGACTGACTGTTTAACACTTAGCATCAGTATTTAGTGAAATAGTGCTGATAACGTTTAGTATTTCAAGAACTAATATGAAACTTAAATGTGCTCTCACAGCTGTGTGGTCTGTTTTTTTAACCACCACGTCACACAGGAAGGGCTGTGATCCTTCACCACTCTTGATCATCATTCAGATGAACACAACACTACTTAATAAATGTCCTTGTTCTTTAAAAATCTTAATCTTAATTAATAGTGTGGTGTATTTTTCCTTGTCTGTCTGTTAGTCAAGGAAAACATAACTCGTGGCGTCTTTGCCATTCAACGAACCTCAGTGAAAACTTTCTTTTGCCAGTCTGATTATACTTTTGCTAACAATTCCCTTTTTTTCCCCCAATTCAACTTTATTTATATGTTGCCAATTCACAACTAAGTCATCTCAAGGCACTTTACATAAAGTCCAGACTTTACAGACATGTAGAGAAAATCCAACAAATCCCCCTTGAGCAGCTATAGGCAACAGTGGAGAGGAAAAACTCCAGCAGAACCAGGCTCAGGGTGGGCTAACTGTAGCTGATAATAAGGTCTAAACATAAGAATAATAAATCGCATTAAACAGAAAGTTGAAGTTTGCTATAAGTCACTGCAGTGTATTACTGTAACAAACTGTGGTGTGTATTTCAACAGAGGGGACGGAGCGAGCTGTAGAAGTTCAGGCCCGTTCACCTGCACAGGTGGGAACTGAGCGCACGTTAGGGTTGGTCCATTTATCGCTTCCCTGGAATGGATTCTCTTTATACTGATTCCAATTTCATTCGGTGGTGAAACTAATATTTTATTTATTAATAACAAAAGCAGAATACATATGAAATCCATGGGTTGACAAAATAAATCAGTAAATTAAAACTGAATTACAGTAATAGTATTGTCGTAGTTACTGAAAAACATATGCCAGACACAGCTGAAACGTATTCACAGACAATTTATTTTTGATTGAAATTATTTAACATCATAGTTGTTATTTTTCCTGTTGACGATCTTTTGTATTTTTATTACAACAGCCACGGAGCAGCAGCAGCAATAATAATAACCCAGCAGGGGAAGCAGATCAATGCAGAGAAAGACTGAAAAGAGAGAAACATGATGGGAACCTCCAGCTGCCAAACGCTAGTTAACTCCAAAGAATCATGGGCAAAAAAGGAATTTGATTTTTCAGTCAAAATTTGTCAGGCTGCACCATCATCCTTCCATAACGACTGACTCAGACACAGCTGTACACAACTTGAAAAATGGTAGAAACTCTTTTTACAGTCTGTGTCGAATAAAAAACGTCAGAGAGAAAACCGACACGAGGGAGGGATCAGGATGGAAATGGAGAAGCAAAGCGCAGCGAGCTCCACAGGACACAGAGGCGTGAACAGAACAGACCGTCAGGTTCTACAGTCATCGAACTAAAGAACCGAGCTGGGCCACAGGCTCGCAGTTTGGAGACTCGCAGCCGAGCTCAGTGACGGGATCCCGCGCTCAGGCTGCCCATTGGTTTACAGGAACACTTCCACATTTTGGAAAAAGAGACTCTCGTGTCTCTGTGTCAGCCGCCATTCAGCCTAGCTTAGCATTAAGGACATGGCTAGCAAATGTGCCCACGGCGTCTTTAAAGCTCACTGGAAAAGCGGAGTGTATGAGGGACTACGTGCTGGATCAGTCCTTGGCTGGATGCGGAGACTTCGCAGAGGTTGCCAGGCAACCATCCAATAGTGAAGATTCCCTCTTTTGTTTTAGTTTAACAAGAGGAAAGGCCATAACAGGCCTTAACGCTAAGCTAAGCTAGGCTAGGCTAGCCTGACGCTGGCTGGCACTTTAAGGGCCAGGCTGACAGTTTTTGAAGCGTGTCTTAAAACCGCAGTCGGGAATCCACAAGAACAGCAAATACGGTCTGAAATGCCGAAACAGTTTCTTCTAATAATCCGGAACATTGAGAGCTCTCGGCTCTCAGTGACGGTCAGACAAATGTTCTCCGATGCGTAGCTAATGCTAATATGAGCTTAGAGAGTTTATTAAATAAATTGGTTATTGCATATTTAGCATAAAATGACTGACTAATTTAGACCGTTGAAACGTTTCTTGTCTTCAGAATAAGCATTTCATACATTTTGCACAGATGTAAAACCTGTTCATGTGGACACCTGACTGCTATTGGGAAAACATGGGAACCTGCTCTTTAAAATGACAGATATGACATGAATTAAACTTCTCTTCAAACAATTTCCCAATAATGTCAAACCAATTCTGTGAAAGTGTTCAGACTTAAAAAACGGAACAAAATCCAAACTGCATTTGTAGCTCCCTGATGTAGGAAAACCGCCTTATTCAAAATGAATATGAGCTGTGAGCGTGGTCCACCTCTGATATGATTATCTGGCAGGGTTAGAACTTTTCTTTGAAAACACAAAATATTTTTTTGGTATGAAAATAGGAAATATCAGCTAAGGGCAGCTTCAGTCATTAAGTATCAGCAATGATACAATTTTATGTTTTTTTGTTTTTGTTTTTTAAAGAAAATCAATAGTGAACTCTGCCTTGGCCAACAGGCTCTGCCAAGGGCCATGGGTAGATCCTCAAAACAACCAATCAGAGAAGAGTTCAACAGGATCCCTCCATTTCAGTCCTTAACCTCAGTGACATAGTGATCAGACCCTTTATCATATTTCAAACTTTTATAAAACAAAATTACAAAACAACAACAACAAAAAAAAAGATGCAGAAACATGTACATGCTAAAAAAACTAAATCAACAACAGGAAAGAAATGTTAGATTAAAATCAAATCAAAGACACTGGAAACTTAAAGAGATTATGAATTTTAAAACGTATTTTAGATTACAGTGCACTTTGTGTGAAGAAAAACTAAACGAAACACAAACATTAAGATGAAGGCGACACCAGCCTGCCCATCGAGAGGAGGGAGGGGGGCTGAGGATAATGTGGAAGAAGGGATGAGGAAGAAAAGAAGGGAAAGGATTGAAAAAGGCTTCAAAAGGAGGAAAGAAGGGGACGACTATATACACGTGTATATACATCATACAGGAAGCTAAAGAGAGCACAAGGTCCTAAAGCTAGACCCAACGACGGGCTCAAGAGGCCAAACAGGAAACTGTGATGGCACCCAATAAATAGGAAACAAAGCGTCTGACAGAGGACGGCATCCTGTCGTCTGCTGCAGCTTCTGCCTCGGTCCAACAAACATCCCGAGCTCTCTGGAGGTCTACACACGAATAAATAAAAAGGGAAAAAAAGGATGGATGCAGTCGGAGCGGGGCCGACGGAGAAAGGGCGAACCCGCCACTTCTTGTCTTGTGTGTCAAATCAACCCAGAGCACATTCACACGCGGCGTGTGTCAGGACACTCGTCACATCACAGGAAATGTAGCAACAACAAACAGACGAGATTTTGAGGGAATGTAGACGGGCAGATATGGCCGGTGCAACATAGCAGATATGCCTTCCCCCGACGGTTTGTCCCTTACAAAGCACTGTGACAGAATATGTACAATAATTGAGTCCCATCCTGCGATGATTCATCCGTGCAGCCGAAAAACGTCACCGGTGGATTATGGCGTAATATAAATACAGCAGAACAATGTTAAACGGGGTCGGACAGGAGCTAAAAAGCTAACGGATCATCCAAATCTCCACGGTGACCCTTCACTCGGACCCCTGCAGAGGCACGAGGCCTCGTGAACAGTGTCTCTCCACAGGCAGGTTGCAAGAGGCTCCGCTGTCACCGGTCGGCTGAACCGCACTTACGCTGACGAAACAAGCGCACAGAACAAACTAACTAAAAACGGTGTTTGGCAGTAAGTGTCCTTCCTTATTCTCAAGACCGCCTTACAACAAAGGGGGGGGGGGTGTGAAAATACACGGCTCTCAGCTGGTGATGGGTCCACGTTCGGTTGGCTGCAGTCCACGTTGCAGGCGTGGTGCGAGATGCACGTGTGGGCGTCTTGTGTTTAATGTCGCAAATAAAAAGACAACTGGGCCTCGGTACTTCATAATGCAGGAGAGACAGAGCAGGAGACAACTTATAAATATCGGGCGGTCCCAGACCACCCAGCTACTGCTACACAACAGTCCTATTAAATATTAATGGGAGAGCATCAGTACGTTCACAGAAAACTAATGAGAACAGAACAGGTGTTGCCGTTGCTGTTCAACTTTCCTACAGAGCTGCTGTTTCTGAAATGTCATCTGTTGAGTTTCTCTTCATATATACGGTTAATATAGAAACACAATTATATGAAAGCACGGATGTCTGGAAAAATATGTTCATTCAAGTTGATAAAAACTTTTTTTTTCCTTTTTGTGTGTCATCATGTCGTTTGAGGAATAGGCACGGTCTCACAACTTCTTTCTCGGAGGTAGCCCCTCATTTTTCCCAATGAAAGACTCGAAAAGGCGGGAAACAAACCTGAAAAACCGAAGCCAAAGAGTTTCGCACATCTGTGTGGAGAGCTACATTTACCATGGTGGATCCGATCGGAGAAGAGCTGGAATGTGAGCTGCTGTATCCAGCCTTCGTCGCGCTGAGGAGGACAGAAAAAGAGAGGGGGAGGCTCGATTCAGGGTCTTCCTCACGACAGAGACACGCGGACGTGGGACGGCAACAGCAAGTCAGGACGGAGAAAGGGGACAGTCCCAGTGCAGCCATGTTAGCGGGTCCTCGCGTGTCCTCGGATCGTGGCGTTAAAAAACACGGTGCTTGGAACATTGGTGGGGGGGCGATGGCGAGTTAGAAAAACGTGACGCTGTTAAGAAGTAGATCGGTCCGTCCTGGTTGTGGCGGCACTGGAGGGGTTGGTGATGACGGCTGAAGCTGATGACGTTGGGAGATGGTTACATCCGCGATCCTCGCGTCAGCGCTCCCCGACTAACGATGGCGACAACGTAGACGACAGCGCCACGCCGTTTTTTTTTTTTTCATGGGATGTATCTGAGCCTGTGTGCAGTGCGTGCACGTGTTGATGTGTATGTCTGTCTGTGTGTGAAGTGTGCGAGCGTGGCTCATCACCAAGCTTCCGTGTACCGAACGTCGACGTCTTTCAGGTTGGGCAGTTTGGCCTGTGGACGAAGACACAGACAAACAGGAAACTGCGTCAGCACCTTTAAGGAAACATGGTGGGAAACTACTTTGTTTCCCAAAGACTGGAAGTTTTGTGTGTGGAAACAGAAACTTTAACTCTTGATTCAAAAGGATACGATCACCCAGAGGTTAATTATATTTTGTATTTTTTTTTCTAGCCTGCGTCTGTGCATGTATCATCACTTTGCCTCTGTCAGTGGGAACGTTCCCACTGCACAAAGGGATTTCTTTTTTGGTGCAGTTTTACATATTCATCAATTATTTTCCATTTACTTTCTGTCCACTCACAACTGGGTGGAATAAGCGTATTACAGTTGCACTATTGGCTCGAGTTCAGTATCGTTTACTAATTGTTGCAAATTTACCTGACAACATAAATAGAAACGCAGCATGAAACATTAACAGTATTTTGCTTTTTGCTTTTGTTAATAATACTACTACTACTACTACTAATAATAATAATGATGAGCCATTTGCAGCTGCGATAAGAAGTCCAGCAGTTTTACCTTGAGGTCCTCATATGTGTCAGCTGTGAGCTTGGTGCTGTTCATATTCAGACTGCAGAGGCTCTTCATGGCTGCAACAGGCAGACAGTTGGAATTAACCACAAGTAACATATTCAACATTTTCTGCACGTTGAAGCTCTAAAACAACGTGATTTATCGTGCAGGTGTTTCCTTACAACTGAGAGCCAGTAAGCCAGCATCTGTGACGGGAGTCTCACACAGGTTCAGAACTTGAAGACAGGCCAGGTGCTCGGATAACAACCTCAGGCCAGCATCCCCAAACTGTAGGGTAAAAACAGCACGTCAATTTAGACAGACACACGAATCGGATCGCCGGTCAGTAATGGTGTGTGTGTGTGTGTGTGTGTGTGTGTGTTAGTTTACCTGTGTGGACCATAGGTTGAGCTGCTTGAGTGACGGCAGCTTAATGAGCTGCTCCGCACAGGCACTGGTGACATTGGTGAAGGCCAGGCTCAGATTCTCCAAATTTCCGAAGGACCCTGAACTCAGCAGACGGGCCAGGTCTGCGTCCTACAGCGTTAAAAAAACACGACATTTATGCAAGTTTACAGGAAACGAAGAACCTCTAGTGCCGTGGCTTATTACTGCCGGCTTTATCTTACCGTGGACTTCGAGGGCAGAGTGAGCCGGGTGGGGCCTCCTTTTCTTTGCTGAGGAGGAGACAGAAAAAAACAGGCACCTGAGCTCAAGGCCTTGCAGGAAGTTTGTCAGACAGTAGATGGTGCGTGTGAGCAGCGGCAGGCAAACACTGCTGCTCGCCCGGATTTTTCAACCTGAATAAAACCAGGTTGTAGCCCTGATATTTCGGTCCCACATAAAATGAGATAAACCTTTATTCGTCCCACAGTGGGGAAATTTCCATGTGACAGCAGCAGAGAGTGTGCAGAGTTACGGCAAAAATGATCAGTTTATACCATCTAAAATGAAAATATAAGAATAAAGATCACACGTGTCCACAGTCATACAAGCAACTGCACCATGGGTCATTTGTATTGGACGGTTTAATAGTGACAGTGGTTCACTCCTTCAGACTGTTAGGATATAACGGTCTGTCAGAGGGCAGGAGTCGTTCTCCAGAACAGACCATAGCTTGGCTGCCTTCCTCCTCTCTCCCACCTCCTGCCCCTGGAGAACGACTCGCACGACCCCCCGTGTGACGCGGTGTCATCAGTGCAGTCAGAGCGTGGATTGATCCTTCCTGAATGTCTGAAGGAGCGACGTCGAAGGTCTCGTCTCCCTGCTGACTGCGAGTGACTGTGTTGGAGTGAAAGATTTGCTTCGAGTGCCTCTAAGGCCTCGTTCTAAAAGGACTTATTAGCTGCTTGCGATGTTTAGTGTGATGTTTGCGTGATGTGAGGTCGTGTTAGTGAAACTAGTTTGTGACCCGGCCGTGGGAAGAAAACGCTCATGCCATATCAAGATTAAACTTTGCTGCAACACGGAGACGTGTTGTGAAAGTTCGTTTCATTCAGCAAAAGACAAACGCAGTACATGCTTATTTTCAAAGCACGGGTTCATATGGCGTGTGTGAATCGTCTGAGGTGAACACTGCGTCTTTTGACTTCCAGCAGAGTGTGAGGAGTGCAGACTGCTGATCTTTACTGTCCAGAAGTGCTCGCTCCAGCGCACACAGGGATGAGCCAGTTGGCTACAAGCCCTTCTGCGTGTGACGTGAGACGACAGGGTGATACGGTGGCCGGGGAACAGCGGACCGGCTGCAAGTCGGATCCAGCTAATCCATCATCAGGAGCGTCTTTCACTTTCGTTCTTGTGGCGTCTCCGACACGGTTGGAACCCGTCGGACACCTGTCGGAGCCTGTTTCTTGGAACATGACACACTAAGCGCTGGTTTTCAAAATATTCACTAGATCCAACCTTGGGCTTCCATTATAGTCGAGTCCTGTAGTTAACTAGCATCTTAAAATCCCTCCTAGGAATCTCATTTATTCCATCTCAGAGGACATCAAACTTACTTCTGTGCTTTCAGTGAGAAGTAGGACTCCTCCTAGGAGAGGGTTACGACATTCAAACCATTCCTACTATCGCTGTATGACACATGTTTCTGTCCTCTCTCGCTGACGGTCGCTGAAGTGTGTGCACGTACCGGATCACTCGTCTACCGAAGCTTCATGTAGTGTGCTGGTGCTGTGATGTAAAGGCAGCTTCTGCTTTTTGTCCTATCAGGATAGTGCCTTATGTTTCTTTTTAAAAGTTTGCTTTTTATGGCTGCATCTTCCCTACAACTGTAGTGGCTTCAGCCTGTGCCGTCTGCGTGCTTCTTTTTCACAGGGCATCCCACGCAGGACCTATTAAAAACTACATGATTTTGCCCAAACAACATCTTTTCATGAGCTCCGTGTGATAAAATGTTCCAAAATATCTCCCACAGTATCTGCATAGGTCTTACTCCCAAACAGTGAAGACACTTCTTGCACTAGCTCTTGTACATGTTTGTTGAGTGAGAAGTGCTTTCTTTGGTAAGTTACTACTCCTCTAAAAGTAGGACAAAAATTGCATCATTCTGAAAATTTCTGGCCAGTTAAAAGTGATTTCCTTCGCTGCGATGCGTGTTAAAGCTGTTTATCAGATACAAGACAGATCACACACGTCACAGAGGAAACAGGAACGTTTATGCTGACTTCACTTTTTCTGCCCAAGGGTGAACAACACGTTCAGGCCTCGGTGTACCCACAGATGTGCCGAGTGCGTGCACGCGTGTCTCGGGGCAGGAACTCACCAGTTCTTTGAGTTCTCTCTGTCGGTCGCAGAGCTGCTCGTACATGCACAGGCCCACCTGGGTGCTCTCCAGGGTGGAGATGATCTGCAGCTGTGTGTCTTTGTTGTCAATGATGTTGTACTCCAGCATCAGACACAGGATCTGGACACACACACACACACACACACACACACACACACACACACACACACACGGCTGTCAATAATTAAGTCCCATGTTATGAGGAGCACGACTAATTGTAGGTTTCCTGTCGCTTTGGAGGAGCTTCGACAAATGTGACACACGTCTCCTGATGGTCCTAGTGATGTCATCAGGTCATCGTTTCTTTGAGCTTAAACGCAAAGATTAGCCTGTGCTACACACGTGAAAGTGGTGTCAAGTGCCAGAACATGGGTGGTAGAGCTGTTGCTTGCATCATGTTTGGTCCATTTATACGTGACATAGGTTTCACTTGTAGTCTGGCCTGTAAAGGCTCCGTCTAAATGATGCTTCCTATGCCAACGTTAGCAAAGCCCACAGTCCTTTATCTGTGCAACAATGTAGTTCACAGTGTATTTTGAGGAAGTGCAAGGTTTCAGCTTCCAAATCAGACACTTTGAGCGGACATCTTTAAAGCTGCAGCTTTTTTTGGTACTTTTCTTCCCCTGCAAAGCAACAGGGAAACACAATGAGGCACGTTTGCAGTCAAAGCTGCACTTTATCAACTGAACTCTCACTGCCGAGGTTTCATTTTTGCTCTGGAAATGCATCGGAATTCACATTTGCACAGAACAAAGACTGGGTACATGCGGGGCCCTATCATGAAGCAATGATCGTTATTAACAGGAGGACTTCCAACAAGCTGAGCCCGCCTCTGTGTTGACACAGACACCATTATTGATGATACGGGAAGGACATCTCTTTAATATGCTCAAACTACAGAAACCTCCGTCTAATCAGCTGTGTTATTATAAGACTAGAGCTGCAATAAATATTCAAACAATTTATCAACACCTATTTTAATAATCCGGTACATTATCGAAAGAAACATTTATGTAAAAGTCTCGTACATACGGGTATTTCCTAAGCGTCTTTAGCTTCTGAAGGTTGAATAGAACAAGCAATAAGAGACGTCAGGTGAAGCTGGGGTCATTAGAGAGAGAAACTGCTGCTCTTTAATCACATAAACAATTTAGTCATGCGAGTATTACTGCTAATGAACATTACTGCCGTTTTTTTCTACTATTAAACAACACTTCATCCTCTCTGTAATAATTAGAAACGTCTTTCCATGGGGAACATGTGACAACAAACAGCTGCACATGGAAACTAACAATGTCAGTGTGAGGCTCCACGAGACAATAGGAAACGTTACGGAATATTCATTGATAGATGAAGCTGGACGCACCTCGACCATGGTCTGGTTCCCACGCAAGGCCAGCAGCATGCAGGGACCCAGCTTGTTTTCAGCCAGAGACAGCAGGAACTTCTTGGTCTTATAGCAGGAGCCCATCAAGATATGAACCTGGAGGAGAGGAAGAGTTTTGGTGTGAGAAACAACCGCACAATTAATGGCACAGGGCGGCTTCGGGTTCGGCGTGCGTCTGTCTGTACGCTCACCATACTGGCAAACAGCTCTCCATCATCATCGCAGGCCACACCTCCCGGACTATAGAGTTGGAACCAGCCGTCCTTACCCGAACGCACACTCAGGAGACAGGAATGGACCTGAAAACACACACAGAATCTCTCTGTTGGTGAATCACGACAAGAACAACGCGGCTGGTAAACACACACACACAGACACACACTTACCTCCTGCCTCGGGTCCTCTGCAAACCTCTGAATAACATATTTCAGCTCCCTGTTGAAACACAAAGGTCAGGCTGTTTTCAAACTGGAATGCCACAAAATCTGGGAACAACGTTTCATGACGTCTGAGCTACTTACTTTGTAAATTTGGCATGTGCGAGAGCCCTGGAGAGAGGGGAGACAGAGAGAGAGAGGCGACATGAGACTAAACATGTGGAGAGGAGGGAAAACGTCCGTTTAACACAAGCCCTTCAAGCCACCAGCCCTGCGATTTGACGCCAGCTCCTACGCTGAGGACTAAACAGGATGATGTAGCTCACGGTTGGTGGGCAGAGTCAGCACGTTCACAGGGGTTTCAGAGGGAGTGCAGAGCTCATTACAGCACTTGGAGCTTGTGCACACAAGACATGAGTTGTTTGTTACATTAGATGATATTTTAATGAACCCTGTGGGGACTCGTCATTTACACATTTACATGAGTTGTACGAGGTTCACGGCTATTTACATTATAAACTCATCGCTGACAAAATGATCAATACCACACCAGTCCTGTAGCTTTAATACACCAAAAGTGGAGTCATTCTGTCAAGCATTCTGAACAAGCCTTTAAAAATACATTTTTTTGGACACAATTCACCTTCAGCACCTAAGGAGGAGAAACGTTAAAGGACTGAAGTCAGAATCCATGATGGGTTTCTAGTAATATAAATGAATCATCCTATTAGAAGAAGAAATAGTTTGACATTTTGGAAAACACGATGATTCGCTTGATTGCTAAGTGTTAGACATGGAGGGCGGCGGTGGACTGAAGGCTAGAGGACGAGCTTGGGTCTAGAAGGTTTGTTCAGCTCTTGGACCAGCAGGATAAAATCCGCATGAAAAAAGTGAACCTCCCTCATCACCAGCAAAACTCTTAACCCAGACTGGTGACGACAGGTCAGTGGTTGGACTGTGTGTGTGTGTGTGTGTGTGTGTGTGATTGAGACATAATGTGATCAGGGCTTTAAATTAAATAAAGGTTTATTTAAAAAAAAAGGTTCCAAGAAATCGTCCAGCACATGACCCCTGAAATCTTTTTACACTTCAGCTTTTGTTTGGATTAGGGAAATGAGATGTAACATAATCAGGGATCTGTGTGTGTGTGTGTACAGGAAGTGATCAGCCAATGTGTGTGTGTCCAAATGTGTGCGCGCACTGACATGACTCATTGCATCTTTAGCCACAGGGTGCTGGGGAGTATTGTTGCTTTTGCTAATGACGCCCGAAGCCATCGACCAGGCAACAGTGGCGCAGGTGAGCAACATGTGTGTCGCAGTTTTTGGACAAACAAGTCATGAGCCGGTCGACGCTAATGAAGCTCTGGACCAACCAGCCAATTAAAAATAAGACTCAGGGCTGCTTATAGCCAATTACAGAGGGAGCTCTGGGGAGAAGGGAGCCACCCCTCCAGCTCGCGACCTCCTGGGAGGCACGGTGAGGCACCTCACCCATGTCAGCAGTCCGGGCCCCATCAGGACCCAGTTAAACACATGCACAGATCCTCAGAGATCCTTCCAGAGATGGAAGAGATTCTTGTGCTTTTCTTTGAATTTGTTGCTACGTGCTGCCGAAATGTGGCCGACCAATTCTAAACGCCGTCTGTGCCGCTCTGCATTTAAACCACCAAACCTGAAATGTCTTCACCGCTGTGGTGAGTTTCTCACTGGTGTTGTACAAAAAAAATGCCAAAGAAGCTGAGAAGCCTTTTTAAAAAACTTTTTAAAGTTTTACTTAAATGACTGGAAGGCAGGAAGGAAAGAAGATGTCAGAGGAGGTCGACAAGCGTAGTTACATTTGTGGGGGGGGGGGGTTCACGCCGGGCCACAGCAAAGGGCACGCTGTGGTTACTGCAGCTGCTGCGAAGCTTTGGGACTTTAAACTCAGCAATAAACACACAGCAGAATTAACCTTAAAACTGAGAAATTATAACATTGTAAAAAAGTAGAATTCATGGCAGAGCTGCTTGGATTGTATTAGAGTGTACAGGTGTACCTAATAAAGTGGCCAGTGAGCGTATACTGCACATTTATTCCTTTATACGAAGAAACAAACAACATACACATTCTCACATAACGTCATTCAAACCGCAATTTACAATCCCCCCGATTAAGCAGCTCGACCAATCAGAGCGAACTTCACCATCCTCTCTCCGGTTTACGTCCCATTTCCGATCTCGGCTACACTGAACTTGGAACTAACTCTCACTCAGAATTCTTTAAAATGTCAAATGTCAGTCTCACGTCTTCAACTTCTAACTTGTGAATGTTTTCTCTCGACTTTCACTGCACCCCGATATTTTAGAGCCATTAACAAACATTTCATTCACTGGTCCAGGATCGTCTGCCTCATAAATAATCTTATAACATTATTTTGTAAAAAATTATTTTGTGTTTCTATTTCCTTGCAGAGGGAAATTTCCTGTAAACTTTATAGAACCTAATTAATATTATGCAACTGCAGATTATACATGTGCATGAACAGCACTTCCTGCTTCCTGCACTGTATGAGATATGATGACAGTGCAGTCAGATTACCATCTCGTTTCATGGTCTGTTTACAGCCGAAATGTGCAACTTGAGCTGGGGCTAGCATGAGAGCTGAAATCCACGACGCTCCACCCAGCACGCCCTGTCCCAGCTCCATCACGCGCCGTATCGCCGCTCGGGGGCATTTCTACCGTAAAGATTCATATGAAAAAGCTACATACAGTTTAGGTAGCAGAGTAAATGTGAGAATACTCACTCTTTAGGGAAGGGGATGGGCTGCAGCAAGCTGGCCAGAGCGGGTCTCCAGTCATCGTAGTCGGACCTGATGGAGACAGACGGTCATGAAAAAGAAAAGCACAGCAAAGAAGAGGACAGGTGTGGAGGGGAGGGCAGAGGAGCGGCTGATACTGGATCAGCAGCGAGGTGACGCGTTGATTTAACAGCATCACATTACTGGGAGTTAAGTAGCACTTGCTTTGTTACAAATGCTACAAACGCACACCCACTATCACTTTTTAGGACATCCTGTTTGGCTAACGTGCCTCCACACACACACACACACACACACACACACACACACACACACACACACACACTTAAGGCCATTCGTTTCGGGCGGTTAAGCTTACTTACTCGGATCACTTCTACACACTGACATGTCTCCTTCACAGACTAGGACTTCTTCCTGAGATGCTGACACACGAGTTTAGTTGAAACTGTCTCAAGAAACAGCCCTGGGCCTCGCAAGAAACTGACCCCCACCTGAAGCTATAAAGCAATGAATGTAGAACAGAAAAGTGCCCGACCCCCCGTTTCATGAAACTGATGATAATCTTCCGATCTGAATCTGGATAAACGGATGCATCCAAAAAGCTGAAGTGGTGCTATAATACTCAGGTGCAGTGACAGCATTAAGTGGAAACTCACAGCATCTTGAGGATGAGAGCAAAGCAGCCCAGCACCCGGTCGGCCTGGGCAGGCAGCTGGATGGACAGGGTGTTGAGGGCCGGGCTGACCAGCAGACAGTCGATGAGGTTGGGTTCACTGTCGCCTCCCGACGGGCTGCCCTTCCGCTTGGCGTTGGCCGAGTTGTTTCGCTCCAGCTCCACCAGAATCTCGCTGGAGTTGACAATGGAAGGAGGAGGGGAGAGAGGCAGGGAGGCGTTGGGGACGAGATGGGGATGGACGGCGTGGGGTTTGAAGGGGCGCTGGGAGGTGGCTGAGGAGAACTGGGGTTGGTGGAGAGGGGGAGCAGGGTGGCAGGAGGCGGCGTGGGAGGCTCAGGGCGCAGCAGGCGGAGCGGCATCGGCGGTTTGCGGTCGTTCTGCTGCTGGCAGCCGTTTCTGATCTCCTTCAGGCTGGGGGAGTTGTCCCTGCTGCAGGGAGGGGACAGAAGAACGGAGACAAAGGTGATTGGACACTCACAGTATGTAAAGTCAACACAGGAACAATACCGCAGCGAGCATCTTACGTAAATGCAAATAATAATCCCAGAGTAACCGGAGTAACGACAAATGGGAAATGAAGAGGATGTAGAGATGGCAAGAGAGACGGGTGCCGGAGTGATGCTCCTCAGTGGGCTGGAGTTTTGGAAAACTTGCCAAGAAGTGTTCCTCTCTGGGACAAATCAAGCTAAGGAGGTGACGCTAATGAGTCGAGATAAAACACATCACAAATCTGCAGTCAACAAAAAGCCCGTGTGGATGGTGCTGGAAACAAACACGACCCGGTGAATGGAGGCGAATGGGGTGAAGGTCACTCAGACAGCAAACACGGCGGCGTTTCAGTTTGTATTTCTCTAACGTAGCACAACGTGTGAATCTGTTGCCAAGAATGGAATCCCACGTGTCGAACCGAGTCGGGCTAAATGCAACAGCCCGCGCCGGCTTCGTAAAGACTGTATCTGTGAAACGCAGCCGTGTCTGGAGATTAGAAACACTCGGTTTTATTTGTGCGTGTAGTTCCTGTCAAAGCGAATGAAACTGCCGACAATGGGCCTCACTGGCTTATTCTTGTCAACAAACACCATCGTGTGTGTGTGTGTGTGTGTGTGTGTGTGTGAACTCCTTTATTTTGAAATAGCAAAAAGTGTGAAACAAAAGAACAACAATTTTTTCCCCCATCAACATTCACAAATGTTTAGCAGAATTTATTTATTTAAAATATATTTTTTATAAATTTAAGAAGTAATATTTAAACTTTGCCCTATTCTTCAGGTTTTTTAATGGCCCGTTTTTGTTACTTCACTGATAGTCGCTAATGGTTTAGGGTCAAGTTTGCCTCCTCCTACATGCACACATGTATATTAAAAAATGACAGGAGACAAACTTAATTCTGAACCCAACATAATTACATTGCATCTTCCCTATTTTATTCATCAGAAGTAACAAAGATGCTCAAAGAAAGTATAAGAAAAGGTTCTAGTAAAATAATGAAAATTATATTGGTGCAAACGTTTAATTAAAACTTCAGGTGAAGGAACATTTGTACTAAGCTCATAGAGAATTCAATTTTAACTGTACAGATAGATAATTGATATTTATACCGTGCAGGTAATAAAATCTGAAGCCGGGACCTTGCAAGTGAGTTTACGCCTGATGTGCTCTGATGACGGGACAGTGAAAGTCCACTTTCCCGGTATCATCTGCCAATTATTGTTTGTCCTCTTTCATTCACATAAGTCACGCCAGATATGGGAAATCACAAATGACGTGTTTGTCTAATTGATGGAAAAAACGGATAGAGGCACTAAAGGGTGAGCCGACGACCACAACAACGGAATAAACAGACCCGATGCGGCGTGAATATGGCTCAAAACTGCTCCTGCGCCAAACGTTCGCACAGAAAAAAACGCGCACATCTTCCTCCTGATAATTAGCAGTTTGGGAACGCTTCCGTACCCGAGTAACTAGCTGCAACTTTTACAATCCAGAAACACACTTGCAATAAACCCTTTAATTCAGCTGCAGCACAGACTTACAGACCGATCACTGATTCAGCATCTCTCCAAAATACAACGCTGGTCATTAAACCTTCAACGCAACCGGGTTTATTTCCACGAGGTCACGTTGCATACATTGGTTTTAGTCGAACTGAAAGGCTCTGACAAACACTGCCCACACCGTTTGTAACTTACTGTCTCTGTTTACTCCTCTGTGCCTGTCATTGTGTTGCTGTGATGTAAATCTCCCAATTTGGAATCAATTTCGTCTAATTTTACATTTTCTTATATTAACAAATTACAATAAAGTATTTAGACATTTTCTTTGTACTTACCAGTAATAATTACAGAATTACATCTTTATTGCATTTTAGAAAAAGTCTCTCACTTTTTGAAAATAAGGTTTGAGGTTGTAAAATACTATATACTATTGAAAATGTCACTTTATGCCAATGTCAATGTCCCCAAAATGAAATTTCTACTGAAGAAGGACCTGGATAACTGCCACACTGCTTAAATAATGTTCACACTTACAACTCGTGTCCACGCAAACGCGAGTAGATAAATGCATCGGGACTGTCGAGTACGAGGGTCGGAAATGTGCAAACATTGTCACTGAATGATGCACGTGGGACTGAGGCAGCCATTTTTTACACAAGCAGCATGGCAGCATGGGAACCCAGGGGACTGAGCTTGTCTAGCTTCCCATGCTGCTGACCTTCAGGCTCGACAGATCTGGGCCGCTCCCACCGCAGCCGTCCGATTAACAAGATGTCTGGACACGGGCGGTAAAGTAAGTGGATAAGCTGAGGAAAAGGCGACAAAACTGACAAGATCCAAAGAGCGTGTGTGTGGCGAGGCGAGTGAGGACGAGACGCCACCGTGTGCGTGTGTCTGACCTGTTGATGAACTCTTCATAACAGGAATAAATAGCGGCGAGACACACGGCCACCAGGTTGGGCAGGACACGCGGGTGAGGACACTGCCCTGTTGGGCCGTGCATGCTGCAACACACACACACACACAAACACACAGAGGAACTGGTTAAAAAACACGGTCCAGCCATTTATTGAAGGTTCAGCGCAATGATGATTTATGAGCAAATACACTCAAACACAAGTATCGGATCTTTTGTCTCACCTGTGGACAAACTTCTTGACGACCTCCATCCCAGCATTCAGCTCATTGAGGGCCAGGATGTACTCCTGAGTGAAGAGACGCAGTCGGGGGCACTTCCCAAAGTCCTTGAATTAGCACAATACACACACTCGTTTTAATTCACACACAGTCCAAACTGCATGCGAACGGAGGATTTTGAGGATTTACATTCCTGAGAATTAAAATGTAATTACAACAAAAATAGCTCGTCTCCAGAACACAGCTTTCAAAAGCAGACTGTGAGAATGTTGCGCAGTTTACATCTCATAATGTGGCCTGCGTGTGGTTTAAGGTTTTTTCTATATTGAACTGTATATGAAGTTCATTAAACATACTATTTTATGGCAAAAGCTGCATTCTATTCTCTGCTATATTTCAGCATAGAATGTAATGTAATATCTATACTTAGTATTTACCAAAAGCACAAACTGTGTGCTATGAACAAGTCTCTCTACTGGCTGCAGCAGTCACTCCTTCTTACCATATTGTGTTTGAGGATTCTCTGGACCACAGGAGTGAACACTTCGATAACAACCATGGACCGCGGCCGCTCCCGACAGTGCTGAAACACACGAGGCGCAGCCATCAACAGGCAGCACTGTGTCATCGTCACAATATTAATATAATGATGTTCCATTTTTATTGTCAGTGCAGCACACAATCTTACCTTACAGAAGAACTCACACAGATCAGGGGGCGGGTGGTTGTTTTCCAGAAGAGGAGCAATGGCCTAAACACACACACACACACACACACGTTCGTTTTTATTACACCATGAGGAATTTCCACCAACTTCAATTAATTTCCTTACACTTAAGAGTTGTCACTCTGAACCTTATTGGTTTACATGGTCAAAGGTGGGGACAATATATAACACAACAAGAATAATACTCATTTAAATGGCACATTTGTAGTTGGGAGGGGCGGAGAACAGAAAAAACAAAAGCAAAAACAAAAAATAACTATTAAACAATACGAGAATGGGGCAAATTGCAAGCGTGAAAGCAAACAATAAAACAATAAAATCTTAAAATCCTTTCCTGTTTGTGAGAACAACCTGTCGTGTAAATATAGGAAGTTTTCACAATTTCACTGTGATGACTTACTGATCCCGACACATTAGTAACTCGTCAGCATAGCAGTGAAATGGTAAACTATATTTCATAAAAATCATCTCAGGGGAAGTGGATAAAGGGGGAGAAAAGGACAGGGTCTGACCCCAGGGGAGAGGGGAGCAACCGACGTCGAAGGCTCTTCAATATTTACAGAAAAGCTTCTGTCAGTTAGAAAAGAGAGCGTGCGTGAGCCCCACCCACTGCCGGAGCAGAGAGGAGAGGATCTCGTGATCTACGGAGCCGAATGCAGCCGCCACCAAGAGCCGAGTCAGCGGAGTCAATGTCTGAATGAGTTTATTACAGACTTTCAACGGTGCGGATTCACCACTGTGCCAGACTAAAATCGTTTATTAAATTCTATTTTCTTTTCTTTCCTTTAGAGTAATGTGGTAATGAAGAGACGGTTTGTCCAGCGGGTTCATTTCATCTGACACATACATGTACGAGCACACGTACACGCAAACATTTCCGTATCCTATCTCGTGTTTACGCTGGCTGGAGGCCAGCAGTATGGATCTGGACTGTGAGCCGCTGCACAAACATGGCTACCTGTCGCAGCCTCGAGCTCTTCTGCTGTGCCCAGATACTACCACACAGGGAAAAAGCCACAGGCTCGACATGAACAAACACACGGGGAGAATCTACAGTCGTCTTCGGCGCAAAGACTAAAACGACGACAGGCTGGAGCCACGCGTGGTAATGATTAACCTCAGCCTGACATCAAATATCAATTTGTCCTGAGAGTGAACTTCATACTCACCACAATGATGTTCTCATGATCCTGAGTGCTTAGGTTGGAGTTCTGTGAGGAAGGAAGAGAAACACAAGCTCAGTTTAGGACTAGGTGTGTGTGTGTGTGTGTTTCAAATGTCACGACGAGAACATAAAGAGGGGGAACCGAATCAGACTTGATCATTGAATGGAAATTTGGGTTGAGTTTGGGGATTTGGAAGCACGTTTGCAGGGGCTGGGATCAGGTGTGGCTGAGTGGGAGGTTCCCGTGTTTTAGTGCGCGGCACCACCGTGCCACGTCAGGACTGTTCAAACACCTTCCCAGAAATACTGGGCCTCTGAGGAAATGACACCAGCGTCGCAGCAAACAAGGATAAATCCAAACACGACGATGCCATCGAGAATCATGGTGCAGAGAGAGCGATTCCCACTCGTTATTAAGACTTTTATGCTTCTTACTTTGTTTTGCTTTAAAGAAACAGGGACAGGCTGGAAACATCAGCTCTAATTAATTAATTACCGTAAATTCTGGACTATAGAGCGCACCTAAATTTAAGCCGCACCCGCTAAAATTTAAAGGAAATATATATTTTGTCACATATAAACCGCATCGGACTATAAGCCGCCAATATCCAGGCTGAGAAATAAGATATTTACATAGAAATATTTTGTACCATAAGTGTTTATTCATACACCTGAACCTGAATGGTGCCTGTAACACGGCAGTAAAAGTGCTGATGTTTGCTGTTGTGCGTCTTGGGTTGCATGCGCTAAGAATAAAAACTGGCGCTTTTTTGTTTGCACTGACTTCCATCTACAGCGCCCATCTGAGGGCTGCAGAAAAATTCATAGAAAAGCCGCATCTCTGTAAAAGCCGCATGGTTCAAAACGTCGGAAAAAAGTAGCGGCTTATAGTCCGGAAAATACGGTAAGTAATTAATTGAATAAAGTCTATTTCCGATCCCTGTGACCTTCTGACCTTTCTGCTGGCAGTCTGACAACAACAACAAAAAAAAAGTATTACAGCCTCCATTTCCCTATTGCTGTGTCGTACACTTGCTGTGTGTGTGTGTGTGTGTGTGTGCGTGCGTTGCTACCTCAGCCAGCAGGGTAGATATGATGTGCAGCGGCGCCTGGTGGATGGACTCGTCCTGCAGTGGCGAGGTCAGCGCCATGTCCACCAGCGCTCTGATCTCCTTCAGCACCACATCCCAGCGACTCGGGTTGTTCAGCACCTTACGGTACTTGTAGATCTTTTTCTGCAGGAGACATAAAGTGACACTTGGCACTTCACCACCTCTGACATCATAAAGACACGTGTCCTAACGTATGAATTTGGGTCCTCCAGTGCCACAGTTTCTTTTATGTTGACATGGAAAATATTTGCTCACTATGGTGCAGTGAAACACACAAACAGGAAATGAACAATCACAGCTGTGTAACGCGTTGCTCTCTTCACACCCTCATACATACGGGCAGTGCTTCCATGTGACAGTTTAAGAAACAATCTTTCCTATGAAGGGTATTAAACACAAAGGCAAACATATTTTTCATATGAGCTACTGCAGGCACATCTCCTTCTACAACTTTATGTCGCTCAGTGAGCACAGCTGGCTCTGGTGCTGGCAGGTCTGATGTAGTGCTGTTAATGGGGTGTCAGACTGAGGGAAGTTTTTTAATACAGGAAAATGCAAATGTTGGTGTTTCACCATGAGCATTTTACAATAAACTGAAATGCGTGGGCTTTACAGTATCGAAAAGTCTTTGCGTCTGGAGGCGGGGAGGTTAAACACCACAGCACACGGCGGATGAAACACATTATTAGGTAAAGACAAGCTGTAACCTTACCTTCCACTGCAGGGAGTGAAACCACTGGTCCCTCAAGTAGCTGTTTGCAGCCTGTGGCAAGGCACACACACACACACACACACACACACACACACACAGAGACAAACAGTTTCTTAGATGACTCTGTAAACATTGACTTTTTTTAATCACTGTCACCGTCTCGTAAACACAGCCCTGCCGTCTCGTTACGATCACCTACTTAAACACACTGATCATTTCACCTGCGAGTATCTGGTGGTTGAGGATTTGACAATAGGACATCAAAAAAAGAAAAAGAGTCCAGTGGCTGGATGCAAGGCACAAAACGGGGCTTTGCACTGCACGCAAAAGGAAGCAGATATTTAACCGGCATCCCTGAAGCTCATTCGAACCAAAGCTGCATGTCGTTCCTATAGAAGAATCAGCTCTATTTTCTTTATTTCTTTGTTTTTTCTTAGGAAACAAAACAATTTCAAAAATTGCATTTCCTTTTAACTGTAAAGAAACAAAGTCAAATGTTACTGTAATACATTGTTGTTAATATGAATCAACATTCAAAAACTGCGCGGCGCGTGTGTGTGTGTGTGTGTCCTGGTAACATGAGCAAGACACCTTGAAGGTCTCTGCTTATTTCCAGCTAAAAGAGAGAGTCTTGCTCAAAAATCATGAGACGGGAATACTTCTGCTCCGCTGTCAGGCTGCTCAGCACCTCTCCCATAAAAGCGCGTTCAAATAGAAGTTACACATGCAGCTTTGACGTCAACCGTCCCACCAAGTCACTCTCTGACACATCCACAGAGATATTGGAGTGTAGACAATATGACCATAAGCAGAAAATATTAACATAGTTAATCTGAACGTCCCCACATTAAAGCAGCCCACTGCTTTCCTCGTCCGGGTTCCTCCTCCAGGTGACATCGGACGGAGGATTTTTCAGTTTAGATGATGTCATCTGTGGTCGTGCTGCAGACGCTGCGTTTAAAGCCTGCTCAGCTAATCCTTCCGAGTGGTGGATCCAAAAACTATTGTAAGTGTGAATTTTCGTGTACGGATGATAAAGAGCATACGGCCAGTGAACCACAAAAACTAATTCCGGTTGTGTGAACACTAGACTCCTATGTTGGTTTGGTTTTATTGACCTATGTCTTCATAGAGAGCACAGACCACGATGACGTCGTCTGCTAACTTCTGGCTTGCGTCAACATGCCGGTTGGCACAGGAAGCCAGCTGAGCACGAGCGAAGCGCTGTTACAGATAAAAATAAGAGTTCTTTGACACCTTTCGTATTGAACATCACTGCCTTATATCGACGACTGCTGTGACACTTCAACTTCGCTACCAAAGAACTTTGAGCAGGCGTGAAGCTCCAATTGTTTGTATCGGTCAGACCTGTTTAGGCCAGACCTGGTGAGTTTTTGGGGGAAGAATATGTGCACGGTGTGGTTGCGCTCGAAGAAACAACGCATCCGATACGGTGTGTATCGTTTCTAACGCAGTTAAAGTTCTACGTGCTACTGTGGCAAACGTCTATTTGGTTTAAGATCATTTTCTCATAACCCTGGGTCAGGTTCCACTGAAACTCGAGTCTTGTCATTCTAGCTGGCTCCACAACTAACAACTAAGCAAACGTAATTGGTATGAAGCCACCAGAACATGCACTTATGAGTAACTGGAGAAGTCTTCAATCAGTTTGTTACCAAACAGTCAAAAACACTTGACGTCAATAGCCGCCCCTCATAAAATCAGTAATAACACTAGGGCTGACTGTTATTTTTACTATATGAGTGATGTTGCTTTCAGCTGGTGATCTAGATTAATGACCTGGCCCACATTCAATACATTTATATCGTCAGGAAACGTACAATCTCAAGTGGAACAGAAACAATATTCCCTCAGTGATGGAGTCACAGATATGTGTTTTTATTGCCATCACGTCATCCACCGTGAACCCATTTGTGCTAATGAGCAATTTGTGGCTGTAGCCCAGAGCAGGGCTAGATTTCTTTAGGGTTTTCAGGTTGACTCACTATCATCCTCAGTGTTACACTGCGTTGGAATCGGTGTCTGGTTTTGCACGTTGTTTCCAAACGTCTACGACCGCAGCTGGACTCTTGGCGGGTATCGGCAACCAGTGTTGCTTCCCTGCAAAGAACCAACTGAATTTACCGGCAGCTGTCCAGACAGCAGGCATTGACAAACCCAGAGGAGATGGGTGCGCACCGCTGACCGCCAACACCCATCACGGTGGAGCCGTGCATCGGAGGTAACAGAACCAAGTATCACTGAATGGCTCCGGGTTCCAGTCTCTCAAAGGTCAGCAGGTACATGGTGAAAGGTGTCCAGCACGGATTCTGATTGGTTCTGATTCTGGGTGCAGCCTTACAGTGCACTAACCCAGCTCTGCAGTAAGCAGGGGGCAAGAGCGACACCTTTTCAGCCGCTAACAGCAAAATATGTCAGCGCCTTTTAGCTGAGCATGGACATGTGGACAGTAGGAAGCAGATCCATGGCACACGATGATTGGCCTGAATCTGGACAGTGTGGGATGATTGACAGAATAGTTGCGGGATTTTGATTCATGTGCAGATCTGAGGTCAAGTGACCTAATATATATTATATAATATATATAATATTTTTAAAAAGTAGGAAGTTCTAGATTTTAAATCCCCCAATATTACCTGCGATGTAACTTTTCAGTGAATAAAATAAAGCAGTGTTAGAACAGTGGATGGATGAGCCTGGTAAACATTTTATAATTAGCAACGGTCCTGACGTTCAGCTAGACGCCTCACATCATTAGCCCGTGACTGCTTTAAAATGAGCAGCTTTTTCCCTCAGAGGCGTCTGCCGGCGTGCGTTTTACCTGCAGCAGGATGGTGCCACCAGGGAAGCTGAGCTGCACACAGTACTTCGGGGCATTGTCCCACGAGAGGAGCTGCAGGTCTTCTATGGAGCTGTAGGACAGCGACGTCTCCATGTAGCCGGTGGGCTGGAGAGAGGAGAAAAAGCAAGACGGCGTTAGGCTGCCGCTGTCTAACATTTACACTGCGGCCTGTGTGTTTAAACAGAGCCCGAGTAGAAAAAGGCATTTATTTTTACTGGCAGTCAGCTGGAAAGACAAAAAGAAACATATCCTGGGATAACCTGCCCTGGGTAAACACCGCGGCCAAACAAGAGCTCTAAACGCGGCAGAACGGCTTACGCTGTGATACAGTACACAGAGCTGTCTTTATCAGCTGGGCTGACATTTGATATAGTTCCACGTGAAAGCTGAAACAAAGTGGAAAATCAATTTAAGCAAAGCATTAATCACACAAATACACAAACATCGCCTAGAAAGACATTGTTCATGTGGCTTTGAGTCAACACACACAGTAGCAGAGCTGGGATCCCACTCTGAGCGCTGAGAGATGGAAGCAGGCGCATCTGAGTAACAGGCCACAACCTGTTTGCTCGTCTTAAAGCGATTACAGAAACGCTGACAAATGACCACAAGTTTCCGGACTCAGGAACATCAAATCTGAACAGATAAAAATAACAAGGTCGACTAAAAGCCAAGAGGAAACTGAGCCTGCACTGATGACTTTGAAGAGAAATGGTGAACATGCGTCCGCAGCAAGTTGTGTGTCTGTCAATAACGCAGCACTGGCAGTGAGTGAATCACCAGCTGATTTCCCAGACTTCAGCGTCACCGCGCGACTTAGTGGCAATCATTAGTGACGGGAGACTCGACTGTGTAACCACAGGTCAGCTGCACCGGCTGCTGCTTGTGCTCTTTTACTTGAGATTTTGGGAGGATATAGAGATGCTCACACGGGCCTCTGCCATTTCAGCCGGACGTAGGATCCAGTTCTGACAGGTCACAGCGACATCGTCGGAACCTACAAGATTGATGACTAAAGTTTGAAAAACTCCAAGTTCCATGTTATCAGAGGATAAACATAGATTTAAAGTGTGACTCACTATTCTCATTCCCAGTGTCAGATAAGGACAGCAGCAGAAAAAAAAAGTCAGTATTGTATCAGTTTGGGCTGAGGAACGCTCATGTGGGACAGAGGAAAACACCAGGGAATAAGGGGTCGGGCTCAAAAACAAATTTCACTTGACGGGATATTTAGGAGAACTGGATGAGACGACATTTCCATCTGGGAAGTGAAACAAGAAAAGACAAAGGAGAGGACAATGAAGTGGATGAAGCGTTGCTGCCGACTTGATAAATGAGGCTACGGTGGCTGATTCAGAGTGAAACCAGCAGACTCCATTAAAGAGGAAGCACAGCTGACTGTGCTCTTTCTGATATATCGATTTGAGTCACATTTTTAAAAAGTAACAGACATTTAAATGAAGTGTTCACTCTTCGGTCCGAAACTGGCCGATGTATTTGGCAGTGTCTCAGTAGGCTGAAGCAGACGGTCATACCGAGAAATCTGCAGGACCACTAATGTTCCGAGCTGGACGAGGATGATGCACATATATGTTACTGGCCGTGTGTCATTACCCCCTGTGCATAATTCACGATATCCAGACAACAGCAGCAAAAAATAAAACCCTTAAAGCTGATGTCATGCTTGGTAAATATTGTTTATATGTTTTTTTTAAGCAGGTCTCGCCCCGCCCACCCTCCAAAAGGACAAACCGCGTGTATTACATGCTGATCCAAACATGGCCCTCAATTTGTATCTATGAGACACAAAAAAGTGCCTTGCAGTAGCTTTAAACACAGAATAATATAAATGATAAGAAAATAATGAGCATCTTCCTTATGATTTCAAATCAGAGTCATAAATGTTTATTCTAAGCAGACAGTGAAGATAGCAGCTTGTGTTCCGCTGTGCGGGCTCCTTTATGACTCTTGATAAGTCATAAAAGTGAGTTTGTGGCCATAAAACAACCCACAAAGGCCTTGACACGTCTTTTCGCTGAGGTCCATTTAACTGAGGCTGACTTTTACGCAGAGTTAAATATTAACACTTTACAACCGCGCAGGAGAGGCCTTGTGCTCTTTGTTTGGCGCGTTCGCTGGTGATGTTCTTTGGCCACCGACCGGTTTCTAACCTTGCCGGGTTTTCACGATGGCAGAAACACTGAGGCAGAAAGTAGGAACAGCGCAAACACAATCAAATGACTATCACAACAGCCTCCAGACGGTGAGATCACAGAAGGGAAAAGGAAAAAGAAACTTCCCAGAGGTGGGATCACCCTGAACCATGTCCACATCAGATTTTATGCTCCTCGTTTACTACAGGACCATTCCGTGACCAGCAATTTGTCTAGAAAATATGTCCACCAAACCTAAACAAACAGCCCTTTTGGATTCTGGGATAAGTCCAGGCAGCGTGTTCAGACGCCTGCTTTCATTCGGGTCGACCAACTACGAAAGAAATGAATCTGTTGGGAGCGAGTTCTTGCATTTATGTTTGTGGGCAGCGTCGTGTGCAGTGTGTCGATTGGTCGCGTGACGTGTGTCAGAAACAAGGCTGACACACTTTTGGTTGAATGTCAGCGGCCTGTTTAAACAGGTGTGGAAGTCCTGCGTTATGGTGATGGAGGAAATACATTTGCAACCGATTGCCTTTCAAAGAACTCCTGAGGACCAGAGCAGTGATACTGGTCTGCATGATTTCTATGTGTAAGAAGTGAACTAGATTTGATAACAAATCCAAATGGTTCTTCTCATTATTATAAGACTCGACTGTCTCGTTACGGCCAGCGTCCGAGGATACAGGCCTCCGCCGGCTGTTCTGGCGTCTCTCCACCAGCTCCCCGACTCCTCTTCTTCTCCTGCTCTCAGACAGATAAACAGCCTGTCTCTGGCTCTGCTCAACACAAACACATCAGCGGTTAAAGCCCCGGAGCAGCCTCAGCGAGCGGCTGCGTCTGCCCCGCTGTCCGAACAGATAGGTGCTTCAAGCGGCGCCCCTCCCCCTTCACTCCCTCCCCCGCCGCCAAAGAACAAACATGCTATTCCTTTATTTACACCATCCTCTGAGGTTTACAGAGTGAGCTGGCTGTTCTGTCTCACCCCTGCAGACACACACACACACACACACACACACACAAAAACCAATCTGTGTTGTGAAACTGTACGTGCGGGGTTTTCATCACAGACGGCAAAGTTCCGGACAACGTGTCTTATTTGCTCGGAAGAGCAAACGTCAAGCGCTGCATTTGTCCGTCTTTCAGACCCGTGTGTGCGCTGCCAACTGGCGTTTCTGCACGAGCCAAACTGCAACATGTGAAAGTGTTTGCAGAGGGAGGAGAGAAATGATGCCGTGTTTTTGAACGGTAGCAGGCAGAACGGAGATGAACACAAGCAGCTTCAATTTGCTGATACCCAGCCGAGGTTACCATGGATACGCCATCCTGCACAAGAGCGCACTGTGACTCCCGGCCTCCCTCTACATTTCCTTCTGTCTTTCTTTCGACTCCAGTCTGTTTTCCTGCTCCCAGTGCTCTGTTTTTCTCTTTTTATTTATTCATTGTGTCGCTCTCTGTTCTGCTTTTGATTGCGGAGGAGGGCTGGAGGAGGCTACAGCTCCTCTTGGCTCTTCACTGCCGTGTTGCTATAGAAACAGGGGGATGGAGATGTATGTCGTGTGTGTGTGTTTGTTTCCAAGGAGAATTAGACAAGGTGCAACGATGGAAGGAAGAAGAAGATGAAAGAAAAGCATCAGCTTGTCTGCTTTTATAGTTTTCATAGTTCCAGGAAGACGAAGACTGAAAACCTGGAACAGTTAAAACATTCAAACTTAAAGTTTGTAGTACTGACATATTCTGACCACTAACAACATTCTGTCTTGATAAACGTAATGAGAAGACCAAAGACCTGAATCAGAGGTAATATGTCGGCTAGTTACAGTACACATGCACTAACATGCAAAAACCAGCAGCTGGTGAATGTGTTTTTGTCGGCTAATGCTAACGCGACACTGTCTATTGAAGCCTTATCTAACAGCACTGGCAGCCGTGCAGGGCTGTTTTATTCTAAAGGCGTTTGAGCAAGGCTCAGCCTTCTGACCAATCAGAGACAAGCAGTGAGGTCAGTGTGAGGTCAGTGTGAGGTCAGCTAAGTGCTGCCAGCTGACCAGGCAGAGACGACTGGCCGGAGCCGAGAGTCTAGTTTAACTCGCACAATTTAACTTTCAGCCAAGTGTGTGTGTGAACCCGCCGCTGAAAATAGGCTGCAAATATTCCGCTGTTTCTTCCTGCTTCCTGACTGCCACGGACGTCATTACAAATGGGTACGATTCTCTTTCTGATAACCGATGAATTTTCTTTGTGCGAGAAAGAAAAAAAAAAAAAAAAAAAGACGCCCACACAGGGTTTCAGCATCAACGCAGCTGTTGTATTCCCTCAGAGTCTGAGTGCTCTGCCTCTCCACCGTGACTTGGGGTCATGACACACGAAGGAGAAAAAACAAAAAAGACAACACAAGCTGGCAGCGATAAACTCCACGACCTCAGAGAAATCCAATTCCAGCGGCCTGGACAACTCGGAGCTCTGTGCTCCCAAGTTTATAGAGAACGGCAGGCACAAGTCTCAGCCCGTGTGAGCGCTGACTCAGCCGTCAGCAGCTTGTGGGCTCCCTGATTCGCGTGCATGTACGCGAGCGAGCGCTGCCGGGCAGGGAAAACCTTTTACCTGGAACCTCTGATGACTCAAAGCAGGAAACACAGCGACGGTCAGAGGCGAGAGACGGGCGACAGGCAGAGCTACACCTGGCAGGTAGTGGCTCCTGTGGGCTGGGGAAGGACAGTGACAGGGTTGGAGCAGCCATTTTAAAAGGTCCCTCCTCTAGCTCTTCCTTCCATTACTTCTCTCTCTTCGCCCTCATTCCTTTTCAGCGTTCTGTTTATTCCTTTGGCCTCTCTCTTCCTTTTAATTACTGACGGGCGTCCACAGTATTTACTCCTTCTCCGTCTCTTCCCCACTTTCGCAGATGCTTCCTTCCTTCCTTCCTTCCTTCCTTCCTTGCCTTGTCACCCTCTTTACTTCTTATTTCCTTTTCTCCCCTCCTCGGTTTAGAACAATATAAATCTGCATTCTAAAAAGGACTCACGACACGCTGTTGGCCCAGGCACCTGTGTTTTAGACTGACATCTCGACACTCTGCGTGGAAGCGCACACTGCAGCCACTGTGTCTCTGTGCTTGCATCAAACACACACTCGCAACCACAACGCTCCTCTCCCAAGACACACTGGGTGGGGATAAGAGACCACACTAAGTGCACATATCTTCCTGTTCTCGTCATGAAGCAAAGCATTGCACATCCTGCCCCCCACCCCCCACACCCACACCATTTACAAATAATCACATGGCAGCGCTTCCCAAACGAAAGGACATTGAGGAGATCGATCAATCACAAAAATAAACACGTCTCTGTTGGGAGTGTGTGTGACGTCATCCCGTGGACTCACGTCCCTCAACGATAGGCCGCCTGTCTTCTTCGTCTTCTAAGGAACAAGCAGATCACACAGCTGCAGTACGGGTTGACACGTCCTGCAGGTCTTCACGCAGGAGAGGACGGAGAGTCTGTCCGTTGAGCCAGCTGTGTTTTAAAACCGCGGCTCCATGGCGACAAGCATTTATGTATCGTCTCGGTTAAATGAAGAACCTAATAACGACTAACACATTACAGCCGTATCTCTTATCAAGACGTAACAGAGCATGACTGCTGGGGGAACAAGATATGAAGACAATGCAGCGACATACAGCAGAACCGACACACTGACAGCCGCTTCGTTATGGACAGTAAAGGCATTTGTTGCCGGGGCAACTCTGATCTTTTATTTCACAAAATGCACCATTCGAGGTTCGACACTGGGCTCCTCCAGAAGAGTTGTTGTGTACCCGTGCTTTTATGGAGCAGCGTTTTTCAGGTCCAGCTCACACCGGCACTTGGTTTCCTTGTGTTGTTGCCTAAACACGATGGCCCCGCCCCCCGCCGCTACTCACTTCGTGCACTTACGCGATGATGTGACACTCTGTGCTACAGAGAAGTGCTCCCACACTCTGAACACTAACCATGAGTCCAACCTCACTTCCTGCAGTAATATGCAATAAATATAAGACATGTAGTAATACAGCGTGAGTTGTTTCAGGGAAAAATAAAAAAACTGGGCCGGACGTTTATTACGGAGCCATGCAGTCACAGCTGCAGAATGTGGTTTGGCATTGTGTTGTTGGAACAATCGAGACCTTCTAAGAAAAACACGTCATTTTATCGAAGCCTTTTCTTCCTTTGCTTGTCACGACTCTGCCTTTTTTTTTTTTTTTTTTTGCGCTTTTGTTGTTCCAACTTTTTCAACATGTGTTATGGTATAAAATTGACAAATTTACAGTTATTTATATTTAAAATATATATTTAAAAAAAACATCTAATAGTGAGATGTGGTATGGAGGGTAAAAAGTAAAAGGTCTTAATTAAATATGAGCCAAGATTCCTGAATGCACATCAGTAAACTCGCCTTCCCTCAGCTGTGTCTTTATCCAAAAAAGGCTTTAATTATTTTATAGCTCATTGGATGTTTTTAATTTTTATTTGTAGCTAGTTTAAAAATTCCTTAAAATAAAAACAGAGGCCATAGATGCAGGACACACATTGATTGCTGAGCTTTAACTATAAATAATAAAATAAGAAATAAAACAACAACAACAACAACAAGCTGGAAAATCGAAAGAGGCTCCGCACTTGTCCAAATCTAAAGCAAACACAAACAAAACCATAAATCCATAAATGTGTTCACAGGCCTAAAATGTGTGTAAGCTGTTCACTTCTTTAAACACAAAAGCTCCTCACGTACAAAACTGTGTGTGTTGTCCCAAAGTGCTTTAACGTTCATATTCAGCACTCGTGCTTCCTAGATATGGATAAAACAAATAAACAACAGGATTTCCCAGAAAGCCTTTTCCCATTTGTGAAGCTCTCGTCATCACGCTGAGCTGTTTTCTCAGCCACCGCACCCTCTGATTGAGGTCCCGCCTCTCGCAGCCTTTCGCACTTTGCCCCGTTACACCTACATGGACCAAAACAACAGGTGCTCTCGGAGCCGCCCACACACGGTCAGCTGATAAATTCCCTGGTTATACAGAACAGAATTCAGCATCAGGCGAAGTGTCTTTTTTTTTTTTTTATATGACTGCATTTGGCCAGTGGGACATTTTGGGGGTGGCCACAGTTTCACTTCTCACTGTGGTTTGGCAAAAAGACAGATGGACGAGATCTGGGGCGTTTCCAAACCTGCAGTTCATTTGCTCTGGTTGAAAATCGGCCAGGTTTTCCCCCTCGATTCAGTTTCCTTTCACAGAGAAAAATGACGGGATGAAGATCTGTGCTGGCGAATAGTGCTGTGAATGGAAACGATGGCCCAACTTTGTTCGTACTCCTAGTGATTTTCTGGCAGATGCTGAACTGGCCCTTTGGCTCCAACCTGCTGCTTTAGGTTGGATCAAGGTTCTTCTTCTTCTTTTTTTTTATACATCTTACTACATTTTGGTGAGACGTTTCTTGCTTCACTTATCATATACAGAAGGTTCACATAATCTAGTTTTGGTTCCCACATGACCCCTCAGACTCATTATCATCCAACCCCTCCATGCGCTGTATTACTATCAGCATATCATGTCCTTCCTTCTCCTCCATGGCTGCTCTGTATCTTTGTTTTTTCTTTTATCCACAGATATCACACATCATTTTCCACCTCTGACTGCACACAGCTTGTCAGATAAATAAGGTCATCTGTTAAGTCGCTGAAAAAAAAAAAAACTTAATTAAAAACAACTTGACATTTTCACCCCGTTTAAAAGTCAAACGCTTGTTTCACGATCTCTGTCCATTTGTGTCCACATACTCTCTTCTTTGCAGCTTCGCTGGCTCTGCTCTTGACTTTGGTCCAAAGCAACAGTAAGAAGCTAAAGTGCCTGTAATGGAAAATTGTTTTTCTGGAATTTGAGAGACTCCTTGTCATACGCTTTATCTGATATTGGCTCTCATGCAGAACACTGCAGAGGTACAGCTGCTGCTGAGGAGAAAAACCTCTTAAATCACACACAGCATGTGCTCTCTTTTTTTTTTGCTCTACTTTCTTTAAATATAGTTCTTCATCTCAATTTCTTTATTCTTCTGTGTAGATGATCAGAGGTATTTTCCCAAACCGTTCAGCCTAACATCCTGGGAAAACACGACCTCATGTTTAGGGGCCGTGACGAGAGAAAGGACTAAAATAATACACAGCTGTCCTTGGGGCTTGAGGCTCTTAACTGCCCTGGTCCTCTAACACACTTTGCTTTGGACTGGATGTTGGGGGGTGGAACAGCTGGCTCCGTCTACAGACAGCACCAGTCGTATCTCCACAGCTCAAAAGCTCATCACAGATTTTAACGTGATTTGATCAACTTGGTCTTATATGAAATCATTACTGACTTCCACCTAGAGCGCCAGCGCATGGCGTCGACCAAAAAGAGCCCAGCGCAGCCGGTGGGCTCTACGCTTCTGCTCTACCACCTCTGTTGGAAGCTCTCTGGAAGAACAAACGTGACAGAACCAACGATAAGGCACCTGGTCGGATGAACGCTGGAGAAAAGCATTAGACCTGTGCTAAAATAACGGACGTGTATTGGCTGGAATCTGGCGATTACAACACACTGCGTCTGATACTGCAGCAAAGCGATTGTGATTTTAAGTAAACCGGCAGTGTAAAGAACATACCACCAAAAATCTTCCTACATGTACCTATTCATCGGGGGTCTATAACATACTGAATCACAATTTTTAAAAATTATTATAAAAATCTAAAGTGTTTTTGAGAATCAATAAAGTATCACAGAAAAATAAAACCGCAACACTCTTGCGTGCCAATTTCTTTCCACAATTGTAAATAAGCCAGCAGGCCCCCGCAGAATAGGATTCGTGTTAATATAAATTATAACAGGACACTACCAATCAACGAGTTTGTCTCTTTATTCTCGGTTTTGGCTGCTTCCTTTAACACGAGACAGAAAAAATTAAATGGAGCCATTGTGATAAAGCCAGCTGCTATAAATCCAGATGTTTTTATTAAGGGAGTAGGGTAAAACATGTCTAGGATCAATGTGCATTAATGATGTCAAGTGTTATTTCTTAATACACATACATAATATTTTTAAAAGTTTCGAACATCAGAGTTAATAGAGCATTTAAATTATTTTACTATAACTTTATTTACACTCCTTGACTATTTGTTACTTGTGATACTTGTAAGGTGCATTACTTTTATTAATTATTACAATGATGAATATTCTTTCCTTTCCCCATTTTGCTCTTTCAAACTAAAAGGAAGCAAACTTTAGCACCAAACTGTAGGTTCCCATTTAACAGAAACGTCTGTCATCAACATCCATCCAGTATAATTTCTAACAAGCCTTTTGTTAGCGATCGCACAATACCTGAGAAAACACAACGTGAAAAATGCAAAGAGGTGCCAATACATCAGGCCCGTTTCATTTGTTCCGGCCTGCTGTCATCAGGTAGCCGTGTAGATGATGCAAACTAGGCACCACAATGGCACAAGTGTGACATCAACAAAAATTCAAATGCAAACAAGGCTGGCAGGATGTAAACTGAACCAAAGGTGCAAAGACCTCAAATCCACATTTCCATGCACGCAGGAGAAGTTGTGTAGCAGACAGCAGTAAAGCAAAGAGTGGTGTGAAGCGCTGCTGCTGTGGCTGCAGCTCCCCCCCCCCTTTCAGGACGGCTAAAAACAACCCAGTTTCCCTGAAAGACGAGCCTAAAAACAGTCCCAGCTAGAGGCCGACTGCCGCAGGGCTGCAGTTTCCGTTCCCCGTCATCCATTTGCTCCTGTGGCTCTCGCTTTTATTCTTTCATGCTGTCCTTTTTTTGCAGACACATAACTACAGAAGAAGAAGAAGAAGAAGGGGAACGAGTCCAATTCCAATCTGTTCTGAAGCTCATAAATCAATCGGACCGAAAGCGCTACCATTCCCCACTGTAACTCATACCTTTGCCTAATGGCTGCATTGTTCAAACAAAACTGCGAGGACTCAGCATTTAATGTGAGCATGTACTGTAGCCCGTCCTGGAGGCCTGCCCAGAGCTTTACAAAGCGTGTGCGCCTGAGTTTAAGTTCACGGTTTGCAGTCAGCGCACAAAGCTTCTCCTTCCTTTCTCTGGCATTTACACAAAACCACCAACGAAGTCTGGCAGCCCACTTCGAGTTTGTGCTGCTTCGGTTTTGATGTAGCGTGGCTCGCCGTGCCGTGCCGTGCCGTGCGATCAGCTGATCTGGACGTATAGTTTATTCAGAACACCCTCAGCCTGTTGTCAACGTGCTCACACACTCTTCATTGTTCAAAGGAGCTCGCTCTGACCCAACATGTCCCGTCCACGCCGTGCGGAGTACAGTTGTATTTTAGAACTTCATTATAGGTTCAGTTTCCACATCAAAACGTGGTTTCTTTTTCAGGAGTGACATATTGTGATTGTGCGAGTATCTGACACTTTTGTGCCCTAAGGAGTTGTCTCTGCCAGGACACAGCCTGTAACCAATCAGGGCGTTCGCTGCAGGCCTAGCGGAGAGATGACTGAGATTAGAAGTAGGACCATGCACAGGGTGAGGCCTACTTAAAGAGAGAACAAGCCTGTTGATGACGCACCAACCAACCACATCAGGAAGCTGACTTGTATATACTTTTGGTTAGTTTTTCTACAGACGTGGGGGGTTTAGAGCCACAGAGTCACTGACAGGCTGTTGTTAGCCCTGGAGCCACAAATCCTCCTCTTACAAAAGCTACATCCATAAGTAATGAAACACACTCTTGTCCGCTTATAAATCAATGATAAATGATAAATTACGGGAACTTTGGTCAAATGTGACAAGTGGTTTGCGGTTGCTGTGTGACTGACATTACTCAGTGTGTTTTCTGTGTTTTGACTTGTGCCACTGTTACGTTATGTTTAGCCTTCACCATCTTCCTGTAAAAGTGCTGAGCAGTCTCACTTTAAATGACACACCCAGCTCTGGTGTTGAAAACAAACAAAAAAAAAAAAAATAGAAATAGAAATAGTTATGGATGATAATTACACCAGCTGCTTATTATTTTATAGTAGGACGTTATTCAGAACCTCATACGTTCCGTATGAAACTGTTGGCCTTCAGAAGAGGACCTGTACACAAAGAGATCTTTGTGACATTTTCGCACACAGGTTCGTCTTTCAAGGCCTGGCAGTCCGAGTCCAGGAGTGGACAGGTCAGAAGCAGCAAGTCTGTGTTACAACAGGTGCAGGTCAGTTTGAGTCTGAAACCACACACTCCTTTAGTCACCAAGACGGAGACTGACACTGCTGGGCCTCATGAATGTTTCAGTACGTGAGGCAAACTGCATTTATCAAGACAATGAAGGAGAATTTACAGGCGTTTACCTTTACAAAACCAAATGTCTGCTGACTGGAACCAAGAAAACTCAAAACTGTTAAGTGCAACATTTTGACGAGCATTTGAGCCTCAGCACTTGTTTTTTTCCTTCATGGAGACCACCGAGGGGCAATCGCTGCACTCAATAGTTCGGGAGTTTTCCAGTGTGAGGACCATTCCTGTTTCCACTGTAGGCTTCTCGTGTGCAGTGACAGGAATCAATATCTGTGTCTCCTTTATCCCGTAGTGGTGCTTCTCTCTCTCTGTCCCTGTCTTCAGGTGTCCCCAACTTTGGAGCTGTGTCTTTTCCAGCTACTGGTCCTACCAACCTGCCCAATGTTTTCCCCTCAGCCCAACCGGTCGAGGCAGATGGCCGTCCACCCCGAGCCTGGTTCTGCTGGAGGTTTCTTCCATTAAAGGCCTATAGCTGCTCAGGAGCATTTGTTGGGTTTTCCCTTGAGATGACTTTGTCGTGACTTGGCGCTATAGAAATGAAGCTGAACTGAAACACAAATGGTCTGTCCAGTAAATGTGAGGTAACCTACTGCAAACTTAACTACTGTTTGTGAGAGGGCGGAAATCAAACCCGAACATTTTAACATTTCCTTACCAAATAAAACATCCGTCGTGACTCACCTGTTGAAGGTATTTGATTATTTCTGGCTAGTTACATGCTCTGTGACAGTGAAGCCGACACGGAGGACCACACGAACGATAAGTGGCATCACATTGGTGATGTGGCTCCAGTCCTGCTCCTTGAACACACTTGAGCCTCCCTAAATTGATTTCAAAGAAGCTCCAAGCCTTCACCTTCCTATCTCTAATGATCCCCCCCTGTGCTCGGGGTGCACCCAACACTTCTTTCATCTCTGCTCCTGCGTGAATAATGCTCAACACAGGAAGCACATACTCACGCCAGTTACACTCTTACGCAAATATGATGTAGGTTAGGTCTGTCGAAAGAAAAGAAAAGGGAGTCACACGTCGAACATGTGCAAATCGAAGCGGCGTGAATTCACGTTATTCCTTCAGGAGGAAGAAACGTACGTTTCAAAATAAGAGCAAATTATTTAGCAGAACTTGGACACTGCCTTAACTTAAATGGAATTCATGTGATTTTCTGGAACTAATGAATCCCTCTTGGCAGCCACACTCACTTTCACAAAGCCCTTTTCTCACAGTCATCCCAGCTATTCGCTGTGCGTAGGGATGTTGTTGGAGACGCAGAGTCAGTGCTCTTTGCTTCCTCGTTGGAAGTGGTCTCTCTGGAAGAGAGCGGCGGAGCAAACGGGTCAGCATTGTTCCGCTGCCCACATAACCGCTCTGCTCGACAACAACTCCACTCAGGAAATGCACATTCATGCCTGGCCCTGAACAAAACCCTCTTCCTCATATCTCAGCCCGAACACAATTAGGCATATGCAACATTGTCAATACGTGACCTCACATCAGTGTCAGCACTTCTACCGCCGGGGTCGCCATGCAAAGCGGGTTTGTGTCTTGACATTTTTGATCTGCAGAGCTCAAAGAAACGACGGCTTGAAGGCAGCGAGGGGTGTTGTTGCCTTACAGAACATTTCCACTGCCCTGAAGGTTTTACATGAGGATTTATCAGCCAGTGCCCAGCAGTAAGTGACTGTTAACATGTGGTTCTGAAAAGCAAGAACAATAAAGTGCCAACAACAAGAAAATTATCATATACACATAAAAATGTTTAGTAAAGTGCTACAAGAAGCGCAGACACTGGACAAGAAGTTCTCTTACAAAAATAAAAGGTACAGGCCTGCGCTTCTATAATCTGTCTCTACCTTATCAGACAAAGGGACTGACACTGCTGCTCCTGTGACTGATCAGATTCCAGAGTGAACTGGCCATGGACCTGAAGTTACCCGCAAGCCCAGAAGAACAACAGCGTGACATCATGCGCAGTACGTCACGTTTAGAGAAGTAAACATGTATTTTGGAGTTGTTGTGCAGAGGAAGCCGACAAACTGACGATAATAAGAAGAGGGATGTGAAAAAAGCTAATTTTTAAAAAAAAAAAAATTGAGCTTTGGTGGAGTGAGGGTTAGAGCCAGGAGTGGTGGGACCATGACATGAGCGAATCACAAAAGCAGATTTCATTCAAAATTGGAGCATGTCCAAACATATGTTTTATTACAACTTACACAAAACTCTCGCTCCAAGCCAGTCATGTCCAAGTCAAATGCAAGACGTCCTCACTCTCGCATTGATTAATGTCAAATACGCGTCTGATTTAGGACCACGTAGGAAAGTCTGCAGTCGAATCGTAGCCTTAGAGATCATGGTTACGTCAAAAACAATGAACTTGGTGAAGTGTAGGAAACGAGTGGTTACTCTTTTCCTAACCTTAACTCTATGATGGGACACTGTTTTTGGCTCCTGCAGCGCAGCTCTGCAACATATCAAATCAATCTGATTAATTTCGTTTTTTGTTTAAAAATGAAAAATATTGACTGATTCCTTCTTTCTCTGCTGTCACCCACTGGCAGCAGCAGCGGCAGCAGTTCCCTGAAGTTAATGTCAGTAATGTCAGCTGTCACCGTTTCCTTGGAGATGCCTGCACATGTGTTAGTTTTGCTGGTCAACACGCTGGAATAACGGCAGCCGCAGCAGGTGAAGACAATAAAAATACACCATATGTAAAAATATCAGCCATCTCACCTCCTCTGACTTTGGCTTGTTTTTGTGCACAAGCTTCACATTAAAGGAAACACACACTGTGTCTACACAGAAGCTGTAGCGTTAGCCTCCTCTTCGCTGTAATGACTGTGTAATGGTGCAGGGCTGCACGCAGGGACTTTACAGCGTATAGGTCACCTGTGTTTTGGAAGCGTTGGAACCCAATATGCACTTATTATGAGCGGGCGTTACTGTTTTTACTGCTGCCGGTGTTATACTTTACACCGTTTACAATGAGTGGAAGGATCAATATGGCACAAACGGACGCGGCTACTCAGGAACACACCCTGCAATATGTTTGTGTGCGCGAATATGATATAAAAGAAAGAATATTAAAGACAGAATATTAATATTAAGTAGAGTATTGAAGAAAGTTGAATATGCCGCCTTGAACGCACCACTTTCACTGTCCTTCTTGGATAATGAGGGTTCTACTACTTTCTGAATTGCTGCTAAATGAACATTATTGCAAGAAAAAACATTATACAACCACTTGAACACTCAGAAGAACATAGACACAAAATGCAACCTCAATAAATGCTGACATCAACAAAAACTCATTACTGCCCACCTCATTAAGGCAGAGCTGTGCAGGTGACTCAAGTGGTTCAGCGTCCATTTAGTTCTTAAAGACTTTACAGCACCTGCTTGGCAAAGCTGGTATCTGAGACCTATTTAAAGTCCGTTTGGAGCCAATAAGTTCGATAGTTCCAGGACAAATACACAGTTCGCAGTGAGAGCGAGCCCTGGGCAGTGGCCACAGAGATGATCTGCTAGCTCTTGCTGAGGGCAGCTGTTGACTGGCCAAAGTTCGAGGGCTTATCCTGTTTGCCACCCCAACCATAATCAATAAAGAACCTCTTTGTGACTTTTACAGCACAAAAAAGGGCTCAGGCAATACAGAAAGCCCCCCAGACAAAAAATACATTTATAATAATACATTTAATTTATAATGCTCTTTATTTACGGAAAATCTCAAGGGGCTAGAAAAGAGAGGAGCATAGAAGATGCAGATGTTAACACCAAGCGAACAAACAGTTCGATCGGGTGTCCTACTATCACACCTAATATCATGTAGCCCTGCAAATTTAGCCTTTGAACATTAAATGCAAACACTTCTATAACTAGTGTCACACTTAAATAATTTCATTCTTCTGTAATAACCTATAAAAAAAAAAATCAGCAACACTTTATTTTATTAGGACATTTATGTTGGACCAATTGTTAAATTATTGTTAATTTTTATGCACAGTTTGAGAGCATCAATGTCTAAAGCACATATCCCATTTGTCAGACAGCTAATCAGCAGGTTGTACTGCACTTTAATGAGCCGGTCAGACAACAGTCAACTGACCACATGAGGAAGACGGCAACCTGAGCAAGAGACGCCTTTAAACTAAGTACAAGGTGTGAATTGTGTGTTCACCCTGTTTTATGGTCGCCAGGAGGCAGCCACCATGCTTCATCACGGAGCGTTATCTTCCCCAGCATGTTTCACAGATTTACAACAAATAGCTTCTCAGTGCGTCATTGACTTATCGTCGTAAAGTTACACCCGCAACAAGTTAGTGTCAGCGAAAAACGTGAAGACGCTGGCTCCACTTTGACGAAGCACCAACATAAACCTCAAGTTTAGACATTTAGGAATTTGTGCGTTTCATCCCCAGGAGAGGCCGTTTTTCCCTTCCACAGCTTAGTGCGACCAATGACACGAGTGGACTAAGGTAGCAATCCCCTGTAAACGGGCAGGCGAAGGGAGTTCAGGTGGGTTTAACCACCACCACTAGACTCTTCTTCAAAAACAAGCGCAGTAACAACTTCAGCACCCTTCTCATAGGGAGGCACCCGAAAAGCCTCTAACAAGGCGTCCCCATAAAACCACAGACCAGCATCGGTGAAACGCGTTGATCATGACAGCAGGGGAAATAATGGCTTTTATTATTTCCGCATTATTCAGCTTAATCACAAACAGTTACAACCTGCCAGCCGTCACTTGTACGGCTGCTGCACACGTACGTGTAGTAAATGTGCTAATGTAGGACAGTTTCAAAGATCCAAGTTCCCCCACAGGACTCCGTGGAGTTCAGCTGTCACAGAACATTAGAAACGGCCTTCTGGGTCTTTAACGAACCGTCGACATTGGTAACGTCCACTTTTTGGGGCGATCGGAGCAGCTTCCTTCTTGTCGCTCCACCATGTATCCTCGCGGTTCAATGTTCCGCTCACGGTGGACACTGACACTTTAGGTTCCCACACGGTACTCGGAGGTTTCCTTTGACCTCTCACACTTGTACCCGTCTTGCTCTTGGTGTAATGTTTGTCGGTCACACGCTCCTGGAGAAGGTAACAGCGGCGATGTGTCGTCTCGATTTGTACACATTTGTCTGTCTGATGGAGTCGAAACTCACTTTGATATTTCAAACCCAGATTTCCCTTTTTTAAATAAAGCAGGGCCTCCCACGCTTACACCTGACTCATAATTCATTTCTCACAAATACATATGTCAGGCTAAATAATTTGACAATAAATAACGTGTTTGACTCATTCGTTTAACCCCATCCCTCGGTCTACTTTTAGAACATCCATGGAAATTTGACCACGTTTCAGTTTATATTTATGCAGAAACAAAAATCCCCGTAGGTTTCTTTCATCAACCCCTATGTCACTAGCTCGTTCTTTAAATGACTCTATAAGTCGCTTTGGATAAAAGCGTCTGCCAAATGAACAAATGCAAATGTTGTTGGCACTGGACCGATGCCCTTAGCAGACCTGGAAGCAGTTCAGCAGAACAGAACCTGGGCCTCCACATGGGCAACAGAGCGAACACGCTCAGCATTCCCACCAAAAAGCTAAAGTGAACGGCCCAGGATTACGAAGGCCGACCTGAGCAGCGTTTCACAGCACGTCTGCAGGCCTGCCCTCTGACCAGGCAGGACGCCTCCTTTTACACCTGTTTGTTATGGTAATGAAGACAGCCGCAGGGGGACAGACGGCCGGGGTCACGTCCCACCACACCCACTGGGACTGCCCCCCGCTGATGGGGCTTATTCCCAGGGTCCAAGAACCAGGACTGGCTGCGAGCGTCTCAAAAGATTCAGTGTTTAAAGCAGCTGAAAACAGATCTCACACACACACACACACATCAGGAACTACTGCGAGGGACCTTGTGCGTCCTCTGCTCTCACAGGGACTTTACGATGCGTGTTCAAGGCAACGATGGAAGGAGGGAACGTGGGGGTGGAAGGGCGCAGGCCGCAGCTGCGATCAGCAGAACAGGCCGTGAAAGCGGTGACACGCTGCCTTCTTGTAAACTGCGTCAACAGGGGAGAACCGTGCGTAATGTCGATGCGCCTCTGCCGCTTCCAGACAAGAAAGGACAAACCCCGAAGCTGCCTGTGGAATGTGAAAGGCTGCGTGTTACGGCGCACACACACACACACACACACACACGAAGCGGCGAGGAAGCAACTCACGGTGGCCGAGGTCAGGCTGCTGTCGGCGAGCGTCAGGTGGTGCGGCTCCCACCTCCGCAGGAACTTGGAGGTGAGGATCTTGCTGAGGAAGGTGCGGGGGTGCTTGACCACGCACACCTGGATGTCCCCCTCGTGGAGCAGCTTGTAGCGCATCCCGCTGCTGCTGCACAGGAGCAGCGTCCGCTTGCACGGGCCTGCCCCGGGCTTGGTGTTGTTGTTGCCCTCCGACATTTCCCCCAGCAGGGGCTTGTTCTCCTCGCACTGATAGAACTGGTTGTTGTGCAGCTCGTTGCCGCCGCCGCCGCCGCCGCCGCCGTTGAAATCCATAGTCCGGTAATCCAACAGTGAATTGTCTCCAAATGTCGGTGTCGGGGGGGAAGGGAAGGGGGCACGGGGACGGGGACGGGGACGTGGACGCGTCGCAGCCTCACAAGAATCCTACATGTAGGCCTATATAAAGAGTAGAAATGGATAAGGTCGAGCTGGGGGGTGGGGAGGGGGGGCTACCTACCTCCCAACCGCTAGAACACGACCTCAGTTACTGTGGCCGAGGCAACGCCGCCGAACGGCCTCCTAAGGCCGGACACCCCGACGGAGCGACGCTTCCATGACACGGTGCAAATAATCCACCATTTTCCTCCCAGCACAAAGCCCCGTGAATCGTCTCCGAGGTGCGCGTCTCGCCTCCCCACCACCACCACCACCGCCGCTGCCGCCGACGACGAGCTACTCAGGGTGTCGGGGCCATGGCCTGATCCGTTCCGTTCGCCCCGGGGCCCGACACAATAATCCACAGCGGGAAACCGAGGGGATGGCGGCGGCTCCGGGCTCCTCCGTGAGCTTTCGGGCTCCGTCCGGTTTCTTTTATTCCGTCGTTCTTCTATCTCGGCGCACAGGAGCCAGCTCTCTCCGGCAGCGCGGCTCCGATTGGCTCCTGCTCGTTCATGTGATACCGGACTGACGTCAATGGGGACGCGAGCGGATGAGCCGTGTGTCTGTCTGCCGAGGGCGCACGCTCCCCGCCCCTCTCTGTCTCTCTCTCTCACCCCGCCCCCCCATAGGCACGGAGGAGGGCGCAGAGACTTCAAGCGAATCCACCCTTTTCCTCCCTTCACTGGAAATGATGCGGCTTGGAGATATTGGAGACATCCACATCAATTTCCCAAGAAAAGCAGGGATCATAAACGTCGGGCCATTTCTGCATAAAAATCCGAATAACTGGATTATTGGGGCGGTGACGTAGTCTTCACTAGTGTAGGGGGCCTCTAGTTGATGGCGACCGTAGGCTGGAATTATGGAATCAGGCAAGATATGAGATCTGGAGTATTTCCTTGAAGCTTAGTGTGAACTCTGTCGTGTACTTTTGTAATTCAGGTTCCTTTTTGGGCATTTCTCCACTTCTATACCAAACCAAACACATCAGCGGTGATTCTACAAAGTGCATTCGTGCTCCTCAGACCACACAGATTTTCCACTGTGCCCCCGATTCCTCAGACTGAACACACACATGGGCCACGCATGCATCACTCATCCAACAACAGACCAATAAAAGGAATTTATTTAACTCCTGAGGTTAATACCTGCGGCTCCCCAGAGGCAAGACGAACAGCAGGACAATTGTGTCATTGGTTCCCTTCAGCGCCGGTGCAATGAAGGTCCCCTCCTCCCGGCGTCTGGGGGGACAGTAGCTGGTGCTGTGCCGTCAGACATGTTGATAAAGACCCAGCAGATCGAGCTCCGGCTCCTGGGTGCTGGGCTGCCACACCTCAGAGGACAGATGTTAAACCAGCTCCTGAAGTCTCGTCTTCGACTTCGAGAACCAGCCCTGCACCCAGTCACTTATGAATCAGGCAATGCTCATGTTTCCATCTCCTCAAAATACCAGCGGGCTAAAAAAAGCTTTAAACTGCGTCACTGACTGATTTCATTAATACTTTTGGGCACTTTTTCAAATTTTTCCTCTCAACCTCGCTCGCACATCCATCTGTTAGAAACATCCGAGCATAAAGTCCTCCATGCATATGTTCACACAGAAGGCCCAGCAACGTTAGGTTGTGGTGACATTTATTACGTGTAATTCCCCTAATGATGAATTGTCACCTCTGTGGTTTTTCTCAAAGCATTCCATTATTTACCGTAACCATCAAACCCGATCATATCGTATTAGAGGAAATCGATGAGAAATGAGAATGCAGAGAGATCAGACAGGAAGAAGGTTGCAGCGCTGCAAAGCCTGAACATGTTTTATATGCATGACATTCATGGTGTCATTTAATTAGGTCAAAATATACCAACCCCAGTTTCCAAAAAGGTTATGGTGTATGAAATGTCACTACTTTGGAAATCCTTTCACTACTACGTAAACAAATCAAATGTTACGCTGTTCAGACAGGGGCATCGAAAGTTTTATATCACTACAAAAATCATCTTCGAGTGGCAACAGGTGTGTGTCATGTTTGTTTGTCAGGTGTTTTGACATTAAATCTAACTGGAGTGATATATTTTGCATATTGATAAAAACATTTCTCCTACTGAAACATGTAGTCTCACTAGTCACATTCTTTCAATCACATTTTGTCAAGGCACAAAACCACCGTTTGTGTAAGCACTGGTCAAAATGCAATTTCAGATACGTTCAGTGAGGATTCATCTATGTATCTGTATCCCACTATTCCCAATATTTAGGATAGAAGAGATATATGAATGAAGAATGAAGTTATCTGTCGGAAAAGATGAAGGTAAATATAATTGCAGCTACATTACATGGAATAGTTGGCTTAAGCCTTACGTTAGCTAAATGTTAGCTTGAAGCTACAATGACACTCAGCATAAAGGAGACGGTGTAAACGTTGTTGACACGGATAGATTCGCTAAAATCCTCGAGAACTTTCCCCCACAAACTGTCCGGCTGGTCTGATCCCAGTGTGACGGCCGCCTGCAGGTTAGACGACGGCTGTGGTTTGGTTGAATAACTTCACACACATTCAGAATTAAAGACTTGACCTTTCACGGACGTTAACCACACACTGGACTCTGGACACAAACTAAAGTCTGCCTCACGGTACATTTCATGCAAGTTTGCAGTCTAGTGACAGGGGAACTTTGTAGGCCGCGGCGCTGCGAAAGCGGAATGAACGGCCCGAGCCTGAAGCGAGTCAGGTTTTAGAAACGTGCGTATGCGTTGAAGGGATCCGGAACCTCTCCGGAGCCGGTTTAGTATTAACGTAGACTGAAGTCGAGGAAACCACCGGGTAAATGCGGTGAATGAATACACACACTACAGTTACTTCCAGCCAGCTCTGTTTTCAGGGAAAACCTACACACATTTGCCTACCAGGCCGCCGATAAAGAGATAGTCCACAGTACAGGTGGACACGCAGCACGAACTTGTTCAACTGCTCCTACTGGACGAACAGAAAACATGCAACTGTGTGTGTGTGTGTGTGTGTGTGCGTGCAACACACACACACACACACACACCCAGGCAGAGTGTGTGGCGGAGGAGCTCTCCCCTGACCTCAGAGCAGATGAAGCCTCACTCCCTAATTTCTATAAGCATGACAGAAAACTGCTTAAAATAGTTTTTCCATGAGAACACAGTATTTGCAAGACTGGAAACATCAGGACGAGTCAGTGCTGCCTGTCCTGCAGCCTGGAGTGCCAAAGCAGCTTTCAGGTGACATTTTGATTTCGTGTTCATTTCCTGTACTAAACCGGACGCCGCGGGATAATCGCTGCCTTTGTTTCTGACGGAGGCTGAAGAAATGTAACGATGAAGAAGTGAATATGCAAACGTGATAACTGCGATGAACTGAAAGCTGTGCAGAGTGAAAGTCGGGACGAGCAGAGACACTGAAAACCATCACGTCATCATCAGTGTCCAGACACTGGAGATCTTCACGGTCCAAGTGAAGGAAAGCTGGACGTGCCTCTAAATGACCCTGTGGCTGACTAACAGCCTCTCCAGGATCTACGCCACCTCTCGCCCAGAATCATCTGGGACTAGCCTTGGTTCCACCGTGATTCTCCAAGGTGTATATAACTAATGGATGAACGCAGCTTTTCTTTCATATGTAGCTAGAGAATGATTCAAATGCGAAGGGGGAAAAAGCCCACAGGATGACATCACTGTTTTGAAAACTCCCGCAGGAATGATCCCAAGGGAGCAACACGGTGCAACAGGCAGCGCTGAGTGGAACTGCAGAGGAACATCTCGAGGGTTCCAACTCGCAACAACAAGCGGCTCAGAGGTTTCCACATGTTCCCCCCTGGACGTCGTCTCTTTTTCCATTCGAACCCCAGATCCCCCCGTTGACACAGTGCTTCCTGCCGCGACGCCATCAGTGTTGCTCCGGAGACGTGCAGAGCGACTTGTGAGCGGACGATATGTGGTTCTGTCAACAGCGAAAGCCAAGGGGCAAACAAAGAGACACAGCGAGGACATGTGTGTCCTAGAGCCAGAGCACGCATCGATTTGGCAACAAAGACAATGATTTGATTAAAAATATTAATTAATTAACGTAATTACGTCAAAAACTTGTCTTCAACTGGAATAAACACACAGAGAGAAGCTTTTTAATCGTAACGCAGACATCTGGGATGGAAAAAAAAACTATATCATCTGTTAATTGGTGAAATGTTATTTTGAATAAAACCTTGTTTTTCATAATTTGTTTGAACTTGTTGAATTTTTTCTTTTTACTCTTAAAATGATACTTTTTTGTCTTCAGCGTCATTCACTGTGAGTTAGTCCAGACTATTTTTGCATGTTGTCTGTGTACAGTCGCCATTTTGTTTATTCCCTGTTCTTCACTGATGATCACCGTTAATAAAACATCCTCTATCATGTGCTTTTATAGATGCGTTGTGCAGTCAGTTCTGAAATCCTGCATTTGTAACTAAACTCTTTCATTTAAATCACGTTTACGTTCACATGCACTGGTAAGTGCTGAAGGTGCATTGGGGAACACGCACTGCCGGGTACCCGAACACGCGAGCTTCCAAAGCACAGTCTGCTGAAACCAGCCGAGGTCGTGTTTTCGTGGGAGTTCAACTCGCAAACTGTGTCTCCAAGCTGCGTTGCACCTGATGACAGCAGAACAGCCTCCAGCAGCGTAAGCCACCAACTGGGATTAGCAGAAGACACGGCAGCTTTAATGAGGCTGACGAGATCTACTGAAATATCCATAGGTTAGTAAGATGCCAAAGTAAACATGCAAACACATGACGTATAGTTAATAGAGAACATTTTAGTGATGAAGGCCTTTGTCATAAACGGACGGCAGCTGTCCGTGTAATTTGTAGGAAGAGAAGCACGATCGACAGCTCGAACTCAAAGATGACTTCCTCTAATGGCATCATGTGACAGAGCTGACTGCTGCCACAGGCCCCGTCTCAACGCAAACCCAGTGCTGCAGCAGCGTGACAGTAGCCACGCATCCATCCCCCGCCGCCACCTCCACATCTGTCACAGGACCCAGGTTGTCTGAAGTCAGGGAGTGGTCCTGGGAGCTCAACCTCCAGCCTGGTCACTCGCTTAGTTAATCCTTTGTGTAGACTCACACTGAGCAGCAGACTAATATAAGGAAACACATGTTTCCGTCAGGTTCACAGGGGAGAACTATGCATAAAGGATTTTATTGACCAAACAATAGATGTAGAAAGCAGCGAGGAATGTGTGTGTAAATGTAACTAAAATTTCAAGTTTCAGTTTTCACATTTCAAGAATCACAGTGATGGTGACTTCAGATCCATCCACTGGAAGCTTCTCCTGTCACGCCGTCACTTTGACGTCACTCTGTCAGCACATTGTGGGGTTTTATTCAATGATATATTGTAGCATCTTTTACAAGAGTGTTGTAGTGAAGAAAACACTGAAATATAATATTCCTGAGAGTAAATAGCAAAACGTAAGAAAATGAAAGTTTGTGCAACTTGGTGCTGCTAACATGAGAGCCTTTGCTCTCTCCTTGAATCTGGAGCCTTGACAGCGAGTTGCGTTCAAACTGCTCCCACTGTGACGTCCAACCCAACCATTAGTACAGATACGTGACGAGGACCACGCCTGGCAAGAGCTGTGCTGAGGGCGTCCGGAGCAGCTACGGATCACTCACAACGTCCGTGGAGAGTCCGCACTGCAGCCGGGCGTGGAGCAAGCGGCACTTTAAATACTAACTGCTCAACTTTTGAAACAAGCACAGGAATTTGTGTCCAAGCATCCACAAGAATGAGAACATCGTTCTGACACATCGTTCTGACGTCTCAATTGTGCAACAGCAGGTTCTTCCCGTTTTTCATTCACAATCACACTTTCACAAGGCTTTATGCAGCGGCTTTCCACTGGCTGGGGGTGAGTGTGGAGGCCACATCAGCCATTCAGAGCAGGCTCTAATACATAACGTAGATTTTCTGTTAAAGGGCCTCAAGGGACCGAGGGATGTCCAGGTTGTTAAGCTTGATTCAACAAAAACCCGAATGAATCAGTAAGACTAATTGCAGCCCCAGGAGCCGTAAAGACGACAAGTTGTCCTAAATGCTGTAGATCCACGAAACAGAAACCTAACTTTACTCGTGTAATGTTGGAGTGAACTTGAAGAAATAACTGCAAGTAGCTGCAGCTCTAAGGTGGTGTTGTTAAGAAAGCTGGGATCGATCAGATCTGTCGAGGTCGAGAGGATTGTGACAGAGTTGACGGAGCGACGAAAGCGCAACAGCCTCCGCGGCAGCGTGAGCCAGCTACTGAGGCCGAGCAGCCTGTTCACGTGGTCAGAAGACAGAGCGGCTTCCCCTTTTTAGGCGGACGAGGTCTGCCAACATTCTAGAACATCTTTGGTTTAGTAAAATGTCACAGTCAGTTTGTGCAGACGTTTAAAAAAAAAAAAAGAAATGACAAAAAGGGTCACAGTCCCAGCTCATGGATTACTTCAGAAGAAGCACGTTGGCAGGACTCAGACAAAACACACAAACACACAGGGTTGGGAGTGTAGTGAACCGTGTTTTAATACCTTTGACGTAAATAAATGACACTCATGGACAGCATCTTACAAAATCCCCCCCCACACACACACAAAAAGACTTACACAAGTACAAACTGAATCAACTGTCCCCAACTTTCACAACACGACTGGTTAAAAGCAGCGTAAATAACGTCGGACTGCGTTTCTGTTGCTTCAGGATGTGCTCCGGAATCTCACGACAGACGGTCGGCGTGTGACAGCGTTAACATGTAAGAGTGAGAATGCAGCAGCAGCTCAGAGGCTGGACACACGTGAAGTGTCTATGCACAAACAGGGAAGCACAGTACTGCTGCTGCTCTTTAGTTTTCTGAGAGTGATGGCGAGCAAGAAATCCTTTAATAATCAGTATAATCTGCAGTGAGATTTGCAATACCGGCTTGTTGACCCAACATACAAACGAAAGCCTTTTGCGACAGAAAATAAAAAAGTTAGTCTCTGTATTTTAAGACCTTTTAAACTGCAGTGGCTTGAAAAATAGTGATGACAAAGGGGCCAGAGGAATATTTACACAAGGAGGACGGCGAATCCCTTCATAGCGAACGATGACCATGACTTAGTTCTTTGCTATCACCATAAGTTCGGGAATAATCATTAAATAATGGCATTTAATGCTGATTCGATGCTTCACAGAATCAATCCATACAAAACCAATAATGACAAGAAGCATAAAACTTCAAATCAAGATCATTTTAAATGCACATCCATACAGTCAAATAATAACTTATATCAATGTAAATCAGTGCATCACCCTTGAGAAATTAAACAAAAATCAACTTTCATTAAATTTGATGATCATATGTGTTGAAGTAAGAATCATGACCATTATAATTTGAGGGGCTTTAGATGCTGCTGAGAGGGTCGTGAATTTGATGATTCTGACATGTAACTATAGTTTTCAAATAAATGTAGTGAAGTCAAATGTATGACAACAGAAAAATGGAAAACAGAAAAACCCAAGTAGAAATACATCAAAATTATACTTGGCAGTACTAAATTACTTTCCACCGCTTACAGCGCGGCGTCCCCAATCTGACCTAGCCTTGCTAATGTCCCTGAAAGCCTCACATGTGTGGAGCACCCGAGCTGCGGATCAGAGTTTGCTAACACTACACAGCTTCACTTTCTTAAAGTAAAACCAATGCACAAAGGCAAATGACTCGTCCAATTAGAACAACAAGAAAAGAAAAACGGATTTCAAGAATACTGTAAGTGATCTGCAGGCATCGGGAAGCTTCCATTAATATGCAGGAGCGTTCAGGGACTTGTAGAAGTAGTGGGGCCTCTTCAAAAGTTACTGCTAAAGAGCAGGCAAGGACATTCCCTCAGAGACGAAAGTCAGTTTTCTACTGCAGAGGACATCTGAGACAAATTACGGTAGAAGAGGCTGCTGTATCCAGATCTACTGTTGGTGCTGAAAGGATCAAGGTGAGGCAGCTTAACAAAGTGTCCACTGTAAATCAGGCGGTACTACATCTGAGTGGAAAATAAAGCGAACGGTACCAGGGTTGAGCTCAGCAGGTGGAGCTCGCAAAACCAAACGGAGTCAAAGGATCAAAACTGTACAGACAGGGAATCAGGTCAGAGGTCACCCAGGGAAAACACGCATCCAGCGACTCCACTGCCGCTCACTGTTAGATTCGGTTTAGTTGGGGTTTGGTTAAAACGAAGGTCAAGACTAACATCACACCTTCTTATAACGTTGGACATATCATGAGAACCATTACTTCGGAACCAAGTGGATGCTGAAAGTGGAAAAACGTGATGGTATTTTGTTTCCAGGACGCAGTAGCTGTCAAAGACACTGGACATTGGGACAATTGACATTGCACAATAACTCCACACGTGCAGGTTGATGTTTGATGCAAAGAGCAGAAGGTGGTTAAAGCTAACATTCTAATGCTAGTGTGACTCGGGGGCGTAAACGGTTGGACTGAACAAATGAAAGTTGGACATCGGCAGGAAACGGAAACACACGTCTTGCTGACCCATTCGTCCACAGTAACGTCCTCCTTTGCTTCGATATGGACAACAGACATAAATGGTGCAGTGGCTCCATTTGCGGGGACGTGGGGAGGGCGTCCTACTTACTGAAACAACTTATGCTCTCGCGTTACTGGAAAGACTGTGTCCAACATCTGCATCAAAAATCGGAACGTTTCGGGAGATATTCACAACGTGACTGTGAGCACAGTTTACACGGGCACGCGGGATTTTGGTGGATAAAGCTACAAATACAACGACAATTCCTGAGCTGGGGCCACAGCTTGGTTTCCAACCACTAACAGACTGACGACATGACTTTACAACATACGGCTGCTTGCAATTTATTTGAGGTGCCACGTTTGGTTCTGTTCAGGCCGACTGGAGCCCAGATGCTTTTACGGTCACATGATCACTGGCTTTACTCAGAATGCCTCGTCTTGTGGACTGGATTGTGGTTTGACCTGACCTCTGACCTGCTCTCATAGCCTAGAGGACTAACTTTCCACCTAACCTTTAGCAAACTAAATTAATTTGTGATTTGTAAGCTCCACTGTATCTGCTGCAAACATCCTGAGAGCAGGTTTTCTTCCCATCACCTACAAATAAGAACAAAGCAAAGCCGCATCACAACAACAGCAGTAAGACGCTTTCCCCAATATGTACAACATATCATCATCAGATAGAGCAGTTACCGAGCCTCACGTCCCTCACCAAGCAGATCACCTGTAAACTACACGAGGAATGTCCATTAAAATCAAAATCCAAACATGATCAAAACCTACGTTAAAAAGGACAAACACCGAGGCTAATAAAACAGCCATGAGACCTATACTGTTAAAAGAGTGTGTAGGCGATCCTTCGTCCCATCAAGTCACACAGCAAAAGGGTCTATACACCCCTGCCTGACCGTCACCATCCTCAAATGCAGCGATTCTAATAGTAGTGCTCAGAAATCTCCTTAAACCCAGACCGACAGCAGGTACGGAGTATCGTGCGCAAGCGTGAAGGTGTGTGGCGCTGCCGCAGAGTCAGACTCTGATTCGGAACAGGCCCTGGCTCAACTGAAGCCGGAACAGTCGGCAGTTGGCGATGCGAAGGGCGGCGCAAGTCGTTTTGGAGAGGTCGTTGCTCAGCATAGGCTTGGTGCGATGCCACGTCCCAGTGCTGCGGCGGAACTCCCGGATGTAGTCGAAGCTCGTCCCTGCGCTCACGGGAAAAACAGACTTTCCTCAGTCAAATGCTAAAGCCTGTCGCCCCATCAGAATTCGGCTGATTTGAAGGGCTTTCGTCTACTGACCTGTGTCCAGGTCTCCCACCACATAGATGCTGGCTCCGATGGGTACAGCACCGTAGACGAACGATGAGCTGGTCTGGATACACAGGCTCTGGTCGTCCAGGAGCATCCACCTGCACCCGTCGTACCACACAGGAAAAAAAAACGATCTCAGATTCTCAAGTTATGAAATATGTCAAACAGTTTTGTAGATAAAGAATGCCAAGAATGAAAATTAACAAATTGTCGATACAAACCCATCTTCAAATCTTTTTTTGTCCTCGTATTACATTTACAATAAAGGAAGACATCATTGTACTTTGATTATTTTAGCCGCATCTTTATATGATGGAGGAACTTGTAGGAATTCAACGAAGCATACGTCTAAAATATCTAAACTGAATCCACCTGCTAATGAACACTTTGCAACAGGGTAACGTCTTCCACAGCAACTGATCTACAATCACAAGTCACACCGACCTCCTCATCTCATAATGGTAGAACTCCGACTTGCAGGTTGTCATGTGTCTTTGCTCGGGGTTGTCGTCCTCTTGGCTTCGAACTCCGCCGAACACGTAAAGCTCCTGGCCGACACCACAAGCTACTGAACCGAACCTCGACGGGAAAATAACAACATGTTAGGTACAGGCACGGCCAATCTGGATAATGCTGTTTTTGGAGATGTCAGGTTGTGTTGCCATGTCGATATCTAGCAGCACTTACAGCATATGCCCAATGTGAGTGAATGAATTTGAATTAAGAAGCTGCTTCTGAATAAAATAACCAGACCTGCTTGTCTGCTGTTGGCTAATCCACCTAACGTAGCTCCTGACAAGTCGGTTTTTCCCCACAAAGACCTAATACAACTAAACACATCAACGACAAACCGCAGTATAAAGGGTTTGGGGACAGGAGTGCGTGACACACCACAGCTGCAGTGACCCTAAACTAAAATTTTTGCCTTCACGTCTTTTTGTGGAACAAACCAAATATACTGTGTCGAAGTGAGTTTGTGAGGAGACTGGGTTATGGAGGAGATGTGACTGTCACACGCCTCAAGTTGTTTCTGCTACTGTAAGAATCCAAAATGAATGCATAACCAAATCTAGGCACCGGCCATAAACGTCCATAAAAATATATAAACAGGCCACAAGATGGATGATAATGTGGACGGACTGATCATTCTTACGGATTCTTCTACATGCGTTTGTTGTAAATCATAGTTTGCTTTGAGCATTTCCTTTAGTTCGTTTTCTGACACATGGTCGGTCGGCTGTCCTGTAAAATGTTTGCAACGGGTCTGATTGGCCATGGCACAAACATAGAGCTCTGTGGCTGTTCAGTATCAAAAAGACATTAGTGAGCTACATCATGTTATTGTTAACAGATATTATTATAAGTGACCAACACTTTTACTGAAATGTCTAAAATAGATTCAACAAAGAGTTGAAAATCAAAACCATGATTGTTCTCAGATTTTGAAGCATCAACTGTTGAAAATGGATTGAAAATACTTTCTGAACAACAAGGTTCTACGACACCAACAACTGAGCTAATCCAGGTTCTGGATTCACAGATGTTGCAGTGAGTAGAATCAATGTATTGTTGGTCTTTTTCTGGGATTTGCTGACAGTAAAAAAGCCACACAGAACCAAAGGGATACGTCGACATTAGTTTAAAAGCTGTCGTCATCATGATGCAAGTTGACTCTGCATCATGATGGCGTGGTGTCAGTAATCAACGAGATAAAAATGTTTCAGAGTGTTCTAGTTATTTCTGCTCTGACTAAAAGATGCACACGTGACTCAACAGCCTCGGCTGGAGCGACTTCACCCTCTTGAGTGGTATCTCGACATGTTCATATGACTGCAGTCAAAATGAAACTAAAGCGAAAACGCTGGGAGGGTGACAATGGCCGTGGGATGTTTTATTTCCTGTTTTGCAACACTGCGGCTAAAGTTTAGATGTGACAGAAAAAATATTGTCAATGGACCCTACAGAGAAAGATAAGAGCGTTACAAGAGAAAAAGAAACAAATGTGAAGCTCGAGCTGGTCGTTTATCAGCTGATCAAAGCAGACGTCCTGTTTCGTGTTGCTGTGTTTACCTCCTTTCTTTCACAGGACACAGGCCAGTCCATTGCTGGGTTTTGGGGTCAAAGCATTCAACCGAGTCAAACAGCTTGCCGTAAGAGCCGCCGCCTATGGCATAGATTTTCTTATTCATAGAGGCGTAGCAGCCAACCTGAAGGAAAAGACAGACACAGTTGTTCAAACGACAGTATGAGGGTTAGAGACGAGCGATGTTCACAGCTTAAGTTCTGAGCAAACGATGCAAATGATCTGCAACCTGCTTATGAATATTAATGGTAAAATTTGCTCATTTGAATTAAAAAAAAAGTGGAAGAGGGCAATAAAATCCTGGAAAAACTGTGGAATGCGTAAAAGACACCTAGTAAAATCTGGTCATCTGTAAAAAGAGCAACTCTGAGTGGCTCAGAAGTAAGAATGGAGTGAGGATCACTACTCTCTCATGTCATCATCTGCAACACGTGATCATTAAAACGTTTAGAGGATGCAAAGAAGACTTGTGATCTTCAGGCAACGTTGCCATAAAACGCAGCTGCTTGTGTAGCGGAGAGAAGCTCTGAAAACCCCTCTAGGCGAGCAGAAGTTGTTGCTGCTCAAACTTTAGCACGCAAAAATACCACCATCTAAAAAGGCTGAGATGCCAGAGACGGTTTAAAATGGACTCAGGTGACGTGAAAAACTGTCCTGTGGTCTGAGGATTCCAAATTGGAAATGATTTGGAAATGGTGGACGCTAGAGGGCAGAGGGCCAGCGTTACCCGCCACCATGTGTGATGGCGTGGGGCCAACATGGGTAACTCCACATCTGCGAAGGTTCTATTCAAGCTGAACAACATGTGCTGCCGTCCAGACAATGTCTTTCAAAATATGAGCAGCACTGTTGAAAGAGGAGGCTACAGAGCCGTGACAAACACGCTCCTCTACAAACGTGTTGCTGGCGTCACATTCGAAATAAGAAATGACGTTTCTCAGTTTCATCACTTGCTATGTTAGCGTTTGACCATTTAAAAATCTAAATTACCGTATTTTCCGGACTATAGAGCACACCTAAATTTAAGCCGCACCCACTAAGATTTAAAAGAAATATATATTTTGTCACATATAAACCGCATCGGACTATAAGCCGCCAATATCCAGGCTGAGAAATAAGATATTTACATAGAAAGATTTTGTACCATAAGTGTTTATTCACACACCTGAACCTGAATGGTGCCTGTAACACGGCAGTAAAAGTGCTGATGTTTGCTGTTGTGCGTCTTGGGTTGCATGCGCTAAGAATAAAAACTGGCGCTTTTTTGTTTGCACTGACTTCCATCTACAGCGCCCATCTGAGGGCTGCAGAAAAATTCATAGAAAAGCCGCATCTCTGTAAAAGCCGCATGGCTCAAAACGTCGGAAAAAAGTAGCGGCTTATAGTCCGGAAAATACGGTATGATTTTTCATTTTCATTATCATTTCAACGCTTTACACAGTGTCCCAACTTTTCTGGATATGAGCTTTGTGCTTCTTTCGACCATTTTTTGTCTTTTCACAGTTACAGGAAGTGAGAAGCGAAAGAGATTTAGGAAGAATGACATTCAACAAAGATGCCCAGCTGAAATTCAACTGGAGCTGTTGCAATTACAGGGTCACCGTCGTAAAACCTACACCACTGCTGATGCCTGAAGGCGATGGTAGAGGGTGGAGGAAGTCATGTGACGCGGGTTTGACTTGTTCTGATGGTACTGAAGTCAGACCCGTGAGCTTTGTGGGGAAGATTACCAAATGAAACCTAAATTACCATAACTTTATATCACAGCAGACCGAACTTTAAGCATGCCCATATGTTCATATCTTCTTCAGTCTACCAAAGCATTAAATAGACCGTGAAAAGCATGTGCGCCGTTACCTTGCGGATCATGGTCATACTGGTCTGCATTTTCCAGGTGCTGAAGTGAGGGTCGAACACTTCGACGGTGATCAGCTCTGTGAGGTCGCTCTCTCCTCCAAGAACGTAGATCAGACCGTCCAGTTCCACCACACCAAAGTTCTGGCGAGCCTGTGTGTCAGTGACGGGATTATCAAACCACAGAATGTCCCAGGACTTTGCCGGTTTGGTTAAAGCTAAAATTTGCAACTTGTGGGAAGCAAGTCGGCTGTAGCATGAGATTCAAAACTACTCAAACACAACCCAACTCATCCTCTCCTTACTACAATTCTCTTTTCGGCGCTGCTGCCGGAGTCTGGCTCACAGACGCCTTCTCCGTCTTAACCGGGCAGAACCGTTAATACGCTCTATCGAAGATGAATATTTGGTTATTGTCTAATTATGGGCTCAAATCACAAATTGTGATGATTTTTTTCATTAACTCTACTTCACTTTGTATCCCCAGGATACACGGATCCTTTTGGATTTGTCTTTTTTTTCACATATATTCATAAACAACAAATGTTAATCATGTGTTGATTATGAACACAAACATCGATTTCACTGACATAAAAACAGATGCTATATATAAATAAAGTAGTTTTTTTAAACTCAGTTGGACATAAGATTTTTATCTGCAGTGATACGCTGTGAAAAAACTATAAAAACATGTTAACGGGGATCAGCTGTAGTAAAGCATCGTCCATGATCGACAGCCTCAGGGGTTTAACTCTCAGTTCATCCAAGTGTCCTTGTGCAAGAAGCTACTTTGCTGCTTTGGACAAAAGCGTTTGCCAAATCTGCTTCAAGAGGCTTTACAGTTTGCCAGCACACGGCCAACACAGCCTGTGAACTGCATTGCATTTCGATATCAGCTGTGAGCATGTAACTGGGAGTTGGTGTTATCTCGTCGCTTCTCAAAAAGTGAACTTATGCTGTAGCACTTCTGACATCTACCGGCCACAGGGAGAACTAACAGAAAGTCAGACTATTCACAGGAAGCTGGCAAAGAACTACACGCCATGGCAAATTCCAAGACGTATTTTTAACCCTTTAGTGTCTGTTTGACAAAAAGTGAATCAATGGTGGGATTTATAGTCAATTACAAGATAAAAAGTGACGCAGGTTGCAAAAGAAAACGTAGTCGGCTGTTTGTGTGGAAAATACCTGCAGCATTGGAGGTATGGCGCTCCAAGAGTTGGAGTCAGGGTCATATTTCTCCCCACTGTTCAAGACGGCGTTGTGTTCGTCAGTTCCTCCCATCACAAAAAGAAAACCCTCTAAAAGACAAACAAAAGCCGTTAGCATTACAGCCTTCTGCCGTCAGATTTGCGGAACCAGCCTGGTACTGACCCGCAGCAACGACCCCGTGGCCGAGGCGGGCGGTGCTCATTGCTTGCAGTTTGATCCAGGCCTGCCTGTTGGGGTCATAGAGTGGACACATGCAGCGCATCTCAGCGGTCGGCTTTCTTGTTCTGTGCAGGATGAAAATCAGTCAGACCCGACAGGATGTGAGTCGGCCGTGTGATTTAGGTGAAGTCATCTCTACTGTAACTTAGTCGTGTAATCAAAGGGTTTTAATCAACCCTTATTTTTTTCTACCACAGGGCTCCCCAACCCCTGGGCCACGGACCGGTAGCGGTCCGTAGGTCAATTGGTTCTGGGCCACACAGACAGAATACACAAGTTACATTATTTGCGTTTAAAAAAAAAAAAATCTGATTCTGGACGATGTTTTATTTTGGAAAGTGACCGGATTCTCTCTGTCACATCGGTCTATGGCTCCCTCTCGACGCCTGTCGAAGTTGTTGCCTCGCAACCAATCGACATCACGGAGCACACTGGACATAGGCGACACACTCGGGGTGTCATTGTGTCCTGTTGCCCCTAGATGGGACCGTCTCGTTGCAGAGAAACAAGCTCAGGGCTCCCGCTGACTCTGCGTTATGGTGAGCTGTATTTTTCAGGCGCTTTAGATTTGTTTTCGTGGTGTATCTTATGGTCAAGTCATGTTTTAACCTTTACCATTACGACCAGAGTATTTTCACATTTTTATTATTTTTAGAAAATACCCGTTTTTATAGCAGTCAGATCATTTGTCTGCCACACCTTAAAGGCCGGTCCGTGAAAATATCTTCTGACATGAAACCGCTCTGCTTTATCACTCAGCCCTGAAACTGTGTACAAACTCCATTTCAAATGGGTTTTTTGCCAAGTGAAGTTACCCTACTGAAGCTGCTGATGCTCGATCTCTTTAACTAATTACTGCTCTCAGAAACATCTTGGCAGTCAAGTGCAAAATCCTTCGGTCATCCTTGATCTATTATATGTAGCCCAAACTGAAGAGGAACAATAAAAAAATAAAGAGTGGCAGACTCACTTGCGATCTTCTCCTCCAACGATGACAATACACTCGGAGTAACCTCGGGGTTTGAAGGCAGCAAGCAGATCTGCTCCATGTGGCTGAGCGGCCTCCAGGACTGCCTGACAGTGCTCTCTGATCACCTCCCTCATCAGTGGCTCCCCCATGGCCTGATGGGATGGCAAACAGCACACACGGCTTCAGAACGAGCAAACATCGGAGAGCTTTGTCAAGCCCTGACTGTAACTTCAAACGATCACTTTCGAACAAACTGCGACACTCTCTACCTGCTCTCTCAGGTAGCTCACGTCCAGGCCCTGGAGCCACACTGCAGACATCACCTCTTTCATGTGCACCTGCAAATACACGATCACTCAGGACTCACTTCACTTTGCAGTTTAAGACTTTAAGAGAAGAATTGTTACAATACACTTATTTGCCACTTGCACAGGATCAAAGCATAAACACAATTATTACATACTATTAATACACTGCTTATATACTATATTGTTATGAAGACAAGAAAGTGTGTGGAACACACTGAGGGGAAACTTCTGCTTCCCCCAACCAGACAGAGCATGTTGTATCTGATCAGTTTTCGAGGAGACTGCTTGATGTGACTGTCGCTCAATCAGCTGGTCACTTGAGTTGGACATGTCACTTACGTAGATAAATGGGATCCATCAACATTGTGAGAAATATGCATCAACGCCTACTGCATAAATGTAGCCTGATTGAGGGTTTCCACCACAGGAACTTAGTGAGCTGGAACTAAACCTTAACCTCTTGACTGTGGTTCAGGCTTCCGTTGCACTCAGTCTACCTTGGAGACTCAGGAGCTATTAATAAATCAAGTTCCAGGAACGTGCAGGTGCTTCCAGAACTGGTTGAAGCCCAGAAATATTCCAAACAAACTGAAGCGGAATCATACTGCCTGGACTCGTTCACATTTTTTCTTGTTTATAAGTTAAGTTACTAAGTTTCCAGTCTTTGCACCTTAAAATAATTTTGCATAACTAACAATTTGAAAAGTAAAAAAAACAAAAACAAATAAAAAAGCCTCTACTGAGCGAAAACGACTATCCTACGTTTTTACTATCTTCTCGTTAAACCTGAAGTGAGTGTTACGCACCCTGCGATCCTCTGGGTCGTGTGCAAACCATCGGACCACAGCCTCCAGCACGTGCCTTTCATTGCCCACGTTTAGCTTCTCCATGGCAAGCACCTCACACAGCCGGTTCGGGGGCAGCTCCCTGAACTCCTCCGTGAGCGCGACGTCGTGAAAATGCGTCTGCAGGAACTCTGTGGCGACGTGGTGGACATGGTAAAGGCAGTAGTGCAGAGAGAAGAGCCGGATGCCAATGCAGTTCTCAGCGCTGATGCAGCTCTCCAAGAACTGGCAGCACAGGGACTTGAGGTCAGTCATAAGGAGCAGGTCCGATGCCTGCACCATGTCCTGGATGGTCTCCTCACTCAGACTGATCTGCGCGCGAAGGGCGGACACACATTTAAGTGGTGACACATTAGAAAGGGCAGGAAACACCCACTTGGAATCACCACACCTAAATGCTTCACGCTCACTTCGCCGCTGAAGACGTAGTCCAGGATCTGTTTCATGATGGCCATAGAGACGCCCTGCAGTTCAATTCTGTACACGGATCCATCTTCCTTGGGAGGATTATAGTTCAGCTTGGTCCTAACACAAAAATCATTTACACAAATGATTATGACACAACAGGAAAACAAAAGTCTAGAGACACGCAGAACTGTTGCTGCTGTGGACACACCCGTGCTGTGTGAACACCAGCCAAGGTTAATAAATTGCCTAATCGTTGCCGCGTCTCCTGACAGACCACAACAAATAGTGACTAACCTGACATAAGGGCTCGCAGCAGCCAGGATGTTTTTCTGGACAGGAAGCTCCTCTCCATCGACCACCAGCAGCGCATCGTGGAAACTCTGTTCCTGCCAGAAGGTGCGAAGGACCCTGAGGAGTTTCTGCGAATGTTGTGGGTCTGAAACCTTTGAGCCAGGTTGACTCGATCCAGAATTGGGCATGTCTAGGCTTGCGACAGCCCAAACAAATGCTGCTCACTCCTTCAAAATGTCTCCCAGCTCACTATTAAAATGGGATCACAACAGAACACAAGTGAAGGCTTGAAACAAACAGTGACACACATCATCTATTTCAATACCACTGATTTCTGAAGCCGCTGGTCTGGCTGGTAAATGTCGGTCCTCTGCATTATAATAAGTTTTGGACCTACTGGTTAGGGGGAGAATCGGATCAGGACACACACTTATTCCACCCAGAACCTTTCCACCCAGAAATTCCGTCTTAGAACACAAAGCCACGGCAGGTAAAGGGGGAATCCGTGTACGTGTAACGGGGTTCTGAAGAGAACAGCTCATGACATCCGGCCGAATGTGGTGGGAAACCCCGAAGAGTCGTAACATGCACAACGAGCCGAGGACGCTGCAGCCGGACAACAATCAGCGGATGAACCGGCCGGCGCAGGGTCGCTGCTGCGGACCGAACACCCTCCTCCTGCCCGCGAACGTCTTACCTGTTTTTCTTCAGGGGCCGAATCTGAATTATCAACATTTATCAGGACAACGCGAATCGCTCGTTTCGGCCAAGAATTCTGCAAGTCAACGTGAAAACCTGTAGTGTGCTGCATTCACTGCCGCAAGACATAAGAGTGTGACTCCGAATCTCCCCTGTTACTGTACAAACGTACCAGCTTCATATCCAAATCAACACGAATAATAAACAAATAACATTGCAAGATAGTCTGCAATGAGATTCGTCTAATTATCAAGGTAGCCCGCAAACGAAATAGCTTTAAACAAGGTAGGTAGAACGTCGCCTCTTACTTTGGCAGATGTTTTGCTGGCAGAATACAAGCGGCACTGAACGCCGCACAAGCTAGGCGGAAGAAGTTTGAATAAACAACGTTCCAACACTTTACACGCAACCTGCGCAACCACAACGCACCTACACAACTGAGTGTTTTAACGGAGTATCTGGTTTTTTGGGGTGTGAATTGTAATTTTTTTGAGCATCTTGTATAAATTGCTGTTGCACCATAAAAAAATTATAGCGTCGTCCTATTTCATAGTCTGTGTTTAGAAATGGGGATAGGAAGTTATAAATCAAAACGAAGCGGAACGAGGCAAAACCAAAGCGTCATCACAAACGGAACACTACCACTTAGTGTTTCCGGTGTAGATCAATACTGATTTAATAAAGCAGGCAAACATTTTAACATTATTACATATTAGCTTACTTACATTAATATTTAATAAGCCGTTTTACCGCATTATTAGCCATATTGACGTGTCCAAGAGCGAATGGACTAACATTTGCGCTCTTACTTTGAAAGAGGCCGCCTTCACTCGAGCTGTTGTTATAGCAGTTTGTCCGGATGTTTTGACGATGATTACGAAAAGGTAATAACAAAAAATAAAAAAATACATAAATACAAGTAACATATAAAGGCTTATTTATATTTCTGTCGTTTCTAGCTCGATGGCGACGTTGTGATGCAGGAACCTCCGAGCGTCGCAAACGTTTGCCTTACGGAACCTAATCGAAGACGCACAGTTTGAAACGACAAACATGCCTCGGCCCGCTCGAAGGAAACTGACTCCGTGGATCGAGAGTCTGATAGTGAACTATGGCGTCCAGGACGGGGGCAGCAGCAGCAGCAGCAGCGGGCAGCTGAAGGCGTACGTCATTGGTGTGGGTCACATGTCTGAGTCCCAGATGTCCCAGGCCCGCGGCTCCGAGGGTCCCGCGGGCCCCACGGGGCTGCTGTTCCTGTCCGACGGCCTGCTTCAGATCCCCGCCGTCCTCACCGCTTCCGCCTGGGAGCATCTTCAGGAGCAGGAGGACCGAGAGTGTTTCAGCGGCTTGGTCAACACCACCGTGTGCATGCAGGACTACCGGCTGCAGTTCCACATGGCCCCCGAACAGACTAAGTGCCGGTTCTTTGTATTGGTCGGAGAGCTGGCTACCACTGCAGCCGGCCCGGTGAAAGACAACACCCCCGAGTGCACGACACTGCCCTCAGTCAGGCTGAAGATCTTCAGGACGTGGAGGCCCTGCTGGGCGCGGAGACACAGGAGTCCCAGAAGAGCCAGTGTGGCGGGTTCGATCTGTCAGAGCTGCTGGGGGAGTGGCAGCACGACTGTCTGCAGAGTGTCTTGCAGGACGTCCGAGAGAGGCTCATGGTAGCGAGCCCGCCGCAGCCCTCCACGTCCGCGTCCACCTCTCAGCCGACGGATGCAGTCACCGCCACGAGCTGGGACGTTGACAGGGTGAGATATAAGGGAGAGAAGTGTTTCAGTGTCCCCGTAAAGTGTCTTTTAATTCCAGAGGGAGACGCTCAGCAGCTGCACACGTCACCTGACGTTGGACGCCGGACAGAGAACGGGCTGTCGGCTGCCTCTGAAGACAGAAAGAGAGACTCTACGCCGTCCGACGCTGCAGCGTCTTCGGTTGATGACATACAGTGGCGAGTAGCTGTGCCAGCACAGAGACGCTGTGACACTGAAGAAGCCCCTCATCCTCTTGTAGAGGACTGCACGCTTGACGAGGACATGATTCCAATCGTGGATGACAGTAGCATCAGGCCTTTGTCCAACCCTTGGGACATTTTTCCTCCGCCGTGTGGCACCTCATCATCCTCCGACACATCGCCAGAAGTAACACCAACCCACCCTCTGCGCCAGCCCACTTCTAGTAGATCTGAGCCCGATGGTGCTGTGATCCTAACCAGCACACAACTTCCTGTCACACACAGCTCAAAGGAGTCCCAGCACAGCAAAGATGAGAACAGTTACTTCCCGCCATACCAGAAACCTCCGCACTCGACTAGCCCATCTGGAGAGCAGTCAAACCCGTTGACCCCGACAGAAGGACAAAACACACACACAGGGCAACAGAGTCTTCCACTCTTGGTGAATGACACGCAGGAGATGTTGGAAGGGAAGAACAGAGAGGCCAAGAGAAAGCGAAGCGAGTCCACACCAGAAACAACTGGTCAGGTCAGTGGGAGCCCTCCATCGTGGCTCTTTGAAACTGAGGGCAGCTCTCGGGCGGAGGAAGGCAAGCGCCACAAACAGGGTCCCACTGCAGGGACAGTCTCAAGGAAAACCTCTACAGTCCACAGCGATGGCAAGTCCTTTTCTTTTAATTACCGTGTCTCTGGACAGAATCTTCAGGACTTCAGTGGATTCAAAGTCGATAACACCTTGTTGAAGTGGGCCCTCAATTATCTTGTTGCGCAGAAGCAGACTGACAGTAACCTCCCGTCAAAACTCGTCTGACAGAGACAACGGCCACGTAGCTTTGGGCCCAAAATGTGAAAAGTTGCTTGTTTGAATTGGAGTTTTCAGCTTCTTCTATAGCTCAGTAAAAAGTGTCGGCCGGTGGTAAAGGATGTTGTCCTCGCTGGACAACCCCCCCCCACCCTCCAAAATATGACCCTGCGTCTTCTTCTGTGAAATGCTCCACCCTGTTTACCGCCTGGTGATACACATCACACGTGTGATGAAGAAAACCAAAGCCATGAATATGGAACATGTATCACAGTCCAACGTGGTGAAATGTTGGAAAATGGGAAAGTGACTCTGATGAGATCCCACTGCTACTTCAGCGGCATGTGCTCAACTTCCTAAAGGCATTTAATGAACATTTGCCATAATATACGTCAATAAAGATTCACATTTTATGTCTAATATAACCCTTTGTAACAGAATGTTGTCCCTTTTACTTTAGATGTGGAGCTGAGTACGTCTTCCACCACTGTTTCTAAGAAGCTTCTGCTGTTATGTGACAGCAATGATAAATGTTGGTGAAAAACGAGCCTCCCGTGAATCCAGGGAATCAGTGTTTATGCTGCTAAAGAAGTGGAGAAATGTGCGGGAGACGTGATGAAAAGTTTCATCAGAAAACAACCGCTTGTACTATGCAAACGGACAAACTTTAAGCGAATGTCAACAGAAACTGGCAGCGCCATGTGAGAGTCGTCAGTCGAGTCATGTTCTGTTTGTCCAGAAGGTGTCAGCAAATGCCAGGGTTGTAGAGATGAAGTTCAAGTGCCAGAGAATTGTACTCGTCAATTTCACAATAGACGTGTTTTTGAGTGTCTCACCTCCACTCAGACACACAATGAGCTCAGGTGGTTAGAATGTGTGTTTGTTAGAGCATCAAAAAGCTTATGACTTGCTGTAAATTAGGAATGGGCCCTGCTGAACACTTTTTTCAGTTCAACTTTATTTATATAGCCCCAATTTACAGCAAAGTCATCTCAAGAAAACCCAAGAAAACCTCCAGCAGAACCAGGCTCAGGGTGGGCGGACATCTGCCTGACATCTGCCTTGACCGGTCGGGCTGAGTGGAAAACGTTGGGCAGGTTAGTGGGACCATTAGCTGGAAGACAAACCGCTCCAAAGCCGGGGACACCTGAGGACAGGGACAGACAGAGGGAGAGAGACGACTACGGGACAAAGACACAGAGTTAATGTCACACAGTGTTGAAGAACTTTGAATGTCTGAATTCTAGTCACTTGATTGATTTATTAAACTATGAGCCGATTGCTGTAAAAAGAGCGAGCAGTGGTCACTGAGGTAACACTAGTATTCCCAATATTTGATAGACACGACTTTCTGCTTCATGTTGACTTCAGTAATGACACCTCAATGTGCCCAATGCTATTTTCTTATAAGATAAGCTCATAAAAATTGACCCCCACCCCTTCGATCTCTCCGGTGTGTAAATTAGCTGTAATAATCCACATCCGTCCCGCCACAGCGTCAAATGTTCTTTGCACTGTCCTGCACGTGTCACATGTATTTTAGTTGCAGCAAAGCGCGTTTGACTCCAGTCACACTTTCCTACATGAGCCTGTTGATACTTGGACACAAATTTTCACTAGGCACCTTTTTGTGAACTGCTGCGGCGTATCGCTGCCACAGTGTGATGCCTCAGTTGTTGCCACTGAACTTGATTGTAATATGTCAGCTCACTCGAAAACAACAGGCAAACGAGTTAGTTCACCGTGAGGTCTCTCAAAATGGATGAACACTAGTAAAAAAATAGTATATTCTTTGATAAGTGAGTACTTGATGCTTGGCTCCCGTTTCACCTCAGTGTAATGGTGGGACATCAGAGGCAAAGCCAAGTGGAAAAGGGAAAGTGGAAACACTGAAAATGTACTTTTACGTGAAGTAGGAGCCGTGTTGTGTCCAGTGGTTATATAGAAAGTTGCATTTTCATAAGGAAAATGACTCGATGTAAATGTCTTTTTATCTTAAAAAGTCAGAAGCACAATAAAAGTCGGTGTGGTCCTACAGCGTGGAGAGACCTCCTGGATCCTATAGGACCAACGTCTTTATTTTAGTAATTCCAGACCAACAGACCCGGCAGGAGCGGCTCATCTTAACCCTTCTCTAGCACAACACACTACTACAATTCATTTTCGGTGTTCAGAGGTCGAAGGTCAACGTGACTGTGTGACCTCATGTCTGCCTTGTCTGTCTGTCCCGTTCTCGTGAGCACAGTGTTTCAGGGAACGTCTTCAAATTTGTTTCAGATGTCCACTTGGATTCAAGAATGAATGGATTTTATTTTATTAGGCAAAAGTCAAAGTCAGTGTGACGTGATGTCGGTCGAATTCCAGCAAGGCCTCGTCTCGGGAAGGAGGTAATTTTAATGTATTTTGCACAAGCATCCACTTGGACTCATGGAAAAGCTGAAGTTAGTCTGGACAGAGTTAAAACCATGAGGCGCTCATTCTTAGTTAGGACTTGTAATATTTGGACCTACCAAACTCTAGATCTGTCTGTCCTCCTGTTTTCCCTTTGCCATGTGTGTGTAAGTCAGATAAGGGGAGAATACATGAGCTTTGTGCTCATCAGGCAGGAAACATTGGTCTTTTTTGAGAAAATCTGGTTTGGAAAAGTGTCTTATGAACCAGCCTGGAATAATCATCGGCTATTCTCTCGATTTTTCACACTGGATGTGGAACGCTGGGATGTAGAGATGTTTGTACACACGGATGGAGTTTGGTGAAGGAATGCTGCTAAAAGTTGGAAAGTGCCGCAGATCAACGCTCATCCTGGAGGCTCCAACATTAACTGTCGGGCGAGTGCTTAAGAATCTGCCCGTGTAGTCGAGACTCTGTGTCCTCGGCAGAATGGATGGAGACGTTTGGTCAAACCCTGCCTGCTGTGGCTGTTCATGTCTCATTCTTGCATGTTAGTTTAGTTTTATTTGCTAATGAATCACCGTCTGCTGAGGGAGAAACAGAGAAAAGACCAACCTCTAAGTTTATGTACTCAGAGTTCCAAAGCCCTAATGTAAGCAGGAGCCAGCTGTGCGCACTTGTAAAGTTGTTATAATCCTCCTTTGACCCATAAACAGGAAAATACATAATATAAAGCATCATGCTCACATCTACAAATAATACACTGTGTGTTGTCCTTGTAAGGCAATGCGGCTTCTCGCAGGACAATTCTGACACGGCTGCAGGTGACCGTCCAGGCCTGTGGGGCTGCTGGTCCAAACCTGGCTCTGAAATGAAAGGAGCAAACTGGGGTGAAAATCAGACACCGGGTCACGTCCTGCCGTTTGACTCATCACTTCATGAACCTCATCTTCTGTTTTTGTTTGAACTGTTCATCTATTTCCAACACAGATTTTTTTTCCACACTGACCCGGAATCTTTTCAGTAAATTGGGTCCTTTCCTCTGGGGGAAATTCAATTGGGCTCAGAACATAATTCCACCCCCTAAATCCCCCCTTTTGTGGAGGTGGACAATGAATCAGGTTTTCCAATGAATCAGCAGTGGACACGGTGAACACTGTCCAAAATGACGGGAGATGACCCGCTACTGAACAATGAAATGCTGATTCGGAACATGTGGCACAATGTTTGAGGAACTTACAAAGATCACGGTGTGTGTGTGTGTGTGTGTGTGTGTGTGTGTCTGCGGGCCGATTCATGCAGTCACGTCCCGCCCTCTGGATGGTGGTTAGTTAGAGACAGACATTCAGAATCCGTTTGCCACAGCCATTGTGCTGTGGATTATTAACAGAAGACAATAACCCCGGTCCTGAATTACATCCCAGCGAGGCTCATTGCAGCATCAGAACCCCGATGGAAAAGTGTGGGAAGTGAGAGATTAAAAATGAATATCACAGTGAGAAAATGAGCCTTGAATTCGGCAGGTAGAGACAAGCTGGTGTTTGGGACTGAGGACGCTGAGTCCAGGTGTCTGGGAGACGACGTCGCCCATCGGCCTTGGTCTTTGTCTCCTCCAGTGAAGCAACTCAAGATTCAAGTTGCAGGTTTGTAACCCGGAAGTGCAACTTCACGTGCTGTTTCCACACCCCACAACATTCCCTGATTGGACAAGGGCCGGAAACGGGTCGAGTCCTGCAGCGCAAAAGTGACCAGCTGTTGTGATTTATTAATAGAATTGTATTAACATCCATAACGTGCCAAATTCTGGAGCTGCGGGACTTAAAGGGAGCCAATGTCAAAGTGGGTCTTATTCTGCGGGGTGAGAGCTGATGACGTGAGTTCTGGTGGGGTTCTGGTCTGTCCAAGGTCCAGCCAGCTGGGATTCACTGCCAAGTGTCTGTCATCACTTACATTAGTCGTGTTCTGGAGGCCCTGACTCCAGTTAAGGGAACAGAAAACACTCAATAAATGGGAAATACAAACTGCAGCGGGTCATTGAGTAATTCGACTTGAGTCAAGGCTCGTTTCCAAGATAAACAAATAGATTTTTTGAAACTAACTTTAATGAGTTAATAATAATGTCACCTAACGTGTGTGTGTCACACACATTCATGCATGTCGAATAAATGGGAGAAGAGGAAACCTAAAAAACTGGACGTTACGTTCCTTCCTCCAAACAGAGATTGTGCGTTTAATTGTGACACAGATTCAAAAGACGCGTAAAGGACAAATGTTAGAATCTGTCCAATAATGATTTTCTCCACTAATAATAATCATCTATTATTCATGCTGCCTGGGAGGGAAAGTGTGTTTGAGCTGTTGGAAAAACTAACTGGAAAACATATTTGGATCAAATGAATATTTATGAGTAGTTTGTTTAGAAAGAATTTATTTCTAACGGAAATGCTCGTTCCCTTTTGTTTCCGCTTAATGTCCCCAACTCAAAACAGCTTGATGCTTGTTGCCGTTATTCTTATGTTTTTATAACCTCTTTGTATGCATTAGAACAGGAGAGCGATACAGTGACAGAAAAACCAAGGTGCCAAAATTCATAAAATATTCTGACTAAATGGGTTTTAAACCCTTTGAGCTTTATGAAATGATAAATGGATTATGCAACATAACGTGGGATGAAATGACACTGTTCCGGGTTGTTTTGGGCCTGATAACTGTTTGCACGTGCTGCCGGCCGATTTTCACTAATAATAACAACAACAATAATCGTGATGATGAGGAAGGAAGAGCAGCTGACCCAACTGTGAGTGTTTTCGCCTTTTATAGGCTCCACGTTGTTTGGGTTCGGACGGAGCCGCAGTTTCTCCCACTGTTTGCTTGTTCTCTCTGTGCGCGTCAGGGGGGGACGTGATATTTCAAACAGCACATCACTGCGTTTATGTATTGGGTGCCCGGAAATTTTTCCAAATAAACACAGCTTGATTCGACCTGGGTGGGCAGACTTATCAAGCGACTAATTCTATAAACAGATGAGGGAATAACCCGGCCCCTCATTGGTTGCCGGGCAGATGGAGGAGGAGGGGGGGGGGGGGCTCGGCGCAATGAAATTTTAATTAATGTGGGTGGGCTGAGAACACCGCTGACTGTTTATGATGGACAATTTATTTCCCAGCGCAAAGTCAACACAACACGGCAAACGTGCAACGATTATTAACTTTTTCCTGGGGCCTCATGAGGCCGGAGCGTCAGTCCGCGGAGGGAAGGGGCTGTGGGAGCAGGCTCAGCTCTGCCCGGCGTCATGACTCTGTACCGCGGCCGCCTGCCGTCCCTCGGACTGCCGTCGTCTGCCCTCGGCCTCCCCGCCCCCCCCCTGATCTACCTGTACGGAGGGGACGCCGCGGGGGTCGTGCCCGCCGCCGCGCTGAGCTTCGTGCCGGCCCGCCAGGAGCCTCCGCAGAAGCCTCCCTACAGCTACATCGCGCTCATCGCCATGGCCATCAAGAGCGCACCGGAGCAACGCGCCACGCTCAGCGGCATCTACCAGTTCATCATGGACCGGTTCCCGTTTTACCATGACAACAAGCAGGGCTGGCAGAACTCCATCCGCCACAACCTCTCACTGAACGACTGCTTCATCAAGGTTCCGAGGGAGAAAGGCCGGCCCGGCAAGGGCAGCTACTGGACGCTGGACACCAAGTGTCTGGACATGTTTGAGAACGGCAACTACCGCCGGAGGAAGAGGAAGGCAAAGAGCCAGCACGAGGCTGTGGACTCCAAAGCCGCGGGACACAAGCGCACCAAGGGCCCCGAGCCACCGGGGGACCCCCAGGCCGCGCTGACACATCCGGCTGGCTCGCCGGCGAGGCAGGACGCTGCGGGCACGGAAACGCAGCCAGAGGCCAAAGCCGTTCTTGGGGAGTCCAACCACGTGGAGGAGACGCCGAATCCCCCCATGCAGAGACTCAAAGTGTCCCCGACCCAAGACGCCGTCACACCCGCGGGGAGGAGGCTCGGCGCTCCGCAGACGGAGCCGTGGGCAGGAGGCGCTCAGCTCCGCCGGGAGCCAGACGACAAACGTGCCGCACTCGGCGGCCGGGAGAGAGAGAGAGAGAGGGGTCCGCTGTGCGCCGTCCGCTGCTCAGGAAACACTAACTTGGCCGAACTTGCACAGGACAGGCCCAAAGAGAATGTTCCGAGCAGGGACAAATCGAAGTGTTTTAGCATCGAGAGCATCCTCTCAAAGAGTGAAGACGAAATGCGCCACAACATCTTCGCGCTGCCCCGCGGAGACGTGCGCGGAGCTCCAGAGTCCCGCCGTCAGTTCGTCCGTGGTGCTCGGCGCTCGCTCGCATCACTTGTACCAGATGGGATTCCCGCTCTGCTCCTACCTGTCCCTCACCTACCCCGACAAAGTGCTGCACTTCAAATGAGTCGGAAATGGGCTTTGTCAGAACCTCCAGGCCAGGAAGACTCTAACCCTCATCTTTACGCATGCGTAATTCTCTGGCTCTTCTCGCCAAAATAACCTTAATGTCAACGGCTGCGCAGTTAAACGCTTCATTGGGCAAAAGGCTCGACATATATGATGTATCTGTCCTTGTGTGGGGGTTTTTATACGCGGGGCTCATGTGAGCAAATATGCTTAATTCCAAGAAGAATTTGGAGTGTGTTGACTGGGCTCAGCGCAGACATTCATTTTCTTCAAACGCTGGTGATGTATGAAGTTTAATACTCAGTGATGTAACCGAAAAATGTCTCTGAAGCTCACGTGCAAAATAAAGTTTGGTTTGGTAATAGAACCATTCCTTTAAAACTGTGAGTCAAACCCATAAATCCAAGATTTGGGATCAACAGTTCAGAGGGGCCAATGTGTGTTTGTGCTTCTCTGTTGCTCCAATGTGTCAAACTTTGACATTTAGCAAACTAGCTGTAGTTGTTCGTGGTGCGTCCTACGTAGTAAAGACAATAGGTTTCTCCAAAGTGACCGGAAGCAGGTGGAGCTCCACATGTTCCAGGTTCCATCAGCTAATGATCACTGAAGAAAACAGAATAATTTTAGTCAGTTATTTTTCTTGTGATATAACAATCAGGACAGAGCAGAAACCCGTGGATGAGGCTTACGTGAGGATTCCTACGATCATCATGGCGCAGATTTCAGACAGTAACTGGAGCCTTCGCATGCATTTATGATGCATCACAATCCATTTCACTGCACTTTGGAAACCAAGTGGCTGCAAAAGTAATGACTAGGACGAGTAGCCACCCACTTACTGAGCTTTCACTTTTCTGTCTTTAATACATCACACAGATCCTCTTTTGCCCCACATGGACCACGTGTCTCGCCTCGGGTCCACGACCACTGAACGCAGCCTCGTGAGTCACACCTGCATGAAATCACGGCCTCGTTACAAACTGAGAGCGGCCGCGTCGAAATTTAGGCCTGAAGCTGAAAAAGTGTGCAAGGCCGGTCGCAGTGCGAACCAGGAATGTTTGTCGGAATAAATAAACATCCCCACAACTAACAATCAAAAGCATTTCCTGTGCAGAGGAGCCTTTGGGACGAGAGCGTAAATAAAACCTGATGAGAACCACAGAAGGGAAAGAACGGCGGAGGACAAAGACGGGAGGAGCAGCAGTTTTTGTCTCTCTGTGTCCTTCCGTCTCGGACTCTCTTCCTTGTACTTGGGATATATGGCAGCAAATTATGAAAATAAGTGCTTGGGGTGTGATTCTTACTTTGGGCGGGTGTGACAGGTTCTGGACCTTTGTTAACTATGGTCAGTGTAGAAGAACCACAAGGTGAATGTCTACGGTGAACAGAATGAATCGTCAGGTCGTTCTGCTGGTCCCTGGCAGAGACGAAGGGGAAGTCCTCTCCGCTCAACTTAGTGACGAGCTGCGGCCATTTCACGCGGCTTCAGGCCGCTGGATGAGGAGGGACACGTCTCAGTCCACTGGCTCACAGACAGAACCTCCCTTCAAAGGCTTTGACTTTAATCATTCCTGTCTCGGCTTTGGATCGACGGTCATAATCGCTTGTGTATGAATACCACAAGAGTGAGTCAGAAACAAGATCAAATCTCAGAGCGTGAACTCCAACAAATGGCATCTACAGTTTTAACACGTTCAAAACTTTTCTCCTTTATGTGTTTATTAAACTTTCTGTTTTTTGACAACGTGGAATCACAAAGTGAACTGATTTAGCTGAAAAAATAAGACTTAAAATTGTAAATTGTATTTTTAAAATTTCAAGTAAATAATAAAGTGTTATTGTATTCAGTTCAGCTCCATGGCAATATCTGCATCTTAGGGAACATTTCAGGGACATATATATTTTTCATATGCAAACCCATTTACTGTGGACAGTGTAAATATGTAACAAAGAGCGCAATGATTTGTGATAAATAATACAAACGGGAAAAATGAGACATATGATTACACAAAAATATTGATGCCCCCCCCGTCCAATGTTTTGAGATAAAATAATAACAAAAACAATAAAAGAGATCAACGTTTGATTTGTTGTCTTTGTACTTTTTCCCATCACAAGTAGGATTCAGATCATTTCAATGACATGTTTGGCGTCTCTTATGTTGAACAAACACTGGAATTATTATAAATGGGCTGTTTATTATTCCCGAATAAGAATTGGCTTCAAATCTAAGCGTCACACCTATTTTAACATTTTCCAGAAGTCGTCTCCCCCATTTGAAAGTTTCACAACAGGAAGCCGCGGAGCACGAAAACACTTTGTTGATTCGTTTTTTGCAGTTTTGGGCTTCATTAATTTTTACTGTCTGACAACGCTGTCACTTCTTTAAGGAAACAGATACAGCCAACGTCTTATCCAAAAATGGACCAAAAAATAACCATTTTATTTATGACACTATTTCTAGGCTCAGCACACGTCCTCCTTTTTCAGCCACTGTGGACATCGATGCTCAAACTGACCCAGTCTCTCTTCCACCGAATCCAAACAAAGCAGAACCAGAAAACGCACTTCCTGTTTGACAGAGGATTCTTCCCATGAACAGACCCACCAGACTGTGTGTGTGTGTGTTTGGAACATCAAATGTAAAAGCTTTCAACATGCTGAAGCACTGCTCTGTTGTAGTAATCCGTCACACAGCGCAGCAAAATGGACAAGTATTTATAGGAGGAATGCAGTGGATTATTACTGGCAACTAAATTTAGCCTCCAGACGGGCTGAGGGAGGAAGTGCAGGGGAAAACTGCAGAGACGCCTTCACCTTCAACGACCACCGTTAGAGGAATGTTGGCCCACAGGTTAACAAGATCCGGGGGAATCATTTCACGGCACAACTCATAAAAGGGACGTGAAAATAAGTAGAACATAAAAGTACGTTTACATTTAGAGACGCGAGATTGAGAATTTCTTGGATTTGATGAACGCCGGCATCAGCCAACATTTATTACTCAGGACATGTTTGGCACAAAGAATGTCCGAATGCGAAGTGGTTAACGCTATCAGATCAGTGTGTTCACGCTCCCTGTGGGATCACTTGTCATAACTTCGGTGGCCCCCTCATTTTTCATAAAATACACTAATAATAGTCATCAACAGCGGCCTGGGCTGCGCCATTTCAAACTCGTGTTCTTTTGAACGGGGCCGCTCGGCCGACGCTGCAGGGGCGCCGACGTACACGGCCAAAAACGTGTCCGGCGAACAAGTCGTCGCCATTTGTCACCGTGTCTCCGAGGCAGACGGCTTTCGTTAGCCGTTGAAGTTACTGGGTTTTGGTCGTTTGGCGGTTCACTTCTCAGTGGTTTCAAGATGGAGGACGGCGTGAGTGAAGGGTGCAGTGTGTTTGAGTACGGTAAGATTAGCTCAGGAGCTTTCTTCGCTTTGTCATCCCAGAGAAAGACAGAGCGAGCGAGCGAGCGGCGAGCGAGCGAAATATTGTCGGGACTCGGGGAAGTGTCATCACCTCCGTTTCATGTGCAATCACGTCCCCGCTCGGCACTAAATCACACGCTTTAAAGCTCGCTGCTTCAAAAGAGCTGCTAATCCAAGTGTTTATTGTATTTTTTCACTCTCTACATAAACTGGCTGCACTTGTCCAAATACACACTCAGCACCGGGGGCGGGCCGGGCCATGATTAAGATTGATGGGCTCGGTCCAGGCCACATTAGCTGCTAATCAAGTTAGGTTTCCTGGCACAGAAGTCTGCGTGTCATTATGGGCCTAAAACGTCCTCCAGACCATGACTGATGCTGTTTGCAACGTGGACACACACACACACACACACACACACACACACAGAGTCCACGAACACTTGTCAGACGGCAGGATATTGAACACACCTGTAAAACCGCTCGGCTCTGCGGGGCTCAGTGTGCGCTGTGACCGCGGGGGGCTGTGCTCAAGTGTAACTGTGTTGTACTTATGTGGACCCCCCCCCCCGGTGCATGATGCACGGACTATTAAACACAGTTATGTTAAAAGGCCAGTTTCCAGAAAAGTATAATGTGTAAAAATAAAGAGAATGTGATGATTTGCTAGTTAGTTGAAAAATATTTTGCCTGCGAATAGCACAGACATTTTTTTTCCAAACAATGTGCTCATTGTGAATTTAATGGGAGCAATATGCTTCAAGACCGGTGGGAACCAGGCGTGTCCACCACTCCGGGCTGTCTTTTACCAACTGTTGCGGCACGTTGTGTGACATGTCCACATTCCCCGTCCACACGTTTAGGAATGAAGGACAGCCGCTGTTTCTCCTGCTCTCGCTTATAATAAGATTTCCGTCAGGCACCCAGGCTCTTTTACGACTGAACCATGTCGGTACTTTTACACCAATGTTTTTCTTTCCCGGTCTTTTGTTGCCCCCCGGGCCGCCTTCGTTTGTACGCTGCTGGGCGTCACATTCCAATGAGCAAATGAGCTTCTTGTCTTATTCTATGTCTTTTCGCTATTTACCACCAAAAGCAGTTTTACGCTAAATCAGATTCATAAAAACTTTAGAACATTCGACAGGAACTTAGTGAAATCAACGTTTCCGTTAACTCAGAGTAAATAAAATGAGATAATTCCTTGTCATTTTCATCCATTAATTCAGTTTAGAATGTCTAGATTTAACGTTCATAAAACTGGCTCGAGTCTTTCAAGTTAAGGTAAGTTGGATTCATTGACTGCTGAGAGCCACTGAGACCCTCAAACATGGTGGATGGGTCTGAAATACAATTCATTGAAGGATGGATATGCTTTTTTTTTTACAAACTCTAACCATCTTTACTTTAACCTTAAAACTGAGAAAAAGACCTTAAGGTGATTGGACGTCAGTTAACTTGAGGTTTCCAGGCTTCTAAGATGACTTTGGACTCGTTATTTGGTCTTCAGCACAGCTTCAGCCTCACATTTCCGAGGCAGTAGGGGAACTCGTGTTTGTGTTAAACCAGCTTGAAATGATCGTCTCATCTGCGAATGCTTGTATACACCAACACAATGGGAACCATATGCCGCGACCTTCGCTGTCACCGGATCGAAACGCATCTGAGTTACGGGTGAATTCGGAGTGAAAGGTTGGACAGCCCCCTCCTTCAGCATCACAGCACCGGATGAGCAAGTGTTTTCTGGGAGAATGCTCATGTGCCGTCCCGTAGAAAAGCTTCTGCAGACTCTGTGTGTGCAGATAAAACTGTCAGGAATCTATACGTGAGTGTCTCATAACTCCTTAAAAGTAAATCTAAATATGTACGTGCGATGAAAATAGCACTGCTTATTTAATATGGGAAGGCTGAGGGAAATATATAATAAATGCTGCATGAATTTCATTTGCCTTTGAGATACTGCAGTTTTACCAACTTGTGGTTGCAAAGTGGATGAAAAATGAAACAGCACGAGGAGGTTAACTTCCATCTCTGCTTATGCCACAACATGGATTTGAATGTGACAAATGTGAATTCTATGACTTCCACTTAAAAACATTATCTTTGTGCTTATGAATCCTATGAGCTGTGTCACAGTCAGCATATGTCAGTTTTGTGTCATGTACTTATTTAATTTCTATGAATTTGTATTTATAATAATTAGGAGAATATCTTGTCACTGAGCGGATCAGGAACCTCGGGGACAGTATGGGTCTTAACTTTGAAAGACACAGCCGTGCTACAACTACAGCAGCTGTCAGAATTCACCCAACCTGGGTGGATTCATGTCTCATGCCGCCTCGGACGAACCGGTCCACACATTTATCCCCAGCAGACTCTTTTTGCTTTTTGATCTAAACTAGATCATCTCACACAAACACGCCGAGTTGTTGACTTGCTGTTTCGCTGCATGAAAGCAGTGAATGCACCACAAACAGGCCCGTCTTTCCCCCAAACTGACCTCAGGTCCTCCAAAACCCAGACCTGAGCCCCAGGCCTGAGCCTTTGCCGGTGCTGCCTCCACTCTTTGCAAGTCAGGAACACACCAACACTCAACACCTCCATTCAAATATACAACTGAATCCCGGGGACACGATTTAGCGGGATGCGTTTGGGATCGTACGTTGTCGTTTTAACTGAGGCCGTTTATTTGCAGCGTGTTCGCCCCCGTTGGCCGTTGATACTCGCTGGGTGGCTCGCGCTGTGTAAAAGTGAGCTTCTTCTTTGCTTGTTGGATGATCAACCCAAACAACGGGATTATTCCTGCATATTTAATACGCAAACACGGAGTAGTAGTGTACCACACAGCAACAAATATTTATTTTATGTTCAGCACGAGTGTGTTGCCGCGTTCCCTACACGCCGAGAGCCCAAAGAAGATGGCGTCACTCTCGGCTTTCCCAACGGGACAGCTGGCCTGTGAAGTGCCGCTCGCTTCGAGACGTTTCAACAATGCTGCAGCTTTGCTTTCACCGGCGGCAAATAAACACCCGCAGTCTCATGAGGCTTTTGTGTACATGTGCGTGTGTGCGTGTGCGTCTGTGTTTGTGTATGTGTGTGGGTATATATACACAGACTTGTACACAGAAGCAGGATTACCACCCCCGGACCGGGACCACCCTGACTTTAACACTTAATCCAGGAGGAAGAGGAGCTGCATCACAGGCGAACTCCGGGCCACCACCCCCACTTAAACACACACACACACAAAAGGTAGAAACTGTGTTGCAATAGAGTTTGGAGTCCTGAATGTACACACACTTAATTTGAGCACTTAAACTAAAACAAACCAGTTAAGATTTACACTGCACAGCTGCTCTCGTGCAAATCCACCATGTTTGTGGACGTGTTATTTTCAGGCATCACAGTCTGCTGTAAAATTCGTTGGTGTCGGCACGAATATCGCCGTGTGTCTGCTTCAGCCAACGTCTCCCAAGTCTCACATTAGTCTGCTCTGACAGGCAGGGTCAACTTTAGGAAGCACGTTGGATATTACTGGTTTCAGCTACACACAAACTCCGTCGGAGTGGAGAGTTTTTCACAGACGGAAAAACGTAAGGAACAGTGCAATGCAGTTAAATGGGACATAGAATATGATGTACACAGGCTGTGAAAAAAATGGATGTGAGCCTAAGCAGGATAGAAATGGGCCTAAGCCTCGGATCTGCCTTGTGGTCAGCACCACAAAGTTACTCACCTGAACTGATGGGCGTCATCTCATAAAAAATCACAACCGAATTTACAGAGGAAATACTAAAGGAGAAACTGTGCAAATTCATATTCATGTAAATGATTAAAACCGCTACTTTTCAGAGCTGTGTTACTTCACCCAGATCAGGAAAACTGGTGAACACCACATGATTTGACCCAGTTAGGCTTAAGACTGCAAAACTGACATGGGGCGCCACCACCAAGAGCCACGGATGCAGAAAGCCAGGCGTGAAAGCTCTGGGCATTTTACACTGATTCCAGGAACCTAAGAAGCAGCAGTTGGTATCACTCAACACTAAAGTGGCAGGACTTCTGTCCTGGCCTTTACTTGCCTCTATCCTTTTCCACAGTTGACCAGGTTCAGAGGCATCAGAAGGATGTGACGAGCCCCCCAGCTGTTGGAGTTCTCTTCAGAGAACAACACGGTGATGATGAAAGCGTCTGACGGCTGTTTGTGGTGATCCTCAGAATAGTGGATACCACCCCTAGAACATGTCATCTCTTGAAGGTTCTCTTTCTGTAACCCGATCGGTTTACTACAACTTAATAAAGTCTGGTGAAGGCACATTATAACCAGTTAACCTTACTCAAGGCTTGCAAACCAATTCTCTTAAAAAACTAGGTAGTAATTTGGGGCTCCTGCTCCCTGTGACATGTACGACATTTTCAAAAGCAGTTAGCCTCTTCAAACATTATGCCACCTCGCTCATCTCTAGTGGTGTCCCACAAGGCTCCGTCCTTGGCCCTCCAGCTCTGCTGATCTACCCGTCTTGCTAATTCTTAGTTTTCTTCTTTCTTCAGCTGCTAATAAGGCCGAGATTGTCCTTCTAGGCTCCAGATCTGCTCTCTTAAAGGCTCCAAGCGTCTCGATTCCCATTGACAGGTTGTTCACAAACATCAGCTGGTTCAGAACTCTGCAGCTCATATCAAAACCTGGATTACACGCTCTTTTTTTCTCTCCACTTTCCACTCAGCCCAACCGGTCAAGGCAGATGTCCGTCCACCCTGAGCCTGGTTCTGCTGGAGGTTTCTTCCGTTAAAGGGAGTTTTTTCCTCTCCGCTGTTGCCTATAGCTGCTCAAGGGGGATTTGTTGGCTTTTCTCTAAATGACTTTATCATGTAAAGTGCCTTGAGACGACTTTGTTGTAAATTGTTTCTACATAAATCAAGTTGAATTGATTTGACTACAACATGTCGACCCCACTTTTCAACAGCTCCACTGGCTTCCCATCAAACATCATATTATTCTAAAAAATGTTACCGTTAAAGGCATTCAAAGCCTTGCTGCTCCACTTCAGCCTGAAACCCCTTTGTCGTTCCCATTGGGTCCTTCTCTCTGTGATTTCTGACTGAAGTGTTTAACGGCGTTCTAACCATTAGACTTTCTTAGTTCATGTTTTACCCTTAAACGTCGGTTATTTGTTGTGCTCCGTCTATTGTTACTTGCTGATTGTTGCTCTTGCTCTGAGCAGGACGACAAGGTGCCTCTAAATATAATGTGTTATTATTTTAGTATGCAAAGATCTGAAAGCTTAGTGCAGGTATTATGACATTGGAGACGGGGGGCCAGAAGCTTGACTCTCACCAAGTGCCAGTTTCGATCCTACTTTCCCCCAGGGAAGGATCTACAGTACACGGGTGCAGGGGCAGGGTTTGCCCCCCAGCCGCACTCCCAAACAGCCACTCCTCAATTGTTCACTTCCTCATGCTGAATTGTAAAAATGACGGCAAATATCAAATGAATTAACTTAGTTTAGCACCAACCTTCCAAAATCGAGATACATGCTAAACATACAAATCCCGTGTCTTGTATCATTATGTTTCACTCCAATTAGTGACACGTGATGTGAAAATTAGAACCTTTTACACATAATCATTCAGCAGCAAAAATTTGAAATGCTCGAACTTGAACAAATACATAAATGCACACAGGATGTGTATTACGATCCCATCTGTCTGCCGGAGGAGCACAGGCACACGAACCATGAGGGAGTAGCGTGTTGTACCACTGGGTCTTCTGTTGGGGTCTGGAAATAATTAGTCCGATCAGGGCGTTCACGGCGTGACGCTGCCGACGGCCTTTCACAGCTCATTACATGGCGTCCAATCAGAGCACAGCAAGCGTGACTGCTGTTTATTTGTCCACAGAGATGAAAATGGCGGCGTGCAAGCGGCGTGGACCACAGCTCTGACACACATACATACACGTAGCAATATTTCCATCAAGTTAAAAACGAATTCTTTATAATTATTATTGTAGCACCTTTCAGTTATTACCTTTCACAAGTCTTATTTTGGGGGCCCAATAAACAAAAATGTGCATCACAAGCAGCTTGAGCAAAAACACACTGGCTGACATCTTAAGAAAAAGCATGCTGAAGAAATCCATTTCACAAAAAGAGACATCAAAAATAAATTTATTAAAGTTTCAGCACGTGTCCATGCAAATGTAAAGATAGCACAATAAAATAACATCTCTGTGCGGACGAGACGAAAGCCGATACGTTTCCTCCAGGGTTTACCACTCAGCTTCATCTTATGAATAATTCTACACGCGTCCCCAGTAGGTCATGTTCATATCACACAGGCCAGACTTCACAGGCCCCTGATTTCGACATCTGTATCTTTGCTGGCCGGGTGACGTGAAGCAGGTGTGACAAAAGGCGAACCCAGGCCCGATCACAGGCCACAGGACGCTGCCGTGCCGCATGTTCATTCAGAACATCTCAGAGAAACGCCAGTAACAGCAAAGGCGGGAGATGACCATGCAGCGAAATGTAGTGGGAGTAAAGTAAAGAAATTAAAGCTAAATGACAATTAGATCGTACATTTGGCGATGAAAGGAATGTGACGACTCCACAGAAACTCACTCATTTAATTCAAACTTTCACCCTCTTGATGTGAAATCGAATGTGGTTACGAACGCTGTTCTGGGAGATGCTACAGGCCACGGGGCTGCGAAAGGGTGACGGCTGTCTGACTGCATGTGCCGGGGTCGAACACCGTTTCAAAGGGTCAGAAATGGAGGGGCCAGCTAGAACGAAGTCGGGCGGACAGAGGTTTGTACGGCGTGCAGCTGAACGTGTCCCTGCACCGAGGACGAAGGACGTACAAACTGACACAGCATATGTACGAGGGAACATCCACAGTTGGACATTTATGTTCTTCATGGTCACAATGTTCTATTATCGAACATCTATTGTTGACACGTTTGCAATTAAAGACCCATAAATCACAAATGACAACCACAGAGAATTATGTACAGTATTTACAAAATTGCTTCTTTGGATTCGATCCAACCTCAAACACAGAGCATTTAAATACACACAAGCAAAGAACAATATTTAAAAAGCACACATACTGTATATAATCTTAAAACAGCTGAGAGGGATTTTTGGATTCAGGAATCTGTCAGGGACGTGAACTTTGAATGAAGACACATGCTACCCCACAGTGGTAACATAAAGTAATACAGTTACGGAATGTCACCAACAGCTCCTCCGACATCTGTAGGATATTGTTTCCACATGCTGGTTAGATATTGACACAGACACACATGCAGCCAGCCTGTCAGCGGGCGGCGTGTTGACTACTCCTCAACTAAATGAACATTAACTACCAGCAGAACAAAACATCGAGAACTGACTGAAAGAGCGATTTCTGCAGCCTCTGCATTAGTGTTTACTGGTGGTGTCAGAGGACAAATGCACGGATAAGGAATCGCTTACTATGGTTTAATGACGCTTCTGATTAAGCAATAAAATGTATAAGTGTGGCAGAGGGAAAGTGGCAGAAATGGATCTGAAATAGGTAGAATGTTCCCCGAGATTAACAGGAAGATTAATACCGCTGTCTGTTTTAAGCGCGACACTTTGTCTGTCCAAACCTTAAATGTCCACTTAACAGCACCTTTGAAGGTCGGTCATGAAAGAGTTACGCCCTGATTGTTTTATTGTTTAAAAAAAGTCCATTAAATGCAAAACCAGTTGCAAAGTTCCTATTGCTTTAGCTCAGTGTTTTTTGTCTGTGAGCAAGAAAACAAGAATATTTGGAAACCTTAAGAAAATATGATTTAAATTGCAGCAACAAAGTGACATGTTGCGTGATGGCAAAGCTGCGCAGATGAGCATCAGAGATGTCAGTAGTTAACCTCACTGCCCCTGAGAACGGAGAGCGTGGAATCGAGTGTGTCCGCCAGCACACGTGATGCGTGACGGTTTCGCTTTTGCGTCGAGATTTGGTCAAGCGGGTCAAACAGACACACGCACAGACACGCACACACGGTCGTGACATTGAAAGTGTGCACCAACTGACGCTGATGTGTTATTGCTGATACGGGACGGGTGCGGAGGAGCACGACCAAGTTGAATAAACGGGGTTCGCTACAACGATGGCACCGCTCAGTGCAGGGAACTGTGCTGCTTTTTCAGCGGTACACCACACAAATGCAACAGCGGAGAGTTGATCACTATTACGAGGTAAAACAAAACCACTGATGGTCGGGTGCTGTCGCCTGCCGTCCTCAAAGTCACTCTGGTGCCATTTTCTCTATGTGGTCACTCAGCAACTTGTACTGTTCTGCAAAGAGTAAAGAAAAAAAACGATGAAAACACCGAGGCAGAATTCATTAGTCCGTCAGAGTGAGGAGAGGATCTGCAAATACAGCCGCTAATTGTCTGAAACGATAAATGAGACAACGCTTTCAAGTTCGTCTTCTGCTCATTCCATCAATCGAATGGCAAATGTTTTCAGCCGGCAGCATTCGGCAACACGGAGCTATCTGGACATCGAAAAGACCGCCGCTGCTATTCTCCGATCTTACACGTGCCACGTCCTGGCTTGGGAAGACCTGATTCAGCAGAGCGTGTGTGTCTATTTGTGAAACCAAATTCCATTCTGTGCTTTCAATCTAAAAGCCCCAAATAAGCAAAGGAGTTGAGAGTAGAAAGAGATCCACTGTTTGTGGTGACTTCTGCCGTTACTGGTTTACCTTCGTTCAGGTTGCCGATGACTGCCTGCTTCTTCAGGAAGTCATTACACAGCTTCTTACTGAGGCCAAATGCCAGCATGTTGTGAGTGAATGTCCTGAAAATACACACAATACTAAAGTTATCGCACTGCAATGGCAGTTTACTGCAAACACACAACACAAACTAGATTATACTTTATTGAATAAAATAACCAACCAAGTGTTCCTATTCTAGAGGACTTCATTTACATTGCTTAATGTTATTTGAACGTACTTGAAATAATTCTTATGATATTTTTAATTGTGAAATGTTCATTTAATTTGAGCATATTTGTCTCTCATTGGTTGTTATAAAAATGTATTTTAATTGACACAAAAGAGGAAAGGCTGCTATTTTTCAGCGATCTTTTAAACCGTGTCATGTACGAACCAGACATTCACGTAGAATTGTACAAAAGTGACTCTTTCCGATTTGTTTTCCTGTGGGTACGTGATTTTCAAAAATCGTATTCCAACGGTTACTAAATTCTCTTCATCTAACTGCTATAAGTTGGGAAACTTAATATGCTGTAGCTCAGTTGGTAAGTGACCCCACCCCAAACTGATCCCGCTGGGGCAGGTGAGCAGCTTGCATGGCAGCCACCGCCGTGGCCGTGTGAGTGTGTGAGTGTGAATGGGTGAATGAGAAGTGCTATAAAAGCAGACATTCACCATTCACGTCATCAACGGATTCCCTGCGGCTTATGCCATACTAAGACACTGGTGAACGGTTGTCTCTCTGTGCTGTCCCCGAGATGGACTGCTGACCTGCCTGGGGTGTCCCCCACCTCCCTCTCTATGACAGCATGACTAGGCTTGAGTAAACAGCAACTTGGTCCCGGACCAAACTGAGTTGTTGTGGATTTGGATATCCAAGTAAAACTCTAATTAAACTTCATTCAATTGTTACCCGCAGCTTTTCACGTCGACAGATTTTTAATTAGGTAGCCCTAAAACCGTGGGCCATGGAAAAACGATTTGTTTGGAAGCAGCATTACACACACAACGTAAGTCTCAAGCAGTACATAGACAAAACTGTGAGAGCTTCCTCACCCCAGCTGACCGAAGGCAATGTTCTCATCGATTTTGGAGCTGTCGTCTCTCTCCTCCTGGGTCATATGACACCACTTCTCCCTGCAGCACAGAGAGAGTCAAAGTAAGACTTTCATCTCCAAACGCTCAGCTTCAGCGAAGGGGAGGGTGTGGGAAAAATAAAGAAACGAAATCACTGGCTTCACAGTTTCAATGAAATGCTTCATTATCTGGTGAGATTACAACAGATCTGCAATCAGTCAACACCATCAGACATCCATCCACAAAAACAAGGCTGCACTACACGTAAAACATGTCAAACAATATCAAAAAGTCAAGTGAAGTAGACATCAGCAAAAGATAAATCAGCAAATGAGTCATTCACAAAGAACCATTAAGAAGCAGATGACACACATTAACGACGACGTGAAAGTGCAAATCTGCAGCCGTCTTAAACATAAAGGCAGATTATCTGCACTACGATTGATGCTGGATTATAATCCTGCTGTCAAACCCTCCAAAACTAGATTAAGAACACGTAAAAAGGGTGCGATAAATACGATGACCTTCAAAGAGCTGAGCGCTCAGAGCTGCTGCACCACGAGGACACGTGCTAATTTGGATTTCTGTGACATCATGACAAAAGACACGAACCCAACACAGACGCTGCAAGAGTCACAGCCACAAACTAAGTTTAGCAGCACTGCTCAAGTGAAGAACTTGAGCCTCTGTATTTCTCTGTGGAGGTTTATTGATTCTGGCTGCTTTCAATGCATAATGTTATTAATTTACACCAGTTGTCAGTGCTTCTGGTTTTTCTTGTATTGTTAAGAGGACAGTCTGAGATATGTAAATGATTAACAACAACACTAATTATTATGCATTGTTATGTCTGTGCAGGGAAAACTCCCACCCAGCGTGCTCGTGGCCAAAAATGGCCACCTCCTTTCTGCAAAACCAAAATCTCATTCAAATCCAGAATTTTAACCATGAAATAAAACCTCCTATGGGTCTGGATATGAATAAGTGGGCCACTTAGCATGTGATCTGTTCTGATTTGTTTTTTTAACATTTACCAAGTTTGCCTGGGAAACCAAAAGCTCAAAAACCCGAATCAACAGAAATTCATTGCAACGTGGAGTTATGATGCGTCATCAGTTATTTCACTCTATCTTGCAAATACATATTTACGCTGCACAGGCACAATTTTTTTCATGCACAAACACAAATCACTATCTGAAATCCTCAATATCACACCTCCGTCAAAATTGAGTCATTGATTGGCTCCGTTTGGGAGCAGTAGGCCGTCGTTCCCCCCCTAATGGAAACTAAGAAGACTACATAAAATTTCTCCCCCAGCTAAAAAAATGGACAAATGACATAATCCGGTAGAAAACAAAAACAAGTGCTCAATTTGCCACACAAATAAAGTTTTTAAAAAAATCTGAAAACATCCAGACCCTTGGCAAGTTTTATTCAATTTGCATTAACACGGCTCAAAAACAGGGAGTGGCCACAAATGGTGAAAGGCTGCTCGAAAAAGCCACTGGGTTCGCTGCTTGTAGGGTTTGAAATGCTAAAGTCTGTGTTGATAGTGTAAAAATGAAACTGTTTGCCAGCATGAGTGTTGTCTAATCTCCAAATCAATAACACCAGCACCTACATACACCACAAGTGTTTACGATTAATACTCTTAACAGTATGACATGTGCAATATATAACTACAATCAGTCTGCAGGGGACATAAAAAGAAGGCGTGCAAGTGTACGTGCACTGGACATAATATCACGTGCGCTGGACATAATATCACGTGCACTGGACATAATATCACGTGCACTGGACATAATATCACATGCACACGGACATAATATCACATGAACTGGACATAATATCACATGCACTGGACATAATATCACATGAACTGGACATAATATCACGTGCACTGGACATAATATCACGTGCACTGGACATAATATCACATGCACGACATAATATCACATGAACTGGACATAATATCACATGCACACGGACATAACATCACATGCACGTGGGACATAATATCACGCAACTGGACATAATATCACATGAACTGGACATAATATCACGTGCACACGGACATAATATCACATGCACACGGACATAATATCACATGCACACGGACATAATATCACATGCACACGGACATAATATCACATGCACACGGACATAATATCACATGAACTGGACATAATATCACATGCACACGGACATAATATCACATGCAGACTGCAGTGGATCTGTTGCTCTAGATACAAATATCATCTCCGACATTGTACGAGGTGTTTGTGGGTGTGACACATTTCAGCATCTAAGCAGGCACAGAAATCATTTTAACAGCAGCAGGGCAAAATACCAAGGTCATCTATTAGGCAACGACAACAACAGAAACCAAATGTGGACAGATGAAAAAGCAAACAGCAAAAAAGAGTCATAATGAAACAACATGAAACAAAATAGCACAAACACAATATTCCCATCATAATTACATGGAATGTTCTTCCTATATTTAGTTATTTTAATGCATATGTAACGCAGCCTTAATTAGTCAAAAGACTAGACATAAAGTCCGTAAGCTTGACCTTTTACAAACTGCTCTCAGGCCATGTCTCATGTCTCCCTAACCCTCCCTCGTGCTTCTGTTCTTCGACATGAGGCGCCTGCTTAGGTTAATGCAGTAACAACTGTAATAAATGTAATACGATAAACCGAAAAAAGAACAATAAAGCAGCGGCAGACATTATTGCACATCTGTTCACTGCTGACATTACGTTTTGTATGACACAGTCTACTACAGCCGCGATCTTCACGTCAAAGACACTGTTCTGTTAAATTGACAAAAGCCCTTTTCTGTGCGGCTTGTCTGACCTTCGCTGTATCTGCAGCCATGGACCCTGCTCATTCTCCACACACAACAAACATTTTGAACCATTCTAACAACTTTTACATTCTGACCGATTCTAAAAGCAGTCGGCTGTTACATTTGCACAGCGCCTGCCTGACTTCACTGAAAAACACAAAGAATAATTGGTGTGTGACTAGATCTGCACTACAAAAGGTTTAGCTCTTTTGTCAAGTAAGTCTGAATTCTTTCCACACTCACGCACACACCCAGTGCTTGGACAAGTCGTGGTAAAAGTATTTTAGCAATATTTCAGTAATAATATTATAATCACTCCCTCCAAAAACAACTCATTACAACGTTACTTTTCTTGTTACCGGGGAATTAATTTGAAACCCCACATTTAATATTCATAGGGCACTTGCACATGTGACTGTTAGCGGCACCATAAGCAGCCGATGGAAGTGCCTACATTTATCTGTTGGAAATATTCCCAACACTTTTTGTCAGAACAAAAAAGGGATTAGAACATTGTGTGCGGCTGGTGGCGTGATTCTTACCACAGCGAAATACACAAACTGCTAAGTCTTATTAGGGCAGCACAGCAGTGTTGAGCTCGCGGAGAAACAGCCCCACACAGATGAGCCCGTGTGGCTGCAGAAGGAGGCACAAACAAAGTTTGTGTCTGCACACGTGATGGAAGAAATGGGCGACCATTTTTACTACTGACTCTTTGCCTGTTTTTTTGGACCCCAATCCTTCAGAAAAGTAATGCACCAAGCAACGCAAGGAGCAGCTGTTGCCAGGGAGTGATCAGTAAGTAACGAGCAACAACGCAGTGCATTACTTTTTTGAGTAGCAAGCCCAACACTGGTCACACCATCAAAATTCAAACACAACTCTCCATGTTCAGACTATGACGATGACACAAAGCTAAACCCTCCTCTCTGCCTTGATTGATATTTACTTCTTAGTTTGACCTTCATCTTATTTGGTACAGGGCAGTGGACAAATGGAAGGACAGACCTCTCGTCTTTCTCTTGATCCTGCGTCCCCCTGCCCGGCAGCAAGGCACAAGGAGACAAAGAGTTAACGTGGACATGCAGAAAGAGGCAGAAACACAGAGACACGAAGAGAAAAGAAGGCGTGGGCCATCTGCAGCAGGTCGAGGCGGAAGCACGCCGACATTTCTCTTTGCTGACGCTGGCAGTATGGCCAACGCTAACTCTTAATTAGCTGTCATCAGACATGAACGAGGACACGGCTTATTTGCTTTATGTTTGAAAAGGATACGTGTTTTTCATAAGCCATATCATTTTGGCACAATCGTGCAAACGCTTGTTGCACGGTTCGTTTTTCTGTATTAACTCCACACTCGCCTCGTGGTTGGGGATCTTTTCGTCCTTTCGCAATGGACAGCATCGAAAAAAGCAGCGTTCCAAAATCTCAGCGTGTGCCTGATGGAGAGAACAAATGACAGATTAAAGGTTTCCTGCAAATGGCTGACAGGGATGAAAATAATTCATTTACAGATTAACTTAAGCAGCATAAGAAGCTTCTTTGCTGTTACCTATGCAACCGACAACTACGTCTTCAGTCAGGGAAGGTGAAAGAAGAAATATAAATTTAATTGTTCACTAATCTACTTGTGCACTGTTGGCTGATTATTCCAGTGATAAAGCCACAGAAAACTATTTTCCGCAGCCAAGTAAATAACCCAGAGCTCTGAGTTTCCCTGAATAGGCAACTGTCACCAGCAGCTGCAGGTGGAGTGGAGGGATGTGGTGCAGTGCAACTGGTGCAGGTGTAAATGTGCCACCGTTTGAACCATCAAAGTGTCTGCCTGGCCGAGCCGAAAGACACGATTTCTGCTACAACTCTAAACGACAACTTTACTGCATTTGCCGTCCAAACGGTTTTGTTAGTTCTTGTCAAGAAATGCTGGAATAATTCACACACACACACACACACACAACAACCGGTGTGTAACGCACTACTGTAATGTGACTTTCCCAGTAAGGATTTGTGCTAAAATTTACAGCATTTCCATAATAATATGACAGTCATTCCCTCCAAAAACATCTCATTACAGCGATACTTTTGTTGTTGTGTTCAACACGCTGCTATTAGCAGTAAGCTGGCTGGACAATGGAAGCACCTGCATTCATATGCTCAATACTTGGACTTTGATGGGACGAAAAGTGATAAGAACATTATTGTTAGGTTGAAAAGGTGAAGAAACGTCTAAATGTGCCACTGTTTTAGCCGTTTAGAGAGACGGGCTGAAAAGTCTGCTTACATTTCATTCTGGTTGGATGTGGGTTTTTATCAGTGCTTTGTTTCACCATGATTTTTTGGATGACCACTGATGAGGAAACAAATTGCAACAAAGACTGGCTAATTTAATTCATGAATTTACTAATACTGATTCATTAATAAGAACTTTAGAATAGCTGCTGTGTTGATCATGTGACTTACAGTGGGCAAGAAAGTCATATTTCTGATTGAGAATAAATGAAAAAGGAGTGGCTAGAAATCTGTAATTACTTTTGGTAAACCCAACTTCTGTGTGTGGCGAGCCGTGACGCTCAACTGCAGGTAGTGAGCCACAACACTGAAACGTGAGGATCATCCAGGTAATCGATTTCAAATTGTTTCATCCTTGTTGTGCATAAGTCTTACTGTAAGCGAGCGTATTCCCTACTGTCCCTAGTGGATAAAGAAACTAGACAACCTGCACTTCCCTATTTTCGCTTTCCAGCCTTAAAACCAGCTTATGCAAAAATCATCAGTTTCCTCCACTCACCAGATGGGCTGCTGCCTCAGGTGGGTGTACAGGTAGACCTTTTCTCCTTTTTTCCCCTCTGGAGCTTCAGAGACTTTAGAAGGAGAGAAAATACGACAGTCACTGGTGCAAATGATTGTTTAAATGAAAAGACCCACACTCTAGTGGTCTACGATGAGTGGAGCTCCAATGATTTGTAGGGAACTATACCTGGCGATTTAGGCTTTGTCTCTACGGGGCTCTCCGCATCTCTAGAAATAAGAATGCAGGGTAGACAAAGTCCAAGCTATTAATATTATTACAGACCGTGTGAGTGAAAACACATCGCAGAAAGTTACACTTGCTCACTCAGCTTTGGGAGCCATTGAGCTCCTCAGCTTGCTCTCAAGGCCTCCAAAAAAGCCTTTCACATCAGTTTTAGAAGTGGTTTTGAGGAGGCGCTCGGCGGCGTCCTTCTTTCCGGACAGCCAGGAGTTGGCCTTGTTGAGGTACGAGTCGAGACCAGCTGGAGGACCGCTACGATCCAGCAGCTCGGCGGGGGTCGGCTGGGACTTTCCTGAATAACAGAACTGAGGGTTAAATGCTGATTCCACTGTGTACATCATTGGCATCCATTAAAGCTCATTTTTTGGTGTTTTTTTACTCCGTGTCCCTGTGGCATTCGTTGCCTCAGACATCATACACTTTACCATATTTTTCCATGGCCACCGGTTTTTGAGCTTCTGAAACATCATGAGGCATTTAGAAAAAAATGGGTCTCTATGAATGTTATAGAAACATTTGCTTCAGACACTCACACATTTCTAGCCTCACAATACAAGGAACTATTCACACAAGCAGTTACTCTTTCTATGATCAGGTATGTTTCCTTTTCATTTCTTTTCCTGCTGTGCAGGTTTTTCTGATGTTTCAACAAAATATTCACAACCCGACTGCAGCCCGATGCTGCTGCGATATACTGGCCCACGGCGGTGCACTCAGCATACTGAGCTCCCTGCTTTCACAAGATCACATGCTGCATTTATGCAACTCCAGTAGGTCCTTGCGTATGTTATTGTGGTGTTGCTGCAAGAGAAACCACGGTGCCAGCCTGCGGTGCCGCGCTGACTGAGTCAGCACTGAGGAGTCATCTTCGCCTCAGCACATGGATGTTTTTCTTTTACTGCCAGACATCATCTTTAAAGTAAGACATACTGCCTTTGTGCAGTAATCGTTTTATTTATAACAGCATTATGTGTGTATATGAAACAGCCACTCTGTTACCATGTGACCGACATGGCGGACACACACTGGGAATGTTTGGAGAGTCTGGATCAGACTTACCAATGTAGTAATACGTGAAGCACATAGTCATGAGGTTTTTGGCGGGGCTGTAGTCATCCATCTGGTAACATCTGTAAACACACCATTTCTTAGCCAACGATCTCGCTGGGTCCTCGCTACTTAGATTCATGCAATATGTTGCAGTTTGCCTGCTTAAAGTATTAGCAGCTGATATTACATATTCTATTATTTTCAACAAATCCCATGAGTTGATGACACAAATAGGATCTTAAAGTTCTTAAAACAGTATTGTTCAAGCACATGCCCTGCTGATGGAATGCCTCAGCGCACCCAGTTTTCATTCATCCACCGGTGAAATCAGTCCCCAAAGATGAACTCTGTTGTTCTTTTAGCGTAACATTGGCCAAATAGTCTCCTTATTGTAAATTGCTTCGGATAGAACATCTGCCAAATGACCCGATTTGAAGACATGCATTCTCGTTGGGCTCAGGGTAGAGTATTGATGATTTTGTCTTGCTGACATTATCAGCAGCCTAATGGGTTACAGTCAAACGGGGGAAACCCCATTACAGTAGTCTACTCACTCAAACAGTACGACAGCAAAAGACTGCACCAGCCTGTAGAATGTGGCTTCACTCACACACTTTGAGTGGCACCGCTGTGAACACAGTACGACAGACAGTCACAGACTTTGTATTAGGCAAGATCTCAATCAGGAACCAAGTTACACATGAGACAAATTTACAAATCACAGAAGACTTCAATACTTGCTTTTGAAAATTATTTGGTTAGATTTCCTGTTTTCATGTAGGGACAGTTGATCCAAAACATATAAACACATATAGTTGTAAAGTTAGAACTACTATATATGTCTTTAGCCTAGGAAGTACGACTACTGAACATCGTGGTGATGGATGATGAGTGACAAGCTCCATCATTTCCTCATTTTCACCTGTGCGCTGACGTATTTCGCAAACCACTCCCTGCCTTTGCCATTGTCTCCGCTGCACAGCTCTCCGAAACGAGCCTTCTCTTCCTGGTCAAAGTCCTCCCTGTGAAAACACGTTCACAAAGCCGTCACAAAGCCGGTGACAAAAGGTTTCATCAGATTTCTTTGATGATGTTTGATGCTGTGATGTGGATGATGTGTAACTAAACATCTGTCACAGGAAATGTCAGCGTCTTCGAACTGTTCTTGAAGAATTCGAATCTCTATATTTCAGAGTTGGTGTAAATAAGAGAATTTACTCTGTGTGAAGTTTCCAATGCGTTTGAAATTATAGCATTACAGCTTAGCAGTGAATAGAAAGATAAATGGACTGTCCTGGAGAGAGAAACGCAGAGTAGGTCATCATAAAGCAAAGGCAGACTTGGACTTTTCATAACCTTTGTTGTCTAGGTTTTGAAATGACTCGGGGTCAATTTGCTTTCTGTAGGGCAGTGGTCTCAGTGTCGCACACAGACAGTGATACATTACTCAGCAGGATAAGATACAGTAAAATGTCTGAGACACTACACACTGATGTAACCTGATATTTAGAGGTGCCCTTGTAACATTTATCCCTGTCATATTGAATATTTGTGCATCTATCAGATCGCAATGCCAAGTAGGTTGGTGAGTCATGGCAATCTGTGACAGTTTATTATGTATCATCCAGAACGCTTATGTTCATTAGAAGATAAGTAAATGCACAGCCTAAAGCAAGTGGAACTGTTGCTATCACACAGAATAAAATAAGTGCAGCAACAGAAAAAGTGCTGAGAGGATAAAATGAAAGAGCGATGAGAGATTCTGTGGTGGGAAACCACCACCAAGGTTACTGATGGCACATTGCTAACACCTCCTGCAGGCAGTGGAAGTGGCGAGAATCAGTAGATTGTAGTTGAGCAGCCACACAACCTTCAAATGTTTTATGAGATATGACTATTTTTTAAATATTTGATATTGTTAATATCAGTTATTGTTATTGTATTAAATTTTATTTTAAAAAAGTCAGCCCACCAGTGTGTTCATCTTTTTGGCCACGATAACTGTGTATCAAAAATATCTGAGACCATGACTAGTGGTTGAGCGATTGGTGGGTCGGCCCAAAAAGCTGGGCGAATCTTTGACTATTTTAATATCAGCATTAGCTGATGTCTGAGCTCATGATAGCCTGTTAATAAAAAATGTAATTCATTTGCAAATGCAACTGAAACTGGATCGTATAAATGTGTGAAGTTACTTGGGCCCATCAGTGTCAGTGACTTAACTGGGTGCACTTGAAGTAAGCAGAGTTTTAGCAGCTCTGAAAATATGTTCGTAGTGCTCGTGCTACTGTTTGACCTTATCGGTTTCTAATTTAGAGCAAACAGGATGAAGAACAGCAGGAGCCCGGGAAACTCTAATAACGGGAGTTTGCGACGGGACGTCGCTTCACTCCACTTGTGTCTGTGTGAGCGGTAGAGGTGAGTAAGTTGTTAATTATCACACCTGCTGAACAAGGAAAACACTCCGACTTTGTCTGTGCTCTCTCATTCACTGCAGTGATAATCAAAGCAAGCTTGTTGGCTGATGACGGATCGTGAAATGTGAATGCGCTCACCTGACACTTGACTGGACTGCAAGTAGGCTAAAAACAGGAAGTATTCCTTTAAATGGTGCCTGCATGCCTTCTATGGATTCGTTACAGCCATAACCATCGTTTTAAAATGTGTTTGCTTACTTTCCGTGAAACACCTTCTCCACGTATGCCTTCATGAACTGCCTCCTTTCTACAGCCTCAGCGTCAGCGTCTTCCCCACTGTGAGCAGACGAAGAAGACGACCTTCTCAGCTCCCACGTGTCTGAGGCTGGGCCCATGTCATTCTCACTGTCTGCAGACTCCGTAGCATCGCTATCATCGCCTCCGTCATCTTGGTGGTGGTGGTGAGAGCTGGGCTTAATCGGGGCCATGGGCTCTGGTAGTAAGGGCTGCTGGTGGACTTCCATGGAAGATGCTGGCTCAGGGGAGAATCCATCCGTATGGCCTTGGTTTTGGCCCGTATTTGCACTAAGAGCTGCAGTCTCCGAAGGCAGGTCGAAATCTATGAGGTTGTCCACTGCTGCACCCTCCATGTTGGGAACGAGTTCCTTCCTGTTAAAACCGGGTTTTTCAAACGAGCGTGTCAGTTTTCTGCAGAAACATGTGGCTGGTGACAGATGTGAGTGCTTCTTTTAACTGAGGTGTCCAGCGTCACGGGGTTTTTAATTTTGCTGACCCTCCCATTCCCTGATGGTGCTGACATCAAGTGAACTCAAGGCATCTGTGGACAAAGGAGAAGATCAGCATTTTCCCTGACATTCAGTTAAGATGTGTTAGGCGAGAAGTGAGAGGTAAACGGGCTGTCCTCAGACACAGCAGTGTTTGCAGCTTAGCGCTCACATCAAGTGTTTAAAAGTGTTGGGACCTGACACCATCCGAAAGCATGTTCCAGTTGTCCTTTCTAATGACTTCCAAATGTGTTATCTCCACTCTCATTACAATGAGTTACAGGAAATGTTTTCTTTTATTTATCATAAAACTGATATCTATAAGCAGTGTCATCAGACTAAGCAGCAACTCTGAGCATTAATGGTAATAATGACAGCTGCCTCTCAGTGCCTCCCTGTACATGAATCGAGTCATAATTAATGTTTGTCACACCTGTGCTTTTCCCATGCTCTGATAATCAGGTGGAACGGGGCTTGATTAAACTGTCCAATCACAGCTTTAGGGGACAGGACCATGAACCGTGATTACTGGCAGTGACAACAAGATGGAACCCAATTCAGTCCAATGGCAACTGTGGCTTAGTTGGTTAAGGAGCACATGGTCAGAGGTTTGACTGGTTCCTCCAAGTCCCGTGTCAAAGTGTCCCCAGACAAGACACTGAAGGTGAAACCCTGAGCGCCCTGAATGTAGAATTCTATCCACAACAATTTCCCCGAGGGGACTAATAAAGTAAAGTAATGTAAAAACTAAAGTCAGGATTTGGTGAAGATAAACTGGCTAATTTCACAAAAGAAATTACTACCATCACAAAGATAAGATAAGACTTAATCCCACAGTGGGGAAATTCTTGTGTTTTCGCAGCCATAGACAAAGAACAAAGAATCTGCACAATGTACCTTTTTACTAAAAATTTACAAAATCTACTTTTGCTGGGGCCAAAATAATTTCAATAAGCATAATTATTGGGCAGGGGTGCAGCAGTGTTCAACCCTCTGTATTGTCCCTGAACTCTGATTAGGAGTGGAGACACTACAGTGTTAAATCTGTGAAACGACCCATTAACCTTCAAGGTAATGTCCACTACAAATATCATTCTGAGTTTATGGTACATGTGTTCGATCAGCTCTGTAATAAGCTGTGTAAAGCGGCTCTGGACTCAAAATAACATTTACAGTTATGATCACAGAGTGAAATACACTTAGCAATGGTAGAGTGAGAGAAAATGCCAATGCTGCTTATTTGGGCTTTGATGAGACAGGGGAGACTGGCAGAGTCAGCAACATGCTGCAATATATGGAGGAATATTGCAGTGCATTATGTTAGTAACATTACCAGTGATGAGAGACGAATATCCATAAAGCAAAATATTAAGCACTTACATAAATACTGTATCAGTTTGCCACCACTTTGACTCAGGAAGACAATAAACCTGATCGCTTGGGTCACTGACACATTTCAAATGTAAAATTATTAGTATGCACAAAACAAGGGGTTTGGGGGAAGTTCTAGAAAACTGTGAAAATGACATGTCCAACCCAACAGACACAAATTCAGAAAGAAATATCCATTTTGAATTATGGGATGAAAGTGAACAAAACACATGGATCATATGAGCATATAAAGCCGCTAAGAAAGCAACTCTACAATCTCGTTAGTTCATGTAAAACTGCACTCTCTATGTAAAGACTGAAAAGTGAGGTCATTTCCTGTTTCAGCTTTAAAGAATGTTACCTCAGCAGAGCAGGGTTTGCTGTCTGACATTTAAAGAAAAAAACTTCCTGATATCTAAAAATGTTTTTCCTTGATCAGGTGTCGACAGAACAAGAACTTCAGCAGCTGTAATGGGACCACTGCACGGTTATTCCCAGTTCTCAGACGATAAAGGCCAGCACATACCGAAGAGGACAGAACATATACCAGACGGTTTGATTACAGAAGGGTTTTTCACTTCCCAGGTGCAGAGCAGGGGGTTACAGATCAGCGCTGTGATTCGTACTCAGGCAACTTCCCAAAGCTTCACGCTACTTTCCCGCTTTACTTCCATTTAAGACGTCTCAATTAACTACTGACGCTGAGGTTAAGAATAAATTCATTAATTCAGCATTGTTATGCAAATAACAGGAAGTTAAAATCATTAAAAGCCACAAAAACAGGAAACTGCAATCTGAAACTTTTTATCTGATAAAGTTTCCCATAATCTGAAACTGTCCAACTGTCTCTCTGTCTGTCTCTCTTTTCTCTCCCTTAACGTCCACTCAGCCCAACCGGTCAAGGCAGATGTTCGCCCACCCTGAGCCTGGTTTGTCCTCTCCACTGTTGTCTATAGCTGCTCAAGGGGGATTTGTCGGGTTTTCTCTGCATGACTTTATTATGTAAAGCGCCTTGAGACGACCTTGTTGTAAATTGGCGACATATAAATGCACTGTACTTAACAACGGTCTGATATGAAATAAATGACCCAACCCACGACTCTGCAGGCCTCATGGTCTCCTTGGGCAAAATCAGCAACAGCCGCCTGTCCTTTGTACACACACATCCCGCCCTCGGTCCTTGAGCTACTCTGCTTCAGTTCTTTTATCACAGGGAGCTTTTGGTGTGGACTGAAGCTGTACGATGGTCTAAACACAGACGTTGTACTTTGTAACAACCATCACGACTACATTTCTAACCCAACCTTTGCCTAAATATTATGTATTCTAATTGTTATTTCGTTTTTTTGGGTTGACACTTTAACATCTAGCTGTTTGGCTAATTCAGATATGTGAATTAATGTACACTGGGACTGAAACCACTACTACTTCTACTACTAACTAATAAATAATAATAATAATAATAATAAGAATAATAATAATAATCCAAACCTAAAAGGAAATTCCAACCCTAACATAGCCTTGTATGACCACACATCTATATTTGTCAGACTAGAAGCCCTTGGGCCTATGTTTGAGGTGCAGCTCTGAAGATAAAGTGGTTATACAATGCAGTATTCAGTGAGTGAGAACCAGGGTGACACATTCAAATCAACACACAACCACAGCGTGAGAGCAGAGATAATGTATGTACAATTATCGCAAACATACTGTAAACAGGTTATCTAATTAATCCTTAAACTAAACAAATATCAACTCGTATGTAGGCCATCCTAACTCCTACACAACTGGTCAACAACTATGAAAGAAGGCAGTAATTCTGAACAGGTGATCTCCATGGTATAGCTCACAAACACGCAATTTAAAGCAGGCGTCATGAAAACTAGAAAGGAAGTAGCGTTCCACTTATTCACAAGAATCACGCTTAGCCTGGAAAAAGAGTTTATACTTTAGCCAGACCAATATCCAATCTCCCCTTTACTTCTAAAATACTTGAAAAAGTAGTTGTAAAGCAATTATGTGACCACCTGTGCAGAAACGACTTGTTTGAAGAATTTCAGTCAGGATTTAGAGTTCATCATAGCACAGAAACCGCACTGATTAAAGTCACCAACGATCTTCTTCTGGCTTCAGATAATGGACTTGTCTCTATACTAGTTCTGCTAGATCTTAGTGCTGCATTTGACACCATTGATCACAGAATATTATTACAGAGACTAGGACATGTAGTTGGAATGAAAGGAACTGCACTAAATTGGTTTAAATCTTATCTTTCAGATAGATTCCAATTTGTTCATGTTAATGATGAATCTACCACACACACAAAAATTAGTTTTGGAGTTCCACAAGGCTCTGTGTTAGGACCAATACTCTTTACTCTATATATGTCTTTCCTTGGAAACATTATTAGAAAACACTCATGACATGCAGTTATTTCTATCTATGAAACCTGATGAAAAAAATAAATTAATCAAACTATAAGTATGTCTAAAAGACATAAGGGACTGGATGACGTATAATTTCCTTCTTCTAAACTCAGATAAAACTAAAGTTATCGTGTTTGGGTCTAAAAATCTCAAAACATGTTTTCTAACCATATTGCTACTTTAGATGACATAACTCTTGCCCCCAGTAGTACTGCAAGGAATCTCGGAATCAGTTTTGTCCGGGATTTATCATTTACCTCACACATAAAACTAATCTCTAGAACAGCCTTCTTCCATCTAAGGAACATTGCCAAAATTAGGAGCATCCTGTCCCAAAGAGATGCTGAAAAACTGGTCCATGCATTTGTTACTTCTAGATTGGACTACTGTAATTCTCTACTTTCAGGCTGCCCCAGTAACTCTCTAAAAAGTCTCCAATTAATCCAAAATGCTGCAGCAAGATTACTGACTGGGATTGGTAAGAGAGATCATATTTCACCTTCATTAGCTTCTCTCCATTGGCTTCCAATTAAATGTAGAATAGAATTTAAAACCCTTCTTCTTACCTATAAAGCTCTAAATGGTCAAGCTCCATCATACCTAAAAGATCTCCTAGTACCATATCATCCTACTAGACCACTTCGGTCCCAAAATGCAGGCCTACTTATGGTTCCCAGAATTTCCAAAAATAGAATGGGAGGCAGAGCCTTTAGCTATCAAGCTCCTCTCCTTATAGTTAGTTCTACTCCTGCTGCTACAGACTGCTGGGGGACCAACCCCTGATGCTCTGAGACACTTTCCTCCTCTCAGCCCACGTTTATATGTCACCACTGTAGGCCTCTGGGCTCTGTGTCTTCTTTGTCCCGTAGTCGTCTTTCTCCCTCTCTGTCTCACAGAATTGGCGTAATTTAAATAAATGAATTGAATATATTTGAATTGAAAAAAGAAGTAATGTAATATGATGGTCACCCTTCATTTGAGATTAATAATAAGCTACCCCCTTTATTTTTAGTTTTGTGACACGTAAAATACAGTTGTTTTTAGATTTATTCTGATACATTGCCTAAATAAATGCTAATGTATTTGGATCTATAGTGTGGACTCTTTTATGTAAAGTGCCTTGAGAGGACATTGTTGTAAATTAGCGCTATATAAATAAAGTTGAACAGAATTGAATCATGCTCACCAAAACCACATGGGTGCTAAGACTTCATTTGGCCGGGTAAACCCTGAATTGCTGACATCCCAGCAGTGTTCGCAGTGCTCATTGTTACGCTTAGAATACGCTCTGTACACTACTGGCTCCACTGCAAACCAACATGTTAATCAAATTCTGATAACAGCTGGTGGGTTAGTTGAGGGCAGTCAAAAAATCTGAACAAACCACAGCCACACAGTTCTGATAAAACACGGTTTGACTGATAAACTCTTCACTCCTAAATAATATCTGAGATGCTTTTGTAAACTATGATTCTTGTTACTTACTAGCTGCATAATAGTTTTATTCCTCAACTTACATCGATCACCTTGTTGTAAAGTAAATTTGTCATTTAATAAAAACAAAAAACACTCATAGCATATGACCCGCTATATGTATGTACACCAGAGACGGTCAGCTCTGGTCCGTGAGAGCTGCAGCCTTCCTTGTTTTCCAACAATCCCTAGACATCTCGCTGCTAATTACCTGGATCAGGTCTGTTTAGTCACTTAGAAGCTGGAGGATGAGGACCAGACCTGGTCATACAGTATAAGAATATAATTTGTTCACAGGTTTCTCTTGTAACAAAGATCTTAACTTCGGTGACGCTACCTGAATCCAGAAATCTGTTTTTCATGTTGAAGAATTAAGGTGAGATCTCACTAGGGTCACAGAGTCGCACAGTCCCACTGGCACTTCTGGAGGACAGACATCTGTCATGACTTTCCCTCACGCCGTTTATCTGGAGGCCTGATCTGAGTTAAGAGAGCAGTCGTGTCTACGCAGACGGAACTGCAGCCATATTTTTTCAGACCGTGATCCTGTGCCGAGTTCTGAGTGCTTCTAAAAGTGGCCTAGCCTACACTCAAGCGTATTTTCACACCTTGGTAGAGAGTGTAGAGACGTAAAAGCACCAGACGTGCTGCTGCCCTGCTGAAACAACATGTATGCTACACCTTCTACACAGACACAGCATCGGCCATGTTGTGATTCTCTGATGAGGATGGATGGCAGTGATGCAATCACCTGCTGCTCAATGACGACATTCCACCCGGTGCGTCCTCTCCTCTTGACCTGCCACGGCAAACACACAAATGGACACGCACGCACACAATCAGCGATTTAGTTTTCTTCCCTTAGACAGCAAACGCTGCAATATTTCTGCTTCCATGAGAACAACCCCCTCCCCCTTCAACCCACACACAGACAATGTCCGCCACACCAACCTGCGAGGTCAAATGTGCGGAGGGAGGAGCATCTGTCATGATGGGTGATGTGATTCCGTGGAGAGGACCTCTGCTGATTGAGTACCAATCCTGCTCTCACATAATCTTCAGCGTACATTGCACAGAGCGTGATTCACACATGGAGGCCATCGCCCTTATGCAACGCACCCTAAGCCTTCCCACCCCCAGGAAATGCTCAGCACATTTGTCCGCAACAAAACATCAGTTGAGCAAGATATGAGCGAGGCAATCTTATGCTCAGCAGAGGTTACACTGGCCATTATGGCCAACAAGCAACAAAGCTGTGTGATTACTGTAAGCAGCTCATTAGAATAGAATACAATATTATAAGATTAAAGTTGTTAAGTATATTTTTCTACTGGGATGTTTCAGTCACCATATACAAAAGCAGAGCACCGTCTATTTGTGTGAAGAAACAGGACAGTTTCCCTCTTTACGTCATCTCTGTTCTCTCCCTTTAGGCTTGGTTTGACACTATTCCACGCCGTCTGACCGTAATACACAGGAAACACACGGTTCATTCTCGTGTTTGTGGCACTCTATGCAGATATTTGGTGTCTTTGGAAACATCTTCACTTAACTTGAAAGGTCTGCGGTTTTGAACATTGTTTGACTAAACAGCATGCTTGGTAATAATCAGTTATTTATGTTTTTATTTTAGTTAGAGTTCTGATGATACACTTAAATTACAGCATCATTTCTCATGTATATCATAAAAACACAAATCTGTTCATCACTTCATCATCATTATGTGTATCTTTTAAAATATAAACTACCCTTTCAAAGTCCACGCAGCCTTTCAGTAGCAGATGCTTCAGCAGAGTCCAGAACATCCATTTGAATGATTACTGTGACCAAAGACGGGGAAAAATCGTTAAGTCTGTTCACCAAATCATCGACCCGGTTTATGTTGATCTCAGCCAGATAAAGTATCTGCAGACAGTCGAGTACTGAGTCCGTGCACTGTTCAGTCATATTCCACAGCCTCACATCTCGTGGTCAGAGAGAACGTCCCATCAGCAAACATAAAAAGAGCCAAGATTAGTGTCTTTCTTTATATTTCTCATAGAAATGAGAAACAAAAATGTGAGTTTAATGCCTGCAGCACATTCTCTCTCCCTCATGTCTATTTCGTTTTTCTGTTCAAGCATCTGTTCAACGACCACCACCTGATCATAGAGCATGTCTTCACTGTCTTACATGCAAGTTGGATTTTAGATTCTTCTTTTTGTGATTGCATCATCTTATCAAATCTGTCACGTTAACTTGTTAAACATACTGTTATTAGCCACAGCAGTGGAAATACGACCCCGAACTGTTCTTATGAGTGAAGTGTTCTAAGTGCAGGAACGTTGAGTTTTGGGTAAACGCCATCGCCGGCCTCTCCTAGCGGTGTTATTATTACAGCTAAAGGAGGCTGGACATTATCAGAAAGGAGCGTCTGCGTGTCACCTGAACACTCCAAGTAATTGTTTTTTAACAGCTTCTGTCTTCGTCACATCGGAACTACTGCTCCCTGGCATAGGTTTATGTAAATGACAGAAAAAATATATGTTTTACAATACCTAAAAACCTAAGCAAAAAATAAATATATAAAATTAACTAATTTTATTATCTGGTAACAAAAACAAAAGTACAGTTTCAGTACAGTGCAGCATCACCATGCAAGAGTGCGACAAGCTTAAACTGCAGGACCTCACATCACATGACACGATACATGTGCAACAAGCAGAAGTGGCCGATGGCAGATAAGTGAGGTGCAGAATCTGAGCTTCAGCTGGCCTTTGAACAGCTGAGCGGACTGCGCTCCAAGAGGTAATCTTCTCACCGCAGGCGACATTCCCAAATGAACACCACTAAATCTGTTCAAAAGGACAAGCTGGATTTCTGGAGATCAAAAACTGTCGCACTGTACTCCAGCATCATTAAAGCGGCGCGGTGCACATTATCCACCACATCTACTGTCCGGAGAAAGTGCTTTAATGCACTTCCTCCTAAAGCCACTCCGTACCAGCACAGAGAAGCCTCGCAGAGGTCAGGAAAGGGCACTGAAGCAATCTGTTCCACTCACCACCTAGCGCGTCAGATCGAGCTTCATCATGGCCCCGCATTCCTCAGTATTTAACGCAGTATATGGTGTATAAATGGTTTTTATCTTTGTAGTGCCGAGCTGAAGACAAGTCTAGGAGACATAACGCAATAAAAGCTCACTAGTATTATCAGCCACAAACACGCAGAGGAAAGCGACCACAGATACACGGCAGTGGCAGGGCGAAATGAGTGATGGACGGCAGGAAGCCTGAGAGGAAGGTGTCCACCGTGTGCACGTCAAGATAAACCAAATACAGTCTCCATCAAGCCCAGAGTCCGCACCACCTTTTCAGAAAATGTCCAACGATGTCGGATTGAAATATTTATTACAAGGATGAATTCAGGCCACACACACTGATACAGATCTGTCCCCTCTCTGATACTTTAAGATTATGGATTATTCACTATTGACTCGTGCGCAAAAGGTGCAATTTCCAACGAAATCAGAGAAATGTGTCAAAATAAATTCTGTATGTGGTTTTACTTTGTTTATAAGCAGCGTCTCATGAATTCGACCCTGAAATCAGTGACGACCCCCACAAACAAACAAACAAACAAACAAACAAACAAAGTACGAACACGTCGCGAATGAATGAGGATCGAGTCGGAGACGTCACGCGAACACATGCTGGACTTCCGTGGCTGACCGACGAGTTCAGGTGTCTCCGCGGAGGGAGGAAGGAGACACTGAGCAAACACTGCGACAGGCGGACGTGCCCGGCTCGGTTCGGCCACGTTCTGGCGAACGGGGACGGTCGAATCCACGCCGGAGCAAGCGCGCGTAACGGACCGAGCCGGAACGTCACGACCATTCAGACCCAACGAACGACGGGCTACGCTACGTCACCGCGCACGGGTCGCAGGACAATTCGTGTCGAACATGTCAAATGGCATTTTATTCTGAGACCGTCTCAGCAGCAGGTACGTACGTGGGATGCGGCGCCGACCGGACGGTTCTGCCGCTGCTCACCGCTGGCTCGGCGTCGTCGGTTCTGATCGAGGACGGGGGCGTTGAAACGGTGGGGCGCATGCGCACACACAGGCCAACTGGATGAAGGGGAGGACCCAATGACGTAGCCACGCAGCACAGCCAATCAGAGCAGACGGGCAGCAGCGGAGGGGGTGAACGTTACCGGATGTTTTCCATAAAAATAAGAGTATGGCGGCCACGTTCAGAAATTACAATATACAAATTCAATAATTTGGAATAAAACGTTTTGGGCCAAGACTCCACGGGTCTTTTACTAATGCTGGTCATATTTCCTCGGATTTATCTATTTTTACCTTGTTTAAAATGAAATCATGTCATGTCATAAACCAAACAGTAACAGTACTTGGGTTAATTATTATTCAAGTAAAACATTTTGAAAAAAAAAACCTATATTATTTAATCAAATTATCGAAGTGAACAACGCTGATCTGTGGGAGAATTATTGTTTTAATTTGGTGATGTATTTGCTGTTCCCCGGTTCGGACCAGCACACTGACAGTCGTCCAACTTTGGGCATGTTAACCTTGTTTCGAAGTGACTTTTTTACCCATCGTTGTGATGATTTACACTAGATATAAACTTTACTTTTATTATGGGAAATGAGAAAGGCCCTTCACACTTACGTGAAAGTGCTTGCACTGAAGAACTATTTCAACAGCACAAAACACACATTTTTATTTATTTCAATTTCTTTTTATTACAGCCATGCTATGAAATACATAATTTGATATAAATCTACTGAAACCTCTGACAGTAACTAACATTTGTAGCTTGCAGAGATCAGTTTCCAACTTTCCAGCTTCTGAAGGAGAGTGACGGTAACAAAATGGACCCTGTCCTCCTTCAGTCTGGGTCGGGCCCAGCTCCATGTACTCCTGTAGCTTCTGCTTGTTGTATTGAGGCCAAGAGAGCAGCCGGGACCACTGATATTCAAACACGTCGGGTACTTGTTACTTGGTGGCTTCACGGACTGTAGCGTGCAGCAGATCATATCACACCCACAGGTGTGACTGCTTTCGTTCTTGACAAGAGTTAGTGAGCACTGTTGGCAGTTGCACTCAGAAAACCAAAAGAATGAAATGACCAATTTGGAAAGCTTGAAGCCAGAAGGGTCTGCAGAGTCCGATGATGATTTTGTTTGGGTTCAGCCCTTTGTGTTTCTGTCGGTGCTATGAATGTGTTGATTAATGCAGCTTTAATGACGATGCCTCTCTTAGCTCTTACTCACCCAGTATGAACAAGAGGAGTTTGTTCACAGGATGAACTGCTGATATCCATGAACTCCCATGTTCACTTCATTTTGAAACATGCAGGAGTAACTTGGATTAGACCCACCTTTGATCTTTATATTGCCACTCCAGAACCATCCCCCAAACATGAAGATAACTCGTACATGTAAACTGGAGCACCCGCGTCTAAATACACAGAGGAGCAAAAAGGACGAGAGGTGGACGCTCGGGCTGGGATCAGGGTCAAAGGTGAGCTCGTCTTTGCAGGACATTCAGGCTGTTCAGTACTGCAGCAGGTGAAATGTGAAGCTGCTGCTGTCTTTACAGCAGGTTGAAATACGAATAATGGAACAGCAACATCCACATTTAGCTGCTTCTCTTTCCTGAGAGAAAGCAGTGCTGTGCGTCGTCTCTTTCATCAAAAAGCACGAGGCAAAAAAGTATTTTTTTTTCACGTCTGTGCCAACTGTTTGCAATGGATCGGTCAAAACTCCTGTGTCAGCCTAGTGTAGCAAGTCGTATCATGTCCGTGTCCCGGCATTAATATGAAGGTTTGTCATAACATCAATGTTGAGGTGATAGAGGAGACATTTTGCTCTTGTCCCAAGTGCGAGTCAGAAATGGCATCATCTCCTTTTATCCCATCTCTGACACACACACATAAGCTACATCACACGCAGATTAAAGAGACAGACACACACAAATAATGACTTCACTGTATTTAAGTGTGTGTGCATATCCACACATATCACACATCATCACAGTCCAGTGGCTATTACAGAACTTTTTAATTCAGCTGTGGTTCAGTAATGTGTGTCATTTGATAAAAAAATACACTTTTGGTGTTTATGGTTGTTACAGTGTTTGCTTTTTTCATATTCTTGTTATGTTTGTACAGCCATTTCAGCTTTGTTAAGACCTGTTAAGAAAAAAACTGCTAAATTATGTGAAAAACTGATTCAATTATGTTTTAATCAATGTTGAAACCGTCCCGAAGTGCTGTTTTTCAGCCCACTGATTAAAAAAATATATCACTTTGAGACCTCATATCAGCCAGTGAACCAAATCCGGTGACTTCTACATTCGTTTAATATGGGCAGGTTGCCTTTTTGATTTCTGATTAAATTTTGATTAAATTCACTTCAAACTTGGGAAAATGTTGTGGTCTGTGCCAGTGGTCAGCCACAACAGAGGCCCCTGTTTCCTGTAAAGTGATCAGAACATGAGTCATAACCAGAGGTCTACATTCAGTTTTCTGGGCTGGCCTGCAGGATGCAGAGTAATGGATATTAATTTATATAAGAATAACAACAACAACGTGGAACGGACTGTGCACCTGCGTGATCCAAAAGGCAGAATCCCACGATTGAACGAGGATTTATAAATTAAATGGGCAGAATTATGCCACTCGACAAAGGTTTTTTTTTTTTTTTCTCTGACATTTCCCTGTGCAAGAATGAGATGATTCCCATCATCACCGGAATCTTCAGCAGAGAAGCTCCTCTGCCAAATCAGTCAGAAACACACCGTCCACCACAGCTCCGAGGTCGATGTTACTCTGAACACAGACACAGACCAAACTCGGGGTGACTGTGGGCTAATGAGACGTGCTCACGAGCTGCCACCTGCTGGCAAACACTGAAGCCTCTGATCTGGGATTCTACTACAACACAAACCTTTTTTAACCATTTACCTTTGTGGCTGCCTCGGTGAACTCTCTCTTATTCCTTTCCCTTATTCTTCTTATACAAAACTACTGTTTATCTTTATTTTTTCTCTGCAGGCTTCAGCTGTTGATAATATTAACTACTGTTGCTGAAAGCGTCATCAGATGCAAATTGGCAGCGCTTTTATGTCACACTTACTGTCCAGCTAAAATCCAGGACAAAAAGAATACGAATCCTTACAGTCAGTCTACAAGAGATCTACAGACTTCCACAGGTACGAACACGCACAACAACAGCTCAACAGACGTCTGCTGTTCATACGTGACCTCTCACTGTGATGCGATCATAAGAGATTCCGCCCTAGTACATCTGTGGGTCAGTGTTAAAGAAATGAAATGCTGGTAGTGACGAAAGCAACGGAAAAGACTCCAAACAGATGACGTGTTGCTACTGTGTGTGAAGGAAGCAGGTGAAGTCAAAGTAGAAATTTCAATGTCCGTGGAGATTTAACGCTGAAAGCAAAGCCGTGACTGATGAGGTGGAAGCAGCCGAAGTGCTGCCTCTAAGTAGCATTCTAAGTAGTTTGTGCCTTTCTCTCATTTCCGCTGTAACACGTTGAAAAGAGTGAATTTTTTTACTGTGAAACTGTCTTTCTTGTAGTCTCATACTGTGTTTTGCCAATATTTCCACTGCCTCGGCCTCACTTTCACCCTCACCCTCGGCCTCACCCCTTTTGAATTTGCAAAGCCAAGACCAAGACACATTTGTTTGGCTACAAAAAGAGATTGGGATTCTGTGTTTCAGTAACGACACTGATTAAATTCTGATTAGTTGAAAAAAGCCTTGAAAACAACAAGTAAACTGACATAGGAATTCTATTTGTAGCTACAAACTCTTATGAAGTGTAGGACAATCACAAATGTACCTACGCTGTATTCATCGCTCAGTACTCTGAATTATTAATAATCAAACAAAGTCATACGGAGTAGAGTGCACTGCGTGCTGTCTTTCAGATCTCATTTACGTCAGGCCGACTGACATGACGTCGCCTTACACAGTCGCGCTTTCTTGCTACAACCATGGAAACCCATTGCCCCTCCCCTAAAATTAATGAACGTTCATTATTATTGTAACCATACTACATTATACCACATTATGATGCTATTATATACTATGACGCCCAGCCCTCCCATCTTAGAGCACTTCTTTTGTCAATTAGTAATTATCTAGTGCTCAGCATGTAAAATATTCTTCATATTCTGCATAAACATGAAATATATTTTACTTGCAGCAAAGCACTTTTGCAAATGGAATCATCCATCTGTACTTAGCAAATGTCAACAAGATTTCCCAAGAGCAGAAAAAGGTCAGTGGTCAATTGCACAGGATGCTTTGAGCCTATTAATATACACCTTTATAATCTTAATATCGTCCTAAAGGTTTTCAGATTAAGCACCTTTTTGTGAATTACTGTGGCGCAGGAACTAGTGCAGTCGCCTACCAATCCTACAGTTGTTGGTTTGATCTCTGGCTCCTGGTGACATGTTGAAGTGTCCTTGAGCAAGACACTGAACCCCCGTTTAGTTGCCCCCAGTGAGCGTCGGGCAGCTCCCCCATCGGTGTGTGAATGGGTAAATAAGTCCAGACATTTACTTCATTGTTTTAAGTTAGTCAAAAACAATGAGTAAAGAGTTTTTTCACCCCACAATTACCTCTAACATGGTAAACACAAAGAAGATGTGCAGTTTTTGAAAACTGAGTAAAAGTAAATCTAAAAAAATCAAAGTTAATATTAGTTTTGGATTTGTGCACCAAAAAACACTGTGTTCAGCGGCTTCATGGTCATCTGTGTAAGCTGGAAGACATCGCAGCTCATAAAGCAGCGCTGAATAACAATGTTGAACTTTGCCGAGCAACACAAACAGACATGCGATGAATACAGCAGCACATTCTCCGGTCAGATGGAACCAGAACACGTGTCCACGGGTTTACACCCGACTGGAGTTACAGTGACAGTGAGCAGGACTGTACTGAGCTCGTCGGAGCTTCAAAGCATGAATTCTGGAGCTTCTTTCGTGGGTGGCAGCCTTTCCGTTCATGCCAACGTAAAACTCACGTGACTGCAGACGTCAGTAACAAGTTCACGACTGACCTGTGACATGATGCGTCGAGCTCCTTGGCCTCCCCATTGCTTGTGTGTTGGTCAGTCCTCCGAGTGCTGTCAAACCCTTTTGATGTTGGCACAGAGAAGCTTCCGGCTGTAGTCACTTGTAACAGGAAGTTAGAAAAAAACCCCTTTGGCACTTTTTTGGACCTGACCAACTTTTTTTAATGGAAACATGGAAACATTTTGTTTCTCAGCGGCCTTATGCAACAGATCTGCCCGTCGCCTCATTTTCCAGAAAACTCGACAAAGGTCGTTGTTGTTACGTTACAGGCTAAATCTTTGATCCTTTTAGAAAACGTGTTAGAAATGATCAAACTTTAACCTGCAGTATAAGTATATAAGTTTAAGATCTTTTTTTGCAATGTAGTTTTATTAATATTACACAGTGTAGCAGGACACTAAGGCAACAATCTGAAAACCTTAACTTTGACTTTTTTAAACGTTAAGACATGATAACTTTTTTTAAAATATGAGGTCAAAGTGAATACCTTGCTGTGTGTGTGAGCACAGGAAGCAGACTTCACTGCACCGTTACACCTAGACTCAAAATAGGAAAAAGCATGTACTTAAACACTGTATTTAAATACAGTTTTCAAGGACTTGCACTTTACTTTAAATTCTAATGTAACATTAATGTAAGAAGCAGGTTAGACATTCATAGAAAATCTTCAAAAGGTGAGTCCAGAGCAACAACAAAAACAGAAAGCACACAGCTGGAAGCTGGATACAACAGAGTTCATCAAAGAAGTGGGATCATTCACAGTCATGCTGGAGATGATATGGAGGAGGGGCATAAATCTATATTATGCAGTTAGCAAATTTCAAATAGGGATAAATCTAAGGAAAATAGGAAGGAAATAAAAAGCATAGAGAAATTACCCCCTTTGTTGTTTCACAGCCTAAACAAATGTTTTTCCAGCTTGATTTACTCAGTAAAGGTAAAAAAATATAATAAAAAAATGAAATAACTTGGTTTAAAAAGGATTGTGGAACCAACTTTAATTATAGTTTTGAGTCTGTTTTTTGTGTTTTCATTTCAGGCTGTGAAAGAACAAAATGGGAAGCTTGTTTCACCAAACTGGCAACCACCGGTCGTCATTCTCACCTGGAACTACACCCCGTCCAACCTGTCAGTCTTCAAATCAAACCTTCACATGCTCCCGACCCACCTTTTACCCCCCACAACCTCAGGTCTCCCAGTCCACTGACAGCTTCTTCACACTTCCCCCTTTTGGACAGTCTCGGCCCCCTGTCCTCTAGACCCGTCCGTCCCTCAGCTCCTAATCTGATCTCCATGCTCAGTAGTGCAGAGACTTCAAGACTCCAAGACTCCATCTGCTCTGTCTTTGAGCTGCACCCAGGCAAAATCTGAATGCTACTACGAAAAGGTGCGTCACCATGACAACAAGAAGGTGTTCTCCGCTTTCTTCCACCCTGCTCCACCCCTCCATCCACCTCTCTAGCTACAGACAACGTTTGGCAGCCATCAGCTCCCAGTTCTCTCCTCCACATGTTTTTGTAATTTGTGCTTTAATTAGCGAGACATATTCTACTCAGTTTCTCCAAGCAAGATTTTCTGGTCTTTCCAGCCAGACCTTTACTCAGCTAGAAATCTGTGGGTCATCACTGACGACCAACTGACAGTGTCTCTGTCCTTAGATCACGCAGCTTTGCCCTTCACAACAATTCTATAGATTTTCTGAACATGCAACAGGCGCTGGTTGAACCTCTACACGGTCCAAAATGTAGCAGCACGTCTCATTTTTAACCAGCCAAAAACGAAACGTGTCACACCACTCTCCAGGTCTCTGCCCTGGCTTCCTGTAGCTTCCCGCACCAGGTCCAGAGCTCTGACATCGCAGCAGATTAAACCTAAACACCCTCGTCTAGGTCTACATTGTCTCCCACCCACTGTGCCCAGCTAACAACTGAGGCCTAGTGGTCCTACACCACAAAGCAAAAGATTCTGAACTAATCTTTACCTCATATATTTAAAAAATTCCTATGCATTTCTACTTGGAAATGTGTACTCCCTAACCCAGTTAAGGATGTTATATTTGTGATATATTAGTTCATTACCACATTTGTAAGAATGTTTCAGGAGTATCATAAGGGTATATTCAGGTTTAGGTCCTGTTGATGAGCCTCCAACACAGAGGAGAAAGACTCATGACGGAATCCAACTTCAACCAGAGACTTTCAACAACCACTTTTTACATTTTTGCGCTCTTAAACCAGCCTCATTGTCTCAACACCAAGGAGACTGAGTAAAATTATATCCAAGATGAGGAAAGAATAGACGTTTTGGTCTGATTCTGGTATTGTGGAGTTTATTGTTTTAAACATTTATTGTTTGCTGTCGGCTTTTGCATCTGCTAAATAAAGTACAACATCATTGGTTAAAGCCTCGTCCCAAACCCCAAACAATGAGGACCACTCATACAACATCCATACAAACCCAGGAAGTAGGAAACAAACACCAATGAGGACTTGGGAAAACTAAGACTCTGAACGCGGCATGAACAAGAACGAAGCTAACTAACCGATAACAACTGAGGTTTTTAAACGTGAATAAAAATAAAGTGGGAAAATATACATAAAGAAAACATGCAACACTAAACATGAATATGCAGCCAACATTGCACACAGAGCCAAACGGACTAAAAACAGAGATACAGATGAACAGAAAATGTGCAAACAGAAAACTGTGATCAGACCAAGCAACAAGGTGACGGAGTCCACAAAGCAGAATCAGGCAGAATCGGGAACTGGACAGTCAACAGAGAGACAACAAGGATCCGGGGGAACTGTGGAGTCTAAACTGGGAGCGGAACAGGTGAAACCAATCAGAGCTGAGAGGTGTGGGAGGCAGCTGGGATCACGATAGAGCAGGAAACAGGAAAGAGTGGCCACAAAATAAAAGACCAGGACAGGAAGTGAAGCTGGTGAAACAATGACCAAATGCAGTTCAAGGCCAGATCACGACCGATTCCAAACCAGGAATCATGAGTTCCAGACCTCCATTTGGCACTTGCAAAGATTTCTACCGCTTGCTTTGCAGACTCAAGCTGGACAGTGGAAACGTAGAGGAGAATGTTTTGACAGTAGTTTGTCCTTCACTGAGAAGAGACGGGCTGAGTGATGAACTGTCAAACTGTCGAGTCATGTAGATACTAATGTGACGTAATCCACGTCTTTACCACTCTGCACTCATGGACATTATAGACGTTTGAAGTTTGGAAAACTGGTACCACCCAAAGGCCTGTTCACCAGCTGCCCCACCCATTGCTGGTTCCCCAGAAGAGCCGCCTTTCCGTCATTTAAACTGGTTTTAAAAACGGTTTAAATGACGGGGAATTAATTTAATTCCCAAATGTTAAAAGTCCTTCCTGCTCATCTGTGATTTGTGTCTGCACTCTCTTCAAATTGTCAGGATATTTTAACATGACACACTTTTTCTTTACAATGAAATGTTTTTGTTTATTATAGTGATGTTATGGAATACATATGATTAAAAAAATGTATTATGGAATTAAAAGTAGCCACATAAATTGGAAACACAGAGATCAGTTTCCGGCTGCTGCGAGCTGCTCCAGCCTCTGAGGGAGGGTGACGGTAACAAAATGGACCCTGTCCTCCTTCAGTTTTTGTTTGACAGTCTGGGTCGGGCCCAGCTCCATGTACTCCTGCTCCTGCTTGTCGTATTGGGGCCAGGTGAGCAGCCCGGGACCACTGGGAGAGCTGAGGAGATATTCAAACACGTAGGAAGCCGCATGTTTGTTATTGATGGTCAGTGTCTGCACAGCTTTCATACACGGGTGTATTTTCCACATCTCAAACTTTGTCTATTTTAATAGGATAACCTGAAAATACAAATATCATCTGATCATATCTGTGTGTGCACAGAAAAAGACCCTCATACATTCACGTGTTTGACTCTTCTCTTTCTACAGTGGCTGTTAGCTCCTCACATTTGTTTCTGTAGATGCTAAATGCACCACTGCCGTTGGCCGGGACAATCCTCCTACTGTGCTGCTCTTGCCCAAGGACTCTTCAACGTGATCGGGAAGACCTGGGGATCAAACCACTGACCCTGCAATTGTGGACGCCTGTTATTTCCAGGAGCCACAAACACGCTCTTTGTGTCAAAGCTGTGAAATCAGCTTTTGCTGCATTTTGTTTCAAATTGCTTCAGACACGTGGTAACAAATGAATCTGGACACAGTATCTGCATAAAGCTGAGCCTGTCTCACCGTCACAGGGGTCCCACAAAGCGGTCGCTGACTCGGGCATTTCCATCCACCTGTGTGAACGCACTTCTACAGACCCAGGATCCAGGATCTCAGGATTATGGACTTTTGTTGCTGTCATTTTTGTTTTTTTCCTGTTAGTTAGTTTCCTGTTGATTCACATTTTGTCGGTTCAGTCCTGGTCTTTGTCCCTTTCTGTTACACCTGTTGGCCTGTTTCCTGTCGTGGCTTTTTGCTTTGTTCACTTGTTTTAGTTAAATTTCCCCCGGTTGGTTGTTCTTGTTCAGTTTTTTCTGCTTCACTCGTTAGTCCTTTTTTGGGTCTTATCATCTTGATTAGATGATTTACTTTTTGTTTTCCTTTTTATTCTACTAATTTGTAAATCTAGTGAAACAGTTTGCATGTGCGGGTTCCGTCCTCCATTTTTAGTTTTTAGGATCCTTTATTGTCTAAATTTCCCCCTTTTTGACAGTTATGAAATCAGGATATTGGTTCCTGCCACATTTCTCATGACCCTGTTGACTATTTGCAACAAAACCTTTGATGGTTCTGTCTGTGACCTTGCCCCAATATCTTAACAACTTCAGAAGTATTTTTTACAATATCTGACTTTTCAGAGGGAGTAAAATTTTGTATTTTTTCTCTCTGAAGAAAAGAAAACAAACGCACACCTTGATGTAGGCTGTTGATCTCCTTTGGCCGCCCCCTCCCTCGTTACACAAATACACATCACCTGATCATTCTGTCTAATACTCATTCAACTAATGATTGCACACACAGTATATTGACTAATGCAGCTTTAATGGTGACGTCTGTCTTAGCTCTTACTCACCCAGTTCGAACAAAATTGGCCCAGTACGCCATCATGGTCCTGCTAAACCCTTCATCCTCCTTGGTGATGTTGCCTGAAGATGGGACAAGAGGAGTTTGTTCACAGGATGAACTGCTGATATCCATGAACTCCCATGTTCACTTCATTTCTTAACATGCAGGAGTAACTTGGATTAGACCCACCTTTGATCTTTATATTGCCACTCCAGAAACATCCCCCAAACATGAAGATGACCTCATCTGCATGATCGGCTTTCACAAAGCTGGGTCTGGTGTGTTTGTGGAGCTCAGACCGGTGCACAAACTCGTACATGTAAACTGGAGCACCCGCGTCTAAATACACAGAGGAGCAAAAAGGGCGAGAGGTGGACGCTCGGGCTGGGATCAGGGTCAAAGGTGAGCTCGTCTTTGCAGGACATTCAAATTGTTCAGCGTCTTTACAGCAGAGAAAATGAGACTAACGGAACAGGAAGTCGCCTTTAATTGGTGGCAGAAAACTGCACCAACGCTCAGAATGTCCCACAAAGACCTTTGAATAATCCATCTGTTGTATAGGACACAGACAGATCACACTTGTGTCCCGGTAATCCTGTGTCTTTAGTTACAAACGGCAAATGTGAGACAAGTGGCTGCTGTGATAGTCGTGTCCTGTCCATGCCTGCTTTCATTCCGTCCACCTCCAGCTACTCAGCCAGGTTCTTGCATTGTGATCTATATCAACATAATGTGCCTTGCTCCCACTGACCTGAGTGGTATCCGGCCACTTTGACAACGGGCAGTGTCATCAGCAGATCTCCGATGATTTCTGTGAAAGTGTCTCGGATCTCCTCTGGCGTTCTGGCTTGTCTGAGGTATTCATCGGCGATGATGCTGTTAGCTAAGGAGGCCTGGGACAGAGCACATGGTGGAACCATCAGTATTACATATCTGAGGAAGTGCCGTTTTTGTGACGTCTTATCGGTCAGTGACTTCAAACACGCTGCTTGACCTTCTGGAAACTTTACACTTTTAATTCGAAACTGATTAAACAGAGTAAAAATCTAGACTGCAAACTTGGGGAGATTTTTGTTGCAGAGGATGCTGATGTTGGGCCAATCAGTGGCCCGTGAGTCACAAATACTGGCCACCCCTCAGCAGCCATTCACACACACAGCTACAAAAATCTCAGCCAGCAACAACTCACTCGCTGCCTACAGACAAACATTGGGCATGATTAAACATGTGTCTTGAAGGGCTCCTAATTATGAGGTTTTTTATTATATTTAATAATGATTATTATTTTTAGAGTCGAACAGTGATACTTTTCAAAGAATTGGCCCTTCTGATGGAGAAGCGTGAACAGCTGTCGTGGAGCTCACCCCTGCAGGGTTGAACATGTTCACCACTGGCAGCACGGACTCTCGGCTCATCCCGTTCACCCAGCCAGGAGGGGCAAAACTCTGTGGCCGACAGGAGACGAAGGTTCGCGATTAGTTGGAGAGTGAACGTCCGGTGACACGCACATATGATGATATATATGACACATATGATGAGATGAGGTGTGTGTGACCTGAGGCAGGATCCATCCGAACTCATGGTTGGTGATTCCCATCATCACCGGAATCTTCAGCACTTCTTTCCTCTTGAGAAGCTCCTCTGCCAAATCAGTCAGAAACACACCGTCCACCACAGCTCCGAGGTAGATGTTACTCTGAACACAGACACAGGCCAAACTCGGGGTGACTGTGGGCTAATGAGACGTGCTCACGAGCTGCCACCTGCTGGCAAAACCTGAAGCCTCTGATCTGGGATTTTACTCTGAGCCTGGACTTGAGGTTTGGTCACTCTATCACAGGCATCATATTTATATCTCAATATCAGAAAGTTTTTTTTGTTTAATACAGCACAGATTAGAATAATTGACACGTTCAAGATTTTAATGTTCAGTTAATGTGTTATTCCTCCATTTGTAACTTCCCAAAAACTGTAAAATTCAACTTATAGTGTAAAAGGGGCTTGGGAAATTTGAGATAGAATCGGAAAATAGACGTGACGAACGCAGTTCCTAAATCATGGGTTTGTACATTTTCAAACAGGACCATTTACCTTTTTGGCCGCCTCAGTGAACTCATCCGTCGTCTTTCCTCTCCAACACTGGACCAGTTCCTCTGTGCTGCTGTGGTCACACCCAGTGAGATTGGCCACGGCCTGAGGAAATGAAATGTCATAAAAACATCAGGATATGTGTCCTGCTACAAGCGTTCTCTCTCTGACTGTGGTGAAATTTTCTCTTCTTTGCTCATAAGTTTCATTTTGTTCATTGGAAACTAACCAATAGTATTAGCACCTTTCAAAATGATAACCACAAACCTCCTTGAACTATTACCTCCTGAACACCTACAACCATGTTCCAAAATTAGACCCTCCTCTTTTATTTTCTTTGAGGTCAGGTTTGTGGACTTGTGCACAGCTCTCATAAGGTCCATCCACAGGGTTTTACCTGGGCTGATCTCTGGAAAACCTTTTCAGTCATTCTGATGCGGATTCACTGGCCTGCTTTGGATCATTGTCCTGAGCAAGTCTTGTGGTTTGTTCAGATGCAGGTTTGTGAACCTCGCTCATACGTTCAAGTTCTTTTTCTCCTAACAACCCTTGGAACGAACTGAACTTGTTCAGCCTTCTAACTAACATTCAGCCTGACCTTATGTATTATCCTCTCGACATTGTGTTTACATGGTCCAGACCAGCAAACTGACTTCGGCTTTTTTAGATGTCTGCAGACCAGCTGATGATCCGTTCACCAAAAGCTGATCTTATGGAAGCAGTAAGAGGGAACTTGCCGACATGTTTCTTCATTTTCTCAAAAGTAAACAGTGACCGTTTAAACCTGCGCTCACTTATTTTATAGATATCGTCAAAGGAGTCATGACTGGTCAAGTTTTAATAAACCTTTAATGCGGTGCTGTTGGAGATATGACTAGTCAGACGCTAGATTAATGAAAAATACATGCAATCAGACTTTTGACTAATCAAACTTTAGCTGCAGAAATGACAGTTAAAGACGATCTTTTACATTCACAGTCTGCCAGAGTCACCTGAAGCCCGTGTGTCTCAGGAGGCTCCGTTCCCAAAACTGCCTGAATCATTAGAAACAGAAACTCGTTTTGTTCAATTTCTATCAGGTCGCTCAACAGTGATGTTTGTGTCGGTACACACATTTCTACATGAGATAATATAACGTCTCAAAGTTTGTTTGTGGTGAGAAAAACCTGGTGGCCTTGGTCATTGTAGGTGCTACTACAGGTTGACAACAGCTCAGTCCTCTTCACAGAGTAAAACAGTGCATTCCTCTACACATTTGTATTGTAAGATAAAAGCAAATATTAAGCTCTGTTACTCACTTCAGACCAAACAGATTTGGGATTTTGTTGTCTAATGTTGGTGCTGTCCTCTGGCCCTTGGCCCCACATTGACTGATACAGACATTGCTGAAACGTTCGTGGGTTGAGGCCAGGGATTATTAATGACCATAGACTTCTTTTGTCATTAATAATGTGTCACATCACTGTCTTTCTGGCACAGGGTCATGCACAGTGGCAGTGGGCAGCATTCTGCAGCTAATAAGCTGAGTGTGACAGCAGACAAAGTCAGTAAGGATCTGGTGAACAGCAGGTGGCTATTAATATGCTGAAGAATGAATTTTGACGTGGTCCAGTAATGTTGATTTGTCTGTGTTGTTGTGTATGTACATGATTGTTTTCTTCATAACTGTCACTCATTTTTATTAACATTAACTCATTAATCGTATTAGACAAATGATGTTTTTTATCCGTACAAGCATGTGCTTCTCTTGAATCATTATTTTATCATTTGCACCTGATTTAATCCGCGTAAACCACTGCGCACTAGCGCATGTGGCTGTTTCCTTCAGAAAGAAATAAGAACAAAAACCGCTTCCTTTGCAGTTTATGATTTTTTTCCACCACAGTGTCTGTGCCTGGTTTGATCAAACGATTCCTGCTCGGCTTGGGACGCGTTTTTATGAAAAAACGAAAAGGTGGTTTATTATAAAATGAGTAAAGTCATGTGATTGTAACGTGTAACGCAACTTTACTTAGAGATGTAGTGGAGTAAAAAGTAACGATTTTTGCTCCAAAATGTGTTGTAGTCCACCACAGCTTCTGCTTTTGAGTAACTTGAGTAACAATGATTTTAACCCAGGACCAGCAAAGGGCAAAACAAACGTGTGAAGCTTTGAACTCTATAGCTACAGATACATGCTTAAAACAATGGGCATGTGATGGAGATGGGTTTTTTTTTACCTTTTATGCATATGTATATATGTTATATATTACAATACCTTGGCAAAGCTTAAAGGGTTATTTGAAGTGTAGGCTCCGAGCATTGCTACTCCACTTTGAAAAATTGCCCTCTGAAACAATCCTTCGGCTTGTGGAGACAGAGTCTGTTGAGAAGGAAAGAGATACAGTATGTAACCACCTGATAGAGGGACACGATGAATGGGAAATAACAACATCCAGCTCATGTAAAGATGTTAAAATGTTTAAATGGGTGTTTGAAATGAATCTTTTCTTTCTGCAGTGAATATTTTTTACCAGTATGGAGGCACTGATGCCCCCTGCAGAATTTCCAGCGACGGTGACAGATTCTGAATCACCTCCAAAGGCTGCAATGTTTTCCTTCACCCATCTGAGAGCTGCCAGCTGATCCAAGAAGCCCCAGTTGCCCCGAGCATGTTCATCTCCAGTGCTTTGCAACAAGAAAAGTCAAAACATTCAATCACACAATTTTACAAAATTCATTTAATCGGGAACTAAAACTGAAACGTGGTTAGCAACACGTGTCCTCACCTCAGGAATCCGAGAAAACCAAGACGATACTGAATAATAACCGTTATTATGTTTTCATAGGCAGCTAACGGAGCACCGTCATACTGAGAAGCAGAACCCATTGCCAGACCTCCTCCATGGATCCACACCAACACCTGACGTACAACACAAGACAACATACAGGTCATATCCTGGTCAAAGCACTGAAGGCCTTGGCTATGTCATCGAGATCAACGATATTGTTAGACAGCCAACACTCACCGGGAGCAACTAAGTGGGGTTCAGTGTCTTGCTCAAGGACACTTTGACATGTGGTCAGAGGAGCTGGGGATGGAACCAACAACTGTTGGATTGGTGGACGACCGCGCAGAAATGCTTTAAGTTTGAGAAAATATTTGGTTTTATCTGCTTTCATAGATAAATATAATTGGGTGTCATCTGCATAGTGATGAAAATGTTTTTTCTAATAATGTTGCTCAAAAGAGCCATGTCGAAAGTAAAAGTAAGGGACCTAGTACCGAGCTTTGTGGGACTCCATAACTAGCATACATAGAACCAGCTGGAATCTGTCTGATAGGTTAGATTTTTAAAAATGTAGTGTGGTTCCTTTAATGACATTCACACGTTCCAGCCTCTGTAATAAAATGTTGTGGTCAGCACTGAGATCTAACAGAAGAAGGATGGAGATGAGTGTGTTGTTGGTGACTTTTATCAGTGCGGTTTCCTCCTGTACAGGTGGCCACATAATTGCTCTGTAACTACTTTTTTAAGAAAGTTGGACATAAAGGGGCTTTAATGGGTTAAAACACCAAATTTAGGACAAAACTTCTCAAGTAAATGTTAAATTTTTGTAATACATAGACACTGGGGTCTCCGTGATGACTTTAGCGTACACGAATTTCTTTAAGAATTTAATTCTCAAAGACAGTGGACATTTAGTAAAACCCAGGCTCAGCAGGCCTACGACTTGTTGCCGGCCTGTGCTGAAAAGAAACTGGAGGTTTTTCCTGTTTCTTGTAGACTATTAAGCTTCCCTTTCCAGGCTTTGAATTATTGGGAAATTAGTGGGATGCCACTTCCTCCCCAGCTTTTCTGATGCCTGTTTTAAACTGTTTGTGAATTGTACCGTGGAGATTGTCACTTCTGAATGACTGACTTCAAAACGAGAATTACCAACACTTCATTCTGTCGACACATAGTCAGACCAGACTTTCCCCAAAAAGGAGGCAGGGGGTTTTAACACTACATTATTAGACTGCATATCTGTTGCAGATATTTGTAAATTGATACTTTCTGGTCACAAAAACTTCAGATATCTACATCGGCATTCTCCATACGACAAATGACATCAGTGTTGCCATTAGTAATTGCGGTGATAGTGAGCGGGACTGTACTGAGTTCTGTTCATTTGTCGTGTCTTCAACCCACCGGCAGCTTGTCCCCTTGCTTTGCTTCGGCTGGAGTGTATACGTTCAGGTAGAGGCAGTCTTCTGAAATCTCTGGGGGGCTGAATTCTATTGACATGGTCCTAGATGCATGTATAATTATTCCTAAATCCTGCACACACCTGGAGTGGAAAGAGGAAAGAACCGGGTGTCATTCAGAGAGAAAAGCCTGTCACTCGCATCCTGTTGTGTCACCTGTGATTACATGGGGGGCTGCTGTGTGCAGTCTCTCTCCCCCTCCCAGGGCTCTGCATCCTGGGGAGCAGCCAGACGGAGGGGTCCAACAGGGGGCCGGGCAAAAGGGATTCCCAGGTACTGCTTCACCCTGCTCTCTGTGCCCTTCACTGTCGCGTACTCCCCTCGGATTTGGCCGTTTCTCAGAGACACCACAAGGTCGGCGCTCCCCCCTGAACGTGGAGAAGACACGAGTGTTTTTGTCACCGTGCTGTTGCTGCACATGTTCAGCACCTTGTTATTAGAACAGTAATAGCTAAACCCCGTGTGGATGTGCAGCCGTCAGTTGGACTGATTTTCCTCTCTAATCAAACGATGAATATGAATTCGACCCAACGTGCGGCCTTCTTTCGATGTCTCGATCTTACAGCAGAGTTATACTTCAGTGTTGTGTCATGAGTGGACGAGTCGTCAGCCAGTGATTGGCAGAGCTGAGACGTGGAAATGTTAGGAATGTCATTTCATAGCGTTTCACGGGCAAAGGGTTTTAGGACATTCAGTGACAGCCGGAGCTACGACTGCTACTTGAACATTTTATAAAAACACTTAGCTCCATAGCCACAAACTGAAACAGTCCAATAAATAAGATCCTTGCCGAGTTGGACTAGAATAAGATATTCTATTCTGTGTAGCATTGTCATGTACACTGACGTCAAAATTCTGAATAGCTATTCCACCACTTTTTTTAATGTGAACTCAATCTCAGGGTATTCGGGACCCTTCAGGACTCAGAAAACCCCACACACTAACAGAATGTGGTGTCAGTACACGGATTAGTTGGTAATTTGTCCACAGACACATGCTTTCTTTTCAGAATCAACGACATCATCTTTGTTTTTCATAAATGTCTTAAAATCAAAGAAAACTGAACAACTCGCACATGCATCTGCACCTGGTAACATGAGGTTGGAGTGACTGCTGTCGTACCTGTTGTAGCCTGTGCTGTGTCTGTCAGCACAGGAAGCAGATACACAATGAACAGTGCTGTTCTCATCCTGACTGGAGAAGACGAAAAGAGAAGGGTTCAAAGCGAACCTTCAGCGAAAAATCCAGCTGTCCCTGTCCCGGACCTCCAGGACCTCCCCTCCAACACACGTGTTTGTTCAGTTATATCTGTGAGGAGCCTCACTGACCTAATGCTTCGCCATTGATCCGACCGCGACCATCACAAGTCAATGTCCAACCCTCAAAGGGGGTGGGAAGCCGTGCGGTGGATAGGTTTACATTGGAGTTGTTTGAACTTTGGGTTTTTTCACTGTACAACATCTAGTCTGCCTATAACCACGTTAAAATAAGAGGAATATGCAAAAAAAAAAAGAGGGAAGAATGTACATTTGGAAAAAAAATACTGTGTGAATGTAAATAAAAAACAATGCAATGATTTGAAAGTCAGTTAAAACTTATATTTGAATGTAGAAAATGGAGACAGTTGATTGTTTAAATATTAAACTGTAAATCACCCACTGGCAACTTTGTTGGGGTCCGAGGCATTAAAGAATCACTGTGCTTATGGAAGGTATGAAAGATATGGAAAATACAATAAAACACACGCCACACACAGACACAATACACCAATCAGACATAACAACATTCTGAGCACATGTGCATGAATTCTACTTAAACTCGGTTATAATTTCACCTCTGACAGGTTGAAACTGTCAGAATGTTGATGATTCTACTTTGTGTTTATTATTGAGGTGAAAGTGGGTGGTGGAGTCTTACCGGCGTGCATCATAAGACCCTATGTAAAATGAATGAGGTGGCCAAAACATTGGAACCACCTCTTCTCAGAGTATATAATGAAGACTTCGTGGCAGAATTGGTCAAAATTTCTTGCAACTAAATTTCATAGCTCAACATTCATAGGTAAACAGTTAGCTTAGTCGGACACATCAGTTTTTTACGGAAATTGTCAGAGTTGGCTTATGATTTGTGGCCTGTTGTTAAATTCTTTATGAAAATCGTGAAGACCATCAGACACATTATGAGGTTCCACTTCTAAAGTCAAGAGTTACAAAACATGCTGCCATCCACACGACATCTTTTCAGGGGAAACTTTGCTTATTTCAGCAGGACAATGTCAAACAGCATGGCTCAGCAGTAAAAGAGTCTAGGTGCTGCTGGAATCCGTCTGCAGTCCAGGTCCTGAAAAGTTTCATTTCTCCTTTGTAGTACATCAGAAGTAATTTTAAAGCAACTGAATTCTCTTCGGAAACGTTAAATGGTCTGCACTGCGTGTATGTACGTTTCTACTTTACTGAAGAAAGTGCTTGACAATGTTGTTTCTCATCATGACGCCCTGTGTGTGTTTTGTTGGACTTCCACTTGTGTGGAAATAGCACAGGGAAAACACCGGCTGTTTGACTCGGCTCAGCTCTGTGTCTCGCCTGCCTTCATTCTCTGCTCTCAGATCCTGCTTTTACCGGTGCAAAGTCCTCAGTTTGACTCCAACACACACACACACATGCCTGGTGATTGCTCGGCCTCACCCTGTCTTCACACACCCGATTCCTGTTGTAATAAAGTCCCCAAAACATATTTGCCGTCCACTTCATTCACTTTTTGCTGGATCTTTTTTTACTACGCTACTGTAGCTATCACGACCTTTGTCCCCTGCTCAGTCAGGAATTAGGGCTTCTCCTTGTTTGCCGTGGACAGTGTTGATTCAAGTTGACATTTGGTTTGTTTTCGTATTTGTTTCTGGTCACGTTTTTAGAGAGATGAATCAGCCAGGAGCAGGTGAGGTTAACGGCAGAGAGGGCGAAGGAGAAAAAGCAACACAAACTGCAAAGTAACAAACTAGAAAACAGAGTACCAACAAAAACGGCGAGCAGAGAAAAAGGACACGCGGTGAAACCCTCGGCGATGCTGGTCGACGAGGCGTAGAACAAACTTGAGGGAAAAACAACACAAAAGTATTCAAAATAAGTAAAGAGTACTCAAAATCCTCTAAAAATAAAAACCCGAGAACAAAAACCCCAAAAATCCAAAAACCATCTCACTGGTAACTTCCTGTAAACAAAAAGGCTGCAAGGGAAAAAGTGCCAGGAAAAACAGAACAAAAGAACTTAGACACGAGAACAATGTGGTCAGTGAAATGTATGAAGGTGATCTGTCGAGGAGAAGCAGGTGAGTGGGACTTAAAACAGGCAGACAACAGGCGGCCTGAGTTAGGGTGATTAGGAGCAACGTGGAGGAGCAGAGTAAGACCGACAAGGCCAAGAAGACAGAACAACGGTAACCGGAGTGGACTCATGACACTATTGAAGGTATACTTCATGTTAGAAATGATCAAGGCGTTAGAAATTGCACCTCAACTCATTCATGCTGAAGTCCACATCACAAAACCTACAGCAGATGGGGATGTGAAAAAACATCGGCTAAAACTAAATATACAGTAGCACCTTTTTCACAAAGCTAAAAACTGGGAAATACCTTGACACAGGTTATGTGTGGCGTTTGTCTCTCAGTATGGACATGTGGTGATGTCCACCACAAGAAAACCTTTGCATTCATTAAGCTTGGCTCATACCAGCTGGTTGCCCCCAAATCTGTGCCCATGCCAATGATGGCCGAGGGTACGGGCAGGGACACACTCCACACCTGTCAGTTCACCAGGGCCTGCACAGGGTCATCCGTCGAGATTTATGGAATAGGGAATACGTTGGTCCCTAAGATCTCCCAGACCGTAATGGTGGGCCGTGGACCAGGAAACCAACCTACTGGATGTTTATTCTATCAAGATATTGTACTAATGATTTGTTGTACGATTACTCGTGCTGAGGTCGAAATGTGTTGGTTCGCTCCATGGTCTTAGGCTTTATGCTTCTTGAACAGGACCAGTTCACAACAGACAACTAAGTCGGTTTCAAACAGCTCTCTCCCCTCACAGCTGAGACACGTCAAGTGAATGACGGCCGAAGTGGCCAGATTATCCGTCAGCTTAGTCTTTGTGGCATATCACACACTGCTGGTGCCACTCGGACCCCCATCAGGGGTGTGTTGGCCAGTTCTGCAGGCTGCAAATTGTTTCGAGACATAGACACCGTCTACGATGAGTGAGAGTGTGGTGAGAGCTATCTATTTATGAAACCTGATGAAACAAACCAATTAATCAAACTACAAGCATGTCTAAAAGACATAAGGGACTGGATAACATATAATTTCCTTCTTCTAAACTCAGATAAAACTGAAGTTATTGTATTTGGGCCTAAAAGTCTCAGAAACATGTTTTCTAACCATATCGTTACTTTAGATGACATAACTCTGGCCCCAGTAGTACTGCAAGGAATCTTGGAGTCATTTTTGACCATTATTTGTCATTTAGCTCACACATAAAACAAATCTCTAGAACAGCCTTCTTCCACCTAAGAAACACTGACAAAATTAGGAGCATCCTGTCTCAAAGCGATGCTGAAAAACTGGTCCATGCATTTGTTACTTCTAGATTGTACTACTGTAATTCTCTACTTTCAGGCTGCCCCAGTAACTCTCTAAAAAGCCTCCAATTAATCCAAAATGCTGCAGCAAGATTACTGACTGGGATTGGTAAGAGAGATCATATTTCACCTTCATTAGCTTCTCTCCATTGGGTTCCAATTAAATGTAGAATAGAATTTAAAACCCTTCTTCTTACCTATAAAGCTCCATCATACCTCAAAGATCTCCTAGTACCATATCATCCTACTAGACCACTTCGGTCCCAAAATGCAGGCCTACTTGTGGTTCCCAGAATTTCCAAAAATAGAATGGGAGGCAGAGCCTTTAGCTATCAAGCTCCTCTCCTGTGGAACCAGCTCCCAGTCCAGATTTGGGAAGCAGACACCCTCTCTACTTTTAAGACTAAGTCCTTTAGACTGCTTTGTGCCCATAGACCTTGCTGAGTTAACTTCAACTATTATGGCATCTAAACCAACAACATGTCTCCTAGAGCCTATTCCAGTTAGACTGCTCAAAGATGCTCTACCCTTATTAGACACGTTCCTATTAGATATCATTAATCTATCTTTACAAACAGGATATGTACCAAAGGCCTATAAGGTAGCTATAATCAAACCTTTACTCAAAAAACCTAGTCTGGATCCAGATGTCTTAGCCAATTACAGACCAATATCCAATCTCCCCTTTATGTCTAAAATACTTGAAAAAGTAGTTGTAAAGCAATTATGTGACCACCTGCGCAGAAACGACTTGTTTGAAGAATTTCAGTCAGGATTTAGAGTTCATCATAGCACAGAAACCGCACTGATTAAAGTCACCAACGATCTTCTTCTGGCTTCAGATAATGGACTTGTCTCTATACTAGTTCTGCTAGATCTTAGTGCTGCATTTGACACCATTGATCACAGAATATTATTACAGAGACTAGAACATGTTATTGGAATTAAAAGAACAGCACTAAACTGGTTTAAATCGTATCTATCAGATAGATTCCAATTTACTCATGTTAATGATGAATCTTCCACATACACAAATGTTAGTTATGGAATTCCACAAGGCTCTGTGTTAGGACCAATACTTCTTACTCTATATATGTCTCCCCTTGGCAACATTATTAGAAAACACTCTGTAAATTTTCACTGCTACGCTGATGACACACAGTTATATCTATCTATGAAACCTGATGAAACAAATCAATCAATCAAACTACAAGCATGTCTAAAAGACATAAGGGACTGGGACTAATTTCCTTCTTATAAACTCAGAAGTTATTGTGTTTGGGCCTAAAAGTCTAAGAAATATGTTTTCTAACCATATCACTACTTTAGATGACATGACTCTGGTCCCCAGTAGTACTGCAAGGAATCTTGGAGTCATTTTGGACGAGGATTATCTCTATTCTTAAGACTAGGCTCAAAACCTTCCTCTTCGATAAAGCTTATAGTTGGTTATAGTCATGCTGCTATAGTCTTAGACTGCTGGGGGACTCTGCACTGAGCCACTTCCTCTTCTCTTCATTCTCTCCTCTCACCCTAAATCTATAATGTCACCACTGTAGAACATTAACTCTGTATCTTCTTTGTCCCGTAGTCGTCTTTCTCCCCTCTCTGTCCCTGTCTTCAGGTGTCCCCGGATTTGACGCTCTGTGTCCTCCAGTGTGCAGCTACTGGTCCTACTAACCTGCCCAGTGTTTTGTTGCTGCTTTTGTTGCTCTGTTCTTTTCTTTCTCCACTTTCTCCTCAGCCAAACCGGTCAAGGCATAATATACTAAACCACTGATATTCATTCCGGGCCGACAGGAACCCTTGTCTGGCTTGTTTTTTCCAAAAGCTGATTCCCTGCAACAGGCGCATCCCGTCAGTCAGAGCTGAAAGACTCGTCTGTGACGACTAGACACAAGTGATCCAGGTCATCAGCAGTGGGGCTAGATATATGACAAGCTGGAACCGACGAGAGGTTGAGACGCTAACTTGTAACGTGGACTTTATTAGATAACTGCAGGAAATGAACTGTTCGTGTTGTGCTACACATTGACAACTGGTGTTTGTGTACAGAGAAGATAACGTGGATTTTTATGTACCGTATTTTCCGGACTATAGAGCGCACCTAAATTTAAGCCGCACCCGCTAAAATTTAAAAGAAATATATATTTTGTCACATATAAACCGCATCGGACTATAAGCCGCCAATATCCAGGCTGAGAAATAAGATATTTACATAGAAAGATTTTGTACCATAAGTGTTTATTCACACACCTGAACCTGAATGGTGCCTGTAACACGGCAGTAAAAGTGCTGATGTTTGCTGTTGTGCGTCTTGGGTTGCATGCGCCAAGAATAAAAACTGGCGCTTTTTTGTTTGCACTGACTTCCATCTACAGCGCCCATCTGAGGGCTGCAGAAAAATTCATAGAAAAGCCGCATCTCTGTAAAAGCCGCATGGTTCAAAACGTCGGAAAAAAGTAGCGGCTTATAGTCCGGAAAATACGGTATTGCATTGCTAATTCATGCTGTCGTATGATTATGAACAGCTGAGACGTGAAGAATGACTCGACAGCTGGGTAACGTTCTTCTGTTGTCCTTCACTGAGGAGCTGTGATGTAAATCCTCATAGAACAAATGTGATGACTGGTAATCCCTCACAGTTTTACTATGTGACCAGAACATTTGTCCTTTTTTTGACAACAGGTATTGGTGGAATTAAAAGAAACTCTACAAACGCCCAAAACATCAATGAGTCAGCCAATCACATTAATTCTGATATCTTGTAATTTTGGCTTAATCCCAAACTACAACTAGAAGCTAAAGACTGATATATACTGATACTGGCTTTTTTCTCTGAATTCTGACTTTAAGTGGTGAATAAAAACATTTAAAATACAATTCTGCCTTTACAATTTTGTGTTTGAAATCTGAATAAAAAGAAAATGCAAGTTTTCTACAATGTCCTTAATGCTTGTCCTTTGTGGCATTTTGTTTTTTGATAACAGGATCGAATATTCTTTTTCGAGAGCAGTGAGTCACAGAGAGCCGGGCCCCAGTCCGAGTGCTGCTCCTTTACCTCACAGGGCCAGATGACCTGACGTACAGTGTAATGTTGTTGCTGGTGCCATGGATTTGGTAGAACACTGTGAAATTGTTTTGTCTAACAATTTCAAACATCTGCCAGTTCAACCATTATGTGTTTGGTTGGCTTCTTTTACTGCTGTGCTTTTTATTTTTTTGAACAAATATCACTGATGTGATATCTGTCAGCTTCTCCTTGGGATTTCACTTAAGAATAAGTACTATCACCATATTTAATAAATGCCAAACATGCAGTAACTTCCAGTTAGACAGGCAGCAGACAGAACAAGGTCCTAAATATCTGCATGTTAGGGCCACAGCACCCTTGGTTATGAGATAGCAAGTGTAACTACCACCAATTTAATTCAATGGCAAGAAAGTGTGTGACTCCTCTAGTACGGCTCCTGGATTTCTGCGTGAATTTATCATAAAAGGTCTTTGTACAAATCACAGACAAACACAACACGTATAAGCTAATAAAACACAGTCATCCAATGTTTATTAATGCACTGAACAACTTTGGCTCAGATGTTTACTGCAAAGGAATATAGGTCCAGAACAATGAGGCTCCCATCACCATACTTTGGTTTTGAGATGCTTCCATATTGTTAATTATTGCTACTTTGATTGAACAGTTCGTTGTGGAGGGCGACATTAATTTGGATCATGTCACCGCTGTTGTCTGAGAGTTCAAATTATTTTTTTAAACCATGACCATGATCCATTCTACCACAAATATATTATTGTAACAATCAAACTAAAGATCCTTGAAGTAGCTCAGTTTATCCAAACTGTGGTCTTTGTTTCATATAACCGAGGACCTTTTGTGCCTGAACCTGACCAAATATTTTCATTGTCACAGCGTAAAAAAAAATCCACTCCATCCGTTCATCCATCACACTCTGCAGTCACTGGGAAACCGGCAGAGTGACACCCTGGACAGATCCGTAATCTATGACGGAGCTGAAAGTACAGACACCATCACACCACCACACGTACAGCCACAGACTGAGCCAGTCGTAGTTAAGCTTTAAACCTCGGAGCACAACCAAGCCACCGTTCTGCAGTTAATCATCATTGGAGCTAGTAGGCTCAGCTGGGCACATCACAAATTTCACAAATTTGTGATGTGGGATTCTTCTGTAAAGAAATTTCAAACAGATAATATTAGAAATATGAGAGCAGCACAAAGCGTTTTGACAGACATTTATCCTGTCTCTCACCAGGCAGTCATAACGGAGCCCAGCTTACAGGCTAATTACCTCAAGAGTCGTCCACCAATCCCACAGTTGCTGGTTCAATAAAGCACTATACAAGTGCTGGCCATTTACCACAACAATGCAATAATAATAATATAACTAATGCAAAGTCATGACACATCCACACACCGTAAAACACCGTAGAAGACTTTAGTGAAATATCTTATTTTTTTGCTGTTGAGTTAAGGTAAATAAGTTTTGATCATTTCAAGCTCCAATGCCTAGTATTTATATTTAGAGGACTTCAGAACTTGATGATGATCTATTCCCACATAAAATGATGAGCTGAATATGTGAATATTTTAGAGTTTAGCCAAATAATTGATTTGCATTTCAAAATGAAACAGGGAAACTTTCCAGCTTGCCTTGTTGATTCAGAGAAACAGAATCATGAGTTAGAGCTTCAAAGTGTCTTTGAAAACATGTTTTTTTTTAAATAGGCTGACTATGATCATGATTCGGGTTCAGTGCCTCTGTACACATGCACGTACTGGAAACCAGCTGTGGTTCTGACAACTGCACATGTTCTTCAGTCAAAGGAACGACTGATTGTTGGGCCAAGTCTCCTGTGGAGAAGCGGTGGCCAACCTCTTTAGGAGCTGCCTGGTTGAACAAAGGCTACGTAAAAAAAATTGAGAAATGTAAAAGCAACGCAGTTTATGGGTCTAAAGAGGCAACAACCTAATATACATGAGATCACCACACTGCTTTACTCAAGTATAGTCAACTTTCTCAATTACTGTGACCTCCAAGGTAGAGGACACTTTACTGACATAACTCACGTTCAGCATCATTCAAAGTAGGAATGAAACTCAGCAAGCAATGGACAGTGCAACCAAAAGTGGGATTCTGCTCGTGGACTGATTCACCACGACTACAAGCTGAAAAATGTCAAAAGCCACAGTGTCATCTGTCAGCTTCATCTCTGACCCCAGAGGTCAGGCTCGACAACACTGTTTACCTTAGCAAGATGTTCCAACAGGCCAGACAAACACGCTGAGGTCTGTGAACCGGAGGGGAGAGCGGCAAGGCCAGGCTGTTGTGCTGCGTTCAGCCCCGTTAGATGCTGGATTCACACCAAAGGAATTCACACCACACACTGTCTGGATATCAGCAGACCCTTTTACCGGCAAAACAGGTGACAATAATCACACATCACGTCCCTTTGGTGAAAGTGAACAAACAGAATGCAGCGTTTCCTGCCACAGGGACGAACTAGGCGAGGGGAGACACACGTGCTTCAGGCTTAAAATGACTGGATGAGCCGCTAACATCTGAATGACGCAGTTTGATTTCTTTGAGCGTGAGACCGTGACAGTTGGTCATTACAGTGATGAAAATAGCCAGGCTTGCTCGTGCGGGTTATAGATACAACCCTGCCCACACTATTTCCTGTCCCCTCCTGCATTTGGCCACATCGTGTGAATAAATTTAACAAGACTGAGCTGGTTTCAATGAATTCATAAAAAACAACATACAAAATATGTAGCAGCATCATTTTTCACAAAGTAAACAAGCTCAGAAAATGCCCCATTGAAACAGATCAGTGATCAGGAGGTTTTATTATAAAAATCTGAAAATGGTTTTAATAAATCCAATAAACCATTTGTACTATTGAAAAAAACAAAGGACTTTCACTTATTAGTAAAAGACTTACAGTGGTACTTTGAGTGGGGATTTTTTTTGGCTAATACTTGTGTACTTCCACCACCTCTGTACACAATGCGTCACATTTTCCTGTGTATGCGGCTGTGTGGCTGCAGACTGCTCAGCGTGGCCGTGATGACCCTTAACCTCCAGGAAATTATTAAGGCCGCCAGTGTTAATATTATCGCTGCACAGACGCCTGGTGCAGCAGTGGAACAAAGTCCTACACACCACAAGCAGAGGTAGGCTTCTATTTGGGATTCACTGTAACCTGGAATTTAAAGTGGAGACAGTGACTTTGACTTTCAGTTTGTTCAGGTACAATTTTGCTGACATTTGTATTAGGCAATTCAAACGTTTGACTTTAAGTCAACAACTCCGCACTGGACCATTGTTGTGTCCCAAGGTGAATGAGAAGCAATGGTGGAAAGCGCTTTGGATGAAAGCGATATATAAGCAGCCATTTACAAATTGTGAACTTTGTTCTCATAATGTGTGTTGCCCTTGAATAGCAGCCAGACACAGTTCTAAAACCCATAAGCTGAGTTTGTTTTTCACCTTTTTTGGTCATCTGCTGCTTTCCTCTGAGTAACATGCACAATATCACTCAGATCCATAAAAACAATCATATTATGCTAATGAAACACAGTTTGACCACTGTCAGTAATCATGGACTGACAACTCGGAAATAATGAACAAGGTTTATGGAATGGCACATTGTCCAGACAAATTGTTTAGAAGTTTAATGAAATTTCAGGTAAATTACAAAAATCTGCACAGCACCACGAAATCCTTGAAAAGCTTGTGGCTATAGTGCAACATAATAAGAGAGAAATTGTTTAGGCTGCCGCTGGTCCCTTCCAGCTGGAGACAGGCTGCAGCAAAGAACAACAGCACAAACGTCCTCAGGCGAAAAATGTGAACCATTTGCCATTTGGCTTTGAGGCCGGCCGGCTTTACAATGTGATCTGTGGAGGAGCACTGGAGCTGGAACACGTTTGCGCAGGTTTCTCCGTCGTTCTGGGAGGTTTGTTCTGAATGCAGGAGGCCTTCCTGCGTGTGCCATGCTCACCGTCAGCCAGCAGGGGGCAGCAGTGCCGTGAGTTTCATCTTCTCAGCCTCCCTCGTTCACGCGTCATCGACGTTAGACGCAGCAGCAGCTCGTCCACGAGGCTTCGTTTGATTTACACTTCACTGTCTTGGTGATTTGTTAATGGGAACAGAAATGTGAGACTTTCAGTTTCGCTGCTATATCTGGCATTTTAGTGCAAAATGTATACAAATCCAAATCTAACTCAAACATTTATCGATCTAAGGGAAAAACTTTTAATTTGACTTGACATCACACATTTTATTCCACACCAAACTTCATGCTCATACATGCCCATGTCCTCAAAGATCCCAATTTAATTTTAATGCAATGCAATCGCTTCAATCTGAGTCATTCATGCAGGAAACCAAGGCAGCCTGTTGTCGCCCCAAAAGGAAATCCTAGCTGATCTACTGTCTGTATCATGGTTCAGTGCAATGAAAGCACAATACACCGCCACGTAATGCACATTATAAAAAGTATTTTGATGAATAGATCATATCAGGCTCATTGTAGGGACACACTGCTCGTGTATATCGTATTGTCATTTAGATAAAACATACGTTTTATGAGTTTCGTGAGTGATAAGAATTTTCTTAGACCTCATTCACAACTCTTGACTCGACACAGAACATGGAAACGAAATCTAATGGAAGAAAGAGGCAGAAATTATATTATCTGACATAATACATGATACGAGCTGACGTATCACATGAAGAAAACATTTTCAAAAATCTATTCGAACGTTACAGTGGAAATGTGCAAGTGTCTATTTATCGCACATGTGACTGAACCTTGTCATTAACATTTCTATATTCCTGGAGTATCGGTCGTGTTATTTGGACATCTGTCTGCACGCCCGCTCTACATGGGGCAGTGCGGACCAATGGGAGATCAGTGCGGCGCTCGACGTCAGACGTCAGCAACGTGCCAGGAGCGCGTCCGCTGCCCGTAGTAAGCGGAGTAGACCGTGGCGCTCGGAGACGGTGCAGGCGGACGAGGGGGCGGACCGGCGGGAGGAAACTTGACAGAAGCCTCCGCGAAACTCTTCCAACAGCCGCTGCGTCTGCGCTCGCTGACGGCCGTGGCGTTGCGGCGGAGTCTCGCCCGGCGAAGGAATAACGACGACGACGGCGAGAACGGCGAGGTGGACACCCGGAGGGCAGTGACAAGTCAGCGGACACCGCCACAGGTAGGAGGCGGCCACGCCGCGCGGGGAGCGGAGCGGAGCGGAGCGGAGCGGAGCCCGACGCCTGCTCCCGTGGCAGAAGACGGCCGAGAGCCGGCGGGTCATGCGGATTGGTCCGGCCGCCGCGTCGCAGCAGTGAAAAGTGGAGAGAGCGCGAGAGAGAGAGAGAGAGAGAGAGCGAAGCAGAGAAGAGAAGAACCGAGCCAGTCCGTCCGAGCGGGCTCCTGGTCCGAGGGAAGAGCCACCATGTCCCGGAGGAAGCAGAGCAAGCCCCGGCAGATAAAACGTAAGAACGACACAAGTTGGCGACTTCCCGGCGTGTTGTTGTTGTTGTTGTTGTTGTTGTTGTCGGGAGTCGGGAGGAGCAGCGCGCGCTGTGGCACGCGCACCGGGATGAAGCCGCGTGTCGCCTGTGTGTGTGTGTGTGTGTGCGCGCGCGCGCGGGCGTCGGACTGTGCGTTCGGCACAAAGTGAATAAGTGGCGTGAATCCGGTCAGGGCCGTTTTCGGAGCGAAGACCCCGAACCCCCGAACCCCCGGACGCGCTGCAGAATGGACCCGCGCGGTTCCTTTTCTGTCACTTGTTAGCCCGTAAAGAATGATTTTTCCATTGGCAGCTAAAGTGTAGCCGTGGCTTCCTGTTTAATTCTGTTGTGGAAACGTCAGTGTTCTCTGAAAAAGCAGATGTGAACAGAGATAAAGCAGCGATCCGATGTAAGCGCAGATAAAGATTAAAATTGGATCTTTTTTATTTGTTTTCTGTCTGAGGCAGCGCCGCGGCCGCCGGTGCATTTTCCCCCCGGCTTTTCACTTCTCTTTCCCAGAGATGGGGCGTCAGATAGGCCGCCCGGCGGATCTGTGCGGCCGATAGCTGCTTACAATTGGATCTTTTTTCATCTCTCCCTTTAACTCAATAATGCATCTTCGGGCCGCTTGAAAGGCCTTTTTCTTGGTCTGGCGCTTGGCTGGTCTCCGTGCTTGACGACTTCTTCCTGTTTATAAAACGTGTGAAGGTTTATCGCTGGTGACTGATGTTCAAAGTTGATATGGAAAGCGTATTAATGATGTGGTGATTAACCCCTCCCTGTGCTCTGTGAAGCCAGAAACACAGGCCTGTTGCACACCGAGCTAATGGAGTGTTCCTCTATGCATTGAGTTGAATTATGCCGCAGATGGATATTAAGAAAGAGTGTGCATGTCGAGGATCTTATTTGGGAGCTACAGCTGGAATGGAAAGCATGACATCAGCAGGACATTTTGTTTGGTGAGTTATCAGGTTGAGCAAATAATAATATCTTGTCATCAGTGATTGTGTCACTGTGTTCCCAGAAACCCAGAGTCTAAAAGCAACATTTGAAAGTTCAGCCTGTATAGTTTCACTCAACCACATAAATACAGTTATATGTTATGTAAAATATAAATAGGTCAACATTTCCTATAAGAAAATCACATTATCTGGTGCGGGTGGCTGTAGGTATAGTTTCTCTTTGCTTTGTATTCTAAAGCGTTTATGTCGTGTCCTTGCGTCGCCATGTAACCTAAGTAAGGCTTAACAAGTCATTTGTAATAATATCAATAAAAATGATCACTTTTCTAACACCGAAACTATTGATTCAATCATTCATAAGTAGGACGCCATCATGTTGGTAAGCTATAGGAACTGGACAGTTTAATTTCCCCAGCTATAATATGAGTGAATAGCACACCACTTACTCACTGAAATTCACGGGCAGTAACTCAGGGAGATGCTTTGTGGTCTGCTCGAAAATCTCTCTGTATGCTGGCATCTGTACTGTTATGAGATTAGTAAACAGACACGCCCCTCTTTGTATCCAAAGAAGAGTTGGATGGGCTGTTTTTTTTTGTACTTTAGACGCATGGATTTCACCGACACAAATGACAATCTGGCTGATTGCCTCAGTTCAGCAGAAAGCAGGCGAGAAGATGCTGAGTGCAAATGACGTATCAGTTTCGCATGCATGAAATTAATGTTAAAACTTGTCACCTTTAAAAAGTCTGACTCATCCCCCTCCGAATTCAGAGCTGTGAAACTAACACAAACATAAGCATGAAGAGCTAAAGTGCAAAGCTGGCACTGGTGTCCTAAGAGGTTTTTAGGCTCATAAAACACACTCACAACCCACTTTATTAGCTGACGTTAGCTCGTAGTGGCTTCTAATAGGAAGATGTGCCAAGTAATTTTTGTGATTTATCACGTCACATTTACTTTCTCTGTTTTTCCATGCCCGTTTCCACAGAGAGGCCTATCGGCTGCGGTATGAACCTTCAGCAGGCACCTGTAGGAAAGCCCGCAGCGAGGCCTGCAGATATATTCCAGACCCTGAGCTTGATAAACCCAGGCTAGACTTGATGTGTAAGAGAGAGACAGAGTGTGTGTACACATGTGTGTCTCATGGGTGTCATGGCCGTCTTTATCAGCGCTTCTGGTCCACCATGCTTCCCTGTGCACCAGGCTTCAGCTGTGGTCGAGGCCAGCCATGCTCTCAGCCCCCGTGACTCTCTTGTGATTTGACAGACATTTTGATAGGAGTGAGTGAGGGTGATAACGACTTTGTTCGGCCTGGGTGTGTTGTGGTTCAGCAGAGGTGGGGGTCACTGGCACTACCACTAGTGCTGTTACTACTAATGTAGTGTGTGTCCACCATGTTGTTTTCAGCACACTGCATGTTGATACTGATATGACGAATTCCAGCCAGGTCACAGTGGTGTTGGCTCAAGTTTCATTATCACACTAATACACTCCTAACCTCTAGTTTGAAAATAATAGACGTAGTTTTCTACTGTGCAGTCACGCTTTCATAACTAAAGCAAGTGATCATCGTTTTGTGATACGTTGTTCTCTGATGCACACGATGTAAAAAAATATGTGTTTATCTAATGGTTCGGAAGAAGGGTGCTCCAACCTGTGATTTGACATGTTGTCGCATTTAAATATATCTACAACAGATTTTGAGCCACAAGGATAGGGATGGAGTATTAAATCCTTATTACTGGCTAGTTGAATACGTTGTAATTGAAAAGCTCAAATTGCCAACTACGCTTGCAGGTTGCCAAAGGCGTTGCAAATGACAATTCAAAAGTACTGAGTGTGAGAAAGAAAAGACGACCAATGATGTGCGTAAATGTCAGAAGCATTTTGAGACATTTACATATGTGAGTGATTATACTGCACCGTCAAGGGGTTTATGGCAAGTTGTCTTCTCAAGCTGGCAAAGAGACGAGGGGTCTGTCTGACAATTGACAGGTGAGGTGAGGCCCTATATATCCAGTTAATGGGACACACCAAAAATCACCATCATCCACTCAAAAGGCAAGTATCAGTTCAAAATAAAAACAGTAGATCATCAAAGCACCGCTAATGTCCTTATCAGGGCAAATGTTTGAGTTCAAAGACAGTTACCAACGTACGATTACATTTGTGCTCAGGCTACAAAACCGTGAGGCCTTTGACGGTTCTCAGTGTGCCGTTCAAATATTGGAGGGTTTGCCATGTCCCAAGTTAACCTTTACAAAAAGTAGGTAAACAATGGGAATTGGTATTTTGCATTTGACACCCATAATTGAAAAAAGTTTGAAAAACCTTCCAATCAGGCTGATTGGCTGCCACGTTGCCAGTTAACCATCGCCACCGTGGTACCGTGAAGGCAAAGAGAAATGTTCGCTTTGCATTTCATATTTCGGTGGATTTGAAATAATGTGAACTAATTCAGTGTTACTTCTCATTTGTTAGGTTGGTTTTAAACCGGCAGCCAGATAATAAAGAGGAAGCTACAGGTGCTTCCTGCAATTTGGACAAAACTGGAACGTCCAGCTGATCATTGAGGTGGACAAGTGATAACACTTAAATGATGACTTCAAATGTGTGCTCACAGTTGTGATGCTATTGACGCACTCTTGAATTCCTAATTGTAATGTCAATTTTAGAACATTTCTTCAGGCGAGCAGGTTTAGCTGAAACGACTCTCACATAAAGCCAGCCCTACAGGTGATGTGTTTTGGGAGTGTGTAGGTCTAGAGGAGTGAGGCCCCTCCCTCCCATTCTCTGACCTGAAGTAACTTTTGTAAAAACCAGCAGAAAAGCAACAATTGACAACAACAACCCTTTTCTGGAGGCACACAGTAGAGGAGGAGAAGGGGTGTGTAGCAGATAGATATTTGTCTGTGTCTTTTTGTGCGTCATCCTCCCCAACGGTTGGTGATCTTTCAGCTTGATAAGGCTTCCCTCTTTGATGGGGAGATAGGAGGAAGGCAGGCAGGCAGGCAGCCCACTGAGGCTGGATCCCTGGGCTTATATTTTGGCGGTTAAGATGGGAGACGCGATAAAACTTGGCGGCGATTGCTGCTGCTGATATTGCAGAGAGCAAAAGAGAGAGAGAGGGAGAGAGAGAGAGATGGGAGTCTGGGTAGATGGAAGGAGAGATGGAGGATGGAGGGCACATTGTAATTACATCTGGCTGTTGCATGCCGTCTTCCCACTGTTGTCATGTTGTTGTGTTTGGTGGTTTTGTTTCCGACTGGCTGGAGGTGGATCTTTTAGATAATTAAAAGAAGAGAAAAGCAGATGGGGAAGAGGACAAAAAAATGCTTTGATAAGAGGGAGGAGAAGAGGAGTGGAGTCAGATAGTGGGAAGAAAGAGAGAGTGAAAAAGTGTGCGCAATATAAAACTGGTAGATGAATGTGTTGTGGCCTGTTTTTAATGGCAAACCAGCCAGCTCCACTGCTCCCCCGCCCCTTTCTGAAAGATGTTTGAGCCTGATAAGGAGGCCTGCTGATGGTAGATAGATAACAGACTGCAGATCCACACTGCTGATTGGGCCTCTGTCTGTGTGTGTGTGTGAAAGCTTGGTTTCTATGACATCAGTGCTAGAGCTCAGAGGTCAGCATGAATAATACGCTGCTTCCCTGCTGCTCAAAGCAAACCAGGACGCCTGCAGAGGCCTGACCAGGAAGTCGCCACACTGACCCCCCCCTCCTTGTTTTCTTCTTCATTTGCGCCACAGTGTTAAACATTTCTAAAGATTACATAAGAGATTGTGAATTTGTTATTTTAATACAGAGCGTCTAGTTGAGCGTGACCCAGCTGTGCGAAAATGTGAAAGGTATTTTTTTCTTTTTTTTTAGTTTTTCAGCTGATTGGGTCACATAATTGTTGTATAGACTCACTGAGAGAATAATTAATTCCTCATGAGGCAGGTTGAAATAAAATACACAAGCGTTTTCAAATACCCAGAGACACTTACAAAAAAGCCACCAAAGCCCTGTGTGTGTGTGTGTGTGTGTGTGTGTGTGTGTGTGTGTGTGTGTTTTTTTCTCCTTCTTTGTTCTGCTTTTAGCTTGATGTGAACTTTTGATAAGCCACGGGGCCTGATCTTAGGTGCAGATAGAGATTGCCAAGTGTGATTAGAGTTGTTATCAGGCAGGAGCAGGCAGGAGCTGAGGCTCCACTGCAATAACAACAGGCCTAGACAGGAGCAGCTGGGGTCTGGACCCTGGCAATCAGTTCCAGCCCTAATGGGATTAATGTTGTTGTATAATTAGGTGATAGGTGTGAATGCGTTTCTTTTCTCACACATTCAGACCTCCCTCCTCTTCTTCCTTCTCCTCTCTCTCCTCTTAACAAGCACTGTCATTGATTAATTTAATTAAAATTAATACCGCGTATTACTCATTGCAGATTCTGTGTAAGATAAACGCAAGTTGGAAAATTTTGGTGTTCGTTGATGATTATCTCCAGGCTGTTTTTTTTTCTCCCTTTTTCTCTTATTGAAGCTTATTTTCTGTTAAAGGCACGAACGTTGAAGAGCGTACAGTAAGAAAAAGAGGAAAGTAGCAGCATCAGCAGGATGACTCGCGCTGGGTTGATTCTACTGACAGATGTTAAATGAGCTAGATGGTGACTGATCGGACACCATGCTCACGATCAGATAGCTCGGTGTGAGAGCTGCATGTGTCTGCAGTCAGTCATACCCGCATACGCATCTCCTCATAGTATAGTATCTGTATATCTGAGGGGTAGGCAAAATAATGTGAACACTTTAAAACATTAAACAATCTTTTATTTTGACCGTCACTGAAAGCACTCCTAATTGGATCTCAAAGAAAGCCTAAAGAAGCTGAAAAGCCTCTTTGATATGAGGTACACACTATTAAATCGGACTTAGTGATTTCTTTCTACATTTTTTCCTGAAAGTTCTGTATATTGTTTTCTGTCTGATTTTGTGTGTTGACATGCCCACTTATTTGCGTTAATACTTCTTTTCTTTGTGGCTGTCCAAGCAGCACTGACGGAGTGTGTTTGTTTGTGTGTGTGTGTGTGTGTGTGTGTGTGTGTGTGTGTGTGTGCCGTGAGATACACTAAAGGGGGAAGTTGGCAGAGTTACAGAGGAAATACTGTGCTCGGTGTGTGGATGAATTATTACCCTTTCCTGCTATTTACCCACCACCACAGCCATGTGTTGAATTATGGTTCCCCAGCTCAGTGCCGTTGTAAACGGTTTCACCCTTGACCTCGGTGCTGGTGACTTCACGGGCGACGGAGGAGAGAAAACATTACCCCGACCAACGGTAGCATAATCTGCGTCCAAACTGTTTGTCTTTGCAGTAATTACCGTTTTGCCAGCTCTTCCCCAGGGACCATTGTGAGGGCTTTACTCACGGCTACAATGCTCTCTGTAAGACACACTGAATCCTTAACCTGACCAACCCAAGGGAAACCTCCAAGTTCAAAGACGTGCAATGGTGAAGGCAAGGAGGATTTCAACGAACATTTGTCAGTTACTTTGTGTGGGACTGTGGAGACTAAAACTGCTTTGTGTTGTAGCAGCAGTCTGCAAAAGTTGTGGCAATTTGTGGCAAAGCTTCTCTGGTCAGAATGACTTTGTGTGTGTGTGGCTGTTTGTGCGAGTGTAAGAAAAAGAGACAACTTGCCCCCCCCCCTCCCATGATAACACAGACCATTTGCTCCTACTGTGCTGAGCGCTCTGTTCCGGGGTGTTAAGGCAACCTGGGCAAACAACGCCACCCGACCTCCTTTTACAGACACAGACGCACTTTCCAATGGCTGTTGTCCAGACTAACTGACAATAAATGCAGCTGTAGCTACCGAGCGTAAATTCCCAGGTCACTGACATTAAAACTGAAACCGAGTTAAGAGGTCAGGGGGCAAAGGACATAGAAGGCTGACAAGCTACTGTAGAGAAATACCCCCACTCCCAGACAGATCATAAAGTGCTTAACGCCCACACATTGAGTCACTCTGACCCTTGACCTTGTGTACACCTGCTCTTGTTCGTTCTGGTTTTAAAACCATCTTGTCTTACTGGTAATGTTGGGTGAAATGCATATCTTTATCTTAAAATTTTAAGAAGTTTTTGTGTTAATTTTAGGGTGTTACATTTAGATAAATCCTTCAGTTTAAAAAGTGGCGTTTAGGGCTGTTTTCATTATTCTCTGCCGGTTAATTTCTCAATTAACTGATTACGTCTTTATCACATATACTATGTCAACGATTGTGAAACGGATAGTGAATTTGTGACGCAAACACGCAGTCCTGGAAGGTGGATTCTTTTTTTTCCTGAGTTGATAAGTTACTAAATAGACACAGCTGTCTTTATGTACTTATATTGAGAGTAAATAGTACAGTATGCTGATTTTGGACTGTACCTGTAAATCATTAGTGGGGCAGAATAACTGTACACATTCTTATTCGATCCTTATTATATACTAAGTTTAAATAGTAAAGCTCAGTTTGCATAAAACCCATCTAAGCCAATGACATTACTTTTCTGTAGAATTTTGCTCTTCAATGTTGCACATTATTGTGACACTTTTACTTATTTTACTTTGAGAAGTCAAGTTTCGTTGCTTCTCTTACTTTTGACACCACATGAAATAGTTGTGTACAGTGTTTTCCAGATATTCTAATGCCTGGGTCACTAAAACCTCGCACAGCAAATAATGCTGCAAACAAATTCAAATTTATTTTAAAGTGTAGCATTTGCTCTGGAGTTGTTCTGTTGCAAGGATAGAAGAGATGATTAAACACCAGATCAAAGAATTACAGGGAAGCAAGAGGAAGAGAGTGAAAGAAGACGAGAGAAACCAATACAAAGACAGAATAGAAAGGGGGAATGGCCACTATATTCACAGCAATATGCAAGAGAAAAGGTAGGAATAGTGAATGAGTGAAGAAGCAGAAGAAGGTTAGAAGGAAACGTGAACGATAGGGGGCGAGGTGATAAGGGCGAGTTGGCGTTTGAGACAATGCGAGGAGAAAGAGGAGATGCTAATGGAGCCTCCTGGGAGCCAACTTAACAGACGAGGTCTAGACCAGCGACTCCCCTCACTGTCTGCCTTCACGCACACACACACAGACAAATCTGCATTGTAAGACCGTGTTCATCTGTCAGTACCACCTGAGCACTTATTGTTGCAGTTCCTCCGGCTTCCAACAGAGGAGGATAAAAGGCATAAAAACTTGTTTTGCTTGTAAGATATAGTTTATGTATTTGCTTCCATTTAGGAGTGCAGGGCGAAGCAGGGCCTTGCCGGTGAGCGATGAGTACTGTACCAGTTTCTTTCTCTCTCAGTATCTTTCTTGTCTCTCTGTGTACATTATGAGTCATGTGAGCCAGCAGTGTTGCGGCGATCCGGGCCTTTGGATTGCTTTGTGCTTGTGTAAACCATGCTGCTCTGCTTCCCCAACTGATAAGTGAGCTGCCAATCAACTGGCTGAGTGTGTAGTGGTCTGGGAAGTGTGTGTGTCCAGGCTGACAGTGTGCTCACAAACTGTACGGTACATGCGTGGCTGAAAACAAAATCAGTTCCTTTAAAAACGTGTATCTCACAGTAGAATTCCTTCTCTCGTCTAGATGGTACTGTAAATATACGAGCATGTTTCCTCGAAGCGACTACTGGAGAGTTCTTGGGGTAAAATATTGTCTTTGTTATCTTAATTATACCTCACAGGCTTATAGCACTGTGTTGGTGGAGACTAGTGTGTAGTTATTTTGAATGAGAGTGGTAACGGTGGCGGTGAAAGGTTTCGGAAAAACCTATGCAAGCAATTACATCCTCAGGTCTTTATGGTCGTGGCGTCACATGGGGGTTTGGGGGATTTTCTGCCATTGCTTTGTGCAATTCCTCTCAGGCTCTCTCAGGTTGAATGGGTCCGCTGGTGGACGGCCATTTTAAGGTCTCTCCATGGATGTTAAGTAGGGTTCAATTCGGGGCTCTGGCTGGACGATTCGAAGACATTCACATTGAGTTGTCCCTGAGCCACTCCTGTGTTATCTTGGCTGTGTACTTGATATTGTTGTCATGTTGAAAGGGAAACCTTATGCTTTTATTAGCCACATCTCTGTACTTTACTCCATTCAGCTTTTCTTCAACTGTGACTTTTCTCAAAGTCGATTTCTAAAAAATAGCTTTAATAAGGATGTTCTTTATAATCCTTTATTTGACTATGTAATCAATATCTGAAACGAGTAGGTGTTATGCCTTTCTAAACAAATTCATTTTGGCATGTTCTTATGGCTAAATAAAGAAATAATTAACATTAAAAAATGCAGTATTAGTGTTCAACCAACATCATTGTCACTGACATTGCTGATGCTGAGAGAGTAGGAAGGATAAGATGCTATTTGCTAAATACAGAAACACTCTACATCGCATAGTTCATCAGCTGTATTTTCCACAAGGATCACACAGCAGCTTGTTTACATACAACAACTCCTCTGAAACTGTTTTAAAACAAAAAAAAGACATAAAAATAAATAAAGAAGTGGGGAATTATTATACGACTTAGTTATTTATTTTTAGCTGTAGGTGTGCTGACGTTTTTTACGGCCAATGTGGATTTCTTAAAAACACGCCGCACTCCTGGGCAAACCCCCTGTAAGAAACACCACCGTTGTCGTAGTAAGCGTAGTGGGAGGTTGGTTACCTTTCTGGGTGAGTGTGGATCGGTTTATCGCTTCTTTCCTGTGCTTCGCTCGCTGGAACCTGTCAATGCTAACTTGATACCGATCATCGTCCCTGATGAGCTGTTCCAGCCCCGCCTCCCCCCCTCTCCTCGTCTGCATCAGTGCGGGGTGAATCTGCCAAACCTGTGGTCTCTTGACCAGACTCCTTGGTCGGCTAACACCCCGGCTCCCACCAGGTTTGGCCTGGTATAACCAGATCCCTGGCAAACAAAACTTTTATCCTTAAGGATTTCTTTATATTCAGTGGTTTGAAATTTTTCTGTGTGACTGAGACATGGGCAAATGCTGGTGAGTCCAACGTTTTTACGAATTTCTTGCCTTCTGATTGTTGTTTTTTTTTACTCGCTCTCAATTGGTTTAGGTCCAACTTAAAGGACAGAAGTTTTTGAGTCCAACTTCCAGTCCAGATACTTCCAGTCCTCCTCTGCTCCTCTGTCCTGTGGGGTTCCACAAGGCTCTATTTTAGGCCCCATTTAATTTTCTCTGTATTTGCTGCCCCTGGCCTCCGTCCTCAGAAAACATGGCATCTTTTCTCATTGCTATGTTGATGACTGTCAGATCTATGCCCCTTTTAATAAGAAGGATGGTTTCTCTGTCAGCTAATTATTGGACTGTTTAAAGGACAGTAAGGCCTGGATGGCTCACCACTACTTGAATCATTAAAGACTCAAGTAGTGATGCTGAGAACCAACTCATCTAAGGGGGCTGCTGCCCCTGCAGACTTCCCAGGTTCCTTGGCTGAATCTGAAATTGTTAACCTTTTACCTTCAGAACGAGCCGCCCTTGCGCATCACAAAGGCCTCTACCTTAGTTTTTTTTAAATCGCTTCTTAAAACCCATTTGTCTTCACTGGCATTTGAGACAATTTGAGCTTTGACATTATTTCATCTGTCTGTTATTTATTGGTAATTGTTATTGGATTTACACTGTTGTGCTGTTTTATCTCTGATTAGTTTGTTTTTAATTTCAGATTTTTTTCATGTTTTAACCTGTACAGGACTTTGTTCAACCTAGTTGTATTGAAGGGCTTGTTTGTAGTGAATGAATGTTATTGCTTCAAGTAATGAGCAAAGTGTTTTTTTGTTGTCTGTGCAAATGCACAATTAACGCACTAAAGTGCTACTCAGCCTGCGTATTCTTTTGTGAGTATGGCTTTAAAGAAAATACTGGATTAGTTGCCTTATGGGAAATGTATAAAGTGGATGGATTAACATAACATATCAGGATAAAATTCAGTTGGATTTAAAACAAAGGCTTAAATGTTGCAGCATAGCATTCCACATATAAAAATAGTATTTTATTACGGTAGTGATGAATATTCCATATCAAATTCTTTTCAAATAAATCAACCAATTGCTTAATTTTCACACTGCCTTTGTGTGTTGTGGTTAAGATTGTTGGGAAGAACACATTTGTGAAATGTCTTGACACGTTGTTTCATCTTGTTTTTTTGATAGAGACACAGATAAAGTTTGAATGATCTCTCTAACTAGCTTAATGTAATCTCTCAGATTAATGAAGTCCTGTTGTAACATCATTTATTATGGGCGTGTTGAACTAATATAACTTAACAGCCCGGAGAGGCAGGAAGTCAGATTGCAAACACTGCTACAGTGCATCGACACAACAATGGAGTACAACACAATGTCAGCGTGATATGGTGTTAAAATAACACAACTGTAATGTTTTTGTGAATTGTGATTATTGGTCTTTACCATCGCTCTTTCACATCCTATCTGCATTTTCTCTACTCGCCGTGCCTCTGCCCTCCCACCTCTGCTTCTCAATCACCCCTTCTTTCATTCTATCTATCTACCTCTGCACCCCTCCTCCCCCACCTCTTTTTTCTCCCTCTGTGTCTCTAGCCAGACCCCTAGCCTTGGCGAACCAGGTCTTGGCGGTATGATAATGTGGAAAGTTGAACTGGCCCCATTACAGCGAGGCTGATGGTAGGGCCGATAAGGCTGTTGATAATGGGTGCAGATAGCGCTGACACAGCGGTCCAATAGCCTAGCCCTGCCAACCCCCTCCCTCCCCCCTCACCCTCAACCACCCCCCCATTATCATTCCTGCCCACCGATGGGCTCCCAGAACGCTATCTCCTCTCCATTTCCACTCCTGCGACAGATAAGAATGGAAATACTGACTTCATAGCTGACTGATTAAAGTGTCTGCCTTTCTTGATAATACACAGATAAATTATGTTTTTTTTCTTCTTCTTCTTTCCTTCTCTCTCTCCCTCTCTATCTAGAAAAGGGTGGGGCGCAGCATAAAGAAGAAAAACCCTCTGCTTGTTTCAAGCTTATTTTGTGGAGGAAGGAGATGAAGTGCAGAAAGGGGTGGTGGGGGGTTGGGGTTGAGAGATTCTGTAGTGGTCATACAATTGGAAGAGGAGTCTCAAGATCTGGGAGCGTATTATAGTTGCAGATCTTGTAGGCCACAGAGATATGTGAATATCGTCATGGACTCAACGATCACTGGAGAAGGGCCGTCGGTGGCAGCCTGGGTATAGGAAAAGGTATTACTGGCTCTACGAGTCAGTATAAAGGTGACAAGAGTGGCTGAAGGTGGTGGTCGGGGGGGGGGGCACAGATGGAGAGATAAAAAGCAGGGGCAGACAGGCCTATTTGCAGCCCAGTGAACTCCCACTGCAGCTACAGCCGTTTCCAGGTTGACTTTTTATCACTGATCGCTCCAGTTTGATACCAGGGAAGATCCCTGATGGATATGCTCCCTGCATCCAAATCCTCTAACCCATTTGCTTTTTATCCCACCTTCACCCCCCCTCAGACATATATATACCAACAACCTCTATCTCCCTCCCCTCTCTTATCTTCAGCTCTCCAGTTCTCTGCCTGTCCAACTGAACTTCTGTCCTCCTTCCTTCTCCTCCTCCTCCTCTTGCCTCTTTCTCACTCATCTCCACAAGGACCATATCCCCATTTCCACCATTACTTCATTTGGGTGGTTACGATGACGTGTGTGTCTTTCGCCAATAGCTGGTTTCTATACAAGTTAATGAATGTGAGTTTGAGACACTAAAAGACCTTTAATTTGGATATGATGACAGGAAGTGTTTATACTGTACTAAAGTGATTATTAGTTCAATATAAAATGTTGTCAAAATCACTTCTGTTGTTTAAAATCACTTGAGCGCAAACTAACAGAAGAATCTGAGCCTCCACTCAGGTTTGTGCAGATCCTTTAAACTTCATATAAACAAGATGGTTGTATCCTAAGTTTTGACAAAAAGAACTATGACTGTACTTTTTATGATTCCACAATGAAAGTAGAACAAGAAGGGAGACACTGAAACAGTTCTGTGAATCACAGAAGTATATGTCTATATGTCTCACATATATATTTCGAGAGCATCTATGTGTGAGCTATTTCAGTCTGACTTCTTGTCTCACTTCGTGTCTCACACATCAAGGCATCCCAAGAACAATTCTGACTTGCCAGAATTTTAACAGATATTCCAGTTTTCCATTCAGTTGTTGGTGTAATTAATGTGACCACGGACCTTGCTCACGCTGCATGTCAGATGTTGACCCAAAATTTAAATCTATACAGTGTGTGCTTGGCTACATTAATTGTGTTTGACTGGGCAGAGAGATATCTATAAAGGTAACAGAAAAAAAGCATACAAAATTGATTCAAAGCCACAATGGCCAATTAGTTCCTGTTCCTGCTAAAACTGATCATTAACTTAGCTCACTAATATAATATTCTAACTCCATCAGCTGATGGACAGTCTCTGTGTTTAGTTAACTAGAGCATCAACTCCAAACATTGACATTGAGTCTTTACCTTTTAGATGTCCTCTGCCTAATATTCAGCATTTAAAGATGCGTAAGGTCTGGATGGGGGAACAGACGGTCCCCAGACGGTGAAAATAGACGTGTGTGGACGATATCTTAGTAGAGGACCCATATTTATCCCATACTAGGACATGCGATATCAAAAGATCAGTCATTAACAAATAGGTCAAAGTATATGGACAGACCTTGGTTTACACGGTGAGGGTCCCTACAGTCTCTGGTCAGCCACTGTAGGTGCACAGTGTAGGCCGTTGAGTTTCAACTACAAACATCACACAATCGTTCTCGAAAAATCGATTCTTTCGAATGGAGCTATTACATAAATCTATTTACTGTGGTAACAAATGAATAAAGGAGCTTTAACACAACATCTACATTTCGTCCTTTTACCCTTATAGCCTTTGACATGTTGAAACCAGCAAAGACTGCGACTTTTGAGCAGCCGGTTGAAAGTGAGAGAGTGAGAGAATATACATTTGACAGCAACTGTCATCAAGAATTTACATTGAAATCCTATTTTTAGTCTCAGCAATAAGTGCTTCCCCAGCAACAGTTGATTTTCGAGAAATGCTGTATTGGTCTAATCTGTTTCCAAGTACAATACTTTAAAGTTTCCTGAGATTGTCAGTCTCCACCTGCCTCAACTTTAAAAAGGCCTAAATCAGCTTTAAACTAGGATGAAGTTGTTGCCAAAGCATGAGGCTACAGACGGTTGAAAACCACTCAGGGCAAAAGTTTTCCAAATGTTCACTTAACTTAAACTTAAAATACCACTCCTATATAATCACAGGCTAGATTATCTTTTACACACACTCATTCAAGAACTGGCCATCTGAACATACCTAGTTAGCAACTGCAAAACATTTCAACCTGTAGCATCATTGAGTCGGTCCACGTTTATGTGTTCTGTTGCTTGTGTCCGTCATTCCAGTCTTTGTTCTGCCTCCATGTCCCCGGCATCAGCGCCACTGGATTCATGGATTAGCCCAAACTAGCTTCACTATCCCACGGGCCCCAAAACTACCTATGTTTTCAGTAACTAACGCTAAGCATTACCCATCAACCCTTGGCATTTATTCATCTAGAGATCATCTTTGTTTCATCTTATTTATGTGTTTGTTTTATTTTCATAGGTCTATATTTTAATAGAGACGGGAACTGTGACTTATATATTGTTGTAAGTTGAACATAGCTGTGGCTGCAATGGACGTAGGACAAGAGCTGAGTAGGTGGTAGTTAATTACTGCTTCTGTGTGAAAGTGGTTTTTGTGTCTTCACAAAAGGCCCATGGGTTGGAGGGACATTCGAAAATGTTGGCAGTGCAGTGTTCAGCCGAGCCCAACGGTAGATCCAGGCTTCCCCAGGGCCAACTGTAGATGGTTAGGGGTGAGACTACACACAGGCAGGCAGCCATTGGTAAGTGGTATGCATCTATCTGCAGTTTTTCTTAGGCTCAGCCCTCCCTCAAATACATATTTATTCATGTTTTTCACTCAGTACCTCGGATCTAATAAAACAGCATGAAGAGCAGAATGTCAGGACCGCAGGTCATATGGTCCAACGTTGTGAAACGGAGGTGTCATGTGATTGGGATTAGTATTTACGTCATAAAAAAAGCTTGAGTTAGACCAATCAAAGTCTGTTAACCACAGATCAGTTGTTCATGATCACGGATAAAGTCATTTTGTTCATGTCTCATTTTTAGTAGGTTACAGGCCTGGTCAACTTGTCATCTAGTTTATTCAGCAATCACAGGTTGTGTTCTCCTGCATGGAGCAGTGGGATGGAACAATATGCTGCTTGTCCAGGCCACACTCGCTGACCTTGATAGATTAGACCCAGAGAGGTTTTTCTGTCTGACACAGAGCAATGATAAGTCTGTGTGTGAAATAGTTTTTCCCCTGCTCAGTAATATGGCTGCAGCGTAGGTCAGGACAAGAGTGTGTGCGTGGGTGTCAGTTTGATTCAACCGACCAAAATACCAGTCTGTGGCTATTAACAAGAGCGTCTCCTCTGGCCTCCATACAGTAGATCACTCGTATTTTCTTTTCTCTTACATGTGATCAGTTTTTTGTTTTCTTTTTACAAAATCTGGCTGCTACATTTTACACATGACCAGAATGAGCAGGCAGAAAATCAGCAGAAGGGCTAATTTGATACCACAACCTGGCTTTAGTCTTTAAGGGCATTGCTCCTGTTTTCTCTTTTTTTTGTCCTGCACAAAGAATGGGGAGTGGACGGCTGAGAAAGAAAGAAAGACAGAGAGAGAGAGAGAGAGAGAGGGAAAAAAAGAAAAAAATGAAACCGTGATAAAAAGCCCAGATAAGAGAATGACTGTGTTGTGTAGGAGTTGATATCAATGTTATCTATCTGTCTTTTTTTCACTCTGCGAGCCCTTCTGTTGTTTTTTAGCCCTTATCTTGCTGCACCAAAATGCCAGGAACAAAAAGGGGAGAAAGAAAGAAATTACCGTGTGGATTATTCATGGGGTTTGGCTGATAAAATGTTGATACTGAAATTAAGACCAATACATGGTGGCACTTTTTTTTCTCTGCATCTGTTTTTCTTAATGATATTTTTTTGGTGTGTGTGTGTGTGTGTGTGTGTGTGTGTGCGTCTTTCTGTCTGTCGGTTTGCGAGCGTGCAGTTTTGTAAGAACAGCAGAGTCAGGGACAGTTTTATATCACTGAAGTAAGGACATTTTGACAAAATGAGGATGTCATGTTTCACACGCCTTCAAAGAGCTTTTTAAGGGTTCACACTTGGTTTTAAGGTTTACGGTTGGAGTAAGGGGCTAGAGAACGCATGATGACACTTTGACAGCTGTGTGTGTGTGTGTGTGTGTGTGTGGGGGGGGGTCATGTCCTTATAGCCTTCTGTGGACATGACCATTGTTGTGAGGACATTTTGGCCAGTCCTCACAACTTCAAAAGGCTTTTTGAGGGTTGAGACGGGGTTTTAGGTTCAGGGTTAGAATTAGGTTTGGGTTAGGGGCTAGGGAGGGCATTATGTCAGCGAGTGTCCTTACAAGTATAGAAAGACAAACATAAATGCGTGTGTGCGCGCGTCAAGGTTTTTGCATTGTGTGCGAGCTGTGTGTTGATAATTTCTTGCTATTAACAGATTAGACCTCATTTAACACTTTCTGCCCTCCCTGACACTAATTCACTGCATTTACATCGTCGGTCTCCACAAACACACACACGTTCTGCTGGGCCCAGATAAGCCCAGCTTTCAATCTGTCGCTAATAAAGAGGCACAAACCAGCAGCGGGCAGGTTTGAGCTGCAACAATGACGGGCCTGCAGCAAAGGCAGAAGTGGGGCCACGATTGGCCGCTTTGTGGCATGAAGCCAACTCTTGGTGTCCCGACAGAAGACATGAAGACAGTCAGGTCAGCAGCTTGACCCCACTTTACATGTGAATCCCTAATTGCTCATGTGCTCAGTACAATAGCTTTCTGAAAAATGTACGGATTTACTGCAGCTTCTACAATTACTTTTGTTCATGTAGTACTGGTTACTCCAAATTTGAATGTAGAAAAACCCCTGGCATCAGATTCATTGACAAAACGCGACCGCACATTTCATTTGTACCAAGCGAAGTGCTCAGCAGTTACAGTGAGTTTGGCATTTTGGAAATTGCACGTGCTAGCTTTTCTTTTTGAGAGTTATATCAGTAGCAGTGTATGCAGGGAATATGGATCTGAATATGGATGGTGCTGGAATAGGCACAACATCATCACATCACAACAGCCTGGCTTTGCCATCATTGCCTCCACAGCTCACATGAACATGTTGCATTTTGTTTGTTTAATCTGTGCAGAAATGAAAAATTACAAGTTGTGATTTCTGCATGCTCAAACTTTTCAACACAATAAGTCTATTACATTAATCATGCAGCTAAATGAAATGCTGTTTTACTTCTTCTGGGCTGCAACATATGAGTTTGTTATTTTTTAAGCATTTATTGTTCAGTCTTTAAAATGTAATAGATTACAGTTTCAGAGTGCAACACAAAGCACAGAAATATTAAATAAAAATACTGAATTTGCAATGCTTGAACAACTTAGAAATTCTGGCTTGAAAATGATGTAAAGTTTTGCCTTTTTGTCTTTAACTAGTGTCTCTGTGATTGTGGAGTGGACTATCAGGAATATAACTGCTACTAGGGCTGGATAAAAGAATAATCTGACAATCTCCTGAAAGCTCCCTGAAAGCACACGCAGGCCATAGGAGAAATATCAGTTCTGCAGCGGGTTCTGGGTCTGGCCCGGCATCTCTTACAGAGCCCTTCCAATGCTCAGTGTGCAGGCTGAGCTGCCGACATGTCCACCGGTTTCCTGTCCAAAGGGGATTTGTAAAACGTCTAAAATGGAATGTTCATTAAGAAGTAACAGGCCATAGCGGCCTTAAGGGACTCGACTATCTCATGTCTACGTGAGGGACAGACTCAAAAAAAAGACTGCCCATATTTTGAAAATATGCTCACATCTGTTTTTTGGGGGGGATAGTTATTATTAATTACGAAATGATATATATTAGTTAATTATCAAAAACCTCTTAAAGTTGATGTTTTGTACTGAGTTGAAGTCTTTGCTACTGAAAAAGGCCATGTGTAGTTGCATGGTATAGCTTTTATTGTTTTAAATACATTTAATAATATTTGATTTTTATTATGTGAACGTTAACTAAAACTGTTGAATGAAGGAAATAAACTTGTTTTTGAGAATTATTGGAAGCCATTTATGCTTTAAGTGGTATATACTGTATATGATGCAAATAGTCAGCATGAATTAAATTAAATATTTGATAAATTCTGTAAATTGTTATCTAATAATCAGAATCCATCCAATAATGATTTGGCTTGGGGCTAATGCCAGTGTCTTAAAGTCTCATCACATGCTGGTGGCGTTCTTCTGCGGCCCTGCGTTTCTAGTACGTCATAAATTGCATCTAAGTGGGGGAGAAACATCTTTTCTACCTGTTGGTGCTCAAAGCGCTTTACGCTGCTTCTCATTTACCCACTCACACTCACACACCGATGGGGAGCTGCCGTGCAGCTCGTCCACACTCACCGGGACCAACTAAGTGGACTTCAGTGTCTTGCTCAAGGACATATGTTGACATATGACTGAAGGATCCGGGGATCGAACCGCCGCACTACCTACTGCGCCACACTCGTTATTCTTGTTTCTGCGGGCAATTGAATTCTTTTGCTATTGAGTTCACAGTCACGCCCCAAACGCCATGCTCATTTGCATGAGCAGCACTTAGTATTTTAAAGTAAATTTTGGTAAATTAACTGTAAATCCATGATCAGAGAACACTGTAGGAAGATTTATGAAATAAGAATAAAAATATGTGTTATTAGTGTGTATTTTCCAAGGTTCGATTTTATTTTAAGTGTTTCATTAAGCGGTAAACTATCTGTCTCAGCAGAGAGAAGGAGCCTGATGTGGAGTGGCTCACACAGAGAGATAGAATGAGAGAAAGTGGTCCTTGTGTTTCACACTTGACCCTGATTGTAACTGTAGGTCAGTGGCCCGCTACCCTCTGCCCCCCCGACCCATGTGTTGGCTCAGGTTACCCCTCTGACTGAGTGTGTGTGTGCACCTAAATGGAATCGGACAAGTGCCTCGCAAATATTTCTTGAAATCAGCAGGATTTAGTCAAACGTTTGTACCGCGCAGCTTCACATACTACATTTTCAAATTTGATGAGCCTGTATTTCCACAAATGTTTGCTGAGGCAGGATGAGGGCATATCAGACATGGGCTGTAATTTCCTGCAGCTCATCGCAGTTTCCTTGCCTTTACCTCTTTGCACCACTTTGGCCCTTTCCTCCACCTCCTCCTTCTATCACGGAGTCAGTCTTCTTGTCTGTGTATTAGTATTAGCCGCAGCAGCAGCAGCAGCAGTGTCCCCTGGAGTAAAACAATCTGCTGTAATCTATCAGTGTGTTATCGGCCCTATCTGAGAGCTAAGAAAGCCGGGGCCGGGGCTGTGGCGCCGCTCTCCGGAGCTGATAAAGTTTCAGAGTTCAGCGATGATGAATGTTAAGAAACTACACCCTCGTTACTGACGATGTGGACTTGGCAAAGCCGAGTGATGGGGAGGGGGGTGTGTTGGGGGCGAAGAGGTTGGCAGCAGCGCTAATGGGGAAGGGGAGACACGGGGGAAAGAGGTCTTTTTGGCTTCAGGGGTCAGACCATAGCGGGTGTTTGTCCTTTTCTTCAAACACACACACCACGTCTGTTCTCTTGGGTTCCTATGATCCTACGAGACAACTTCTTTTCCCCCCTTTAGTAGAAGGATGTTTCTGTTTCAGTTAGGACGTCTTCACCTTTTCAGCTCATGCTTTGCTGTTACAAATACGCCGGTTTTTGTCTCTGTGCCTTCCAAATATTTCGTTTGTGCTACATGAAACTTAACACTAAAGATAAATGATACCTAGATTGAATGACTTCAACATATTCTATATGTTTATAGTGGTGCCAATAATTTTAGAACTTAAAAACTTGTTCTCAGAGCCGAACTGAGTCCTTTAACACAAAATGAACCAGAAAGTCGGACATTTATCATATTAATGCCATACACATTGTTATTCTTTTCTCTCTCCACTTTCCACTCAACCCAACCGGTCAAGGCAGATGGCCGCCCACCCTGAGCCTGGTTCTGTTGGAGGTTTCTTCCGTTAAAGGGAGTTTTTCCTCTCCACTGTTGCCTATAGCTGCTCGAGGGGGATTTGTTGGGTTTTCTCTACATGTTTGTATAGTCTTGACTTTATTATGTAAAGTGCCTTGAGATGACGTCGTTGTAAATTGGCGACATATAAATAAAGTTGAATTGAATATAGTTGATTAGATATTTGGGATTTACAAATTTTCCACTATGCTTGACATTTTAGACAAAAGACAAATAATTTTTTTCAAAGTAGTGATCCACTTCATTGTTGTGAACATGGCTGTGGTTCTAAGAAGCTTTTGCAAAAATCTTTGTTTTTAACAAAGGAACTAATGGACAAAGTGGAGGAAAAAATTTATATTTTCTCATTTTCTTGAGCTGCGTGGCTGTAGCTCAGGTTAACAAGAAGCAACAAAAGCGCTAAATAAACGTCCATGTATTAGATTTCTCATAACGTCTCCTCTGTATCTTTGGATATTTGAAACATTGCTAAAACTGGTGGACCTTATTGCCTTCAGTATTTTTGAAGGGCTTACTAATCTTAATGTACCACCTTTTAAAACGATATAAATCACATCACATGCGTGAATGTAGACGTCCTTATTATTTTGGCCTGGCTGTGATGTGTTCGTATCAAAGTTCTCACCGGCTGCCAACTCTGCAGTCCATCCGTCCCCGTGAACACATCCACAGCCTCTATCTCTCAGCCATCACACCGTTAGGCCTCAAAGTCCCCCTGATTACAATGCAGCTGATAAGAGAGGTGGCTCACAAAAGCAATGGTACAAGTAACTGATAACGCATTAGGTAGTTAGTGGACTGATGATTAGAGGTCCAGCTCAACTAGCTCATATCTTTTACGCCAGTGCCATTTTTGAATATATAGGTTCTGTCCGAAGAAGTTTAAAACGTGTCGGAGAGAGTCATCGTCTCTCTTTTGAGGAAACTTTTGAGAAGTATTTCAGTTAATGCTAGGAAAGCAACATTGCTGAGTCAATCAGTCCACTGACCAACATTAAGCGGTCTCGCGTGTGAGACGGTGTCAGACTGCGGTTTGACTGGCCATCGCCCAGGTTCAGTGAATCTGCAGAAGCGTGCTGACAGGAAAAAATCAAGCTTTGTCAGCACCCCCTCGAAAAAGTGTTTCTCTTTATTTTCTTTTTATATGTACATCATCATCGTGTAATCACACTCACACAGGCCGACAAAGATGCGGGTCTCAGTTCTTAAGCACACAAAAGCAGAATCCGAATGTGCAAACCACAGAATGGGGGAACCATTGTGATTGTGACAAAGTTCATGAGCGTATAATAGCAGTTAATGCGTGGCGGGGCGCGGGCAGCTTTGTTCGCCAAAGTGCCGAGCTCTTAATAGAATCTGATAGATAGACGGCTGTCTCCTCGGGCCTGTTGGGGGGATGTCGGGGTGGGTTTCACTCAGCAAGCCAATAGCAGAGCAAAGAGCTCTCTCTCACTCCTCTCCTTGTCTTACTGTCATTCTATGAAGGAATAATTTGTCAATAATTGGCCGTGTCATTCTTGTCAAGACGGTTTGATAAAGCGGCAGCTCTGTCTGTGCCGGGCGGGAGAATATCTCCAAAAATGGGGGGAAAGCGGGGAAAAGGCAGCATGTGGCAGCAGATCTGAGGCAGCGATAGGGCCATTAAGCGCTTTAGAAGTATTTTAGCTGAATTCACACAAAGCAAAAATAGATAAATAAATAATGAAAGAGGAAAAAGTGGAACATCAAGTGTCAGGGAAGTGATAGACTTTAAGAAATCATTTGGCAGGATGAAAGATAAAAGATTATCCCTCTTTTCTGCCAACTTATTGCCTCCTCAGCCATTGCTAAGGCTAATTTGCTTACTCAAGCGATCATGTGGACTTTGTGTGTGCGTGTGTGTGTGTGTGTGTGTGTGTGTGTGTGTACCACCACCCCATTGCCTTCAAAGTGCTGCCGGGAACAGCTAATACCAGCAGCAGTATGTAACTTGTGTGTGTGTGTGTGTGTGTGTGTGTGTGTGGCACATGTTGATCTTCCCTGCATCCACATCACTCAGCTTGTACGGAATGTGTGTACGGCATCCATTATCTGTTCCACTATAAGGAGCAAGACTTTTTCAAGATATCCCAGAATGCTTATTATCTCTAAAATATCTTTCCATGGCTGACACTCATGTGATTGGCTAAATCCACCTCAGTAGGCCCCACCCCCCGACGCAAACGATGCCCTATCAGGAGACCGAAGTCACCCCGTTTGTCATGTGGATTTTCTGATCTCCACACCTTCACGTCCTCTTTATTATTCTTTCTACCCATTAGCACACTAATAGTTTTGGGTAGTTGACTCCCACATTCTTGTATATTGCTGTATATGCTGTGTCAACAACGGTAGCAAAAAATTGGCAATATACAGCGTTGATATGAACGGAGTGTGTTCCACACTGAATATAATAATACATTATTGTGCATTATTATGGTGTTAGGATTAAATTTGCATCGTCTTACTTTTAAATATCATAAAAGAGGGATGCAATCTTAAATATAAACCATGAATGTTAATTAAGAAAAAAAAAGTATGATTTCATTTCTGATAAAGGAAGATTATCCTTTAAGGGGGGGTGCAAACTTTTTCACCCAACTGTATGATTGTATTTATCGATTTGTTCGATGTTTCTACTGGTATCTGGGTAGAATATTCAGAGAGCACACGCTCATCAGCCGTACGTGTGTGTGTGTGTGTGTGTGTGTGTGTGTGGTGTATCCCACGTGACAGAAAAGTACTTTAAATGAAAACATTCAGTTCAGCCAGCTTGTGTGTGAGTCAGACATTTCTTGTAAGCTTGCAAAAAGGGAAACTCCACAGGAAAATATTAGCTGCTCTCCCACATTTAATATCAATGATCAGCTAACGATGATGTTGTCAAACCTCAGCAGAACTCTCCAAGTGTGATAAAGACAGAAACTGATATAAATTACAGCTGTTAAATCGCAGATACACCGGAGGTGGCTAACGTTCTTTACTGCTAAGAAAAGGTTTTGACTAATGCATTAGGCCACGTCCCTGTGTTGCTATGCTGACCACATCCTTATTCACAGACACACACGTGGTGCAAAGCAAAGGAAGTATGTACACAAAAGGACAATTTCTATCATCTGGCAGACTTGTGTATGTACAGATAATACTTTTAATGCCTATAAGTAGTTTGTTGTAAGGATGTCCTGTAGCATTAAGGTTAGAGAGAGATTTCCCTTTGCAGTATAGGAAAGTGTCCCCCCCACCTCCCTCTGTCGGTTAAGTGATCTGACCGATAACAGTAAGTCGGGCCTTTCTTAGCTTTTTTGGCCTTCCTGTCTAAGCAAACGCACACTGACCTTTCAGTCAACTGGCCCCGCTTTGCATACCTACTCGCCATTTCCCTGGCATGCAAATGGAGGGAGATACAAAGCAGGCTTCCTAGGAGTGGGAAGACAGTGGACAGTGGACAGTGGAGACGAGAGCAAACCTGATGGCTAAGAACTACTGGAGAGGGGCACTGAAAACTCGTTTCCCCAAAGTAAGAATGTAGAGGTTTTTATTCCATATTTGAATCATTACAAGCAGCAGATTTGTGTCACATTCACACCCAAGTGAGCCTTACAGTATATACATGAGGACTCTTTGGTTTTCCAGCGAGGGGAAAGTTTGTCACGGACATCGATCAAGAACTCCGTTCAGTTTCTCATTACAAGTTTCCCTGATGGAGCGCTGAGTCCTCCTGCTTGCCACTCTAAAACCACAGCATGGCGTTTTAAAGTGAGGAGGCGGTAACCCTGGAATCCAGCATTCATTATTCATCAACAGATAGCACTTCCACTGCACGGCCCCTCCGAATGGAAGGGCCGTGGTGGGCAAAAGCTGAGTGAGTGTGGACGAGGGTGACGTTAATATTCTCCATCCTTAGAGAGTGGCTCTCGAAAAGGGAGACATCTATCGCTGTCATCCCAGCGCTTTTATTTCACTTTCAGCTCATCTTAAATTTCCATTATTCACCACAAAAAGCCAAGCCAACCCTTTTCACAAAGACTGTTTGACACTGATGGGCCCCTCCTCCTCCTCAGCGCACACACACACACACACACACACACACACACACACACACACACATACGTGCAATCACCTCAGAAGACCATGTGGAGGACTATTATTAATCATGCTCCTATCAGCTTTTCACATCTTCTGCTCTGTTTGCTGTTTAATCACTAAAATAATACGAAGGGGACGGCGATGGTGCCGGGGTGGGGGTGTGGGGTTGCTATGGTAACCAAATGGAAAAGGTCAGGCTTAGTTTATCTTATCAGTGATAGGGAATGGTTACTAATTACAGATAGGTACTACCAGTGCTTGGTCCACCGGGCCCTGCCTTAAAACGCTATCAGCAATCCACACCGGCCTGATATTAAAATTATCTCTTAAGTCATCCACACACACACATGCAGACAAACACACACACATACGTACACATACACACGCCTTTGTTAGGCCAGACTGCATGACTCCAAAGCCCAAAATGACACCAGAGCAAAAAGGGCAAGGCCAGGACAGGCCAAGAAAGACCAGATGTGATGCTGTTCCGGGTGTGACCAGTGACTGAGGTCTGCCACGAGTTGACCTAGTGGACAGAGGGTCGTGCTTCTAAAGCGAGACGCAGGTTTAAAGACCTGAGCTAGCACAAGTGCCTCTGAACCCCAACCAGACCTGGGGAAAAGTAAAAAATAAATAACATAAATTTGCCGTGTAACTGATCCTGGTTGGACAGAGCAAGAGACGATCTGGTCACAGCTTGAACGCCTGTTTTTAGTAGGTGTAATTATAATTCTAGCAAATAAACCTCAGCCAGGTTCAAAGACTGTTTACACGGCAGGTGGTAAGGTCACATACACACAAACGGTGAAGCATCCAACAGTCATTTATAATATAACCCCAGCTGGGAGGGATGGAGGCTTTGAGGTAGAAAACAGGGACCAAATACTGCATATTTATTGTCAACACAATAAAACGATGGCATTTTGTGCAGTGGCACTAGATTCTATGAAAGCTGCACTGCCCGTTGAAGGGGATATGGCTGGAACGGTTACATGGAAACAAATGCCTTGTGTGTGACGGGTGATTTGTGCAGGGAGTCAGCACATCCTTGTTTCATTTAAACTTCAGACTTTTGTTTTACACGACCGTCGGTCACCTCATTAACCAATATTGCTCTTGTTAAACCTGTAATGAGGTTGAACAGCTTTAATCTTTAATACCTGAAATGGCGGACCCCCTTCTCAGTGAGAAAAACACATGGGTTTGACTTAATAGTACTGCTCTTCGTCCTGTGCCCCGTGTCATTCTTTATTCTAACTGCTGACAGTACAACATCACCTGCTGGAGCTTGAAGGACTGACTCTGGGTTGTCATCCTCTAGACCGCACTGCGTGTTCGCTGTACAGCTTTTTTTTAGTTTGAACCTGGTCAGTCAAAAACATTTAAGATACAGGCAGATGAACTGATGGTCGTTTTTAATACACACACTTTACAGTAAGTCAGAAACCTCCAGAAATATAGTAATCCTTTTGATTGAACGCAAGCTTTTTTAAATTGGCCAAAAACGGCACACTGTTTACGTGGTGCTCTGTGGATTACCGATGAGCAGAGGAGCGCATGTCAGCTTTGATAGATTCTTCAAACCTGGACGTGACAGTTGCAGCCCTGCAGTGTGTGCACATATTTGCATTTGTGCTTTTATGAGTCCAAGAGAGAGAGTATTTCTCTCTTTATGGCTGCCTGCTTGTGTGTGTGATCTTGTCTCTGCACCCTTCCATTTATCATCTCTGACATTTGGCTGTACTCCCCCTCTATCTGACCATCATCTGAGGAAAGCACATTTTTCCCATCAGAAATCCCGTTGTGACTTTTTGCGTCGGAGGTGGGCACGGTGGGGTGAGGGGTGGGGGGTGCTGATACTTCCTTTGGCGAGGCAGAGATACATAGATGTGAGTGAGCGCATCTTTTCTTGGATCTGCTCCTTCTGTGTGTGTGTGTGTGTGTGTGTGTCTTCTTCCATTAGTGTGTAGAGTAACTGTGTATGCCTGGGCTTGCTCTTTTTTACATTCGTGTGTTCAATCAGTAGAGTAATTATGGATATGTCTTTTGCCCACACACACACACTCTCTCTCTCTTAACATGGGTGTTATCTGGGCAGTGAGGGCTCCAGTGATGCCCTGCCTCTTGAAAATACCCCCTTTCTTTGCCGCTGCCAGCCATGCAGCGGGTTATATTTAACCAGTTATCTCCTTTACATCCCCTCTCCATGCTCCACAGGGCTATCGCACCAACACTGCTGCCACCATCTCACTTTATTTTTATTTTTATTTTAAGCCTTGTGACAGGAGGCGGAGATAACAGATTCAAAGCCAAGTTGTGAGTGGCGTACCCCCCTCTTCTCTATTTCTGCTCTCTTCAACAAAGAGACTGCCCTACCCCACAGCCCCTGATAGTTCCATCTCTCTTTCCTTGTTTTTTCTTGTGCTTTGCTCGTCTGTCTCTTTATCTTTATCACTTCTCTGCCCTTTTCTTTCCCCCCGTGTTTCCCCTCCTCTCTCCCGTGGCATGAATACTTTTTAGAAAGGCTTTCCTGGTAGAGCCTTCCCCTCCTTGGCAGCGGGGGAAGCGGATGTACAGTAGGGAGCAGGAGATGACACAGATGTACGACACCAGGATCCTGTCGTGTGGAACGATGGCGTATTGAATTGTTTGTGACTCGGTGCTTATTTCTACATCCCTTCGTGTGACACTTGACTTTTAGTGCAGCGTTGGCGTTGAAATCAAATATAAACCCATCGAGAACAGATGCCTTGTAATGCAAATAGATGGTAGCTGGTAAGCTGGCTGATATTAGCTTTTTGTAGATCTCTATGGATTTATATGTGAACCAATATATTATTAAGTCATAAGTTTCTATGTTTGAGGTCATTTAAAAACACCGTCTCCATCACTGTCCAGTGAGGACACCAAAGCAGAGCTTCGGTCTTTCCCAAGTCTCCCAGGCTACTGTTGGATTGGACGTGGTTGGCTAAGCATGGCAAAAAAAAAAAGAAAAAATGATATTGTAGCTCTGACGCATACCGACACCTCTTAATCACCCACTAATTAGCTTAATCATGTTTTACTATAGATAACATTTTCTAAATGAATCACCATGCAGATGTTAAAACAAACATTTAGTTGGTGGTCTGTCTTCCACGCTGCTCTACTGAGTGACGCGTTTCTTCATTCCACTACACATGGGCCTCACAAATGTTGCTCAGAATAGGCATTTGCTTCTACTGAAGCCCACAGAGTTCAGGTGATTCATATCCGTGTGGACAATATTCATGTTGACCACTGATGGCTGATGGTTTTTTAAATAGTTTTTGACTATGGACACTGGTCACTTCCAAAGTACATGATCTTTGACACAGATGATTCCTCAAATTGTACACAAATAATAAACACACGAGACAGAGTGAGCTATCAGCTGGCTTCATTCAGTCTTCATGCAAAGACTGTATTAAAACATCCTGCTTCTGGCTGGATGTGCAACTTGAGACAGACCTGACTCCCTTTTATCTTATCTTTACCTGTGCTGCTGTGCAGTAACTTGCTACACCTGCTTGTTATCGAATTACAATAAATAAAAATCCTGCAAAATCTAGTAATTAAGCAGAGGACGGTAAACATTATTGGATTAATTTGGGCAAGCATCACTCAAAATTTTTTTGAAGTAAATATCTATTTAATTTAGTTAAAACTAAAATATAAAAAAACATATCATGGCTTTATTTTTTTTTACCAAAGCTGTATGTGTTTGGAATATGAGGAAACTGTAGTAAGTAGTGGGATAGCAGTCAAGCTGCACACACACTGTAAATATATTAGCTGAAACTTGATCATATTCCTAATAATGCTGATGGTCAATGCTGACTATTTCACATGCTCCTAGTCCCATTTTCCCGTTCATCACAGATATGCACAAAAAACGCAGTCCATCCCCAGACCAGTTACTGTTTTATTCCGTGTTTAGTCTCTGGGACAGGCAGAATCATCTGTGTGTGTCTTCCTGGGGATACTACTTAGTGAGGACCAAACAGCAGAGTGACGACAGATTTGTGAAGTGGGGACATTTTGGCGGCTCGTCCCTGTTTTTGACCCTACACAAGGGATTTTTGAGGGTCAGGGTTAGAATTAGGTTTTGGTTAGGCATTCAGTTGGGATGGTTAGTGTTAGGGTAAGGGGCTACGGATTGTATTACGTCCTCGAGGGTCCTCACAAGGACAGAGGTACAAACGTGAGGTGTGTTGGTTCATCCTGTGTATGTGCACAGCTGACATAAAGTCTCAGGTTTGGGTAACTGTGGCGCAGTGGGTGGACTGGTTGTCCACCAATCCCCCAGCCCCTCTGGTCACATGTTGAAGTGTCCTTTAGCAAGACGCTGAACCGTCACCCTCAAGTGTTCGCCAGCTGCAGCTCCTCCACAGTGTGTGTGAATGGGTGAATGAGAAGCAGTGTAAAGCGCTTCGAGAGTGCAGACCATTTACCATCTGACGCTTAACAAAAGGTGTAAAATCGACAGCCCAGGCCACAGCGCTCGAGAGAGTGACGAGGAAATGGATCCGAGCAGATCAGGATGGATCAGAGGTTTAATAGGAAGTACAGAGATGACAAGGTGTTTTTTTTAGTTAAACAACTTAATGTGTTTTTAATTGTTACCGTTAATAGATAATAAACAGAGCCCAAAGATCTTCCAAAATCAACCCACATCAGCGGAAAGTCTCCGTTTTTTCCAGTCTGAACAGGTTCCCCTTTAATGTGTGCAGCTTTGCAGTGAATATGAACACGGAGCCGCTTCATATCAAAGATGGAGTGTTGGAGGGTGAGAGAGGGAGATCCACAGGGGAAGCTCTCTCACGTTCCTCCTGCATACCATTACAATCTCTCGTTGGCCTCCTGTCTTTGTTCAGGGTGGAGATCGGGGAGTAAGGATTGTAATCAGGCTTATTACCCCCCCCACACACACACACACACACACACACACAGGACAGGCCAACACTGATCATGCTTAAAGTCAAACACACAAGCATGATAACACGTTCTCCTGCATCCTGTACGTCTCTCATCTTACTCATTAGGCCACGCGTGAGTCTCTGACCACGTGGCCATTCTCTCTGTTAATGTGACACTTATTCACCCTCTGTAACATCCTTTGTGGCTCCTTTGGTCATTGCTGGCGGCTGTGGTGAGTGGAGGACGTTCTGTGGATGTTCTGATGTCCTGAAAACGCCATGCTAGTCAAAGTGGGACTGGGCGATACAGTGCTGACATGTGACCTGAAGAGCTGACCCCGCCTTTTTTCATTTCAGACTCTTTAAATCTGCTTCGCTAACAACATTTAAGGCCTAGCCACATTAGCATTGAAACGGATTTTTTGGGTTGCCAAAAATAATAATTAAAAAAGGAAATTCTAGCAGAAAGGCTGCGTCCTATCTATTGTCTCGCAGGACAAAGTTAATCTACGCAGTTTGTTCACTTCTTCATTAGCAGCTGTCGGATCCGTACACATTTTGAGGGAGAACTGAGCGTGCTACGTTTCGATCGTGGAAGCCATCGTAGCTTATTAGCTGTGCGGAAGCAATCGCTTCTCTTAAACGATTAAAAAACTTATGAAACTGCTCTACAATAAAGCCGCCCTTGAGTTGATCATCAGTGATGCATCGTAAGTATGTATTTGGTCACAGAGATAGAATCTGCTAGCAAAGTGTGATAAGGCTAATCCAATGATATAGGACTATCTCGTACTAGCCTAGCTGGCTAATGGTGTTTGTCAGTGCAGCACCTCCCCAGCTTATCTCGTAAGCAGGTATTTGTTGGAAACAGATTTTCACCTAACGTTTCTGGTATTACCAGGCCTTTATACTGTACAACATGTACTACGTCTGTAAAAAGAAATATGTTAGCATGCATTTCTCAGTATTTGCTGTATTTCTTGAATTTGAAAGGTGTTTTCACCTTCACTCTGGATGCTTGCAGGCAGAAATAAAGCTGCAAGGCGCATATTTACACAGTAGGTATTAGAAGAGACGCTTGTGAGAACTGGCAGTGAAGGTGTAAAGGTGGTGAGTGACGAAAGCGGGAGGTGGATCATGTGAATACGGAATTTTTACATTACTGACACCATTTGAAGCACTAACCGTAATCTAGCTGGCTCAGTCTGGTTATGAAATGCTACTGAAAACTCACCATAGAGTTCAGCCCAATAAATTATTACTGAATATTATCAAGGAATGACAGACATATATATAAGTACTGATGCCCATCAGCAGAATAGATCTTACAAACGCAGTAAAGCCTGAGTCACAAGTGTCTTGTGAAAAAACACTCACACAACAGCACGTGCATCTCAGAAAACTAAAGAAATGTTAGAATCTGGACTTTGTCCTGGGGGTTTGCAGGATAATCCTGGGAGGAAAAAACACTCAGACATTTGTGTTTTTATATACACCACTTCTAGAAAAAGTCTGGAAATTTTCTGAATTCCATTACATGAGTGACAGAGGCTTGAGTTTCACCGTCAAAACCGTGTTGGATTAAAAAATAATCTTACAGTGTTTTACCAAACTCTGTGTGTGTTTACATAGATATTTGTGTGTGAAAATTCTCACCATTTTACTCAAGGTTTTTGTATCAAGGCAGAGGAGCAAAGATAGAAAACAAGGGTGGAAAGAAACGGACATGTCTGATATGATTTGAGGATGGGACAGCGATCTGTAGACTTCACATTTTGTGTGCGTGTTTGTGTGTGTCTGTCTTGAAAAACCAGTTGACCCTTGGTGACCTTTCCTTGACCTTTTTGGTTATTTTTACTCCTACAGCTCTGCAAGTTTGAGATGACACTGACACTTACTGTGTGTTTCATTAGTGTCAGTATTACATGAGTGTTTTGGACGAGTTTAGCAGTGGGAACCCTGCTCTCTCTCTCTCTCTCTCTCTCTCTCTCTGTGTATTTGTATGAATCAACCTTGGATCCACTCATGGCCTTGCCTGGCTGTTGGGTTTTGGGATGGAGTGGAGAGTGGGGGTGGTTGTAGATAGGAAGGGATTCAATAAGTAGTTGAATCAACCCCTCCTCCCCCTGCGGATCTTAGGACGGTGGGAAAGTTCAAATCTGCTGCTATTTTCTATCTTTTATCAGCCGGGCTTATCGGCTGGCTTTCTCGTCTGCATGCCTGGCTTCAATAGTCCAGGGTCTTAGCTCAGGCTGCATGGTAACTGCTCTCTATCTCCCTCCCTCCAAACACCTCCCCTTCATTCTTTCTGGTTTTTTTCTTTTCTGAAAAACCACCTGTTTAGTATTTCGTACGAGGGAGCCATAGCACTACGTAACAGAGGGTTCTTTTTGCCTCTTACAATCCATTGAACACTACGCAACTGCCAAAGTATTCCTGAAGTTACCTATTTTATTTGGCCATAAGTGACAAGATGTAAACTGCATCACGATCTGTACATGATAATATCAAAATGGATTTACTGGACAAGAAAAGCTTTGAACTTCAGTAGTTGTCCTGTAATGCTCAGTTACAATTTCCTTTTCTTTTTTTTTGTTATGACAAATATGTCTATATACCCTGACTTTCTTACCACAACACAGGCCACTTTTTAATGTTTAGTTTTTGCTTGATTTAAACTGGTGTTTCTCTGTGATGTGTGTGGGAGTGGGGCGTCCTTGACTAGAATTAAACAGTTTGTCAGGGTGTGAGCCTCTCAAGTGCTGCCAGTGAAGACGTGGTTGTAAAAGAGAATACGACTCGATGCAAACGTCTCCACACGTGCTACGCAGAAGGTGCACGAGCAGTTTGCTAATATACTGTAGTAGCCAAAGATACTTAATTTGTGTGTAGACAAACAGCGAAGATGAGAGACCTGATGTGCCGTTCAGTGACGGAGAGAGGTGACTGTGTTAGTCAGACGAGCCTGATAGGATCTCTGTCAAAGGTGATGAAATCTGCTGAAACGCAGCATCTTTAAACTGTTATCACACTGTCTTCAGTCATGGCGTTCAGTTTTGACACACTGTTGATGAAAGTCTGGGGGATGTTCCGTTCTTCGACAATAACGTGACCGCTTTCTTTTATTTGATGAAGTTTTTTGTGTTTCTTTGAAGAAATTCAGGAGGGAATTCAGGAATAGATCCGCTTAGCACTAACAACCTGAAATGGTAAATATACATACAAACGCTAGTGCCCCCTCTGTTTGAAGAAGAAAAGAAGAAAAACTAAAATAGTTTTTTTATTGATTTGTCAGTAGACATCCAAAATTTGGCAAAATGTTTGAATTTTCATTATGTTACTCAGTTTGGTTTTGCCCTTGACAATTTTTATTAGTTCTATTGATGAAAGAAGATTTAAGTGACCAACTGAATGTGCGTTCTTATTATTTTAGGTTTATGTTTTATCTCTCAGCTGTCTGAGCACAACAGAGATGACCTATACTTTGTGGTGTCCCTGAATGCACCTTGCCCGGAGACACTACATCGGCGTTTGTTTGAAGCGAACCCCCGACACAAAGGCCGTTACAGAACAAGAATAGAGCAAATGTCCCCTCAAAGTCTCATCCCGAATTGAATGTACAGATAAATATTGTCAAATTTGCTGTTTGACATTGGTTTTGCCAGGCACCTTAAGCGGAGCTGTGTGACAGATGCTAATCACCAAGATAATCAAAGTCAACCAAAAGGATTAAAGTTATGTCCGTGTATCGTACAGTAATTTGACAACATATTAGTTGTGACAGACCTATTTCTGGCTTTTGTTACACCTTTTATGTCCCATCACATACCTGATTCGGGTCACATGTTCACCATGTCCTCCAAAGGAACGTCCTGTGTACGCGTCATGTGCAAGGCGGTGAGCACACTGCACTTATTTTAGACTGCAAGCAGAACTACAATTAAAATAAGTATAATGGCCTCATCACCATAATACATATTGGCCAGTAGGTAGCTCACTAGGTCATTATCATGCGATATTCTGTGCTCCAGTGTAAAGAGGTTAGTGTGTGTTTAGCACAAACAGGTGTGTGTAGCTAGTCCACGGTTTGTGTGAGTGTGTACAGTATTTGTGGAGCTGCAGCTGTAACATGGCAGGACTGCTATCAGGTCTGAAGCAACACGGTGTTCCAACATGGAAAGCAGCAGCCGGGAGATTTATTTCAGCCGGCTTGGGCCAGTGAGTAGTCCTCCTGAGAGGCGCCGGACTATCAGATATATGCTCTGTGAAGGGGCTGCTGATCCTTTCCTCCAGGGCTAGTTTTTCTCCCCGGGGGGCGAGAAGTATACCCTGCCACTGGACCATCCATCATGGCCAGTGCTGATGTGGGTATCCGTGGCGCTATCGCTGCTATCTCTTTACCTGCCCTCATCGTGCTTAAAGAAGTAAATACGTCTCAGACGAGGGGGGGGGCTAATTGTACTCCTGCATGGTGTCATGTCTCTCTCATTCGGTTTCGATTATACTCCATCCCTCCGTCCGTTAGCTGTCTCCGTTTCTCTCCCAAGGTTCAGCCAGTGTCCTACCCTGCTGTCTCCCCAGGACCTTTATCAGGGAGACGCCTGTGCTCATTAAGGAGTTAATTTTCTCACTCCTATCTCTGATTAGTATAGTCAACCTAAAGCACTGTGAATTCTTTAAATTTTCTTCCCCGTTATCAAAAGAGGAGAGAGAGAAAAAAGATGGAATGAGGGGATATTTAATCATTTAAGCAGTCTTCCTGGGGAGCCAGATTTCTCTCTCTCTTTCTTTTTTTTCTCTTCCCAGCAATGTAAAGAAATCTAGCTGAAAGCTGGCCCAGCTCAGTAATTCAGTTTTTAAAGCATGAGGATGGAGGGAAGGGGAAGGAGGGAGGAGGTGGTTGGGGGCGGCGGTGGTGGTGGCGGGATAGGGAGGGAAGAGAGAAGGAAAGGGAAAAAAAACGACTTGATGAAATTCCGCTATCAGCTCCGAACCAATATGCAAAATATCTCGCTGGAAATCAAATAGCTATTATGTTTTCATTTCCACGTCGGCGTATTTGCTTAATGAAGAGGAGACAGATCAGACCGGCAGAGAGAGTCTGCAGGAGCCGATAACCGCCAACGGCTCCCAGCTATCCGCACAGAGTGACGCTCCCAGTCACTACGCTTTTTCACTGAAAAAAAAACGGAAAAGAAAAGTGATGGAGGGGAGGGAAGGAAAGAGAAAGAGAGAGGGAAGGTGATGGAGTGTAAGGGATGGAGAAAGGGGACAGAGAAGAAGAAAGAGAGGGGGTGGGGGGGTGGGGAGGGAGGTTAAGAGGGGAAGAGGAATGGAGAGATAATGATAGAAAGACAGGAGGAAGCCAGAATAGAAAGAGCGACTGCAGGCTGCAACGGGGAGAGAGGAGGGATGAGAGAGGAGACGGAGACCGAGAGAATCTGGGGGTTTAAGAGGTGAACGGGGCTGAAACATCAAGTCCGAAAAACCATCATGGGATTGTTTTAATAAAGCATCTTGAACACAGTTAAATCAGAAAGTGGATGTCCAGTTTATTTTTCAGTGTCGGACACTGTGGTTTTTAGTCAGCTGGAGTTGGTTGCTTCAGCTCTGTCCACTAACAATCCACTTTCATTATTTTACTCGCCTTTGACTATGTCTTTTGTTAAAGGCTCTTACGGGAAATGTAACTTTTTTTTTATCTGCATGCATTTTCTGCACATTTATTCCCAGTTTTTTGGTCTTTCTTTCTTCCTTTACTCTGTTGGGAGGGGATTTTTGTTTCATGGGGAAATGATGGCAAACCTGCTGTGACATGGAATTAATTAAAATGTTCCTGTGTGATGCATAGATCTATGCAGACATATTTCTGCACAGTTGCTCTGATTATATACATAAACACAAAATGTGTGGAGGTTTCATTACAGTTTAGATAATATGTAAAAGTGAATCCCCGTTGATTGAAACTGATGCTACCACGTAATATGTTATTCAGAAAACAGGACAGAATGTTAATACCATTACGAAGCACCTTCATGTGTACAGGTGGGTGGTGATTGTTGCCGGTACTGAACCAATAACTTTTATAACCTCTGGTAACTAAACATATAAAAAACTAATATTCTACGTACAAACCAAATGAAGGTCTATGACAAACAAGAACAGAGCACGTGTGAACTTCAAACTTCAGATATCTACCACACCCAGCTGTCCTCGGGGTTAATCCTCACGTTTGTTTTCAAAGTGTGTGTGGAGTTTTAAGGGCTTGAACTGTTTGTCAGTGCGTCAACAGAAACTGGACTTTTGATTCATCTTTGCAGTCATTTCTATCAAAAGGCTAAACACTGTAAATGCTCTTCCCAAAGCGCCACCCGGCAAGGTGCTCCCCTCACCCACGAGCCCCAACTTGGGGTTCAGCATTTTACCACAGGACATAAGCACGATGGATTGGGGTCTTTGTTCTTTTGACGTTTCATGCAAGTCAGTACAACACTGAGTCAGAACAGGACAGGGCGAAGCTTCTATTAACGGCAATGCTACACACAGATGGAACAAACTTTGATGCCTTGACAATTTTCAAATCTGAATGGAAAACTGCTGTTTTCCTGTTCGAGTGATCAGGTGGTTTCCCGTACATAGTTTATTCCATTACGCTGTAGCCTTATTTCTGAAGTTTGTATTAATTTAATTTAATTTGTTTAATCTTATTTCAGTTTTAATCAAGATGTGTGGGATGGAAAGTGAAACTGAAACAAACTGCCTGTAGAAATTATTTTTTGAAATTACCTAACAAAAAAAGTGTTCAAAAAATGTGCACGTAATTACTGTAACAAGAGGTACAGTACACAACTGGACATGTTTTACAGCAGTGTGTTGTTGCCAGTAAATAGCTGTTCACATATAGTGCACATAACAAAATGCTTTTGTCAAATGTTTTTACAGGTAATTTAGCTTTTTACATTAGCAGCTTTGAGCATACATATTCAGAAGCGTTTTAAAAGTCATATTAACGCAAAGTAATCAACCAGAATCGACACTGCATTCGTTTCTCTTCACCTGTTTAACACAGCAGGAGTCATAACTGCAACATACGAAAACTCTTATTAAAGGTCAATAGTTTTACAAAGCTTTGCTCTCAGCTGTGTTCAAAGCCATTCAACGATCAACTGTTGTCTTCTTCTTATGAACTCTCCCGCTTTGCCTCCTTAGAGCCGCTCGTTGCATTGGTCCCAGTGACATATATGAAAATCACAAGAAAGCAAAGTTGATGACAAAACTGCTCAGCTATTTTACATGAGAGCAAACTAATAATTTGCCCTTACAAAATGAAAACTGTGTGTATCCTGATGACAAGATTTTAAAAAATGTTAAAACTAGTCAATTTCAGGCCAGTTCAATTCAAACCGTCTGGCTAGTTATTTTTCAGATTGGCCTGTGTTTCGGCAGAACGATTCCCAAAACGTCTGCCGTGCCATTGTACAAATAAAAGTGGGACAAACTGAAAATTTGGCTGAATAACTGCTCACAAAATCTGAATTTTACTGTTTATCTCCACTTGAAAATACAATTTTTACAAACTAAATTCGACCTGAACTTTTGTACTGCTTCCTGTTGTCACGAGAGCTCCCGCTTGTCCATATATGACAGAGGATCAAAGCTGCACGGTAACGTGTCATGTGGACACAGGTCAGTAGTGATGTGTCGTTTGTGAGTGATTCGTTCGATGTGAACTAATCTTGCATATGACTCTGGAGTAATGAGTCCTCTCAGTGAGCGATTCGTTCATTTCCCTGCAGCACCTTCTCTCGCCACACGGCAGCAGCTGCATAAGCTCAGGAAACAGAAATGATTCGTTCACGACTCACTGAGCTGTGCGTCCGTCCTCGGGTCCTCGTTCTTTTGTCACGTGACAGCCAGGCCGCTCCGTGGTGAGCAGCAGGTACTACAGTTCTCTCACGAGTTGTTCTAGCGGATCGTTACAGATCGTTCTTTGATTAAATCGTCACGTGACAGCCACCAAGTCACTGTCGCGCTGTTAAACAACGATGGCAGCGAGGACGTAGGACACAAGTCACTTTATTGGCGTGTGTATTTGCTTTGGGGGGTTTTCACGTGGTTTTCATTGTCTGTTCAAAGCTACGAAAATAACACACAAATGGAATTAGTTTGTACCGTTGACACGGTCCAGGCTGATACCTGCACCTCTCCGTCTAAAAAACGTCCATGTCCTCAGACACTTTACCGAGCGCGTTTTAGCTTTAGACGCTAACTAACAACACTAAACACACCAACGCTGTGCTAATGTCGTCGGCATGCTAATTAGCAATAAAACCATCCAGAACTGCAGAGAATTAGTAAATATTACAAACACACACACATAGTTAGCTTGTGAAAATGAGGCAGTATTACTTTGAAATGATGCAAAGGTCTGGCTTTATTTTCACGTAGCGTCACGGACACAGGGTTCCGCGTTTCCCAAGTACTTCCGGGTTGGGTGACAGAGGTCCGTTGTACAGTATGTTGTTGTGGAACATTGCTGTCAGCCACCATAATTGTTTTTTGTTTTTACCCCTGATGCATTGCAATGTCCAGTTAAACTTAGTTATTGTCAGATTTGACCGCGGGAATTGTTACAGCGCCGGTTTATCATGCATCTGGAAAACATCGAGTCTCCGGTGCCGTGAGTAACCAATAGGCAGCTGTTGGCAGGCCAGATCCAAACGTCCTGAAGAGCAGAAGCCCGTTTTATTGAAGCTGAATATAAGCGATCGTTGTCTGTGTGGATGGGTTCCCTTTGTGTGCGGGCGGACGGCAGGACCCGCTGGCCATGACGCTGTGATAAGAGCACATGCAGCGCGCAGGAAATGTTGTTTAAAGTGCAAAGTTGATTAAAGGTGTTTCCTCAATAGTGGCTGATTCTCTTCACTGTGATCAATAAGTGGCTCCTCTCCAGCATGTGACTCTTTGTCAGGTGCCTTTGTTTTCTCCTTCCTCCTCTCCTCCTCGCTCTCTGCTCCCTCTTCTTCAAAATATCCTCGTTTAATGTTTCTCTTTGCAAGTCTGTGATTTTTTTTTAATACAAGAATGTCCCCCTCCCACACGCACACTCTCCTGCTCTAATGTATTTTTTTGTGCAGCGGGTTATTAGCGTGAGAGCAGCGAGGCTTGCGTCTGTTTAATCAGGCTTGTTGAGCACGCAGGTTTGATGTGTGTTGTCTCTGTATTTAATCAGTGAGCTGCGAGCTGCAGGTTTGATGTGGACGGAGAGTTAATAAAGCAGTATCTCCGGTGCCTTCATCAGCTGCGGCACTTTGTTCTGCCTCTCCTCGCTCTTCCGAGACAGACAGCTGTAGTCCCTGCGCCGGAGCTCCGCCACTACTCAGACGCCGCATTAGTCCTGGTCTCATCTTGCTGGTGGATTGGATTTTTTTTTTTCAGTCAACATGAACTTGTAATTTTACTTCAAGACCAGAATTCTCTCAGTTTGTCCCTCGATTATGAATCCGTCGCATAAACACCTTAAAATGTCCCAAAGTTTCTTTAATACGTTAGAAGAAGGAAGTTGTAAAGTTTTTGTACAGAAGGTCCTTAGCTCCTTAAACTGAAAACCTCGCCTTTTAAAAAGAAAACCGGTCATGCTGATTGATTGCCTGTTTACAGTGAAGCTGCAACTAGAAACTGGGGATGATGACTCTACCAAAAATACTTTTGTCAATCATCCAGTTCAATAAGTGTGTTGCTGCTCCAGTTATTTACCTTAATAGCACTTTGACAATCCGTAGTTTATCAAATATCAAACATGTTCTGCGGACACATACTGCAACGAGGTCGGGGGATTTTGGCCCCCATCACTTTGTTATTGGCTTACAGCCGTTGCATATGGCATTTTAATCTCTAAATTCCTCAGTAAAGGTTTATAGGCGGCACAGGAAACTCATCAAAAACACAATTCCTTCTGTGTCAAGGAACTGGTGTGAGCAAGTTCTTCCTGGTTTTCATCTTTCAACATTTCACAAAGTTTTATTTGCCCAAGGAGCTTTTGTTAAAAATGAATAAATGTGCGCTTTGGGCTTTTTTCCTCAACAGTTTAGATCCTGCTTCTGTAGTCCACAACCTAGAAAGTGCCTTTGTGCTGTTGGATAAGTCTCAACTTAATTGATGTCCCTCCTACAGAGATACACATGCGGGTTATGCCTTTTTTATTATTTCTCCATCTTTTGAATGAGTTCAGTCCAATTTTCCTGTGGATATCACACTGTAACAATTAATAAAGCTTTAACTTTTAAACTGGCAAATGAAGTAGAATGTGGCACACTTATCACACAGGCACGGCTATCCTTTCTGCCAACTATCCGAGACAGGACGGGAAGGGGAAATAAAGAATATTTCTCCTTGGATAAAAGAAGGGAGAAAGTGGAGCTGAAACTTTTCCGCTCCATTTGATGTCTGAAAGCAGCGATGCAGCGATTGATTCATTAAACCAGAGCTGTAATGAGGAAAGAAATCATAATTCAAACTTACATTTTAAACAGGAAATATAATTGGAATTTTATACAGAGAAGTCCCTTTGTACAATTATGATTAAAGGAAAATTAATTGTATGAAAATGTTCTTATAGATACTGAAAATTAGATCTAGCAAAGCTTAGGCAACATAGACCTAATTCTAAAAATATTGTGTACAGGATCGATCTTTTTTTTTTTTCCTTCTCTACTTTTTTTTAATGAAGGTCCAAATCTAGCTGTGTTAATTTTATCTGAAATTAGAGTGAACCATGCAGGCGTGGAAGTTGAAATTAGCCTAAAGATGTTTCATTTACAAAGACAGAAACACTTTGTCAGCCGCCGATTGTTTCCCAGCATTATCTCTGCCTGCTTTTAATTGCTTTGGAAGTGAAATTAACAGAATTAGAAAAATTGCCTCTCCCTTTTTCTACAAGCTTCTTTATTCACGGGTATTGTTGTGTGCTTTGTATAGATTATAGACTTCTTTTGTTCCAGTATTGTAAATATATACGCCCCCAGTCACGGCTTTAGCTCTGAAACAATCCCTCCCATTTGTTCAACACAACCTAATGGAAATTAATTTGCAACCTGTCTGGAATGAGAGAGAAAGGCGGAACATAAAAATCCTGATTTCCACTCAGTGTTCATTTTTTTGTGATTCGGTTAAAGGCAAACAACACGACTTTCTAGTACATCATCATCATGCAGGGCCGTAGTTTTCTCCCTCAGGACTCTGTAGCATACCCCAAATCTAGCACGTTCTCTTTAGCTCTAGTACGCCAATCCTCTTAAAAGAAATGGCTACCATGAATTCATAATTCCGTCGTAGTATCCTCTCGGGACCTGCGAATTAAGCGTGTCATCTGATGCAGATGAACAAACTGCCTTTTATAATAAGCAAGTCTTGAACCAGTAATAACTCAAAGTCAGTTTTGATACAGAAAAAAAACTGCCAATAAATATGACATTATAATTCAGTTTTGATCTCTTAATGTCCCATTAAAGCGGACGCGTGTGTTTCTCTTATAGAAGGAGTATTATTAATGAAGCAATTTAAAAAAAAAGTCATATTAAATCCATATTAACTGACTCAATTTTTTGGATGTAATCTTCAAACAGGCTAAAATAGATCAAAAGTATGTATAATTACTATGGTCAGCAGGGATTATGAAACTGTAATTGATACAGATCAGCCCTGCACTAATCACTCTCTTAGCTACAATTTTAGGTATACTGTAATTTGGCTCTGAGGTCCCCCTTGGCTCCTTCCTATTAATCTTCTGGATTAGATCGTTCAGCGTGTCCAATTCTTGGAACCATTTTTTGAATGACTCCAGTAAAAAAAAAAAAAAAAAATGGATCAGGGTATTTTTCCTCACTTACAGTACATACTGCAGATATATAATCATAAGTAGTTTGTTTAACTTCCTTTTCATTTTTCACCTCTCCTGCACTAGTCTGTTTAGGCTTGAGGCCCATGGGAAGACAATTAAACTCGATTCCTTCTCCTTGTGGAGATCGAAAGTGTAAAATTACACAGAGATTAAATACACACAGATCTCTGTGGAGTTCTCTGCTTTATCAGCTTGTACTTGCTAAATATGTGTTTGCATTTAGTGTGAAGACAACAGCCTGGTTCAGGTTGTGTATTTGAACTTGTAATCTGCAGTGTGTTTCTGATCACACCATTTCTGATTTTCTAAATTGGCTGCTTTCAGATTCCTTTAGAATCAGGTTCAGTTCCTCGGACGTCCCCTTTGTTTTACCGCTAAGAACCAGGACGAAGCAGAACGCAGTTAATTTAACTGATATTCACACAGTTTCTGGTCAACATTGTCCCTCTTCTTCGTGCAGGTTCCCTTGGGGACCTTGATGGTGTGGAGGAAAACACACCTGACAACCTCAGCCTATCGGGAGAAGAGGGCGGAGTCTCGGACCCAGATGATTCAGCAGAGGGGGACAGCACCAGCCCACCTCTGTACACGCCACTATACAATGAAGGTGAGAGAAGGACGAAAACAAGAGTCTAAAATTCACACACAACACAACATAAGCATAGAAATCAATAGGAATGTGTTTCCAACCATAACCAGCAGTATTTGATAAAATGAATAACTATGAAATCTGTGCGAGATCTGCTGATTTGAGTACATAGTAGTATCTGCACAGGAACATTGTGACGCTTTTGACACTCGAGCCTCCAACTCACCAACAGAAACGCAGGGGAATCTCTCACCACCGTAGCACAAAGGATTTCTTTTTTGGTGCCGCGTCATTTTAAAAGCCCAATAGAAACGTTGTTAGTGCCCGTGTTCTGTGGGCCCGACAGCGTTGAAACCTGCAGATCATCTGGGTATTTTTCATTGCTGAAGTCTGGAGGGCTTTTTTGGGGGGTGGTCCAGATCCATGGCCATACCGGACAAGCTAACGCTGTTTAATTGTTATTCTTTTGTATTGTAATTTTTAATCCGTACCAAGTTAAGTTTTATGAAGCTGCATTTTCTGAAGCACAACTGACAGACATCTTTGACTTGTACAGCACCTTAACAGGCCGTTGGTCTGATCACGCTGCTCTTTAACAGGAAGCAGCGAGCCAGAGGTAGCTGGGATGTTATTCCTGGTCTGTGTGCATCTGGGAGTCACTCATTTCTGTGGGTGATAATGATGATTTTCACTGTGGACGTGTCAAACGTGGAACACACAGCAGGAGAAAACTGTCTCGGGAAAGAGCGGCGGGCTGCACGCACAAACTCACACCCGTAATACGGACGTGGTAGAAGGAAGCTTGAGGGGAAACGTCCGGATAATATTTCGCACTTCGGCAGCATTTCACTCTGCGTTTACACATAAACCCACTCTGAAAGAGTCAGAATCATTTCAGAATCGCAGTGCATGTCTGAGCGTTTTAGCTGCAGTGAGACCCTGTAAATATGAAAATCCTGCAGACAATATGGGGGCGTCAATGACCATAAAGTTGGTCAGTGCAGCAACCGAATAGGCAGGACATTCAGCACTGGCTTATGAATCATGTAGAAAATATTGACTTAAAGATCCCACTGCAGGGACAACAGTTAAAATAAGACGAAGAGACAATTTATCAAAGTTCAGGTGGGACAAAAACGTTTAGCAGCAAGGGGTCAGTTGGTGGACTTGACTTCAAAGTGTGATCTTCTAACACAGTCACGAAAACCTACAAAAATGCATGTAAAGTCTTTTTTTTGTCTTTCTAGTATTTGTTTATTTTTACTATTATGATACATGGAAAACTATGAATCAACTTACTGCTTATTGCAAATAACCCAGGTGTCTAGTTGACTGGCAGTTGTTAGTGGTTATTTCCAGGTTTATCTCCTCATCAGGACTTTAAAGTGTTTTTATCCATCAGCTGAAGCCTAGCAGTTATCTGTCAGGAGACAGTTAAAGTAACCGGAGACGACACAGGCTGTAAACGCATTCTGTGGTTGCAGCTTTCCATATGCAACTGCATTGTGTCTAAACAAATACAGAATTCACCAGGTTCATCTTGGCTCCAGTGAATCTGCCCCCTTATGCTCCTCTTATCCTTAGCCTCCCTCATGTACCAGGTGATAGCAGAGTTTTCAGTCATATTCTTTTGACGTATTCAAGATTTCACTAGCTGTGTTTTTCTTAATCTCAAAAATTCCTGCTCTTGTGAAATTTTGGGGCTGGAAGTGATAAGCGTCTGTTGGTTGGCTTGGTTTGATAAACCCATGGAAATTCTGTCAGGTGCTAATCGAGACGAGATTAGAGATTAGCGGGAGTTGTGTGTGTGTGTGTGTGTGTGTGTGTGTGTGTGTGTGCGCTTTAGGTGAGAGCTGGGTTATGTGTTTGTATGAGACTGTATAAGAAGAAGATGAGAGAACTGTGAAGACTGCACATATGAACACGGTCTGTCTGTCGACTGCAACGCAACGTGGCGTCTTTGTTCCTTTATTTGTGTGTGTGTGTGTGTGTGTGTGTGTGTTTAGCCTTTTGCCCACACCTCCCTCCCCCATTACACTGTTGATTCTCTCTCTCTCTCGCTCTCTCTTTCACTCTCTTTCTCTTTTTCTCTTCTGTGGGGTTCCTCGGTTGCCCAGCACTGCCATTATCAGTTCTCTGTAAATCAGCCATGTTTGACGAACCTGCTCTTTCAACCTGGGATCAATACCAGGTCTTTATCTGGCCAGCACTGGCTAATAAAGGCAAGGCCTCTTATCCACCATCTGGAAGAGAAAGACACACACACACACACACACACACACACACAGGTGATAACTGCCCTGATAACTTTAGCAAGAAAAACACATTCTACCAGTACAAGGACCCAGGCACTTTGCTCCATAACGCCCCCCCTCAGAAATGACACGTAAAGCCGGTATATTCATGCAGAAACAATGGATCAACACATATGCACATACACACAAACGAAATGAGGAAGAGTCGAGCATCTGTTGAGTGTGTCTGTCTGTTGTGGTGTTTTTTTTTAACCTCTCTCTTCTCAGAAGTGCTCTACAGTTGCTGTGGCGCGCTGAAACAACCGAAGTTCCTTTTTCATAACAAGGCAATCAAACTTATACATCACAGGAAACCTGATAAAAATCCACTGCTGGCCTGATTAGTCAGTATGTTACCTCCTTTTGACCTGTAATTGTCGTGCCCTTGTTTGAGCCAATCAGAATGATTTTTGTAAACCACTATTTTTTTCCCATCAGAATCTGATTGGTGATCATAGATAAAGCGCGTGTGTGTCTGTGTATGTGTGTTGCATACACAAATGACAGAGGTGGGAGTCTCTTCATAGTGGACTGTTAGTGGACAATATGTAGGCGCTGTTGCTAAAAGGAATAGTGAATTTGGCAATTTCTAAGAGAATACTAACACATTTCTAATAGTAAGCTGTTTTTCTCTCTTTTTTAAATCTCAATTTAGTATTTTTGAATTTCAAGAATAAGGCTTGTTATTTTCAAGTTTATTTCTGATGTATGCATCCTATTTCCAGAAACGTTAAGAAAAGAGGACATGTAGCCTGTCTGTAGAAGAGCTGTCACTCATCAAAAACATTGAGAAAATAATGAAATGGAAACATAACATAAAGGAGGACCCGAAGTGTGCAGGTAAAATCCTATAAACAAAGATGGTGAAAACCGTTTGCTTTCAAAAAATATCTCAGTTTGTCTCCTCAGTTCTCAGAGTGTCTTTGAAGGAATCCATAATGCAGCACAGTAAATCTGGGAATGCTGGCAACATTTCTTAACTTTTGAGATTTATTGGCTACACATTAAAACTGGGCAAATGATAAAAACAAAAGAAAAGTGTCCTGCGTTGTGATGTGGCAGTTGCTCAGTTGGTTTGACCATTAATTGCAGGGTTGGCAGTTTGCAAATTAAGGTGCAGACCACGCGTTCCGCTATAGTGACCCTGAGAAATACGATAAGCTGAAAGAGAAGAAAGTCAGTGTTTTCACTTTTTACATGTCCTGGTGTGGGTTTGCACCGTGTTTCCAAAAAATATACAAATCATTACTTTTTGTTTATTCCCATAGTGTCCCTTTACTGGAAGCGTGGGTTTTTATTGTTTATGGAATGTCTTCTAATCCAATGCATGTCTGACACCACAAATATCATCTTCATTTTTTTTTATCAATATGCGAGAGCAACGTGTGCGTTCTTAAGCTTTGTGTGTGAGCTAAATTGTGTTTGTGATTTTTTATTTTTTTTGTTTGTAAGTATCAGCAACACAGTTTAGATCCAGTGTAGACTGGGCCAAATATTATTTCTCTCCACAAGGAGAAGACTTGTCCGGGCCATGTCTGGGTTCTTCCTATTTCCCCTTTAGCACCAAAGTGACATAAACACATGAATACTTTCGAAATATTGAATGTTTGAGAACATATTTAAAGAAAAGGTGCGCAAGACAAAAGGCGGCATTAAAATGAGGCAGAAGAGGCAGAAATGTTAGAGGAGAGATTGTCGGGTGACTTTGCCCTGCAGGTGTGACAGGGGAAGTTCAGCTTATCAGATTGATGGAGACTGTCTCGCTATGGGGGGGGAGGGATGCAGGAGAGAGAGAGGAGGAGGAGGTTTGGCAGAAAAGTGTCTGTCGACTCCTCCTGATACCTGCCTCCCTGTCTGAGATGATATGGGAGATAATATTGATAATATTAAATGCAATAACTGTGTCTCCAGCTCCCCTCCCTCGCTCCAGCCCCTGCAGGATAAAATCAATGTGCCATTCAATGTGATTTATAGCTGAAAATAATGGCACTGTTTAGTAACGGGGGAGGTGTGTGTGTGTGTGTGTGTGTGTGTGTGTGTGGAGGGGTTGCTCTGCTTGCTTTAGAATGTGTACAGTAAGTTGTCGTGTGAGTGTTTGCATGTGGACGAGGTTGAAAGGTGGACCGAACGTGAAGATGGATGGTGTCCGTGTGTGTGTGTTGATTTATTTGACAATGCAGATCCAAATCTTCCAACTGTTACATTAATAACAGCGGAGTGTGAGGGCGTCACATGCTTGTGGGGCGTTTATAACTGGTATTGATTGGGAGCTATCGCTGTTTATCAGAGCGGGAATGCAAGGGTAAACACAGTCTTTGTGCAGACAGCTGAGGTGTTATCGGGTAGTGGCTTAAGACAAGGTGGGATTGGTGGAAGGAGAGAACACAGAACAGGACCAGACAGGAGAGCAAGGAAGAAGGAAGTGGAAGAGAGGCAAAAGTTAGGAGGAGGAAGAGAGAAAAATTAGGAGAGCAAGAGATTAAACGGGTTTTTAAATGGCGACTAAAAGACAGTCCGGTGCGCAGACGACTACGGCATTACTTGGATCACGAGTGGATTACTGAATGGGCCTACCTGGCCCAGGACCAACAGACACATGGAAAAATATAAGAGTGACCGTAAATCGACACACGACAGTAAGCTGTTAAAAAAGAGCCTAAACGGAGAATAGACACAATGTGAACCCAAAGAGACAAAAACAGCACAAAAAACACAGAAGATAGAAGCAAATTAGAATAGAATTGAACTAAACTGCCCCAAGTAATTGCAATCATTGGAAAATAGATCAAACAATGTCATGTGTCTCTAATCATCACCGATGGCAACAGTGGGTCTGAAGGGGCAATTTAAAGATGAGAAACTAGCATCTGACAAAGCCGGTGAAATGTTCCTTACACAAGGAGTAGTACCTGCCAGGGAGGTCCTGATACCTCGGTTTAGTACTCGGATTGGAACACTGGTACTGGTACAAGTGCTAAACTGGTTCTAAAATAAGTCGTGCCTACACGTACAAGCACTGCTGCCTGACACTGGCGTCGGCATCGGGACAGTACCGCCCTCAGACTGCAGACGTCAGTTTGAGAAGCAAGGAAAATGAATAACGTTGTCAGTCCATAAAGACTTTTTTTAGTTCCCTTTTTAATTTTTTTTTCAATTTTAAGTCCTGAACCATCCTGCTACAATATGAAAAGCGACCTATGCGGTCAGGTTTTGAAGGTCCAGGAACCATTAGCATGAGATGATGCAACACCAGTGTAGAAGCAGAGAGATGAAGAGCTCCGATCGCTGTGATGTAACTATTAATCTAATCTAAGTAATCACCAGTCTGCCTAATAGGGAGAGACCCATCAGTGAGATTAAGCAGCTGATACCAGCTGTAGAGGCAAAGTTCAGGGTTCACATATCATATACACGCTGGATAAACAAGCGCACACTCCCATCCAGACATTTGGATGAATCACACACACTCACAGGCCCAGCCACGTGTGGGAGCACACATGGATCTCTTTGATCAGCGGCCGAGTAATCAGTTTGATCAATGGAGGGATACAGCCTGATTCTCTGCCTGAGAGAAGGGGGGCAGACGTGGAGCACAGGGAGACCCACCTGCACAGTCGACATGGATGGAGAGAGTTTAAAAAAGTTCAAAAACCAGATCCGACTGTGAGAGAATAGAAGCTGTTCCTGGATCAAGGAATCAAAGGGTCCATCCTTACGTAGGGAGCTCGACAGAATCGTTCTACCTCTGCCATGGATCAAGAGACACACACACACAGGAACACACACACACACACACACACACACAGGAACACACACACGAACACACACGAACACACACACACACACACACACACACACACAGGAACACACACAGGAACACACACACACACACACACACACACAAACACACGAACACACACACACAAGCACGAACACACACACACACAGGAACACACACACACACACACACACACACAGGAACACACGAACACACACACACAGGAACACACACACACACACACACACACACACACACACAGGAACACACACACACACACACACACACACACACAGGAACACACACACGAACACACACACACACAGGAACACACACACACACACACACAGGAACACACACACACACAGGAACACACACACACACACGAACACACACACACACACACACACAGGAACACACACACACACACACACACACAGGAACACACACACACACACACAGGAACACACACACACACACACACACAGGAACACACACACACACACACACAGGAACACAGGTCTTCTGACTGTCTGAGTGTGATTAAACGGGACTGTTCGTGTTGTGTATGTAGAGCCCAGGACACAGGACTCCCGAGGAGGCCCCGATGATGAGGAGGAGGACGAAGAGGAGCCGTGTGCCACACACAGTGGTGGGGAGGAGGAAGAAGAAGGGGACGAAGAGGAGGAAGTGTTACAGTGGAGGGGTCCAGGTCAGTACACTTGCATATTTTCAGGGAACATGATTAGCTGCAACTTACCAAAAACAAGTGAACTCTGTTTGTCTGATGAGTCCGACGCTGATTTCATGAGGACGACTCACTCTTCACACACCATTAGGACGTAGCTGTCAATGATTTACACTCCGTGAGGATCTTGGAATTTAAACTCTTCACAGGAGGAGGATGAAATGACAAAACAAACAAAACCGTCACAGGCAATGTGAACATTCAAAAGCATTTAGTAATGCGTATGAATTCCTTCCCTAGTCCCCTGCTTCCCTCTCTGCAATCACCCACAGGTTCTTCAGTTCTCACACCGGAATGATGCGTGTTACTCAGTTGCTTTTTAGTTATTTAGCGTGACTGTGATATTGTTTTTTTTTTTCAAGCTTTTTCCATGGATAATATTATTATCGGCCCGATCCTGATTAGAAGATAACGCACCTATTTTAATGCTGTCACTGATCACCTTTCACAAGAAAGTTTCATAAGTGGCAGTAACAAAACAAAACAAAGACAAGCCATGAACAAGGTGGCGTATGATTTTATTGCAAACTGCGTGAAAATGGCTTTTTATGGGACAAATGATACATAATGACGTTTCACACTGAATTCAAAAATAAGCGCACTGATATTGTAAAAATTACTGTCTTGGACTTTTTTTTTGTAGGTTTGTCTCCATTTTTCAGAATTTTTCTGAGGAGAATACCAAATATGTGATTTTTAATTAATTTATTAATGTGGATGCAAAGTTTAGCACTAAAGACATTTTTCAGACTTTACTATTTATATTTATATACTATTGTTGAACATTAGTACTGTGTGAACGCTCTGTGCTGTTATGTTTTGCATCCCATTACAATAAAATTACATGTAGGGTGATGAATATGTGTCCCTACATTCAGCATATTACCAGTGCACATTCAGCTAGTGCAAATTACAGCTTTGCCATTGTCATGTCCAGCACTGTCACCTTATCTGTTCCCAGGAAGCACGTTGAAAATAGGAGGAACAATTGATTACTGATGCATTGTGGTTATAAAAAAAAAAAAAAAAAAAAAAAGTTTCATTTAGCAAAAGACCGTTGAGTGACTAAAACACTGCATGTGGGAAAAAAGGAAAGAAAAAATCCAACCTTTTCAGCCGGATACACATTCCCATCTCTGTAGTCTTTCTTTCAACTAACGAAACGAACTAACGAAACCGAACCGGCTGTGAGCTTCAGACCAGGGACGTCCTGTTGCGGTACCAGTATCGGGCATCAGGTTCGACACTGCTCTGGTGGACTTGTCCTCCTAAACCTTTACGATACTGCACCCGATAATATCTGTGGTTTGTGGCTGTCTTAAGATAACTGACAATGACAAAAGTAAAGCCAAATGCTAAGTCCTAAGATCCAGTCACTGACGCGACACGCAACAGCAGACAGAGATCTACACTAACTTCTTACGGTTCTCCGGTTCTCCCTGGACGTGTGGGTTTGTCGACCTTAGAACGCCCAGGCTTCGGGTGCGTGCTCTAGACTGCCTGCCAGCGTTGGTGAAAAAGCCTTTTTTGGTGTGACCTGTGTTGTCCTTTAAAATCGTCGGATGTGTCCCTACTACTATTTAGACCGGCAGTATCATCTTAACTGTGCAGTGGTTTGGGGAGGATTTTACTAGAAGAAAAAACTGTTTTGCAAGTACTCCAATGTACAGGAAGTGCTCCCTATGTGCTGCACAAAAACACAACGCTGAGCCAATACACCATCATTTCAACTCAAACGGTCGTTTCATGTGGATCTAAGGCGGCTGCGTCTGCGTTTCCACGTGTGCGTCCTGAGAATGTTCTCGTGTGAGCCGTGTTACCGCTTGCGAGGATCCGTCAGGCTGCTGCACTGCTCCCCAGTAGGACCGGTGAATGTGACAGACCAGGGGTAAATTTATTCAAGTTGTAACAAACACACGCGACTCAAAGGAGATAACAAGTAAATCGCCATAATTTTATTATTTATTTTCCCCCTTATCAAGCTCTGTTTGGTTATTTATTTTTCTCTGCCTGTTGTCTTCAATGAGTTAAACAATGCAGGAAGATTACTGCACTATCTCGCATTATTTCCTTTTCAAGTTCTGCTCGTTTTATGTACGTCTGTGCATGTGTCTATACAGTGTCGAGTGTGTGTTTACGCGTGTGTTTTAATTCCTCTGTTAGGGAAGAGAGGATGTGTTCATTATCATCCTGTCCCAGCCTTGTCCCTTTAACAGTAATTGGAGCGATATTAATTGCTGCGTGGTGGCTGGTTGATGGTAGCACCGTGATGCCGCACTGATAGGGCTCTTCATTTTTTTTCCCCTTCCTCTCCTCCTCACAAACTAACTGCTGGGTGAGCGAGGCAGAGGGGGGTGGGTGGAGGGGAGAGAGAGTAAGGGAGAGAGATAGCCCCTCTATCAGCTCCGGAGCAGGCGCTGTCTTTATCAGGAGCACGATTGGCAAAAAGGAAACTTTGACCGGTCTGAATTTTTCTCTTATCGTCAAGCCTCCCCTCCTCCTCCTCCTCCTCCTCCTCCTCCTCCCTCCCTCCCTCCCTCCCTCCATCCATCCACCTTCTCTTCCTCTGGTCTCTCCATCACTAGTAACAACTCCACTAACAGCATCTTCCCCTCCCATCCTTTCTCTCCACCCTCCACACCCTAACGCCATCCGTCTCTCCCTCTTTTTCTCCATCTTCTCATTGTTTCCCTTTGTTTCTTTTCATTCGTCTTGGTCCTGCTCGTCACGTGGGGCTAGAATCACTAGATAATGTGCTGGCGTTCATGCAAAATGTTCACCGTGTATTAGACAATTCCTATGAACAGATGAGAGGAAAGAAAGTGTTTGCTGCCATGGAAATAAACATGCATTTATCTCCTCGGGGAGTGTTGACATTCCACTCGTCTTTCGCTGTTGTTGCCTGTTAAACACTTGTGCTCCGAGGACCACAACTTTTTGCCTTCCAATCTTATGGGCTTTTCAGCTGGGCTGCTTGGAGCCCACACCTGCCAATGGTCACTACAGCCTTAACGGAAAGGAAGATTTTCTTACAGCCGGGACCAAAATTGCACTGAAGCCGATAAGTCAGCCATCACTGTGCCCCCAGCACGTATGTGTAGCCAGTGATGCCGAAACCTCTGTTTGGTTATTAGATGATTCATTGAATATGGAATGATTAACGGCAAATGTGAAAGAGACGGATGGAACGGGCTCCCAGGGACATGGTATCTCAAGTTACTCTTTGAAACTCGTGTTTGAAAGGGCTCAGTTAAAACATAAAATATAACATAATGCATACAGTCAGTTTAATGGAGGATGTGAGACCGCAGGGAGTGTTAGCATTACTGCTTCTCTGCTTCGTTGTTGCTTATTCAATAAACTGCCGTTTAAAAATGTTTTAATCGCTGAACTTTCTTTGCACGTGTGACGGAGTACGAACTCCGGTGTGGCCGCCCCACCGACTCACTGAGGAGACAGAGGGAGACAGACTGCTCCGTCAGCACCACAGCTGTACCAGCTATCACAAATAAAATGCTGATTCCCGCGTAGAGTCCCTGCACCGGTCGCCCGAATACACGGGTACATCTATGGGTCGAATTCTCAGTCGCATATGCAGCAATCTTGCTGATCAAATGTTCCCATGCAGAGTGTGAACAAATGGCAGCATTTAACAATAATGATTTTTCCTACAGTCTCTTGTGATGTGTTTATTGTGAGTTTCATAGCACAAGAAACATACAGTTTATTGGTCACCGCTAATGCAGATTTCTGTTGCAGTATTTACTTTGAACCAGGAAGTAAGTTTCAGAGATGTTGGAGTGTTGTCAAAGTCGATTGAGATTTGACTTTTGTCCCTTTTCGAATACAAGTTCCAGAATGTCACTGTGTGACTGTTCAACGTAAGCATCTTCAATCTGTTCATTCAAAGATGGAACGGGTTTGAACATGTCTTTTTCCTGCCCTTCTTTTTGTCATATTCTATTTTTCAGCTTACCTCCAAACCTCTCCCTTGCTTTTCTCTTCATACAGAACTGTCTACTCATTTATTATGGCTTCACATGCACAGTTAAAATTCTCCTTTAAAGTCTGTCGTCACTCTGCCATCTTTCCATTAGCTTTATAGCTGTCCTGTATCACCGGAACATAACTTGGTACACACCATTTTACATGTGCATACATATCCTTGTATGGATATGTCTAAATTAATTGGATATTAATCTGTTTAATATATCTTTTAAATGTCTAAAATATGACTTTTTTTTAGGTTGGAACACAATAATTCCTAGATATGAACATTTTCATTTCCTTCTCTGTGCACAGTTTGTGTTCTAACCTTATGATAATAATCTCTTAATTTATTCAAATAATGTAGTCAAATAATTTTTTGTGGCAGTCATTACTATTGTTCAAACAGAATGATATTAACATAGAACAAAAAACAACAACTGAACATTTTCATTTGCCCTGTCTTTGTGTTTTTTTCTTCCTGCTAAATGATAATACAATTCATTACCCAACAACATTTGACACGGTCTCCTCAGTATGTAATGAGCTGTTATATGTCAATCTGAATAAATTCCTTAGTCATACATGATGGTCAAGACGGTCACGCTCGTGTTTCTCTTTCTTTTTACCCATTTCCTACTAACAGAGGCTATCAATCATTTACTTTGTGGCTTCCATTGATGTTAAGAACAAATTAGAATCAAAGAGATGATAAACTTGGAATGAATTAGAGGCTTCAGCAATTTTCGTTTTCATTTCACCGATATACAGTTTATCTTAAAGCAAGATGATTTCTCTCTCTCTCTTTTCTCTCTGTGTGTCCTCAATCAGTGTGGCCATGATGTGGTAGTGGCAAGATGTTGAGGAGAAGTCTAGGTGAGAGCTGGTCCCTATCAGGAAAAGCTAAAGCTGCCTTTTTAATCTACAGTGTGTCCATACTGCATGATATGCAAAATAAATTATGAAGAGAAGAAAAAACTATCTTTTGAATGACCTTGCAGGCTGGAGGGTTTGATATTTTCCTCCTCGCTGCTTAAAATTCTTGATATGCAAATGGGTGTCACAGTAATCCCTTGTCATTCGCTGGCTGGCTGGCAGGCGGTCTCCACACATTCTCTCCCTACAGTACCGTGTACGAACCCCAGGTCCGGTGAAGTATGGACGCCGTGTAAAACGTAAAGACGAACAGAAAACAATGACCTGCAAATCCTTTTGGACCCATATTCACTTGAATATGACTGTTTGTTCACGTCTTACACCTCGTCCCAACATCCCTGGACTTGGGGTTTGTTTAAATCCACAAAGTCCATAGCTGAAGATTGTGGATCACTAAACATTGAAGGTATTTTCTATACAAGGCAATGGACAAAATATCCGAAACGGGACAGGATGACCCGGAGCGGCAAAAAGGTTCAGTATTTGGGTTGAATATGTTGCCTAGTTGCCTGGTGACATAGATTCTCCATCTGTTTGAGCTCAGTGTAAAGTCAGTTTGTGAGTCACGTGCATAAACGGTCAATAAGCAGAAAATTCAAGTCCAACCTATAAGGAACTGACCACCCAGCTCCTTCTTTCATTGTATCAACCAACTCTCCCCAGGCCCACCTTCTCAGTGTCGAGGGTTTGTTGCTTTGACTTTGTCGGATGCGATAGCCGCCGTGCCATTTTTTCGATTTGGGCGATTTGAATTAATTTAATTAAATCAATAAACTGCTCTGCCCTACTTTTCCACTGCTGTATCCGCCCAGGAGAAATCCTCCCTGAGCTGTCCAATCGCACCCTCTGACAGTGTGTCTACTCCAGGGACCACAGAAGCTAGCCGAGCGAGGCGAATGTTTTCCTGCTTGGCCAGCACTCCTCGCTTCTTATCCTACACAACAGAGTTATTTAAATTACCTCCAATAAACCATTATAGTGGCAGGTATTATAATCGTTATATTATTTAGCAGGTGGTGTGTGTGTGTGTGTGTGTGTGGGTGTTGGGTTATCGTACAGTAGTTAATTATAATGCAGCATGAAGACATGCTATATGCACATTATCACTGCGGAGGCTCATTTATTTGGGCTGAGGAAAGGGAGATGTTGGCAGGCTCACATTTTCATACCGTGCACGGAAACTTTTCCGGCACTGTCACCGAGCATCGCACAGTTTGGCCACACAATCGGTGATAAGGCCTTGGTTTCTCAGTTTGATCCATCTAACCATGAATGGTTGAATGTAGCTCCCAAAAGATAAGATGTTTGTCTGAAGGCTTCTACTTTTCTGTACTACTGCAGCTTTGTTGATCTCGTTCTACTAACCCCACCAAGCTACAACCTCTTCCAGGAAGACTGTGTTTTTGTTTTCATTTTTATTACTTATAATTATTCCACAAGAAGCACTTCATTTAGAAGGTTTCTAATAAAGCAACCATGGTGGGGGTGGTTTGGCATTTCTACTCGTGTAAGAATCCTCCCCGGCACATGCGCAGTGTTAAAGTTCGATATCTATGAGTGCTGTGTTTGTCTGTCTGTTATCTGGTAAACCAGGAGCACAGACAGTTAACTCCCAGTGTTGAGATGAGCTGTCATGTCCAGACTGCTTGGGGTCAAGGGGGGTGAACGTGGGATAGAGACGGAGGGGTTAAAGAGAGATTACGGAGAAGAGAAACTGGATGGCATTAATGAAGACGGCTACGTTTAAGGAAAACGAGAGGGAGGAGCAGCAGGACAAGTGGTTCTGAATAAAGTCGAGTTTGGAGTGCAGAGATAACTAATGAAAGGTGAAAGGGGGAAAGGATCATTTAAAAAACGAGGGATGATCAAGAGATTTCATGAGATGCAATTCTTCCAGTGAAATTAGAGGTGAGAGGATGGGAAGTGGTTGAGGTGACGAGATAGAACGATGAGGGACATGTAATAAGTGACAGTCAGATGATCTTGTTGGATCCTCAAAGCGTCACAGGTTTATGTTTTAAACAGTGGTTTTCGAAGACGGCTTTCTTCAAACAGTTTCTTGTGATTTATTGAAGTTGTTTTTCTGTCACATGTGCTGTTAACTTTGCACTACTGCACATATCTGCGAATAACTAAAGCATGATGAACATCTTAACACCCTGTTTAGACTAGGGAAGGATCCTGGTGTGGGACCCTCCAGGGTCATTTGAAAGTATGCAGCCGCTCATCTGCAGAGTGCAGTGGGTCAAGGTTGAAAACAAGTTTGGTTAATAATTCGATAAGTTGCCTTTGCCTTTCCAAACACACGTGGCTTAAAGAACTGAATGTGCTCTAAATGTAGGTGTCGAAAGAACACATCTTATTGAACACAACACATGTGAAAATGGACGCTCACAGGAGTGGAGACAGCTCAAAAGTCTGCCTGCTGTTTCTCCTCCCTGCACTTTGGCATTCACTACAGAATTAGGGCTCAGATTGAGAAAAACCGGACTTAACCTTCACAATCATGAAAGATGATCCAATGCTTCAACAACATGGCAGTAAAGACACGGTTGTGGATCTAAACATGTTTTATTGGTGTGGCCAGATTAGGCCACATGCTCAAAACAGGGTGGCATGTTTGGAAAATGAAACTAAACTCTACATCATACTTTACAAAAGTTAATGTAAGACTGTACAGTACAACAGAAACAAGTCAAAAGTTTTTCAGCACACGTGTGGGACGAGTTAAACTCTCATGGAATTTCTCCCGTAATCACAGTGATGGATTTCTATATTACTCATTCTCTAAAGCCAGCGATTAATTGCCTGGTAATTTCCTACCTCGATTTTGTGTTTAATGAAAGTAAAACTTGAAGTTTTTTAGAGAACTGGATGTAGCTGCTGCGTGCTGTCGAACTGTACTGTTATACAGAGAGGTGATATTTGGTAGATGTGGATACTGGAACCCAACTCAACAGCATCAAACCCTTCAGCCTTTAATATGATCATACAGTTAAATCAGCACATACTGTAACCTTCATGAGTTTCAGCTCTGTGATTTAAAAATACAGTAAAGTAGTTTTATCCAATATTCTTTTTCCTGCTCTACAATTTCCGTTATCATATAACTTAAGTATCTTCTGGGTCTGACTTCATTTAGTTTGCTCAGTGCAAATCTTTAAATCATTATAAATTGGCCATGGTTCTCCCTCGGCCATTGAAACCCCCAGATCGGTCAATTACTTATTCTGATGTGACAGAATATCTGGGAAGCTCTTAATTGTACATAATAATTGCATTGCATTTATTTCCTTAATTTTTGGTAGCATGCTTTTTTCAGCCTCGGATATAGACAATTCTTCTTGTATGGAAAGTTCTACAAAAGCGACCTGCCACCTTCTACGGTGGCTCTGGCAGCGGGTGGCACCTGGCTCCATCCCTGTGACGGAGGCTGAGATGAAGGCCAGTGGAGCAGGAGTGGACGTGGTTTGAAATGAGCAAGTGCAGCAAAGACGATGACAAGACAGTTGTGTAGATAATACACTTAAAAAAAAATGGACGCTCCGTGTCATCCAATTTCACGTGGCTAATGAACGTCTCATATAGACAACATTCAGCTCCTCGTTCATGTTAGTTATCGACGGTGAGCTCCGTCGGAGTGGGGCTCACCCACATCCATCCATCTCTCCCACGCTTAGACATACTGTACTTCCACTCTGTCTTCTCTGTAACCTTCCTCCATATCTCCAGCCAGCAGACTCGGGTGGCTCAGTAGGACGGTGTCCCTGCAAGCACCCTGTCAATTCTAGCTATCAGTCAAAATGCTTTGGAATGACGAGTGCTTGTTATGCGTCCACAGGACTCTTCTTATCAGCGGGGCTAAGACACCTGTATACGCGCCGCCTGCAGTCTGGAATAAGCTCAGACGAAGTTTATGCTATTCACACTAACTGATTTCTTATAGAATCCTTAGTTAGCGAAGACAATGCCAGTAAATGATGGAAAATGGTCCCCGAGCTCAAAACTGCTTGTTCGCATAAACCAAATGTTCTACAGTAAAAGTTATTCAATATAAAACAAGAGGTGAACATTACGCTCCCCTGAAGAGCAAAACCAACAAAGGTCAATACAACAAAGGTGAATTCGCTAATTGCGTTGGAATCCGTCACACGTGTTCGGTACGGCATGACTAGATGTGTGCAGTGAAAAGTTGTAAGCTGCACTTGGAGCAGAAGATCATGAGGAGCGCAGGAAGTCAGCGGCGGCCTTCGCCTCCATCAGACACTCCTGATCTGCATTACACGTGCTGACACGCACACTCCCATCACTGCTCCCGTGTCCTCTGTGCAGCCTCGACGTGTCACTCCCTACCTCCATCCCTCATGATTGATAGACGTGACACCATGATCTCATGGAACATTTCTAGGTGCTGTCCGGCTGCTGTCAGCCCAGCATCTCCCATACACTCACTGCATAAGCCCGTGGCCTGGAGCTGGGACAGCGACAGCGACACACTGGGTACTTATCTGATTCCTGGTGGTTTTTTGTGTATGTCAAACTGTTTCAGATCTTTAAAATTAAGGCACTCCGAGCATAACTCATAAAATACAACGTTAAATGCAATTCAATAGTTAAAATAATAAGAACAACAACAACAACTTCATCCCCATAAACTGCCAAACTGACATCCATAAGTCTGGGAAGGCTTCACAGACCCACAGTGACAGACAGGACAGTAAAGGTCAGTCGTCATGATGAAAGGCATGAGAGGAGAGAGGTGTGCTGAAACCTGGAAACTGTTCCAGCTCATCTGCCACAGCGAACCTAGATGATCCTCAGACCTTTTAGAGGAGATGGACTGATGAGTCCAATCTGGGCTCCAGCACAACACCATATCTATGGCTAACGAGGATGGTGCTTCAGGGCCGGGGCAGTCCGCAAAATCCAGAGGATAATACGTTTGTACGTGTTTATTTAGGTATATTTTTAATAACTATTAAAACAACATAATAACATTTTTAATAACTACAATAATCATGTAAAACCTGCATGCTGTATTTTCTCAGGTTTGAATGTTTGATTTTGTCTAAAGATGTGACACAATTTACTATGAGATGGACAGAAAAAGAGAGAAGCATTATTCAGCATATTAAATTGGCTGGATGTAGAACGTGCCGCTATAGAATAATAAATGAAGTATGGAGCGGCATAAATACTAATAACTAAGACCAAGTATGTTGAGCTCACTTTAAAATGCTGCTAACTCCCTGCAGTAACATTAAAGGAAAATTACACAAAGTCTGAAGTGAAAACATTGGTGCTACTGCAAACCTATGCTTTAATATTCTAAGATGTATTAGAAAAAGGGGTGATCCTCGTTATGCATATGAGTTTATTAGGTTTATAATTGTTCTGACTTTGTTCTCCTTGTAAGCATGCTGGCACCATGCAGGAGAGGCCCTCACATGCGTTTTCCACTTTTTGCTCTTTCATTTTCCCCGTTCTCATGTCGTCTCCTTTTTATCACATTCTGTCTCTCTCTCTTTGTGCTGTACAGTATCTCTCAGTCACCAGTTTCCTTCCTCCATTAGACAACAATCACATGCTTTCCCGAGTCTTAGGGGAGTTTATGTGTCACCAGTAACAATGGAAAAAGAAACTGTTCTGCCAAACACAAAAATCTAATATTGCTATAAAATTTCCGTTCCACCAGTACCTTTAAACAAAACCACGTAGGACAAATGTGCATTTTTAAGTATACAAGGAATGGATGACGCTTCATTGGAGGCAGTTAGATTTCTTCTTTTTGGTGACACCAAATAATTGATTCAAAAAGCCACAGCCCCCCCGCTCTGTAGCAGCAGCGCATATAAACTGGAATAAATCCAGTGGGTAAAATGCTGGTTCCTTTACCTCTGAACTGACAGATTACAGAAAGATGCTTCAGCAAGTATTTGTGTCGTCTTTTTCGACGTGACCACTGGTTAGAAAGTGGGAGACATCCTCTTTGTGTTGGACAGCCCGTCTCATGTTCCTCTTGTTTGTTCACTTCACTCTCCGCGCTCTTCTTGGCCTTGTCTGTTTAATTGGTGAACCTCCAAATGACCCTGAGTGTGTCGAGCAAGTCTATCGCTCTTTAACTTTTTCATGTCTCCCACCCGAGCCCGTTCCGCCGATACCGGCCTGATTGAAATGTCCTTTTTCGTGGGAGCCAGAAGGAGTTGTTAAAGCAGACATGAATTAATGATTGAATTAATTATCTGAGTCACATACCGTACAATTAATTTTGTGGCTTTGCCTCAGTCTTTTTCCCTCTCCCCATCTGTGCATAGAGAATGTCAAGAAATATTTTCTAATTAATTTATGTGTGATTATCAGGGATAGTTTCTGGAAGGTCTCCACTTTCAATTTGTGACAGGCTACAGCAGAGGAGAGGGGGAAGGCTGGGAGAGATGGAGGTGGGAGTGTGAACGGGGGAGAGGATGTGATTGTGAAGTACTTGCCCCCTCACACACACACACACACACACACACACACACACACACACACACACACACACACACACACACACACACACATTAAGGTAACCACACACTCATACAATCATCACCAAGAATTCCCAAATTCTCCTCGAGTCGTCAGTCTCTACTCATGTCTTTTTTTTGCTTTGAACCTGAAATTGTTCTGCACTTTTGTTTTCTTCAAAATGTAAAGACAAAGAATACACATTTTATTTTTGTGTATTTGACACTGTCCCAGTTGTAAACTTCAGACCCATTTCTTACAGGACCCATATATATTACCAACATGCTATGTATATTTGACATAGACCTCATAAAGGGTCCAAGAAAGACATCCCGGGTTTTCCATGTCTTGGGTGTCAATAGACGTCCAAAACACGGTGTATATCAGATCGTCCGAATGCCCGACCTGTTGCTAATATTTACAGATGCGGGAGTGCTCCTTACCCAACATCCAAATCCTGTACAACACCTGGACTGGACACTGAGAAACATGGTATCGTGCCTCTTGAAATCATTCAAATTGCCAGGTGGACCACACGCAGGCGTCTCCTGTGTTGGATGTCTGCTGGGATTTATACCAGGACTAAGCAGACACTGATACATACTGAATGACCAGGCTTGGATCTTGGTATAAATTGTGCAACTCTGGGTGGAAATAAATGTTTCGGTGCAGAAGCTCGTCGAGATGAAGCCACAGCGAATGCAAGCCTAAAGCTAAAGCCGGGCCAATGAAACCGCTGTTTCTCACCAGCCCGTGTATAGGGGCAGCAGTGGTTCAGTGGTAGGGTGGCCACCTGCCGACCACCGGAGGTTCACGCCCGACCACATGTCCAAGTGTCCCTGGGCAAGACACTGAAGCCCAAACGGCCCATCCTTATCCCCATACAGACAATCTGGGAGGGTTGCATCAGGCGGGGGGGCGTCCGGTGGCCTTTAAACCAGAGTCTGTAGTTATTTCTATTATACATTGGATGTTTTTGTCTTTAAAGATCAGAGGCCACCAACAGGATTATGACGTAAAACAACAACACGTATTGCCTCACTAACCCTGGCTGACGGTCCTGATGGTTTAAATACCCTCCATCTGTCTCGTGACCGGATGGATGATGACTGCCTTTCTCACACACGTGCATAAAGAGGCGCATACTTTATCAGCCATAAATGAGATTCCCCACCAGAAGTCAGGTGATTGAACTCCAAAATGAAGTTTCCGCATGTGAATGTCAGTTTTCCTTCCATTTGTTTGTCCTCAGCGAGGAGCAGGCGCAGGAGGGGGAGGAAGCCTCAGCTCATCAACACTAGCCCTGTCGCTTGTTCTGTTGTCACCCCTTTCGTCCTCTGAACAGAAAAAATGCCTTTAGTTTTTTTCCCCCTTCTCATTTTATCTTTCTTCGCATATTTGTGAATTTGCATGTTTGCTTCTTGCTCTTTTCTGGTGGTGTATGTATTTTGTAGATAAAAGTTCAGCAGTGCAGTTAAGAGAAATTAGTTGGGTAAACAGTGGTAAATGTCAATGATAAAGTTCTGTTGAAGCTCATCTGATTAGCGGGGCTACGCAGGTGTCTTATCTTGCCTGTGCAACAGAGGGTAAAATGGAAATGATTGCGTGGTCCTGAGCAGTAGATGTCTATCCCAGAAATGTCTATCTGCCGGACTCCAGGGACCCATGGGTGCTGCACGGAAGACTATGGCTAGAGAGAGAAAGACGAGAGAGAGAAATGGAGACACAATCAGAGGCCTCTTGTCAGCCGACATTATGAACGATGTGAGCGGTCAATAATGTGAAAAACGGCGCAGAATTCATAAAAGAAAACCTTACACTTTGCAGAAGTGCACCACAACATTAGAACAAATGGGATAAATTCAGCCATTTATGTAACGATATAACAGGTTAGTCGGATAACAACGGCAGCGTCAAGCGAAATATCAACCGCCCTTAAAAAATTCAAACTTCTGATGAAAAAGTAAGTGAACCCTTGGATTTACTAACTGATCAAACCTCCTGTATTCAGGGCGACGTTTGGACCGTCTTTTTCATAGCTCTGAAACATCCTCAGGGTGTTGGTCCTCTGGTCTGGGCTCTGACTCCAAGACAGTGGGAACGTAAATGTCAATACTTGTCTTGGAATTTGTCGTGCGTCTCTGACTAAGTGTGAAGCCCGTAGCATCTCCCCCGTGTTTCCCGCAAAGACCAGAGAGAGAGAGTAGGTACGGGGGTCGTTGGGATTTGTCATTCAGCAGAGGTTAAACCCCACCTATTAGTGCAGGGTCGGAGTAGCACAAAGATAAAGATTTCCTGTTGTGTGGTGTCAAAAAATCAATAGCTCTGCCGCGATGTGCTCATTTGATATCAACAATAGTCTTTTTAAAAATCAATTAGGCCGGATAGAGGAGAACATCAGTATTCGGTTACACCTACCTTTTTTTCTCCACCTTACATTTCACATTGATATCCAATCAGGCAGCGTCTTTGTCGAGGACGCTCATTGCCATGGAACGGGGATCTTTAAGTTGAATCAATGCTCACTCATTATATTTTACTATTTTATTTAGAACAACAAGCTACCTCGGAAATTCTAACTAAATAAACACCTGTGGCGTGGACGCAACATGATTTCTAACTGTATGTATATGTCTACACACACACACACACACACACACACACAGCCTTGGGAGCTCGAAGGTCCTGTGCAGTATCTTAGCTTCTAGGGCTGCACACTTCTGGACAGAGATCTCAGATGTTTAATGTGCATTCAACTAGCACAAATGTTTTTTTATCCGTAATTATTCTTATTTTTATCAAGGAGAGATGAGCCTGCACAAGATCTATATTTTTGGGAAACTGTCAGAATAATGAAAGTTCTATTTGTTCGTGATAGAGGTCACGGTGGGTGGTGGAGTCATATCATATGAAGATGTTTTGGGGGATTGGATTGCACCAGACAGAAAGACGGTACGTACCTGAAGCCGCTTGTGAGCGCGTCTATATGGTTACAGGCCTTCTACACAGTGGCTCACTCCTTCTAGAACGATGCCTCTTTATGATGTGACCAAACATTTTTGGATCCTTTCCAAAGTTGGGGCCAGTGCGGACAGACCACTAAATATCATGTATTAATAAAATGACATATCATTTTAGATAAAGCTCACGCACAGGTTTAATTAATTTTCCTTCCAAGTTGACTGTACCTGATGATACAACAACTGGATTAGAGGCAGGTTGTAGTTGGAGACTTTTGAAATCATTGTTTTTGTTGTAATCTCTTACACTTTGACTGTTATTTACTTAGATTTCTTTATTGTTTTTATATAATCTAACTTTTTACCATGTGTTTTATGTTGCTGCCTTTCAAGTGTTATCTCTTTCAAACATGAAAGAGAAACTCATCATTAAGCCATGATGCAGTGTTACATTCTCTGACCTTTACCGACTTGAGCATGTCCAACCAATAACTTCATCAAGGCACACATAAACTTTACAAACTTTCCAGCATTCACAAATAAATCAGCATTTCATCTTTGACAGGGTGTGATACGATCCCAGTTTTTGCCGAAGGCCTTTTTTTTCCCTCCACCGTTAAAGCTCATTAATATAAATATGTATGAATGATGAAGTTCTCCACAGTGGTAAAAAGTGTCTGTGTCTCTGCTTTATCATTTTCTCACTCTTACATGTTTTTGATTTGTCTTTATTTTAGTAGGTTACTTACGTGACAAAGCCTGTCAATTAAAAACCAGTGCACTGGTCACTGCCAATGCTAATTAGTTCAGCGGAGACCATCAACACACACACTTCGCTCACAAACATACACAGGCCTGCAATTACATAACGCGGGGATCGTCAGAACATTTGAATATCTTCAGTTGCTTTTTTTTCAGGGGAATATACATAAAAAATCTATGAAACCATCTTACCCAAAGTTTTGACGTTAATTCTGTGTTGACTGATGAAACTCAGTCTGTAAACTGGAGAGTGAAAAAAGATAAGGTTGCGATCTGTAATGAAATGATCATCGTTCAGCCGTCTGCCACCTTTAGCTCCTTGCCCCCTCTCAGTTATTCCCTCTGCCCCCTCTACACCCCCCCATTACACACACACACACACACACACACTCATCAGTTAATTGCGTTAGTCATTTCATTAATGACGGGCTGATTGCTTTATTGTGCTGGCTCGTCAAAGAGGCCTGGACGCCCCAGTGACTGCTGAAGCATCCGTATTGATAAGCTTTTGTGTGTGTGTGTGTGTGTGTGTGTGTGTGTGTGTGTGTGTGTGTGTGTGTGTGTGTGTGTGTGTGTGTGTGTGTGTAGCTGGTGACTTGGTGTATATTGTGTGATAGCGTGTTGCTGGCTGGATGTGTGTGAGCTCCGCCTGTGTATGGCTGCAGTGTGTGAACGTTTCATCTTGTGAACCTGCACGGTATGTATTTAGTTTTGTGTGTGTGTGTGTGTGTGTGTGTGTGTGTGTGTGTGTGCGCCACAAATACCATGTGCCATGATAGTATGGTGGTAGCAGCCAATGCAGCCACACGGAGATAGGGTTATTATGCGGGTCTGGGGTGGGCACGAAGGGTAATTAATAGGGATTAGGATTGTGGGATGCCTCATGTTACCTCAGTGAACATAACTAACCTTGTGGGATTAGCAAGCAGCGCTCATTAGCAGAGGTTCACTGATAGCACGCTCGCTATACCGACACGAGCAGGCGGTGACTCCCTTAACAGACATGCACTCGAACGACCAGACGTTTCTTCATTTATTTTTCACATGTTAAAAAACAATGGCAACGGATGTTATTAATAACTCCTCATAATTCCAACTGCAGGGCTGTTAATAGGCAATTTGTAGATGATTTGGCAATTACCAGTAAGCACAAAGCCCAGCAGAGGGAGAGCAGTACTTCTCATAACCCCAAGTATTGAAGGAATATAGACATTGACCTGTGAACAAGGCGGGGAAGTCACTACAGCCGTTCAGGATTCAACTGCGGGCGCCACAAATACACGTCTACAAAACCCACGACCAGCTAATAGACAATTTAAGATCCTCTAGTGGTATGTGTGTGCGCAGTATTTCTCATATATGGTTTCCTCTTTGTTTGAATAAAATTTTATTTGTGTCCCTCAGTGGAATACAGCACACGGCTTGTTGCACTTGTTCACTCTAAGCTTTGAACTCGGACAGATCATTACTTTGTTAGATTTTTTTACATTCCCAGCGGAATTGGAACCCAGACAGTTTTTAATGTCCTTGGACACATAAAAAGTGGAACAGTGGTGTGGAGCGAAACAATGCAACAGAAACATATTTAAATATCGTTACCAGCTCTAATGTGCAGCTTATCCAGTCTACCAACACTGTCGGTTAGGTTCACCTAAAGGTACCTGACAAACTAATGCTCGTCTCAGGCCTGTTTATAAGTTAATATCTATGTTGGCTCTCTGAGGTCAAACTCTCATACTGTTTCACAATGAGGGTCAATGCAGCTGGTCAAGCTGATAAGAGTCCCATGTGCTGAACACAACCAATGGCCTGCAGGCAGACTGGACATTGATGGAGTGCTGAGATAAGAAGGGTTAAAGTGGCCAAACGGAGGCCCCGTTGGACGATAAGAGATGGGATATTGGCTGGACAAACTCTGAACTTCAGACTCAACAGCCAGCAAGTTAGGCTGTGTGAGGAATCCTGTTTAGGTCGGTGCTTGACCTGGGCCTGAAACGTGACACCGACCCAACCCAAATGCACCGCACGTGCGTGAACACCTCCACATGATACAGTAGGTCAGACTGCAGCGATCTCGAGGTTTCATTGTTGGGGGGTGTATTCTCACAAAGAAATGCAGCTTAGGGTTTCCTCAACAATATCTGTGCAGACGAACTCAACCTCCAGCCTGAGTCATTCAATAAGAGACTCAACCCAGCCTGACCCACGCACCACAGGTTGCGTGTGGCGTCAGTGTTACACTCGTATAACACATGCTGCCACCTGTTGCAAACCGACGAAAGCGTAAGCGCTATTTTGCACATGCTTCTTCAGATTTTGTTCATTACAATGTGCAGCTTAAAAAAAAACATACCACTTCCTGTCTTGCCTTGCCACAGAAGTAATATCAGCAGCAAAACAATATTATGAACTGCTATTTGGCTTTTAATGACTAAGCACTAAGACATTTCATTTAGTGTCTCGTTTTTGCCCTCCCTCCTGTGTCTTTCCTGCTTTCTTCGCTCAAACCACGCGTTTTCCTGTTCCTTCTTCCCCTTTATAACCCTAACCCCTCCACCAGACCACCACCCCCCACCCCTCCTACCGGCTGTGGGAAAGCCATTTTATCAGCGTCTGTCCGTTGTTCTCTGGTGGGGATAGATACAGAGAAGATAGATGAGTGTTTTGACATGGAGAGTGTTAGACAAACACTCTTATCAGGCCCGCCACTTTAGACCGACCCCCGAAACAGTCGCCTCAACCACAGATGAGATGGGGGGGGGGGTGGAGGTAAGAGTTTATATGGGTTTTGATCAGAAAGAGACGGCCATGCAGATGGCAAAGAGACTTTCCAGAGCAGACCTGCGGCGTCTTCCATCCACTCAGTTACTGGAGTTCCCACTGCAGCACTTGCTGTTGTTCAAACGGGTTCATTTGTCCTCAGATGTGCAGAAACTGCAGACTACAGCTGTCTCAAGTTTTAAAATAGATGGATCAGTCCTCCATGCCACTCGGCTATCTGGCTCTATCTGGGCAGCAGCAGGCTCAGACCACAGCCGTCACTGCCATCCTTCTGCAGTTATCACTTTGAGGAAGTGCACAAGAAGTTTCCCCTGTTTGAACCGACCAGGACGAAAGCGCTCGGCTTGTGTCAAACTCCCCCTGCTGTTGGTCTGCTCGCACTTTCTGCTTTCTGGCCTGAGCAGCTGCAAGAGTTCGGATCAAGTTCAAGCCACATGCTGCTGCTGCTTATGCTTTTTCTTTTTATATCTAGCAATGTGGTCTCAGCAAAATGCGTGGTCATGTTTCAACCAGAGGGGTTTTTAAACACTGATGCTGCTATTTGGATTAGTTTTTCTACAAAGACTCTTTAAATGTTCTACACCTCTCACTACGATGCGATCGATCGAGGTGAATTTAGACTTGACCTGAAGCAAAAGTTTAAAAAAAAAGTTTCATCATATTTATGGCCGGTGACACTCCCCAGATGACACCAGATGTTAAACGATAAGATATATATCTCTGCTGATTCATTTGTCCACTCTGGCTTCTCTCACCCTCCCTAATGTCAGCTGCTCGTCTCTTTCTCCTCCCCTCAGACGACCTGGAGTTGAGTGAAGACGGTGGTGACAGCAGGGTGGTAGCTGGCAGGGACCTCAACCCAGACACAAAGTGGGGCCCCTACCCAGGAACTGTCCAATCAGAGGACAGCACAGATGACACGGAGACGGAGGTAAGAGCTCCATTGACTTTATTCATATCTGACATAATAATTAGGAAGTTACATGTAACAAAATCACCCTGCGCTCTGGGCAATTTATTGATATTTTTGGAACTTTTTATCGAATAAACTTGCATGCAATTGACACAGGTTCTGGCCTCTTCTGGGCTAAAAAGGACCTTTACAATCTGTAACTGAGCAGGATCAATAATGGGTTATTTAAAGTAAAGACTTTATGAAAATCCTGTATATTATAACACTGGGTTGAGTCATTTGTGTTGTTTCACTGCAGTAAGTTCAGAGGTCAGATGGTTGGATAACAATGAAGAAACACCTTGTTTTGTGTGTGTGTGTGTGTGTGTGTAAGAGAAAGAGTGAGACGGTGGTTGAAATGAAAACAGCTGGGTGTATCCGTGTGTGTGTTTCTTGGGAACAGTCTGTGGGACCGGATGGAGCCCTATCACACACTGCGTTTGTGCATCATGCGCAAGTCCATCTAATCATATGATACTGATGCTGGGAGAGGCTTCCTGGCACGGAGCGTGAACTCGGACAAACCTACACACAGGGTCACTCGCACGCACGCACACACAAAACTTCGCTTGTTTCCACCCACTTTTTCACGTTTGCACTCTCAAAGGTGTAAAATGCAGCACGACACATTCTCGTCCGGTTTAACCAACCCACGGTCCAAAGCGGTGGATGTCCCCCCAGGGAAGTGTCACGCTGCTTTCCACTTTTTCCTTTCAGCCTCTGGACTTTCTCCTGCTCCGCTCTCCCATCTCGTCCCCTCCCGTCTTTTCTTTCTGTCCTCCCATACGCCCTCGCGCTCCTGTTCCATCCTAGTCTCTTCTCTCATTCCTCTCACACCTCTTCTCTTCCATACTGTCCTTCTCTTCTCCCCATCCTATCCTGTCTTCCTCCATCCTCTCCCCTCTTCTCCTCCCGGCTCTCCCCAGACGTCCGCCTGTCTTTTATCTTCACATGGCGCCATCCTCCTGGACAACAAACCCCAGTGATTGATTCCTGCTTGATAGGCTTTCATTTCTAAGATTTCGTTTATTATCAGCGAGTGTACAGATAGATGTCTGTGCTTGTGTGTATGTCTGTGCACTCGGCCGTGTATTCATACACCCATCACCTTTTGTTCTTTCCCTCCCTTCCGTTGCCTGTAGCCTCGTGTTTCTACTCCGAACCGTGAAGTCAGTGGCTGTCCTTCCCAGAGCTTTGCATTCATGTAGAAAGCATCTTGTGACTTTTAACATCCGTTTTCCTCCTTTTTCCAGAATTTCTGCCACCGTCCTCATTCTCCCCTCCTATCTGCGCTGAAGGAGTGTGGAGACAAACCTTCAGTATCTCCCAGAGATAGTGGCCGTAATCTCACATTCCTCCTGTGTTTCTCCCCGTCACTCCACATCCCCCTCCTCTATTCATCCCTCCATCACTCCCTGCTTCCCTCCTGTGGGGGTCAGCGGGGGTCAGGGCTATCCTCCTCAGTGTGTTGGAGAGGAAAAATCTGCCAATCTCCCACTGCTCTGCTAAAGGTTGAACCATGATACTGCATTCCTTGATTACCCTCGATGAAAAGGATAAATTCATGATAAAAAACCTTTTTTTTTCTCAAGTAAAGCATGTAGCTTAAATATATTTGTTTTACAGAAATATGGAGAGGTAATCTCAAAACTTCAAATGACCAAGGCTGAGTGAACGGCACTGGCAGTAGCACAGAGATATTCTTTTCTAAAGGCGTTTTCAATGGAGGCTGGCCTGCCGTTATTAGTAGCTTCTGCAGGCTCTTATTTTTTGTAATTGGATAATGACTAATACCTGAAGTGCACAATATATCAGAGCAGGGAGAAAGAAATGAATTGATTTGAGTTCTCTTGCCAGTGCCTTTTCTAATTGCATATTGTAGCTACAAAAACAATGCATAAATAAAACATATTTTAAAAATATTAGCAGAACAGACATTTACCAATGTAGTTTCCAAGCATGGCTAAAAATCTGCCATGGTTCTTAAATAATATCAGATTTTAGAGGAGACATGAAAATGATTAGTTGTAGAAACCTATTAAAAATGCGTCTTGCAATACATGAAATACATTTTGTGCTTGATAAATGGTCAGACAGACCTTTAAGTCAATCAGGCACTTTCTGCCTCCTAAAGCTGTTATCATGACCAGTCCGTAGACTATGACCTACTGCCGTGAACGTTATCGTGAAGCCGAGAGCCGCACTGACAGACATCTGATGTTGTTTTGCATGTACTACATCACCAGGCTGTTGCACTGCTGTGCCTACAATTTTGTAAAGACCAGTAGGAGAAACTCGTCCACAGTATTTCCCATGATTGTTCGAAACCTGAATTAAATTGATGATGTGGACCAGCTCCGTGCCTACTGCATTTCCTGATGATACACAGGTGTCTGAATCTTTTGCTCTGCATTCCTCGCTTCTCCAGTGTTTTATGTTATTCACAAAAGTCCGTATTTCCGGCAAAGACAAAAGGAGAATACATCTTTCCTCCACGTGTATGTTTTGTGTTTGTAGAGATATTCCCAACCTTCACCTGCGTGGTTTTTATATCCACCCCTCCCTCATGTCCGGGTGAGATTGGGAAGGCCCACTCAAAGCAATTCTGCGCCTTTTTGGTTTTTATTCTTTTTTTTTTGATAAGATAATCGTTTAATTTGAAAACTACACATGGGCACATACATCTGTGTAAAGAGGCAATGACTCTCATGTGTTGATCTGAAACAATGTTGAGTGATATGTCTTTGGTGTTTTGTGATATCATACGGGTTGGGGCGTGAGTTTGTTGGCTCTGAAAATGAGCGAGGCAGACGAGATCCAGTCCTTGCTCTTCCTCCATCAGATCTTCTTCATTAGATTAGCGGCGTGTTAACTGGTCTGTGTCATATGGAAATCCTGCCATTTGCATCTCTTGAGAAAGAGGCGTAAAAGCATTTATCTATTTAAATATATTCTGGCTGATATCGCTGTTGGACTTTAGAACAGGGTATAATAGTGTTTGCTGATCAACTGATCCACTGGCTGCTGATTCCTCACAGTTTTTGGTTGAATGAACAACCAGGTCCTCCTCAGTGAGCCTCTCGTGGCAATGTAGGAGCGAGCACGCTACTGCCGCTATTCTGATTGGATCACACATAACAAATCTGAAGTTATATCTCCTCTCCTTCTGATTGGATCCTGCTTTAATTAACTGATAGTGTAAGTACATGGGATTGGACTGAAGTTGCTAAATTGTTATGAAATTTCTGCTCGCAAGAAGGATGAAGCGAAACGCTGCTGATGCAGATGATGCATCTGTTGCATCCTTCCAAAGGACACATGTCCAAAGTGAAGGCGGCACGCTGTACGTCAGGAGAAACCGCGCTCACAACACTGTCCCTATTGTTCTCTCTCCTTCAGCACCCAGCAGCTCACCCCACCCCAATCCTGTCTTTCGTGGAAAGGCAGCCTAAAGGCATGATCCTAGAAGGAGCAGAGTAGGGGAGTTCAAAGCGTTATCACAAGCCGAACGTCTTTTCATCATGTTTTAGAAACAAGCGTTCGCACTAATCCCCCAATAATCTCTCCAGGAGAACTGGGGCGATAAGGCGCGCCACCCACGGCTTTTCAAACACTTTTTGGGTAGTCTCTTCTCACTCTCTATCTCTCCTCCCCTCTACGCTCCTCTTCACTTCCTCCTTCCCTCATTCCCTTAGAAGGACAAGTGAAGGTGAGCTCCTCCTTCTTCTCTGGCAAGTTTTTTTTTTTTTTTTTTTTTGACTCTGAGTCGGTTTGTTTACATCCGGATTCTGATCTTTTTTTTTTTTTTTTATCTGGATTCATCAACAGCATTTCTCAGCCTCTGTGTTACTCTCTCTCATCCACCCATCAAATTAGAATGTTAATTAAAATGATGCTCCTACAGAAGATGACAAATCGATGATTACAGTGAGTGTCGAGACACCTCCTGTGATGCCCCCCAGAAGAACACGATACTCAAGAAGCCGCCTTTAAAGGCAACTAGAGCGCGACAATGGGAGCTTTACCTTTAGAGACACTTTGCCTCCATTTTTAAGGAATAAAATAAAAATGTCCCTTCTGTGATCTGTAAAAGGACATCATGAGACGTGACTCACGGGCTGTATTAGCAAGTCATTTGGAAGAAACCTCATGTAAATCATGGATAAACCTTATGAAATATTTGTTGCAATTTAAGTCAGTTTTAGCTCCTATGGTGACTTAATGCTGCTGAAACATATTGGTGCTCCAACTGCCCTTGCTGCACCTGTCACACCATTTTACTTTTAGGTGTTTTCTAAAGCTGCTGAATTTGAATTATCAGAGAAGGAAGAACGCAGCTCTAATTAATGCAACGCAGGCAATATGTTTTAAGGGCAAATTTAAGGAACGGCGATATTTTGACTCTCGTCAAAAATGTCGGGTTTTGCAGTGTACTTTTTGCATTGTGTATTATGGGTGACTGTGTTGCAGTGCAGAGTGACCCATCCAGTGAGTCACCCAAACTAGCCAAGGTTCAGTACACAAATAACCAAATAAGAAATGATTTTCTGTGCCACCAGTTGTATACTGATCTATTTCTGGGGAGTAAACAACTGAAAATATATCTGGCGTTATTCTGCTTCTGTGGTTGGCCAAAGGCACCGTATTCATCAGATCAAACATTTGGTTCAGCTCCTTTTGAAATCACTGCTTACGTTTTTGTCTCATGAAAATGCTTTGCATTTCAATAGCTCACCGACTTTTTACTGGGATTTCATTCACAAACTTCACAAGCATTTTTGGGCAGAACCCTCATCGCGCTTTGAGTGACGCACATATTTCCTCCAAATGTTGACCGTTCGCATCATTGCCTCAGAGACAGCTCGTTTTTATCTGTGGCGACTGAATCGGTGTGCTCCATATAGCCTGCCTCTGCCTTCACCTGTCGTATGACTTGCCCACATCATGACAGTGGCTGTCTGTCTCTTACTCTGTCAATCTGGCCCTGACAGAAGAGCCTATCACCCTGAGAGAGGGAGAGAAGAGGAATGATTGGAGAGAAGGGAGCAAAAACCGCCAAGAAAGATAAAATACTGATAGACAGAAATGCAGCCAGCCAAGCCAGGGAGGAAGAGGAGCAAAAGAGATGCACGGAGAAGGAAGGGACAGGTCCAAGGCATAAAACACAAACGTACAGTAAGAGACAAAAAGACACGAGAGGGAGAGAGAGCTGCAAGAGACGTGAGGCGTGGAGGAGGGTCAAAGGAGACAAAGGGAGGAGGTGTTCATCACTCAGTGCGGATGACTGGCTGGTATCTGCATCTCCCTGTCATCTGCACTGGCTTGTGCAGGGTGGAGGAGGAAGGAACGAGGAGGAGGAGGTGTATGAGAGGCGAGGAGGAGAGGGAAAACGTCTATCCTCTCTATCTCTGAGCCTCATCTCCGGCAGTTCAGGAGCCCGCTTTCCAAGAGTGCCTCATTTTCAAATCTCTTATCTCAGCCCTGTTTTAAGTATCACAGTTTTATATTTTTACATCTCATTTGCATGCAGTTCATCAAACCTGGCTCCCTTTATTTCTTCTTCTTCTTCTTCTTCTTCTTCTTCTCCTCCTTCTTCTCCTTCTCCGAGGTGTGCACTGATATGTGCGGCTGTGCGTGAGCACTCCTACACAAGGGAATAAGCTTTCATTTTTTGCCATTTTTTAGCCACGCAGGAGAATATACAGTGTAAAGAAGCATCTTGTGTCTCTGTAGAATGTTAGAAAAATTCTTTGCATGAGTGAAATGGAGGTAAAGTGTGTGTGTTTGTGTGAGAGTGGCGGATGAGAGTAGGTTTCTGATTTTTATCGGCCTTCCTTTTCTTCTTTGTATTTTTGGAGGATTCACACAGTGACCTCTTTGTTTGGGACAGTGAGTAAAACCCTCCAACCCCCTGGATCGGGAAAGAAACCATTTCCTGTAGCTGAGAGATAGAATGAGAGACGGAGGGAGGAAAGAGGGAAAGATAGGAGAGGGAAGGAGGGGCAGGCAGACGGAGGGGTCGGAATGAGAGTTGGAGGCAGGATGAGAATCAGATTAAGAAAGAAAGAAAGGTGTGTATAAAAGATAGGAGGCGGTGCAGGAAAGACGGTGAAAGGGGAGAAGGAGGGTAAAGGCTGCTCTGGATGATTGAATGAATGATTTGGTTAAAGAAGTGAATGAGTGAGTGATGGTTTAAAAGGTCAGGAGAGGAGTACAGGGGCTTAATTTACAGCAGATGAGCATAAAACGGCTAATGGGCTGACGACTGTAGCTGTGAGCCGCAAACTAGCAAAGGTTCCTTCGTGTTCGTCACTCGGCCGCGGTGGAAGTATCGGAGCTTTTTCCGGGGATGACACCACCTGACGTAACTTTATGTCACTACAAAACTTTTCCATATTTCTTACTTTGTTTTATAAAGGTATTTTTGCTCCTCAAACTACTGATCAGTTCCTTTATTTTCCATGTATGTTGTTAAAATAATTACTTTTGCAAATGTGTAACAATCACCATCTGGGTTATGTGCAACATACTTTGAATGACCAAGGTGGACTCCAGAGTCCTACATGTGTTTAGGATTTGGCAACTAAAAGCACTGTGGTTAAGGTCAGAGGAAGATGGTGGTTTAGTTAAAACTGAATAAACATATTTTGCCTTTGTTGCTGTCGCATATTGTACGGAAGAACAAATTTACCCTTATCCAAGTACATTGAGCAGAATACTTACTTACCAAAAGTCATTTATGGCATTGCACTGCTCATTCAAAGTAATGGAATGCATAGTCACTTTTTGTCACTAAGTATTTACTTTTTAAATTGGCTTTGAATCCAGTTAGCATCGTCTTCTGCTACAAGCTGCCTTAGCTTCTCAGACACAGTTTTTACAGCTCCTACTTTTTCTCTTTGCCCTCCTGTTGTGCGGAGACTCTGGCATTTCTCCAACACCAGAGTTTGCTGTTAGTTTAACATGCAAAGTGGAACATCTACACCATCTTAAAAAGATTATCATCTTCATATCTTGTCATGTTTCGTCTGAAAATGGACCTGTTCGGCATGAATGATCGCGTGCCCTGTGTATTGCTGCCCACTGACAGCTACTGCAGTAGGTCCCCAGTCCACCTGCTGCCTGTGGCCTTTCTGTGGGGAGTTTGTTCTCCTCCCCTCACTTTTCCAGACTTTAAATCCACCGTTGTCTGTCTGTGTGTCTCTCAGCGTTGACCCTGAGATGGATTCCCCATCTGCACCTACGTTCCTTACAAAACATATTTGCTGTTGCAGTTTACTGTAGTTTTATGGAAGCATAATTTTTAGGAGACAGGGTTTGGACTGTGCATGTCAATCTACGCCACAGACAAAACCGAAAAACATAACTTGTCTGAAAGCTTTAATATCTAGTGATAATTTCAAAACGTTTAAGCCATCGTGGGGTAGGGCATCCTGTCCGTTTATTAGCCAGACAAGTATTCTACAGAACAGACCTGTTGTTGACAGTTGGATCAGTCCAACTGTCCTCCTGAACTCGCCCATGCACTATTACAGCTTATTGAGCTGAATGTTTTATGGCTGTGACACCGTCTTGTCCAGATCATTATGGAGGAGCATAAACTGTATTAGACCGTGTGAAACAGTGTACACCATAGACACAGATGTGGTAAATGGACCAGTAGTGATTTGCATAGACAAACATGCTTATTCCTCAGTGGTAGCTGTAAAACTGTGGCCGTTGCCAGCTGTACAGAGAAATCTTAATCTCGTCATCTGCACGGGTGAGTGGTGGTGGTGAGGGTTCGGGGGCTCGGTATGTTTCTCTTCCTCCTTTCCTCTCCTTTAATTAAAGTGTATATTCAGCACAAGGCGACGTGAAATGGGTTAGTTCAGAAAAAGTTCTCGGCTGCCTGTCCCCATCACCATCATCACCGCCGCTGTTTTCAGCTCCCCAGAGAGAGAACGAGAGCTGTTGAATGAGGAGCCGTTCTGATTCCCAACGAGGGAATGAAAGACGAAAATGAAGAAATGAAATCAGCCTGGCATCATTTGCATTCATGTTTTATCGGCATAGGAGGAGGGCGTTTTTGGGCCTGATAAGGAGAGGGCATCGCCGGCTGCGCTGGAGGTGAAGGGGGACTAGTGGGGAGAGAGGTGTGTGTGTGTGTGTGTGTGTGTGTGTGAACTGATTTTGTTCACTGGAGTTCACTGACACATATGTGCGAATGTTACAGCAGCTATAGTGAGGACAGAGTGTTGGGGGTGGGAACGGTGTGTGTGTGTGTGTGTGTGTGTGTGTGTGTGTGTGGTGGGGGAGTGGGAGAGGGGGGTTAATATCAGACCAAATAATTAGATTCGCTATCGTCTCGGCGGCAGCAGTGCGGGGATCAGGCAGATTAAAGCCGGGCTCGGGGCTGGTTAATATTCATGAGGGGACCAGGGTCTGGGCGAGGGGCTTAGACTGTAGCTCAAAGACTCTCCTCTGGCTGATTGGGCTAAAGGCAGCGCTCTCCACCAACACGCAGCCCTGCACAGATCGAGGGCCGGGCGGGTCCTCAGGCTGATAGTGGCGAGCTATGACAAAGTGTGCCAGCAGTGGAAACACATTCATCTGTGTGGAAGAATATTTCCGTAGTTTCTGTCACGTGGGATCAACCTGGCACGGTCCTGACAAGTCAAAAGGGAAAAATTACGTTAAAAAAAAGGACATCCAATTCTCGTTCTCCTTGTTTTTCTCCCTCTCTGAACCACCACTTTCCACTTTCAGCAGTTGCAAATTTTCCAGCTTCATATTTATTGTAATTTTAAAATGACCAATACCTGAGTGTAGCAGACAGAGGCTGAGCTGAGCTGAGCTGAGCTGAGCTGAGCGGTTGGTCTCATACTAGTAATAGTAGCGGCAGCCTAAAGGTTAGAGAAGCGTGAAAAACCTCATCGTATCACGGTGCCTGTGAGAAAAGGCCCTTAACCTAAGTCTATACGAGTGTGAGACGCTCTCAGATTTGCTGCCAGCCATTAATGCATTTATGACAAAAATACTATAAATGGCATTATAGAAAATGGTCGTCCAAAAACAGTTAGAAGTGAATATCTGTAATATATTTTATTACAACGAAAATGAATACTGGTATCATAAATCAAAGACTCAGTTATGGCATTACAATGCAAAATATAACTCTCTCTATTTATCACATTCTTCCCACATATCCATCTTTTATAATCAGTAACACAAATTAGACGTGTTAGAAACAGCTGTTTGTTGTGTGTGCAGTGTGATGTGAAGTCTGTTTTAGGTCGCGCAGTAGTCTGTCTCATACGTGTAGGCCCAGTGGATCAACGGGTGGACCCTGAGGCCAGTAAACAGAGGTGTCCCAGTTCAAATCCCAGCCCGTGCACCAGGTGTGTCCCTGAGCGAGGCTCAGCGGTAGCTCTGTGTGTCTGCCCCCGGCAGAGGACAAGTGTCGCTGTGACTTTAAAATGTGTCTCTACTCAATTAAGACCAATAAACCTTCTAATTCTCATCCTTATTATAGCACAAACACATGACTTACTTACAGGAAACTCTGCTTGGCTGCCTTAGTGGATTTCTGTAGCAGCTCAGGTTGACGACGTCAGTGAGATGGGCTGCAGACCAAGAGACGTGAAAAGGACGGTGACAGCATCCTCCCTAACTCGGCCCACCATCTCAGGCATTTGCATTCTCTGCTGGCCTGCTTAATTACACACATACACTGTGAAAGTGGGATCTGGCCCTGCCTCGATTCCCATTATCTCACGTGAAGCTGTGTGTGTGTGTGTGTGTGTGTGTATTTAAGTTGCAGATTTTCTTTTTCCTTGTCGCAGGTTGACACGATTACTTCCCATTGCGAGCGGTAGTTTTGTGAGTTTCCGTTTACCTTGGTAAAACCTGCAGCACGCTCTTGTTGAAATTCAGCTGTGGACACAATGAGGATGTGCGGCTTGAATGACTGATTCACAAACCTCTTTATGTAGAGGCGTGTATTTGCATACTACTGTAACTCCGGCAGTGTTTCCTGAATCCTAATGATTCCACAGGCAGCCCCTCGAAATAACAACATTCTCCTCTGGTCCTTCAGGCTTCCTGTCTTCTGATCCCATCTGATCCCCGGCTCCACTTGGCCGGAGGGTCTTTTTCTACTTGACACTGCTTATTTATGCCGAGGCCAGTGTGGGATTAAAAAGATTTTGCTCGTGAATTTAGATCTTAAATATAGTTTTGAATATTAGGTTTTGCGCATTTCCCCTGGCGGTGTTATTTTCAGAAAACTTCCCCATCACATTAGAATGATTTCTCTTAGGTCTCTTGGACATTGAATTAGATATTAGAATCGAGAGAAATTTCATCTTCACCTGTAGAAATCTATGGATCAGTATCTCCCCCAGGGAAACTGAGTCTTATTTCTTTTATCCCCATTAACGCTCATGTTTTGCTGTAGCTGTGATCAGACAGAACATTTGTGTGCGATTGATTTGTGATTGATTTTTATTTGGCTGGTGTATTTTCAACGCTCACGCTGAGCTATCCCTGTTGCCCCGTCGTGGTGAATTCCAAAGCCGTGGCCGTGATGAATTAGTCTGAAACAAATTAGCAGTACTTACAGCTCAGACGGCTCCAGCATTGGGTTACAAATTAAAACAAAAGCAGCCGTATCTCCACATCAGCGCTAGTTCCCCATGAAATACAATATGCTCTGCTTCAGTCTTCGACGTACAACCGACTGAGAGGCTTCCTCCCTTCTGTCCTGCCCTGCTCTCTCCTCACAAACATTCATGTTCACAGTTTGTGCCTGTTTGTGGCTGTTTGACGAACAAACCAGTAGCTCTACACTTGCACTTTGTCCAGCTTGTGATCCTGTAAGGTCAAGATATTTGTACATAACTATCTGCTTCGCTCCGCACAGCCACTCAGATTATAAACGTTATATAATGTTAATAAATACGAGGCAGCAAAAGCTGATTGTAATTGAGCAGAAGTTATTGAAAGACCGCATGACATGTCACCTGTCAACAGTAACAGCTGTCAATGTTTTGGAGAACAATACCATAAAAGTTACGTACAGTATCTGAAATGATTGACTTTAAATATCCTAAAGACGGGGAAACACTTAAACGTTTCTCACAAAAGCCGTAATCTTTCCTTTTATAGTTGCACAAATGTTCAAACAAATCACATTTACCATTTAATCGTTTAAATTTCAATCATTCGTAAATGCCGACGTGACTTTGGTCTGCATCATTCTAGGAGATTTCAGTTTTGTGGATTTGTCGTGATTCTCAAAAGCAAATGGACAGCATCATGTTTACATTTTGTCTGATGAAATGAAGACTAGTTTTCTAATGATGTGCACTGAGGGAAGAGATGAGCGGGAGTGTCACAGATGGAACTCATTCTGGTCATATCCATATATAGATATATGTGCATTGAGTAAATGTATGACTGCCAAATGCATAAAATGCACCAGATTCATTATGAAGCACACCTCCTATTCTGAGCTCTCGCTGAATTTCCATGCATGCTTGGCTCTCCTCCCAGAAAGACAGCGATGGATCCCCGTGTCATTTCCCTCTGAGGTTCATTTTTGCATTGATTAGTGTTTCAATGCAGCTGTATTATTAACGCCACGGAACAATAACTATAGCATCACTCTAACAGGAAGCAAGAGCAGGGGAATTAGAATTTGATGAGAAAGGTCAGATTTTAAAAGAGCAGAAATGGCCTGTGTGTCTTGAGGAACAGGAACTGATGGCACAGGTTGAGTTGCTTCAAAGCACAGAATCCTCCTCATGCAGTTGTTTGCCGACCCTCGTAATCTCTGCCACTTTGGTGAACTCGCCCATGGTCATGTCATCTGTAGAATGTTTTATTCTGGAGGTTTGTTCCCAAATTCAAAACAGGCGCAGGTTCACATGTCAGGTTAGCCATACATGAGTAAAAGAGGCTTGTGGAGAAAAGGCAGGAATAAATTATTCTTTTGCACCGGAAAAGTGTTTTGGATTTGACAGATTGTACCAAACTACAAAAAACAGAAGACTGAAGACGGAACTGTAGGGACTGCAGCCGCTCAGTCAGAGGCGCGGGGGTCCGGTGCTGAGGGAAGGCTGCATCCTGGTGGCATGTGGCCTGTACTACATTATGAGATGGACACATCGACCGGCGCTGAGCGGCGTCAGTACGCTTCTGATGTGCCTAAAGTCTGGGAAAACTAAATCACCGAGCCACACCTGACATTAGTCCACGCTAATTAAGAGATTCTTGCATGAGATGATTCTCATGGTAAGATGTTGCAGTGACAATAAAAATGTGACATTTGTGGCAGTGTGTTACTGAAAACTGTGTGTGTGATGGAGACATGGGATAAGCCTGTGTCCTGGGAGTGATTGTCCGGGGGAATGCTCCTGTAGCCTCATGTGAACAAAGACGAGATTGTGCTCGGGACACACAGATGTACGAGTGTGTGTGTGTGTGTGTGTGTGTGTGTGTGTGTGTGTTATATCTGTGTCAGTGTCTGTGTTTTTTGTGTTTCATCCTCCTCCTCTCTCTTTCTCCCTCTCTCATACCTTCAGACACTGGATGTTGACGCGCCACTCTTTGTCCAGTCTATCCACTGTGGATCTTATTATGGCAGCTGTCTGAATAGCAGCCTGTCGACCTCATCAGATCTTCTTTCTCTTCATTTTTTTCCCTCTTCCTCTCTCCCGGGGTCTCTTTCCCTCCTTTATTCCTCTTCTCCTCTTTCTTCTTTCTCATCCTTTATGTTCTACGCGGCTTTGTTCAGACCGTGCTTCCCTCATTTCCTAATTTCCTTCTTAGGTTGTAATCATCCTTTGCTCGCTGGCAGTCTTTTCATCAAGGCACCACTGGCCACACACTGGACAGTACAGTGTCACTGTGTATTACCAATTGACAGCAGTTAGTGGTCGGATTTCGACGATTATCTCGTGGTCAGCGCATTACTGTATAAAGCAGCCCGGTTAAAGAAGAGAATAGACGCTTGAAAGCGACAACGGTTTGTGTTTTTAAAGCATCTCTAATTAGTTTGCTTCCATTTCTATCAGCGATGGGATGTGAGGGGAGGTCGGCAGCGCTGCACTGAATGAAGACCCCTCTGTACAAGGCTACATGCTCTGCCTCACTATTCGGACTGATGGGCGTGAGTCCTGGAAAGGTTGTGCTTATTCCGTCTGTCTGTCTGTGTGTGTTTGTCTACAGAATTCCCGATTGACCTTTGCGTGTGAAGATAAAGACTGTTGGATTACTCGACTCCCTCTGACCTCTGACCCCTCAGCGGCCAACTGTGTCATTTACAACCAAGGTGAACCAACAGCACGTCCATCTGAACATGGCTTTCTGCGACATGCAGTCAGCTAAACAGTTTTTAACGCATTTGAGATGTTTAGGCCAGTGAGGGTCAGGAGATCTAAAACTTGTATAAAAGTAAAAGTTCAATACCACCCGCATTCGACTGAAGTTAAGATCGCTATCTCATTTCACCTGGACAAAAGTTACTTTTCTCTTGTCCGTTTTCAGCTGAGTGTGTGTGTGTTTTCAGGTGAGGACCTGTTCTGTAAGGTGACCCAGGAGCTTGCAGCTGGTGAAAGGCTCCTGGCCTCGCTCTCACTTCCTCCGGGCCCCTGCTCCTCCCCGATGTCTCGCCTCTCTCCTCCGCTCAGCCTGGTCACACAGAAGCAGCCCCTGGTGAAGGAGGAGCCGCTGTACCCAGCCGCCCTGCACTCAGACATCCAGCTCCTCCCACAGCAGGCTGGCATGGCTGCCATCTTGGCCACTGCCGTTGTCAATAGTGAGTGTGGTCCGAAAGGCGTGAGATGTATTTCTATGCATTTTCGGAGACAATATATGAACATGTGTTGAAAATTGGAAATTTAGAAAATGTGTGCTCACTTTAAATTCCATGCCAGAAACACCTTATAGAAAAAAATTGAGACAACAAAAAACTGGAAGTTTGTGAACTATTACAACACCACGTGAACATATCTCATAACCAGTGATGTGAACTGGTGTCGTTTCAGCATCGTGGTTGGGTATAAAAAAGACAGTCATCACCCGGTGTCAGAAAATTAGCAAAGCATATAACGATTTCATCATAAAAGACTCAAAACTGAGAAATCTATGTACACGTGACCATGTTTTTAAAAAAATAAAAAATAAAAAACTACATTGAATAGCCAGCATTGAAAAGGTCAAATCAAATCACTGCATTAGCTCAGGAACATCTCAAAACACCTTCAGTGCCAAAAGTGATTCTCAACATTTTGTCTTTTTGTTATTGTTATTGAATCGGGTAAAGGATTTTTACAAATATTCATATGTCACAGATAGAATTACAAATGAATGAATCCACATTAGCAATGTTGTCTTTGGCCACAAGATGGCAATGCAGCTCTTTACCAGCAGCTGCAAACTCACAGACACGTTTGCTGTGATTGTTGGTAATAGCTGTGCATTTGTCCATCTTGTAAGACAACTACTAATAACTGGATTCTGTCAGGAATCTCTAAATAACAGGAGGAATGATAATTATCTTTTCCATAACCTTTGTCACCTTGGTTTGCAATGCAGTGTGTATTTGTGTATTTGTGTTGTGACCGTGAGCACTTTGTCAGTCCTTTACAACTGTAGACGTGCTTCTGAATACTTCATTTTGTCATATATGTATTTTAAACATGGTGGCCAAAAAATTTGAACCATCTCTTCTTAAATTGCCCCCCAGTACAACTCCACTAACCACTTTGACCTCAGTCATAAACACATGTTAGAATTATCACCTTTGCAAGAGTTCCAACTTAAAAACTGACAAATTAGAATCAGAAAATCAGAATTCATGGCAGAGCTGCTGTATTGGATTGTATTAGAATGTACAGGTGTACCTAATAAAGTGGCCAGTGATTGTAAAGTTGAACATCCACACCTTGCTTCTGTTAATTAACGTGTTGAAATGTGTTGTGTTAATTAATGTTCTTCTGGCCATCAGAGGACATTTTCCCATGCAAGGACTGTGGGATCTGGTACCGCAGTGAAAGGAACCTGCAGGCCCATCTTATGTACTACTGCGCCAGCCGCCAGAAACAGCCGGCCGCCGCCTCGTCCCCGCCGCATGAAAAACCCAAGGAGTCCTACCCCAACGAACGCATCTGCCCCTTTCCTCAGTGCAACAAGAGTTGCCCCAGTGCAAGCTCACTAGAAATCCACATGCGCACACACAGTGGTAATGGTGAATTTAACACTATACGTATGTCAGATAGACAAACCTCTACCTAATTTGTCAGTATAGTACTTTGGTGTGTATTCGCAGTTGATCAAGTGTTGTGTTTTTCTGTCCTCCCAAAGGTGAACGCCCATTTGTGTGTCTCATTTGCCTGTCAGCCTTCACCACTAAAGCAAACTGTGAGCGCCACCTCAAGGTCCACACAGACACACTGAATGGGGTGTGTCATGGCTGCGGCTTTGTCTCCACCACAAGGGACATCCTCTACAGCCATCTGGTTACCAGCCACATGGTTTGCCAGCCCGGTTCTCGCAGTGAGGTCTACTCTCCGGGGCCGGGCGTTCCCAAGCAGCCTCTGTCTACTGGTAAGTCTGACCATTAATGGGGACTGATTTTCAACTTCAAATTGATTTGTTATTACTTGGATGTTATTGTACAGTGCTATAAGGTTTGGGATTCGTAGCCTTGGATCAGTAACAGTGTTTTTCTTAATCTACTGAAAGCTAAGCTACTGTTATAACTCGCTAATCTTGCCTCTTCTTGTCAGGTCTCAGTCCAGGAGACTCTGGTGTGGTGCTGAAGTGTCAAGTGTGTGGCCACAACTCTGATTCCCCTGCCCAGCTTCAACAGCACGTACGAACACACCTGGAGGTTCGGGTCCCAGCTGAAAGGGGTACCACCCCTGATCAAGTTACTCCAACATTAGCTGACCACCCCCAGCTCCAAACACCTACACAGGAGAGGGATCCCCTAGCCTGTGTCCCTAAGGCAGTCTCATCCAGCCCAGGTACAAATGGTGACTCAGCCACACCCCGGGACTACGTTCCTCCTGATGCCCCAACTGCTGAGCTAAAGATCAAAGAGGAACCTCACTCAGACTCAGAGTCAGAAGAGCAGCACATTGAGATTAGGGAGGAGGGAGAGGATGATGAAGAGATTGTTGGAGAGGAGGGAAAGCAAGACATAAACCGGAAGGAAAAGGAGGAGGAAACTGCCACCTCATCCTGCCAGACATCAAACTCTCCAAAGAGCCCTGCCATCACAACTATAAAGGCAGAACCAACTAGTCCCACCCCTGGTTCTAGCCCTGCTCATTTGGGAGGTACAGGGTCAGTCCTTCCAGGAGGAGCAATGATCTTGCCTCAGTACATGTTTAACCCCGAGGCAGCCATTTTGCCTCAGGCTTCGGAGATACTAGCTAAAATGTCAGAGATGGTCCACAGCCGTCTTAAACAGGGCCAGGCAGTTCCTCAGAGCAACACAGCAGCCTTCTTCCCATCTGGACCAACTGGGCCTACAGCTACAACCACCCCACCTCTCAAAGGAGCCACGTGCTTTGAGTGTGACATCACCTTCAACAACATCAACAACTTTTACGCACATAAGAGGCTGTACTGTTCCAGTAGGCACCAAGCAGAAGGTGCAAACTCAGCTTCAGGAGCCAGTTCAACAAGGGATGTGGCTCCAGCCCTGGTGCCTTCCGGGGGAGCACATGGCTCATCTGCATCTCCTCAGGGTGGAGAATCAAGTAGGGCACCCTCCGCCTCTCCAACTGACTCTGACCCTCTTGCTGAAAGTGGAGCTGCAGATTCCAGGAGAGTGGTGGAAGCAAAGATGGAAACGTCTTGTGGAAAAGAGGGAATTTCGTCTTCCTCTGAAGGGGAAGGTGGAGGTGCAAGTGTGGGAGGAGGAGGCGAAGGAGGAAGAGCAAGCGAAGGCAGCCAGAGTCCTGCTAGTGGTTCTGCAGAGGACCTAGATGATGATCCCAACAGAACTTTCTGCGAGGCCTGCAATATCCGTTTCAGCCGTCACGACAACTATACAGTTCACAAACGCTTCTACTGTGCATCGCGCCATGACCCATCCAACCAGAGATCCATACACACGGCAAAGACAACCACTGGAGCAGCCTTCCTTCCCCAGCCTATCCGCACACGCAAGAGGAAGAAGATGTATGAGATCCACATGGCCAGAACCGAAGCCTTAGCTAATGCTGCCGCCGCTGCTGCCGCCGCCGCCGCCACTGTTGCTGCTTCTGCCCCATCTCCTTCTGTTCTGGGCTTAGCTGTAAAGCAAGAAGTGTCTCCCAGTGGGCCAGGCGACTCCAGCCCCGAAGGAGATGGCCCGATTGACCTGAGCAAGAGGCCTCGTCTTAGAGATGTTTCACGGAACAGCAGCAGCAGCAGCAGTATCCTCCCTGCCCTGCCTCTTACAGACTACCATAAGTGTACCGCCTGCAGTATCAGCTTCAACAGCATTGAAAACTACCTGGCTCATAAAACCTACTATTGCCCTGCCACCACTCTCCAGCCCCACACCTTAGAACAGCTTCACAGGCTCAAGAGATCGGCCTCTACCTCTCCAAAAAGCAGGTGTCAGCAGGAACGCTCGGATCTTCTGCACCCTACTGAGGCCAAAGCTCTTCCTGCTGAGTGGGTTGCCCAGGCTCAACGCACATCATCTCCTCACCCCTCTGCCTTACCTGCCTCAGATTCCACATCTCCCCATACAACCCCCACCCTCGCAGCCACCCCAGGCGCAGGAGCCAAAGGCCTAGGTGCCGTTTCCCCTCAGATGTTCTGCCCATACTGCCCTAACAGGCCAATTACCTGTGACCTGATGGAGCACTTTAAGACCACCCACGGCCTGGTTGTAACTATTCAGCCACCCCAGGAGGCCCTAGCCCAGCCAGGCAGTGCAGTAAGCCTTAGTCCCAGCCTTAGTCCCAGAGATGGAGCTCCTGCGACCACCTCCACAGTTGCGAACAGCCAGACCAGGTTGGTCTCCAGACTTCACAGAGACAGCATCAATGGGCAGTCCAGGAGCAGCACTACTTCGCCTGCTTCCCCTCTGGTTAACGGCAGCCCTTCGGCTCGAGGTGGATCGCCTTCTTCTGGCTCGCCCCTTCCTGTGTCTCCCCCAAGGGCTCCCTCTTTGACTTTGTCACCTGTGCCTGAGGTCCTGAGGGAGACGGTGGGCTCATCCCAACTTCTGGACAAAGTTGTCCCAACCATGGTCTCCCAGCCTGCCCCGATCCCTGGCCCAAAAACCCCAGTGATCTCCCCCGTCCAGAACGGTAACTCCCGCTTTTGTCGGCTGTGTAACATCAAGTTCAGTAGCCTGTCCACTTTCATAGCTCATAAGAAATACTACTGTTCGTCCCACAGTGCTGAACATGTCAAGTGAGTGAGTTTTTCTCTTCCTCTCTTCGTCTCTTCCCTGTGTTTCTGAGTGGAGGTTTTTCCTTCATTGTGATCCAAGAAGCTCAGATGTCCCTTGTCCTCTGCCAGTCGTCCCACGTGCGCTCAGCTGGCACGACGACGAATGACAATAAATGACTGTTACTCGTCTGGCTTCAGTGTCCCTGACACGCAGTAACTTATTTTCCTCCTCCTTTGGGTCAAAGTTGTATTACACTAAGAGCCGAGACAGATTCTACCTGCACACAGTGCTGTGCCCGCATCCCCTGGACCAATGTCTGTCTTTGTACCCTCTTCAAAATCTTCCACTCCCAGGCTTCACAGTATGTTGCATTATGGGACGTTAGTCCATAAGCCTCTTTTCTGTATCTCAGTTTATAATGGCAGTAATTATACTCTGACTGTTGGAGGCATTTTTGACTGATACTGAAATAATGACGATGATGATGCTGATTTTCCTCCAGTTTTTTTCCTGAGCTCTTAATGTTCCAGATCGAAATGGAGGAATCCTTTCTCTTGTGTGATAAAGACTTGATCATTGTTAATGTTTTTATTATATGTGCATACTGTATGATGTCTGAAAAAAGAAATTCTATAATGCTTTTAGTTTCAACACTGGCTTTTTCTGTTTGTTTTAGGTTTTTTGCATAGTAGAGAAGCTAAAGCATTTGAGCTGAAAGACAGATATGTTATCACAATGTTACTAATTACTGAAGGATGCTATTTCAAAATGGACAGTTATTTTCTTTCATACACACAAATTTTTATTTTCTCTTTCAAATGCAAGGGAGAAACAACCAATGTGAAATATTTATCTCTTAGTCCTCACTGATTTCATGCCAACAGAAAACTACCTACCTAGTGTCTGAGAGTATTTGTATTTTTGATTTGTATATTTTTCATACTGTTGGAAGGAACTATTTGGATCTGGGTGTGTTGAATTGTATTTTCTAATTGTAGATATGTAATATCTCCTCACATTAATCACTGGGATCACACTGAACTTTATCACCTTAGCATTTTGTGTTCAGTTTTCTGTAGTCTTTAATTGGCAGTGAGGTCGAAAATGCAGCGCTGTGGTTATTTTTATCCCCTCTTGTACCTGCTGATTAGCAACACGATTAGTTCACGACAGCTTCCTGACTGGCTGAGAGTCGAGTAGAGAACGTCTGACACTGTTGCACTCACGCTTCACTGAGGGTAACTCCCATATTTGAGGGTACACAAAATACACACGTTCAAGCAAAACGCTATCTTTAGTTCGCCAACCTCCACGTCCTTTGAAGACACACGGCTTTAAGTTCTCTTTTACCTTTTTATTCGAATTGTTTTTATTTTTTTGGCAAACTGCTGTTTCAGACTAAGTGATACACAAAACGCATCAGTACTTTGGTGTCTAACACGCATCTTCGTGGATGTTATTTCTTCTTTTAACTGATTGTGTTTGAGTCCGGCAATGAAGGCATAGCAGGAAATAGTCACTTCTTAATAGAACACCTCCGTCAGCATGTGTAATAACCATGTATCGTGGTTCACGGTGTGTGTCATAAAGAGGCAGCGCCCTCTCGTTTTATAGCTCTCGACTTCATGCACATACACACATGCAGAATATGAATTTCCCATGCTGCTGTTGCAGTTGCAATACAGTGTTAGCTAGAACTGTGAACATGTTTGTTTTTCCAATATTTACCTTCCACCGATATAAGGCTCATCTTGAGTTTTTGTGAAGTCACTCTTTCTTTTTTAATTGACCTCCCAATATTTAATACTGCATTAAATGATCGGCTGATCATTACAAATATGGTCCATTTAATTTGAGATGAAATTCTCAAAAATGAAAAACTTGCGTTACTTGTTGCTCTTGTGAAAGTGCAGCAGCATTTGAAATACACTAAAAGACCAGACACATTTCAGACCAGCAGGCGTGATGGCAGCTGGGAGCTTTGTGGTCAGCAGCGGAGCATATGCACCCGCCGCTGTCAGTCTGACCATAAATCTGGCAGCACAGGACAGACGGGGCCTCTGTTCCATCCACAGCCACCTCTTGTCAGCAGAGGTTATCTTGCTGTTTTATGGCCAATTTGTAGTTTCCACGTTCACATCTTTGAATCCACTCTAGTCACTGCCCTGGTCTGCAAGGTCAGCACAGACTCTGTACGGATGCCCGCATGCGTCCTCAAAGAGTGTCCACGGAGACTGTGGGCTGTGCACATGGAAACCAGACATTTTAATTGTGCATCATCCTTAAAACCGTTCATGGGAACAGTTACACATCCCGCTTCCTTTTCTTACCTTCATCCATATAAAAACAACAAACTAAGCAGCGCTTCTTCTCTTTTTAGCTACTGACCAGCATTGCTATCGTGATTTGCAGTGCTCATGTGTGGAACATGTCACGTATCCCCAATTAATCTGAACGGAAACGTTTGCGTGTCTCTTGAGGACAAACGGCTGCTAAGAACTGGCCTGTATGAAGCACTATAGCTTAGAACTAACTGCAATAATGGACGCCGTAAAAATAGGGTATTGAGTGCTACTTTGGCTGTGTGCAGCCTTTTTAACCTCCGCGGTTTCCACCAGCCATCGAAGGATGTGTAATCACGTCAAAAGTTAAAACACGTTTGCACATGTGCTCACATGACTTCATCACAGGCACCTGCTGTCCACCTTTGACCCCATTTTACTTGTCACAAGTAACTACGCGTACAATTAGCCCGCAGTATCCCTACGTTCCACAAAATAAACATACAGACGAAGGATTTCTTCACATAATTGAAAATTAATGGAAACTGTCCTTCGAATCTACCCGTTTATTGCACTGTGTTGTATAAAAATGTGCTGAATGTTTTAGTTTAAGCAACTTTTGTTTTGTAATGTATTTATGTTCCGCAGCACTTTCCCATCCAAAATGCGTCACTGTTCTAATTTGAAGGACTTAAAACTTTTGTTTTTGTGCTTGTAAACATGTTTTGTTAAATGATTTCTCAGATGTGAAAATTCACAATGAATGTCAAAACTTTTATTTACATATTTTCATTTGATTTCAGTCCCACTACACTCTTGTCCAAACTATGCATGGGAAATAAAAAAGTTCTGAGAGACACTGATGAGGACTGTGACTCTACTTCTTTCCGCACCACACTCACCACGTAGCTGAGTGGAAGTCCTTGACTTTTGGAGGTGCTTGATTCACTCCCGCTTATGTGTCGTCACTCATAAATCACTTCCTTTCATAACAAAGTTTGTTTGATACTGGCTTTTAGAGAAAGGCTAAATGAATCATCGGGTTTTCTTTAAAAATAATGTTCATGCATAATAGTACCTGGAAGAAGAAAACATTTCTCTTCCCATTGAGATCTTCAAGGCTGCTTCAATCCATAGACCAGCGCGCAGACAAAAACGCTGCTACATTCAGCCTCCACACTAACAAAATGAATTGATGCATATCTGCTGACTTCCTCAGCCTGTGTTTAACCTTTCAAGTGTGGGATGTGTATTCATTTACTGCAACTGTCTCCTTGTAAATCTAAGTGATTACACACAGTTTAGAAAGAAACACCCATGTGCATGAAGTCCTACAGTTCACAGTGCGTGTCGGGACAAAAACTAAACCCAAGTTCTACTGAAGAAACACTTTCAATGGACTTTCAAAAAAAAAAACTAAACAAAAAAACAACTGTGGTTAAGAATTAATGCGGATAAATTAGATCAGGAGTGGCCTCATTAATTGTGAGAAGAGTTGAGGGAGGATACAGGCCGGTCCTTAAGGAAAACCTGCTGCACTGTGGACAGGATCTAAAACTGAGTCAGCAGTTCACCTTTCAGCACGGCAGCTTGAGGCATACAACTAAGACAGTGTTGGAGCCAGAACAAGTCTGTAAATGTCCTCCTGTGGTCCATCCAAAGCCCAGGCATAAACCCGACAGAACACGTGTGGCGCGACGTGAACCTGGCAGTTCAATCCAGTCAGATGGAGCCTGACCGGATGTGTCAGGAAGAACCACATAAAACTTCCAAATTCAGGCTAAACATCGTGCAGACGTAACTGCTGCCAAAGGATGTGGCCTTTGTGTAGCGGTTTCATGGATGCGTCCAGAGACGTGTGTTAGGGTCAATTTAGAGTCACAAATTAAGCTATGTGTGAACGTGAACACTCGTCTGTCTGTGTATGTCTCTCTGTGTTGGTCTTAACACCTGTCCTGGGTAGACCCCACCTGTCACCCAGGGACAGCCTGGAATGGCTACTGGAAAAGAAGAAGCAGGAGCTTGGAGAGGGCCATTGCCTTCAGCTGCTATTACTGACTTTGATCACAAGGGGGCAGTATTGGGCTAGATGTTATTGATTCATAGACCATACGTCCTAGTTGGGCCTTTTGTGTGGAGCCCCACACACACACACACACACACACACAGTCTAAAAACATCCATGCTATTGAAACTTGTGACTGTACGAGTGACTCTGTACGTCTCTGTTACGATGTGCAAACACATGTTTTGGTCATGTCCCCTCATGGTCCCTTATTACCTAATTTTTCTCCTTCCTTACTCGTGGCTTGGTTGCTGTAACAAGAGAATTTCCAACTTCGATGAAGTTTTGTCTTCAAAACGAATAAGTGCTGTGTCAGCTCTCGTTCATCACCACTTATCAACTGTCTCTTTTGATGAAGACACTGCTCAAACAACGTGAAGGGGAGAGAGGATTTGGGACTGGCTAATTATGCCTGTTTAGTCAACTATGAAATCCAAGACTGCTGTCGATATCTAAACACGACCACTGTAACATCTGAATAAATATGTAGATTCACGCTCATTTCACACGGATGCGTAACTCGTCCTTGACCCCAGTTTTCTGGACCATTGCTGATTGCAATGGAATTTATTTACGATTAAATTGAGTGACGTGTGGCTCTGAGCCTCAAGTCTCCTTAAATTAGCCTGGACAGAGAAAGTGAGTGAAACATAGCATTATGATTTGGGGATGATAATAGGTCAGTTCATTTGAGACAACAGCCGGCTATACATTTACAGATCGCCTAAACCTGATGAGTAATGCTTATTATTGGCCGTAGCCAACAATAGTCTTCTCTCTAACACGCATCTTTTCAGCTACATGCCAAGAGCCTTGGTGGCAGAACACAACCTGCAGGTTCCAGCCCCTCATAAAGGACGCAAACCCACCATCAGGTGTTGATGGGGAGGTGATGAGAACATGATTCCTCCACATCTCATCCATCAACAATCATCTGCAAGGTACAACCTAGAATAGTTGTGGTGGTTATATCAATGATTTGTGAATGTATATAGGTGAAAACTAATTATTCATATGCATTTTCCAGTCATTAGAATATGATTTATTCATAATTTTTTGTTCTATTACCTTCTGTCTGTTTTATTCAGTCAAATGGTTGTAAAAAATGAACAATTCCTTTTTAAGCACAGAATAAAGGTCTAATCAAATTTGTATGTTCAATTTTACTTTCATCATAAAAATTTCCCCTTTGCAGCAATAACTGCCTGACAAATCTGTGGCATTTTGCTGATGGGTTTTTGCAAATATTTCGGTGTGATTTCCTCCAAGGTCTTCTCTTCATCCTGCTTCTCTCACAGCAGCACGATGGGCTTCAGGACTGATGGTGGAGCTGGAAAAGCCATCGCTTAACCAGCGATGCCACATTTTCTTCTCCAGATAATTCTTACACAAACAGGAAAAAATAAATAAATAAAATGATCCCCGATAAGTTGTAGTCTCTTCAGTGTGGAGTGGTTTTCATGCTGACTGAGGAGGTCTTGCTCACGGTGGAGAACTGACCCATTATCAGAGCATCCCCAAACCATCCCTGATGGTCTTTAGTTGTTCTTCTTGGCTTGGATGCAAACACCTCAGACTTTAACTCCCACTGTTTGTTCATCTTGGCCCACTGTAACTCACAGTTCTGATCTGACAACCTTAGTGGGTTTTTTTTGTTTCTGTGCACACTGGTTTCTCTCTTGTTTAAGTTTTTGCCTTGGGCCTCCACCGCATCTTCTGTCCTGATCTGGTTGCAGCATGTCTCTGGAGACTATAGTGATCATCTTTTGAATAGATCTTCAATAGAAAATAACCTACGATTACTTGCTTTCTCCAGATAAATATAGACTGAAGAGTTTCTAACGAAAGCTGTTACTGTTTGGCCGTTTTTAGTTCTAGTTTACACCTAAAACTATAGGCCACTTCAACTATGGAGGAAGAGCCAAACATAAACTTATATTATTGGTTTACTGGACATGAATTTATGTTACAGTGTTTTAACACCTAAATTCAACAAATTGTCAGGCAGTTATTGCTGCAGAAGGACAAACAATTATTTTGTCCTCAAATATGTCTAAAAATAAAATATATTTTTTTGTGATTCATTTATGAATGTATTCAATAAAACCAACCAAAATTATACTGTGATTAGGTTTTAAACTTTTACTTGCCAGTGTATTGCACACATTTGCAAACATTTATTAATGTTTTTTGATTATTAGTTCAATATTACAAAATTGCTTAAAAATGAATTACAAACCCATTGTCTGAAACATTAGATTGAAAATATTATATATTAAATTATAAAAAGAAAATATTTGAAATACACTTTGTATTTGATTGTAATTAACAAAGGCAACATATAAAATTTTAAAATTGAGAAATTATATATATTTTTTAATACAGGTTAATTTTAATTATGATGCCAACAAGTTGTGTATAGCAGTGGAGCCCACACAGACCTCTACAATGTAGCCTGACATTCACCATCCTAGACGTGATGGCAACACAGCCAGTAACTGTTGCTCCCCATAGACCAGGGGTGGGCAACCCTGCTCCTCGAGAGCCGCAGCCCTGCAGGTTTTCCAACTATCCCCTACCTACCCACTGCTGATTACCCGGATGATCAGGTGTGTTCAGTCAATTAGAAGCTGGAGCAGCAGTGGGTAGGGTGGGGACAGTCGGAAAACCTGCAGGGCTGCGGCTCTCGAGGAGCAGGGTTGCCCACCCCTGCCATAGACCATTTCCTTCGACATCTGCTCGTTTTTCTGCTGTGCAGTCGTTTCAGTAAAAGTTACTACTGAGCAGCGGTGTCAGTGTCAACTCCAACAAACGAACCCTGCTGCCACCTACCAGTTTGGTGGTTTAATTGCAGCTTGACAGACCAACACACAAGTACAAATGCTCACAATGGTCTAGTACACTTGCAAAACCCAAGCAAAACTTCACTCTGGTGAGATGTAGAATATTTGTGTTGCAACATGCCATCATGGCTGATTTACACCTTTTTGGTTGGTCAACATTAATACAAATGGTAATTTTACCATTTGGGACCTATTTGTACACACTGCTTCTTATCTACCAATAAGAACACACTCACATTCATACACTGATGGGGGAGCTGCTGAGCAGCTGGCCGACGCTCACTGGCAGGAACTAAGTGGCGTTCAGTGTCTTGCTCAAGGACACTTTGACATGTGACCAGAGGAGCCAGGGATCGAAGCAACAACTGTAGGATTGGTGGATGACCGCTCTATCTATTTCAATTCAATTTCAATTTAACTTTATTTATATAGCGCAAATTTACAACAACGTCATCTCAAGGCACTTTACATAATAAAGTCAAGACTATACAGACATTTAGAGAAAACCCAACAAATCCCCCTTGAGCAGCTATAGGCACCAGTGGAGAGGAAAAACTCCCTTTAACGGAAGAAACCTCCAGCAGAACCAGGCTCAGGGTGGGCGGACATCTGCCTTGACTGGTTGGAGTTAGTGGAAACATTGGGCAGGTTGGTAGGACTAGTAGCTGCGCACTGGAGGACACACAGCGCCAAATCCAGGGACACCTGAAGACAGGGACAGAGAGAAGGGGACAGAGAGGGAGAAAGACGACAACGGGACAAAGAAGACACAGAGTTAATGTCATACAGTGGTGACATTATAGATGTGGGGTGAGAGAGTGAAGAGAAGAGGAAAGTGGCTCAGTGCAGAGTCCCCCAGCAGTCTAAGCCTATAGCAGCATGACTATAACCAACTATAAGTTCGCAGATGACACCACGGTAGTAGGCCTGATCAGAGGTAACAACGAGACGGCTTAAAAGTAGAGAGGGTGTCTGCTTCCCGAATCTGGACTGGGAGCTGGTTCCACAGGAGAGGAGCTTGATAGCTAAAGGCTGCGCCTCCCATTCTACTTTTGGAAATTCTGGGAACCATAAGTAGGCCTGCATTTTGGGACTGAAGTGGTCTAGTAGGATGATATGGTACTAGGAGATCTACTGCCCCAAATATGTATTTTTTTTACTTGGTCATCTCCTTCAATTATTTCTTCAGTTTTTCAGCTTCACTGACCTTCTCACAACTTGTGTTTATATCTCCATAGCTAATTACTCCAAGGCAGCATCAGTGTTATTGTTGCTCTTTCGCTTTATGACTAACAAGTACAATGTTTTATTATGGTGCACAGCAACAGTAAACTCGTTCAGGGTGGGCAGCCATCTGCCTTGACTGTTTGGGCTGAGTGGAAAACATTGTGCAGGCTGGTAGGACCAGTAGCTCCAAAGCTGGGGACACCTGAGGACAGGGACAGGGAGAGGGAGACAACTACACGAGAAAGAAGAGTCTGTCCTACAGCGGTGACATATACTAAATGTGGGCATAGAGGACGAAAGTGTCTCAGTGCATCAGGGGTTGGTCCCCCAGCAGTCCAAGCCTATAGCAGCTGGAGGGAAACCTTCTTCTTCTGTGGGTTTAGTCTTGGTACACTCACTGTGAACAAAGTGGTAAATCTTGACTTGGAGGACGAGTTAAAAAAGTTTTAAATTCAAATCCTACTGTACGTAAATACAGTTTATTAGCCTACATCAGCGACCTGCTACAGTTACACTGTACCCATGGTGCCGCTCTGATGTTGATCTGAACACTTTTGTTCAGATATCAAACTGTACAAAAAACGCACAGAAGGTAAAGAAGGTTTGACTGAAGAGACAAAGGGTGAGAAGGTGATTCTCAAAAAGTCACAGCAGACACTTCAAGCCTCAACAGTCACCAAAGAATATTATAATTATAGACGTTCCGTGGAGTTACCAACTGTCACAGACACGATGCTAAGAGATTTTAGACAGTACGCATAATTTTTTAAAGGATGACAACCTTTCAATGCGTTGACCTTTTCAGTTTGAACAAAATGTAACTGTCCATTTTATTGTGGTTCAGTTACTTCTTTGTAACTGTGTGATTGTATTTATGTGACACTGGATTTGTGCAATTTTGTGTTTCGCTTTGTTGTTAACGGTAAGTTAATGGTGCGTCTTTGTGGTTTATGTAGTTTAGACATGTTTGTCACATTTTATCAATATCTATTTCAGTTCAAACATAATTGTGTTTTTTCATGAAGTTCCCGCTCAGAGTTCCCGCTCAGAGTTCCACGCCGTCACTGGTACCAGATCAAAGGAACTAAACGCCACTGTGCATTGTGTTCTGTGATAAAGCTGTTTGCTGCCACACGGTTAATGTGGGAGCCGTTTGCCAGATGCCGCTGCGCTTCACTCACAATTCCATTGTCACTGCCTGCTGTGCTAAGTTGCCTTGGGAGAATTCCACACTTTCTTCAATTAGTGACATGTTCTGTGTAAGCCAGCTGGAGTCATCCCACAGCATCTGAATTTAAATTAAGAAAAATCTGAAAAGGAACATCTCAGTCCTTCTTTATCACTGCTTTTCATGCAGCTCCACTCAGAAATGGCACTGAATGGGACACTGAGTCAATGTGTGTGTCTTCGAAGACGAAGAACACACCTTCAAGGACCTTTGCAGCGTTTGCATGCACACTGTGGCCAAACATCGACAGCACGTTCCTGCTGTGGAGGAATAAGGTGTGAGGTGTCGAAGGAACATCAGGTCAGGAGAAGCCACGTGAAAACGGTATCTGACAAAAGGCTCATTCACACACACACACACATTCATGCTGTCATATTGTAGAATCAGGCTGATGACTTTCGATGACAAAAGTGGCGAAGTGTGACAGAGAGGACAGTGAGCCAACACAGCTGTCCACAAGAGCAGTGAGGTGTGTCCAGCTCGTGGACGGGTCACGTCCGCTAATATGAGAGATGACAGCTTTGTCTATCCGAGACCACGAGTCTATTTTTAACATTTGTTCAGCTCAGACCATCGAAATGTGATCAACGAATGTCGGGTGATTTTGACTCTGTCCCTTTTCATCTGTATCATAGTTTGAGTTTAGTAGCTTTGATAGAACTGCAAAAAATATGTCTCATAGCAAAAATATGTCACATATCCACTGTCAGGACCTCCAACCTTACTGTGCTTATGTGCATTTCGTCCTCTGTCGTACCACAATGTAAATTCCCAAAGACCCTTTACCTCTCACCTTTTTATTCTCCTTTGGAGGAGGTGAGGGTTCCATTCTTTCTTATTATTTTGTGTGTGTGCTTTTCTGAAACGTCCTAATTATTTTCGGTCCTCCCTCGTTAATATGAAGCTTATAACTTCAGGGTTTAAACATCCTTAAACAGACAATGTTGCTAGTATCATCGCTAACAGAAACAACTTCCTGTTAAGCAACGTAAGAAAAAACTTGCAAATAAATTAATTAAAGGAGCAGCAGAAGAATCTTGAACAATACAACAGATAATGTTTTGTATATATATATTTATTATATTAAAAATAAGCTCAAAATAAAATAAAACTATTAAAATGAAAAGAAAATATTTAATAAATACACATTCAAAACCATAAAAGAGGTGACAGAATGTTAAAAGTCCTATAAACAGGAAAAAACTATGTAAAGACAACAAACAAAGATAACCAGCATCAGCATCAGCATCTACAACAAGAATCCACACGTTTCCAGAGTACGTGAAGACAGAGGAACTGGCCTTTCCAGCAATATGTGAATGGTTGCACTGCTGATTATGATCCTGATTTGGTCTGGACAATAAACCAGTCGGTTCTGGCCAGTCTGGCTCAGTGTCTAAAGACCCAGTCATCAAGACAGGAAGTGGTGTTTGTGCCTACGTCAGTGTGACCCTCCAGAGGGAAGTGCTGACTACGAACGTACCTGCTTCCTCTTTGCACCTTCAAACCTGCTCATTCGTCTCGCCTGATTCCTTTTTTTAAGTTTTGGATCTTTGGAAATGAGTGAAAGGACTGAAAGTGAAATTGTTTCTGTTTCTGGTACAAAAGCTCCAATTCTGCCACTGTTCCTATAGAATAACTTACAACGGAAGTGAAGCAGCCTGTTTTCAGCTGTTTTAGGTTTAGGAATGTGTGAATTTGTCTCTTGACTATTGACCTTTTTTTGCTCTTGTAAAATCCTCTGCTGACTTTTGCTAAAGATGAAGGGAGGATGCAAGTGAAATGTATAAGTGTACAGTACAACAGTGGGACTGATCTGAGCACTAGATAATTAGACGTGTTTTTAGATGGAGCAGCCTTAATAGCATATAACAGCAGTATATTGTGGTAGAGTGCAGTATGATTACAATAGTAAGGCTCGTTCGTTTTTAGGGGGAGGGGCGTGGTTAACAAACCACGACTGACGACGACGTAACCAAAGCTGAAGGTCATGTATGAATACTAAAGTAATCCTTACTTATTTTCTTAAAGCCGTTAGTTGTCCCAACTTAAATAAGTAGGTTATTTGAAAGACAGCACACAGTACACTCAACCTGAAATCTACTACTACTCTTTCGGCTTTTCCCATTAGGGGTCGCCACAGCGAATCATCCTTTTCCACTTCACTCTATCCTGGGCATCTTCCTCTCTGACACCAGCTAACCTCATGTCCTCTGTTAGGACATCCATATATCTCCTCCTTGGTCGTCCTCTCGCCCTCTTGCCTGGCAGCTCCATCTCCAACATCCTTCTACCAATATATTCACTATCCCTCCTCTGCACATGTCCAAACCATCTCAATCTGGCCTCTCTGACTTTGTTGCTAACACAGGCAACGTGTGCTGTCCCTCTGATGAACTCGTTCCTAATTCTGTCCAACCTTGTCACTCCTAAGGAGAACCTCAACATCTTCATCTCTGCTGCTTCCATCTCTGCCTCTTGTCTCTTTCTCAGTGCTACTGTCTCTAACCCATAGAGCAGAGCTGGTCTCACCACTGTCCTGTACACCTTTCCTTTGAGTCTTGCTGACACTCTTCTGTCACACAACACTCCTGACACTTTCCTCCACCCATTCCAACCTGCCTGCACTCGCCTCTTCACCTCTTTTCCACACTCCCCATCACACTGAACTGATGACCCCAAGTACTTAAACTCCTGCACCTTCTTCACCTCAGCCCCTGTAACCTCACACTTCTACCTGGATCCCTCTCGTTTACACACATGTATTCTGTCTTACTACGACTGACTTTCATACCTCTTCTTTCCAGAGCAAACCTCCACCTCTCCAGCTGTTCCTCCACCTGCTCTCTACTCTCACTGCAAATCACAATGTCATCTGCAAACATCATTGTCCAGGGAGATTTCTGTCTGACCTCGTCTGTCAACCTGTCCATCAGCATAGCAAACAAGAAGGGACTCAAAGCCGATCCTTGGTGTAGTCCCACCTCCACCTTGAACTCCTCTGTCTGACCTACGGCACATCTCACCACCGTCATGCTCCTCTCATACATGTCCTGAACTACTCTGACGTACTTCTCTGCCACTCCCGACATCCTCATACAGTACTGTACAGTGTACTATACAGTACACTCAACCTGAAATGACTTATAATAATTCAGACCCCTCCGTACTGACTCACGTATAAGTAAGTGCTGTGCACTGTTGTTTCAATAGTGCAAAACTAAAACGTAAGTGTGCTACACTTACAAACAGATATAGAATATAGATATATATTTCCAGTTCACTTGTTTTTTTCAAGTAAGCTCAATCTCAGCTGAGTGCGCTGAATGTCTTGGCACATTTCATGCATTTAACACTGTGTTTTGGGTTTTAGGGTTTGAGGTAATTTTATGTCATAACGTTTTTTAGTTGATGTGCATTTCCATGTTTTGTTTACAGTGAGAACAATCTCAGCACACAGGAAAAATTATAGCCCCCATCCAAAACTGGCAGAGGCATTTCAGCTTTATCACGATCCACGTCGAACAGCCTTGTCAAAAACATTCGCTCTTCCAGGAGAAACGTGGCTTCAATATGCTCAACGTCAGCAATAGCAAATTGTCCAGGCTGTAGTCATCATCCCCTCAGACACTTTTCCCCCAAACCTGAGGATGAAGAACCTGTCACAAACCCACAAATTATTACTTGTATAGAGGCTTATTAAAAAGCCTTTTAATAAGCCTCTATACCATGACAACAAGACACAAGGGGAGGAGGAAAAGGAGAAGGGGCACAGAGCAAGTACAATGTGACCTTCGTCAGCCCAGAAGCTTCCTGCAAAGCGGCCTGAGACAGAAGAAATGGAAGCTTTCCGTAGACGTTCAAACACAAAGACACTTGTCATCCATGTCTTCTCATCATCACATCCAATACTTTTACCGGCTCCTTCACACCAGGACATTTCTCATCTGATCATCATCCTAGAACCTAGAACCACCCATCATGTTGTCTTCTTTCACTGTCCATGCTGCTGCTTTAGCTGCAGGTTTTTCGTTGCCTGCTCCCGAAGATAACACAAAAGCCTGAAAGAAAACTGCCTTTCTTTTAATGAATTCTGCTCCGTGAAGAACGATCATAGGTCCCAACAGACAACTTTGGACAGTTGCGGTTGGTTACATCTGACCACGGTGAAACGTTATCGCAAACTGGAATAACACTGTTTAACAACGTAATGAAAGGACATATCAGTAAGGACAAAGAGTTTGACATTTACCCAAAGCGCATGGCATAAAGGGGGGGGGGTTACGAACACACCATTAGAAAAGGTGAACAGTCAACCAGGGTTAAGCTGTAACCTTAAAGTGCAAAGGTACTGCACTGTTGTGGATGTTTGGTGTTTGATTAATCTCAGCAGAAACAGTCACTTTAGAACCTCGATAGCTGTCAAAAGTTGTCCTTGGCTTAAAAATATGTCAAACACCCCGTAATTTTATGATCAGACCTGCATATAAAAACACAGTGCAGGTTTTCTTCCATCTTCTTCATTCTGATTCTCACTTCCTGTTTTCCATCTGAATTTAGTTGCAGTAAGTCCATGTTGGTAGGTCCTACCATGCTGGTAGCTGTTGAAGGAATCATGCTCATCTCCACAAGGACAGGATGGTTGCCAAACTGCTGATAGCTATGTCACATTTCGTAGTTAAATATAAAGACTTTGATGGTGAGATGGTGACACTTTCCATTTGGCTGCGCCGGTTTATGAGGCAGGTGCAGGCAGCTGAGTTCAGGCTGATCTGATGAGAAACGATGGGTGACTGCTTAAGCGACGTGGCGCTAGCTGTGCTGGTTGAGCATGTCACGTAGAGCAAAGAGCAGGCCATCATCACGACCTGTGTGAATACATGGGTCTATTTATTTCCTCCATGATTCAGATATTTAAACAGAATATTGTATTTGAATTCAAACAATCAGCATGTGCATGATTCGTTACGCTTCATCTTTACTACAGTAATAAACCACAAACTAAGCTGGATGTGAAGAAATGAAAGAATTTAAATGTATTTCTCAAAATGATTTGATTTTAATGCATTAGTTCATACACTCAAATATTTATGTTGGATCTATTTGAGAGACGTAGAAAGTACAATTACCTGGTAAATGGTGCTGCACAGTGTTTGCTACTGAAGCTCAGTGCAGGTGAACCTGCTGTGTGACTGTTTGAGCGACACATTGCAATATGACAAAAGAGACCCAACCTTGAAGACGCTCTGAGGATTAAATCACACAGATATGAACCTGTTGCTTATGACAGTAAAAGTGGTGGAGAGCTGGTCGAGCCAGGAGGAGGCCAAATATCCAGCTTATGTGCAACAAAATGTTCTCCAAAGCACCTCAGGTTTCCTCTGCTCTTTATGTTGGTTAAGGACCACTTCACGTTTCTTACTGAAAGTTTTACAAAACCTTGTGAGCAGCTCTGCAGTTGCTGTATGTCATCGGCACGTGTTTCTTGATTTATGAATCTCCGGCTCCGACTTTACCATCTTTCCAAAAAATATTAACATGATGAACCTTTTCACTTATTTGTCGATCTTTACTGTTTATTCTGTTCAGGGTCACACAGGTCTGGAACCTGGGGTAGAGACGCACACACACAGACAGAAAAACATTCACACCAATTATTATTAAGGTGCACGTCTTTAGACTGGTCCCATGCAAACTGCACGCAGAAAGGCCACAGTCGGCCAACCTGCCGCCTGCTGGCTAAACTCCTGGTTGATGTTAATGTGATGTGGCTAACTGCTAACAAGCAACGAGTGCAAACACAAGCATTGTATCAGGGGGCTAATGTGTCTGAGGAAAGATGACTTGAACACAGGGACAATGCACAAGTTCGAAGCTGTTCTAGTTTATTCCGAGGTGAGACCGTCATCTGATCAGGGTTAGGGTTAGGCTAACGCTAACGCAGGTCTAAGCCAGGTGTAGATGAGTTAATAGATGAATGTGGATAATAATATGAACTTGATGATGCCATGGAATTGTCCTGAGAACAGTAAATGCTATTGTCTCCTCATTTGTCCTGTTGAGCAGGACATTTCTGTCCAGCTGTTTGTCCTGCCGGGACAGGGCCCACCACGCATGGTGCAGGCGGTGCACCTGGAGTGCAGACTCACACTTTGGTCAGCACAGGCGTGTGATCACCGATCCTTGGAGGCTCGAGCAGATGGCAAATTTGACTACGCACAGATAAGCGTATTGTTAGGCCTGAAGATCCAGATGCACTCTCCTCATTAAAAACCCGACAGACGGGTACATGCTTCCTTCTTTTACAGTTATTGAAGATTTTTTACCGAGGCCTGCAAAATGAGAGTGAAGTGGCTGGTAGTCATGGCATTAAGGCAGCGTAAAGCAATAATAGCTCTTGGTCTAAAGCTATCAGGCACCCTGATGACTCCAAATGGAAATGATTGAATACTTCCCCACTGTTCCTCCATTCCAGACTTAATGAAAAGGGGCTTTTTATCTTAGTAAGGCTCCATCTCGGCTCTTCTCTCTCATCTCCTGCTCTCCACTCATCCAGGCTGATTAGGGCTACAGTATGTGGGCAGGTTTAGCATATGGCCTGTCTACTGTTGGTGAAGAAATTGTCGACAGCAGATAGTTGTCATGATTGTTTCCTGATTAATCTCTTTTCAATGGAAGTAGGCAAAAGGAAATGGGGAAAAAAATCGGTGAGGAGCTCCATCATTGCCAGATAAAGGCCATGAATGAGAAATGCCTTTTCACAAACCTCTATCAGACAAATGCTGTGCAGACAGAAATATGTCCCATATTTAAATGTGAGGACTGAAGACTCATAGAAAATGTAGAAAATTTAAACCCTGTGTCCAGGGCATTTAAAGTTTATTGTCATGATGCATTTGGTCTTCAACAGCTGGTGTGATTGAGGCACGTACTGCTGCAGATTAAATCCCTCACACTCAGAGCACCTCTCACTAATTCGGGACTCCCAGCATTCATCCAGGTCTACAGATCTTGCCACTGTAGCCACTGCCCAGGACAATGTTTGTTGGATTCACGTGGGCCTGTCATGATGCTTCATGCCGCAGGTGGAACAGACCACTACTGTAGCCAGTGCAGGGGATTCACGTGGGCCTGGTGTGTGTCCAGTCCTTGCTTGTGATTAAATGTGAGAAATATGGTCTTTGAGGGAAATTGGAATTAAAAAAACAGCTCATGATTGATTTTTTCATGGTTTCATTAGCTAAGATTCATATCTATTGTTCAAACATCGTGTGAATATAATCCATTTTCACAGATGCTTGGACTGGAGCAAAGACACCACGAAGCAGCAGAATCCTTTGTGTGAACTTACAAGTAGTTTCATGAAAAAGACACAAAGCAGCATCGTAGCGTTTCAGTATCATTCCAGAAAACATCATGTGACCCTGACATGTCTGTTAAATGTTCAGCATCGTAAGACCTACGAGGGAAATCTGGTTCACAAAAAGCAGCAATCACAACACACAGCATAAAGATAATGTTGTTATTCTGTTTTCTAGTTTTACTAGAAGACGGGCCACACGCAGTTTGGCAGATTCCTGCCCAAGGTAACAATGGGACCTTTAACCTGTCTCCCAGAGGAAGGAGCACGGACGCTCTACTTTCCTTAACCATGTCTCTTAAAAACAAGCCTCCTGTGACATGCAAATGCTGCTTTTTTCTCAAGGACACATCGACATGTGACCAGAGGAGCCGGGGATCATCCAACAACTGTGGGATTGGTGGATGACCGCGCTACCAACTAAGCCACAGTCGCCCCCAACGTGGAGGTGGGACTACACCAAGGATCGGCTTTGGTCCCTTCTTGTTTGCTGTGCTGATGGACAGGTTGACAGATGAGGTCAGATAGAAATCTCCCTGGACAATGATGTTTGCAGATGACATTGTGATTTGCAGTGAGAGTAGAGAGCAGGTGGAGGAACAGCTGGAGAGGTGGAGGTTTGCTCTGGAAAGAAGAGGCATGAAAGTCAGACGTAGCAAGACAGAATACATGTGTGTAAACGAGAGGGAGCCAGGTAGAAGTGTGAGGTTACAGGGGGCTGAGGTGAAGAAGGTGCAGGAGTTTAAGTACTTGGGGTCATCAGTTCAGTGTGATGGGGAGTGTGGAAAAGAGGTGAAGAGGCGAGTGCAGGCAGGTTGGAATGGGTGGAGGAAAGTGTCAGGAGTGTTGTGTGACAGAAGAGTGTCAGCAAGACTCAAAGGAAAGGTGTACAAGACTGTGGTGAGACCAGCTCTGCTCTATGGGTTAGAGACAGTAGCAGTGAGAAAGAGACAAGAGGCAGAGATGGAAGCAGCAGAGATGAAGATGTTGAGGTTCTCCTTAGGAGTGACAAGGTTGGACAGAATAAGGAACGAGCTCATCAGAGGGACAGCGCACGTTGCCTGTGTTAGCAACAAAGTCAGAGAGGCCAGATTGAGATGGTTTGGACATGTGCAAAGGAGGGATAGTGAATATATTGGTAGAAGGATGTTGGAGATGGAGCTGCCAGGCAAGAGGGCGAGAGGACGACCAAGGAGGAGATATGTGGATGTTCTGACAGAGGACATGAGGTTAGCTGGTGTCAGAGAGGAAGATGCCCAGGATAGAGTGAGGTGGAAAAGGATGATTCGCTGTGGCGACCCTGACAGGAAAAGCCCAAAGAGAAGTAGTAAAAGACTGGAGGGACCATCCATAGAACCCCCCCAGCCCCATGTTAACAGCAGCTCACGGGGTGCTACATCTACTTCCAAGAGAAATCAGTTATATCTCTTTTCAGTGACTTTGATTAAAATGCCACCCAGTGTGAAATTTTGCTTATTAAATGTTGCACATCAAAATGTGTCAGAGGATTAAATCACTCAATGAAAAAAGTTGACGCCAGCTTTTACAGCCTCATCTTTTCCTCCGTATCTCGGCTGGAATATCCAGCCTTCTCCCGTGGAGAAGCTCGACACGGCTAAGAGCTAGCAGCTGGTCCCATGTGTTAACAATTTTTGCCAACTCAAACTCGAAAAGTTGGCAAAAGATGATAAAACATAGTACAAACTTGATAACGTTTTTTTCTCCTATAATATACACCAAGTATTTGCTATATTATTTGCTGGAAGCTGTGGCAGCAGATCCAAGGTGCCCAGCGCCGTAGATGACTTGTGATTGTTCGGCCCTTTCTTCTTTTCCAACTCATGGCTGTAAATGAGTGAATGGACGTACTGGAGCAGAACGTGGTCGGCTGTGTGTTTTCAGCGCTCAGCATCAGCAGATGTGTGGCGAGAAAGTTGGAGTCTGTTTCATTCTTCATCGTAATGATTTGGCTCGTTCCGCCTGCCCACTCTGGATTTCTTTTTCATTTTATCAGTCCAGCTCTCACCTGCTGCTGTGTCATTTACAGCTGCAGATTCAGGACACAACACTTATAAATATTCTCCCTCACACAAGAGCCTCAGAAATATGTAGGAAACCAGCACAAGATTAATAATTTCTTCATCTTTGTTCAGATCAGTTACAGGACATGATCACTCTAATGAAAGCACCTAATCTTTGATAAACTAGAACAAATTAATGAATCAGTCACATGTTACGGGGAGCCAAAGGAATCAACAACACATCACCGGATACTGCTCTGATAAATAATAAGACAAATGCTGGTGATTACGTTAATATATTGGAAAAGTGAGTGGACGGTGAAAGAAAAAAGTATGAATCCCAACACTGAAGCATTAAATGTGGAGATTTTTCGAGGGTTTTGAGTGAAAAATCTTCAGGTGCTTCGTCAATTCAATTCAACTTCAACTTCCTTGAGCAGCCATAGGCAACAGTGGAGAGGAAAATCTCCCTTTAACAGAAGAAACCTCCAGCAGAACCAGACTCAGGCGGGGCGGCCATCTGCCTTGACCGGTTGGGCTGAGTGGAAAGTGGGGAGAGAAAAGAACAGAGCAACGAAAGCAAAAACAAAACATTGAGCAGGTTAATAGGACCAGTAGCTGCACACTGGAGGACACACAGCGCCAAATCCGGGGACACCTGAAGACAGGGACAGAGAGAGGGAGACAGAGAGGGAGAAAGACGACTACGGGACAAAGAAGACACAGAGTTAATGTCATACAGTGGTGACATTATAGATGTGGGCTGAGAGGAGAGAATGAAGAGAAGCGGAAAGTGGCACAGTGCAGAGTCCCCCAGCAGTCTAAGCCTATAGCAGCATGACTATAACCAACTATAAGCTTTATCAAAGAGGAAGATTTTGAGCCTAGTCTTAAAAATAGAGAGGGTGTCTGATTCCCAAATCTGGACTGGGAGCTGGTTTCACAGGAGAGGAGCTTGATAGTTAAAGGCTCTGCCTCCCTTTCTATTTTTGGAAATTCTGGGAACCACAAGTAGGCCTGCATTTTGGGACCGAAGTGGTCTAGTAGGATGATGTGGTACAAGGAGATCTTTTAAGTATGATGGAGCTTGACCGTTTAGAGCTTTATAGGTAAGAAGAAGGGTTTTATATTCTATTCTACATTTAATTGGAAGCCAATGGAGAGAAGCTAATGAAGGTGAAATATGATCTCTCTTACCAATCCCAGTCAGTAATCTTGCTGCAGCATTTTGGATTAATTGGAGACTTTTTAGAGAGTTACTGGGGCAGCCTGAAAGTAGAGAATTACAATAGTCCAATCTAGAAGTAACTAATTCATGGACCAATTTTTCAGCATCGCTTTGAGACAGGATGCTCCTAATTTTGTCAATGTTCCGTAGGTGAAAGAAGGCTGTTCTAGAGATTTGTTTTATGTGTGAGGTAAATGACAAATCCTGGTCAAAAATGACTTCGATATTCCTTGCAGTACTACTGGGGGCCAGAGTTTATTACGTCATCCAGCCCCTTATGTCTTTTAGACATGCTTGTGGTTTTAGTAATTGATTTGTTTCATCAGGTTTCATAGATAGAAATAACTGCATGTCATGAGTGTTTTCTAATAATGTTTCCAATGGGAGACATATATAGAGTAAAGCGTATTGGTCCTAACACAGAGCCTTGTGGAATTCCATAACTAACTTTTGTGTATGAGGAAGATTTATCATTAACATCAACAAATTGGAATTTATCTGATAGATAAGATTTAAACCAATTTAGTGCAGTTCCTTTAATTCCAATTACATGTTCTATTATCTGTAATAATATTCTGTGATCAATGGTGTCAAATGCAGCACTAAGATCTAGCAGAACTAGTATAGAGACAAGTCCGTTATCTGAAGCCAGAAGAAGATCATTGGTGACTTTAATCAGTGCGGTTTCTGTGCTATGATGAACTCTAAATCCTGACTGAAATTCTTCAAACAAGTCATTTCTGCACAGGTGGTCACATAATTGCTTTGCAACTACTTTTTCAAGTATTTTAGAAATAAAGGGGAGATTGGATATTGGTCTGTAATTGGCTAAGACATCTGCATCCAGACTAGGTTTTTTAAGTAGAGTTTGATTACAGCTACCTTATAGGCCTTTGGTACATGTCCTGTTTGTAAAGATAGATTAATGATATCTAATATGAATGTGTCTAATAAGGGTGGAGCGTCTTTAAGCAGACTAACTGGAATAGGGTCTGGCAGACATGTTGTTGGTTTAGATGCCATAATAGTTGAAGTTAACTCAGCAAGGTCTATGGGCACAAAGCAGTCTAAAAGGGACTGAGGACTTACTGATGATTCTAATTCTGTTGTATTTGTGGGGAGGGTCTGGTGACTTTTATTTCTAATAGCTATGATTTTGTTTGTGAAGAAGGTCATGAAGTCATTGCTGATAAGCGTTGAGGGAAAACTAGTCTTAACTGAACTATGGCTCTTAGTCAGCCTGGCCACAGTGCTGAAAAGAAACCGGGGGTTGTTCTTGTTTTCCTCTATTAGTGATGAATAATAAGCTGTTCTGGCTTTACGGAGGCTAATTTGTATAAGTATAAACTCTTTTTCCAGGCTAAGCGTGATTCTTGTGAATGAGTGGAACGCCACTTCCTTTCTAGTCTTCGTGACGCCTGCTTTAACTTGCGGGTTTGCGAGCTATACCATGGAGATCGCCTGTTCAGAATTACTGCCTTCTTTTTTAGAGGGGCAACACTATCAAGTATGGAACGTAAAGATGCTGCATAATTATCAGTAAGGTAATCAACTTGTGCAGGAGTACAGTTAATGAGGCTACTCTCAGTTATATCGGTACATGTTGAAGTAAATGATGAAGGGATCATTTCCTTAAATTTGTTCAGTGTTTTCAGATAAACACCTACTGAAGCAAAACTTTCTTCTAGCTGCTGTGTAGACCATTAAATTAAATTCAAATGTTATTTGAAAATGGTCAGAGAGAACAGAATTATGGGGAAATACTGTTAGTTTATCAATTTCAATGCCGTATGTAAGGACAAGGTCTAGGGTGTGACTAAAACAATGAGTGGGTTCTTTTACATTTTGAGAGAAACCAATTGAATGTAATAATGAAGTAAATGCCGTGTTGAGGGAGATACTGTCAGCATCTACATGAATGTTAAAATCGCCCACTGTGACGACTTTATCTGCACTAAGCACTAAGTCGGCTAGAAAATCTGAGAATTCAGTCAAAAATTCAGAATAAGGGACTGGAGGACGGTCCACAATAACAAATAGAAGTGGATTTTGCATGTCACAGGAGGACAGCGTGTTTTTAAGAGAGATGGTTAAGGAAAGGAGGGCGTCCACGCTCCTTCCTCTGGGAGACAGGTTAAAGGTCCCGTTGTTACCTTGGGGAGAAATCTGCCAAACTGCGTGTGGCCCGTCTTCTAGTAAAACTAGAAAACAGAATAACAACATTATCTTTATGCTGTGTGTTGTGATTGCTGCTTTTTGTGAACCAGATTTCCCTCGTAGGTCTTACGATGCTGAACATTTAACAGACATGTCACGGTCACATGATGTTTTCTGGAATGATAGTGAAACGCTACGATGCTGCTTTGTGTCTTTTGTGACCGATCCCCACTTAGTTGCTTGCGGTGAGCGTCGGCCAGCTGCATAGCAGCTCCCCCATCGGTGTATGAATGTGTGTGTGTGTTTGAGAGTGTGAATGGATAGATAAGAAGCAGTGTAAAGCAGTTTGCAGACCATTTACCACTTACCATAAACTCCTCTGTGTTACCTACGACACATCTCACCCCCGTCATGCTCCTCTCATACATGTCCTGGACTACTCTGACGTACTTCTCTAACACTCCCGACAACCTCAATCAGTAACACAGCTCCTCCCTCGGCACCCTGTCATACGCCTTCTCTAAATCCACAAAGACACAATGCAGCTCCTTCTGACCATCTCTGTACTTTTCCATCAACAACCTCAAAGCGAAAATGGCATCAGTGGTGTTCTCACGGGGCATGAAACCATACTGCTGCTCACAAATCTCCACCTCCTTCCTAAGCCTGGCTCCCACTACTCTTTCCCACAGCTTCATTGTGTGGCTCATCAGCTTTATCCCTCTGTAGTTGCTGCAGTTCTGTGTGTCACCCTTGTTCTTAAAGATCGGCACCAGAACGCTTCTCCTTTATTCCTCAGCCATCTTCTCACTCTCTAAAATCCTGTTAAACAGACCTTGTCAGAAACTTCACTGCTGTCTCTCCTAGACACTTCCACACCTCCACAGGTACGTCATCAGGACCAACAGCCTTTCCGCTCTTCATCCTTTTTAGAGCCTTCCTCACCTCATCCTTTCTAATCTCTGCTATTTCCTGCTCCACAACATCCACATCTTCCTCCCTTCTATCCCTGTCATTTTCCTCATTCATCAGCTCCTCAAAATACTCCTTCCATCTTTTCTGCACAGTCTCCTGGCTTGTTAGCACCTTTCCATCTCTGTCTTTAATCACCCTTATCTGTTGCACATCTTTCCCATCTCTATCTCTCTGTCTGTCTGTCCTGTACAAGTCCTTCTCTCCTTCCTTCATGTCTAACCTGTCATACAGCTCATCGTAAGCTTTCTGTTTGGCCTTTGCCACCTCCCTCTTCACTCTGCGCTGCACTTCCTTGTACTCCTGTCTACTTTCCTCAGTCCTTTCTACATCCCACTTCCTTTTAGCCAACTACTTCCTCTGGATGCAGTCCTGTACTTCCTCATTCCACCACCAAGTGTCTTTATCTTCTTTCCTCTTTCCAGATGACACACCAAGCACCTTCCTACCTGTTTCCCTGATTACCTCTGCTGTAGTTTCCCAGTCATCTGGAAGCTCTTCCTGACCGTCCAGAGCCTGTCTCAACTTCTCCCTAAATTCCTTCCAAGTTTCTTCATTCGTTAGCTTCCACCACTTGGTCTTCTTTTCTGTCTTTCCTCTCTTCTTCTTCCTGACCACCAGAGTCATCTTACACACCACCATGCGGTGCTGTCTGGCTACACTCTCTCCTACCACCACTTTACAGTCACTAACCTCTCTCAAATGACCTCGTCTACATAGAATGTAGTCCACCTGTGTACTCCTACCTCCACTCTTGTATGTCACTCTGTGTTCCTCTCTCTTCTGGAAGTAAGTGTTGACTACAGCCATTTCCATCCTCTTAGTAAAGTCCACCACCATCTGTCCTTCTGGATTCCTTTCCTTTACACATCACCTCCTCATCACCTCTGTTCCCCTCACCAACATCCCCATTGAAGTCTGCTCCAACAACTAGTCTCTCTCCTCTAGGGATACTCTCTATGACCTCATCAAACGTCTCTTCTAACTCACAGCCAACTTGTGGAGCATACCCACTGACTACGTTCACCATCACCCCTTCGATTTCTAGCTTTAGGCTCATCACCCTGTCTGAGACTCTTTTTACCTCTAGAACATTGTTCACAAACTCCCCCTTCAGGATCACTCCTACTCCGTTTCTCTTCCTATCCACACCATGGTAGAACAGTTTGTATCCTCCTCCAATACTATGTGCTTTGCTGCACTTCCACCTCGTCTCCTGCACACACAGTACATCTACCTTCCTTCTCTCCATCATGTCTGCCAGCTCACTACCATTCCCTGTCATTGTGCCAACGTTAAGAGTCCCTACTCTCAGGTCGAAGCTCCTGCCTTTCCTCTTCTCTCTCTGACCACGAACCCTTCTGCCTCCTCTCCTTCTTCGACCAACAGTAGTTTCAACCGTCACCCTGTAGGTTAACAGCACCGGTGGCGGTCATTGTTAACCCGGGCCTCGACCGATCTGCTATGAAATTGTTATGGATGATTCGCATGGTTGTTTTTGGCAAGTTTTACGCTGGATGCCCTTCCTGACGCAACCCTCTCTATTTATCCGGGCTTGGGACCAGCACAGAGGTCACTGGCTTGCAACTCCTGTGGCCCTTCGAGTCTTAAAAGTCTTAAAAGCAAAGAGGGTGTTTGTCCCCAGAATCTTGTTCTTGGGAGCAGTTTCCACAGGAGAGGAGCTTTATAGCTAAAGGCTCTGCCCTCCGTTGTACTTTTAGAAACTCTGGGAACCACAGGTAGGCCTGTTTGAGAGTGAAGCGGTCTATTGAGATGACATGGTATGTATTTCAGATACAATAGAGCTTGACCATTAAGGAGGACATACTCCAACCTGCTTTTGTGAATTCAATGGGCAGACACCAAATTCATGGTGCCTGACCTGTCTAATGTTTCTGCCACTTGCCTGGACCTGAAAGAGTTTTTAAAAAGCTAAGGCCACCTCTTTATTGACCATACGACTGTGCCATTGACTTCTTCTTCTTCCTGGCTGTATGGATTGTATTCCCCCTCTGCACATGAACAGAAGGGTAATTAAGAAGTGCATTTGGCAGTCTGGCAGCTGACCTAATCCGACCTTCCCCATCCCCTGCTGGATTCTTTTTGTTGGTAAATGTGACGGAGGACTATCCCTGTATAGATTATCGAGATTTGAATCAAGTAACCATCAAAAACCAACATCCACTTCCACCCATCTTGTTGGTTTTTGAGTTGTTACAGGGAGCTACCGTCTTTACCAAGTTGCATCGTACTTTCTGATGCTTAAGCTTGCCTTTAATACACCAGTGGCCACCTTGAGTACCTGGTGATGCTGTTTAGACTCACGAATTATTGGTGGTACTTCAAAACCTGAGCCATTTCTCAATCTGCATTCTTATCTGTACTATTTTCCCTCTTGCAGACTTGTGAAACATCATGAAAGTACTGTTCCAATTCAAAGTTTGGATTCAAACAAGTAAAGATCCAATAACCAAAAGTGTTTTTGCACTGCCCATTTTAACAAGGATGCTTTAAGAGCTGACATGGGTGGACTTAGGCAGATTAGCTATGTATTATCGAATGTTTTGCAAGCCAATCAGCAGCGTTCCTGGACAATTTAAACTAGGAAAGAAAAAAATTCATCCTATGGCAGCCCTCCATGGCCCCATGCTTACACAACAGAAAAAAATTACAAGTCGCTTCTTTAAGGTCTTTCAAGTAGGTATGAAGGTATCCAGAGCAGTTTTTGATAATGTTGTGCTCACATTCATTTCACTAAATGTCCTACATTCTCCTCTTCCATTTTTTAAACGAGGAATGAGAAGCAGGTGTTCCCATGAGCCAGACACTGTTGACTTACCATAGGCTGTATAATTTATTCTTAATGATATTTCACTGCTGAAGGCAGGGAGTTTTTTTGTAAAATTTTGTTGGCTGAAATGTGCAAAATCTTTTAAAATTAATAGTCTATATCAAGAGAAAACTGGGAAAATGGCATTATTTTAACCTACAACAGCCAGAATGCATTGCTTTCTGACGTAGCCACTCCCCAGCTGCCACAATTGGTCCCACCTGTTCAACCTACTGTCAGGGCATGTGTTTTCTTTTTAATTTTATACTTTTTGCTTGGAATATATTTCAAGGCATAATGGTGTCAAGCTGCACTGCGCCAGGAGGCAAATAATCGCTTGGGATTGCCACATCTACCACTACAGCCTTGTTTTCTTGTTTGTCCACAACTACAATGTTGGGTTGGTTAGCCATTACCTGTTTGTCAGTCTGTTTCTCGAAGTCCCACAGGATCTTAGTCCTGTCATTTTGACCTTGGGACTTCCAGTACACTATGCCTATGCATTAGTTATGGTGTAATAATTTAACAAGGGGACTGCTTCATACGCACTTAAACGTATGAAGCAGTCCCCTTGTAAAGTGAAGATGACAAGCTCTTTTCATCGTTCTGCTGCCGGGTCGAGGATTTGTCCTTACTGCAACACTGGCTGCACCATGGAAGACGACTTGCATGCCCACTGCTAGACATGCCTCAGCCCAGAGCACGCAGGGCTAGCACTCACTCCCCAGTCCACTTGCCCCTACTGTGCACGTATGACCCTGGATGAGAAGCAGCAGCGAGTAGACGCTTTTGCAACACTCCAGGAGGACGACTGTGATGATGATGACAATGCTACATAGCCATTGGTGAAGCACTAGACATCCTGGACCCTCCCTGCTCAGAGGGTGAGCGTGATGCAAGAGGACAAGAGTCCCCTGACTCGGCTCCCTCCATCGCTCCTGGTTCTCCTCGCTTCCCATTAGAAGACCTGGAGTTTGAAGGTAAACAGGAGGGACCGTCAGCCAGCGGCACTCCCCGCCCCCCGCCTACTGGCCCTCTGCCTGCCTGTGGTGCACTTCCCCTTGACCTTCCGGAGCTAGTCAAGCGTGCTCCTGACACAAAGTCTGTTCCCCAGTGGCCGTGGCACAGTCACGGATGGCCTGGATGACTATGCTGCAACGCAAAATGTGACAAGTGCATCTACCGTGCCTTATGGAACCCGGTGGGTTCAGTGGGGCATTGACCACATCCACCTTATCCCAATAGTGACAGCTCTTAGAGGGCAAACCCTTATTAAATACAACGTAACTCCAGATTCTATGTGTATAGGCGTAGCCTTCTAAGCTGCTGGCCCCACTGCTCCCACCGGACTGCTGAAGTCAAAAAGCTGGTTTATAGGAAGCAGAGCTCAGGTCATGCTGGTGTTATATACTCTGCGCGCAAACCTGAGGGAGTCAGCCTGGCACCCACGCCGGGCGGGAGAGAAAATCTTCACAACTGCGCATTAAAAGCGACAGCTCTTAGAGGGCGAACCATATGTTATAATACGTAACCAACATTTTTGAATTCTGACTCCTGACAAACCTCTCCAAGCTTGAAGTGTAATACTCAGATTTGATTGCTGCTGAGTCAAAGGAAACCTTTGTCTATAGACATTAGGTTTAAGGGATGCTCTTCTGTTGTACCTATGTTTGAGTAACAATTAATTTCTGTGTTCATTTTATAAAAACTGGGTTTGTTTTCTATAGCATCCTCTGCTTTAGTTCCTCTGATTTATTACTGCCTGATGGTATATTGTGTACTTTAAACCCCTATTGATTTATCCTAAAATTAACTACCTATGGTTACTGCAAATTTTGTTTTCCCGATCTGACAAAATCAAAAGACACTATAAAACGAAAGAAAAGCTTGTATTTTACAACTGTGTGTTCGGATAAATGGCCTTTTGCCATGCTGACCTGTCCTGACCATTTTTTTGTAGGTGCAAACAAACAATCTCCTTCAGGATCTGCTGGCATGAGCTGGAGGGACACGTCCTCTGCGGTTCCTGGCTCTGACCAACTGTTCGTCTTTCACGGTGTTGAGGATATAAATTAGTGATCTGCAAAATCAAACTTCTGATCTTGTATTTTACAACATAAATGGCCTGAGTGAATTTTTTTTTCAAACAAACAATCGTTTAAGCGTGTCACAGTGTAGTTTTGTCTGCTACCATATCCCACATTTCTTTTCATTTTTGCAGTGATTGATGTATTGCATACACCATGTTTGGTGGCTCTTTTACTTTTTTCTCTCGGCTGCTCTCTTGCTCATCTCCACCCAGACGTGTGTCAGGTTTTGTGACTCATGCCTCCCTTGTTGGTGTGAAAACACTGCTGTCCCCGGTCAATGCTCACACACAGTGAGGGCTCGTTAAAAAAACCCAGTCTGTTTGCAACTTTTTAAAGTTCGGACTTTATATAATCAAGCACTGAAAAACAAAAGAGACATTTTCCACAGTGACTGCACTGGTGTGCTCCAATAGTCCGGCGCTTTCATGTTCTGAGCCAAGTCCGATTTGGTGAAAGCTTTTTACTTACTCTCAGCACTGGCTTTGACTTGTCGTTTACAATGGGCGTCTATTGCTGCCTAACAGACCTTTCTTTAGAGACGGAGCTTTTTACTTGCCAAACTAAACAAATGGATGTCAGTGTCCATCATGCGGGATGAACAAAGGCATGCATGAAAGGAACGTCTCCCGGACAATAAAAGAAAATTACAAGGAGAATAAAAGAAAAATATTAAGAAAGTGCTGGTATTTTCAGTAGAAATAGCAATAAAAAGAAATATAATTATATATTTCCTGCTCTGTAGTTGAAAGACTGTTGCAACTTATTGTTGGTTTTCATAAGCTTCCCCACAGCCAGTGTACTCTTTGGTTAGAGACATTTGTCATTCTCTCAACTTGCACACACAGACTTATGGATTTTTCATCCCCAGTGCACATTAATGCTCTCCACCATTTGTATTTACACCTCCCTCTCTTCGTTATTGACATGCCTTGGTCACTGCACACCTCAGCTACTGTAACAGTTTCCAGATTGAACACAATTCAGATGCGTCTTTACACGGCCCCAGTACGTTCATTTCACGTTGACTTTTAAGCCCCCAAATTATATATCTGAGTTCTTAGTCCATTGTTTTATACAAAATCCAAAAACACCCAGGGGCAGGGGGCCATGAGGACGAGAATTGAGATTATTAACGGTATTTGGAGTGTATTGAGGTGTGAGTTTCATGTGTCAAAATGAGATGCTTTAAGCGCTACACCACTAGAATTAACAGACATGTTTTTGAAATGTGACACACACGTTTTTCACGATCTACTTGATCCAAACTTGTTATTTCAAGAACTTTATGAAAATAATTGAGATGAATAGAAACAGTGACTAACTTGTAGAATGTGACATGACAGTATCTGCTTTCTGTCAACAATAAGACACGTGACTTTTCCACAGGAGACAGCACTTCGACTCTAGTGTGAGACGTTGTGCATTTTATTGATGATTGTTCCAGCCTCCACAGTGTGCTGTCTTCTTCTTTTCCACATAGAAGTTTATGTAGTCTGTGATACAGTGTGTGAGACTATCGATGTCCTCCCCATGTGGACTGCAGAGAACGACCCAGTCCGTGGTGTTAAAACAGTCCCTCAGCTGTTCACGCGCCTCTTCTGTCCAGATCTTCACTTTTTTCACCTGTGGTGTCTGCTTTTTCACCACCGGAGTGTAAGCAGGAGACAGAGAGACGAGATTATGGTCCGAGAGGGGGGAGGGGGCTGGAGGTATATGCTTTCTTGACATTAGCATAAAGTGTGTGCCGTTGTCCCAATACTGACACCAAAGAGAAGCTGCAGGTTAATATTGACGCCAAATGGTACCTGTGGCATCAAAGTGATACACTGAAAGATGGTCAATGCGGCACAATTTGACGCTGTGCAATAAGAAAGTGTAAATGTGTAAAATTATAAATTATATGAAGTTGTACAGCTCAGTTACAGAGCGGAACATCTGTTAGCTACATTTTACGACCTCCATTCATGAAAAAGACAACTCACGGGGATCAGAGGACGCGAAATATGAAAAAGGATTTCCTTAATAATAATTAAAAAGCTTCTAATAGTCAACCAACAAAAGAAGACGGTAGACCCCAGCCAAAAAGAAGAAGAAAAAGAGAAAGAAACACTGTTGCTCTCAGCATCTCCCCACAAACTGCCTTATACTCGGATACAAAACCTAAACTTACAAAATAGACGAATAACTAAACTCCAGCCCAAAATCAAATCACTAAACCCAGCAACAGAATGTGCACAGAGGTAAAATAATTGCCAACTTGAAAGACGAGGGAAACAAAAGGCAGGAGGCAACTTGTGTGACTTAGCAACAAACACTGAAAACTGTTTTCTCAAACACACTGGCTGGTTTTTACCACTTACACAAGTTTGACCATATCTATAAGAACAGTATAGTATAAACTGAACTGTTCTAACAAGTGACGTTTCTAGTCCAAATGTAGCATTTCACAAAGATCACACAACATTTCTGCATAACTTAACATTGCAGAATTGTTTTTCTTGACTCCTTCTCAAAAACGGAGCTGGCTGTGTGTGTGCTACAAATCAGAAAACCCAGAAAAGCACCTACACAAGATAAAGTGGCAGCCAATAGAATTTGGTCAGTTTATTCAGAAATCTCTGCTGCCATCTCAGCTGCCCGGAGAGGCGATCGGTCAGTGTTCACACAGCCGTGTGGACCGTTACTGCTGGCTTTGCTGTAGGATGCATTTTGCTACATGTTAATTAATTTAGTTATTTGTGTAAATGTCACAATGTGTCACAGCACCAAGCTCTGCCATGCTGGACTTTGTACTTTCTCCCAGTGTCTTCCAGTCCTTTCTGCATTTTCATGTAGTAATTCTTCTGCACATTAAACCTGGTCATAAAAGTAAAGCAACTAAAATCCATTCTTCCATGGTCCTCACTGCTCATCCTGTTCAGGGACGCGGGGTATGTCAGTATGTCAGTACTAGCTGTCAGCGGGGGACAATAGAGGGCAAAATGCTACACACACGCAGAGGCGCCGCTAGCAGTTTTGGGCCCTTGCACCAAACACAGGTGCATAGATCTCATCATAAGTGAACTAACAATCATACATGGTTACATGATACATGGTTACAAAATGATATTATTGTCATTTTCAGTGGTGAAAAACGTGAGCTAGCGAATTATAGACTATGGAAGTAGCGCTAACATTACACTGCAAAGGAAGCTCCGTCCTCCGTGAATACACAAACCTTTCTATTCATAAAAACTTGTGAGTAATTAGCCACCTTTCCTCTCTCATAGGATCCAGGTGGACGGACAGAACCACAGAATAAATGGGAGGAGGGGTGTAATTTGACCGGAGAGGCAGAACTAAGCCAAAATTTAGCCATATTTGTAATTCTTTCATAGACACATTTATGATATCTCATATATTACTGCTAATAATTTTATTATCAAAAAAGCTAGTGTCTGTGGGCCCCCAAAGTTCGTGGGCCCTTAGAATCCTCCTTACCCCCCCCAATGGCGCCCGTGCACAGAGGTATGTGACCCGAGTTTCACGGGAGCTCACGTTTCACCATTTTCTTAGTTTTCATAGTTATTGTAGTTGTGTTTCGAGGAGGCCCTGAGAGGGACAGTTCTGTTTTATGGTGCTCTAGGTAGGCTGGTACTCCACTACACAGATCAGATGGGATCTCTGCTGTGTTCGAGAAATAAAAATAATTAACTTTTAGAGCAACAAATGAGGGACAGAACTGAGGGACCAACTTATAAGATTATTTGAACTCCATATTCCCTCTGTTCTGGGGCCCATTGTCCTTTGCTCTTTGGTCCTCACTTCTTCAAATGTCCCCTTCTAGCTGAATGTGTAATATGTGGCCTTGTTAAGAACCCATGAATGCATTGCCTAGGTGTTTGTATTGGCAGAATACTGAGCTGTATAATAGGATTACATGGTTCTCACAAGAGGCCTCCTGGATGTAACACCCACTGTCACAATGACAGAGAAGCTTTTTGCTTCATTACGATTCAATGTATCATCAAAATTAATTTGAACTGGTTAATTTAAAATAGAAATGTTACATATTTAAACAAGTGCTCACAGTGGAATGTTCATTAGTGACAGCTGAAACATTAGCACCAACCAGGAAATACAGCAGTAAGCTCAGTGTTTTGGTTCACTGCCGTTTGCTAAAGATTAAAAGCATCTCTTAACTCAGTCACTTACAATTATTTTTGACATTCACAAACTCTAATAATCACTCTCCTGCAACAATGCACTGTGGAGCTGAAAGCAGGTCCGTGGCCTCTCTTTACCACAATTTATGTATCTGACACACATTTTTTTTAATTTCCAACAGAGCGCGCATGATTTTCTTGTCTTTTTTCAAACACACCAGCCTTTTTTGGTTATCCAGCTCTATTTAAAGATACAGTGCACATTCTCATTTAATTCGTTCATTCATTCTCAGTCTGCATCTTACCAAAGGCATCTTCTCAGTATCATTGTAAATCATACAGTAGTCCAATCTAGAAGTAACGAATGCATGAACCAGTTTTTCAGCATCACTTTGAGACAGGATGCTCCTAATTTTGGCAATGTTCCGTAGGTGGAAGAAGGCTGTTGTAGAGATTTGTTTTATGTGTGAGGTAAATGACAAATGCTGGTCAAAAATGACTCTGAGATTCCTTGCAGTACTACTGGGGGCCAGAGTTATGGCATCTAAAGTAACGATGTGGTTGGAAAACGTGTTTCTGAGACTCTGATTAATCGATTTGTTTCATCGGGGTACATATCATCAGCATAGCAATGAAAATTTACACCAGATCTCTCTCCGTGTGTTTTCTAATAATGTTGCCAAGGGGAGACATATATAGAGTAAAGAGTATTGGTCCTAATACAGAGCCTTGTGGAATTCCATAACTAACTTTTGTTTATGTGGAAGATTCATCATTAACATGAACAAATTGGAATCTATCTGAAAGATACGATTTAAACCAATTTAGTGCTGTTCCTTTAATTCCAATTACATGTTCTAGTCTCTGTAATAATATTCTGTGATCGATGGTATCAAATGCAGCACTAAGATCTAGCAGAACTAGTATAGAGACAAGTCCGTTATCTGAAGCCAGAAGAAGATCGTTGGTGACTTTAATCAGTGCGGTTTCTGTGCTATGATGAACTCTAAATCCTGACTGAAATTCTTCAAACAAGTCGTTTCTGCGCAGGTTAGAGAAACCAAACCACTTCAGAGACTCTTTTAAACCATTTACCTGTGATGGAAAGCTGCTATGTGATTTTAGTGGGTTCTTAAAAATTGATAAGAATCCTAACAAAGATGAAAGCCTGTATTTAAGTTAGTGCCTACCCACATCCCACACACTCAAATATATTACAGTTGCTTGGAGCTACTTCCGTTTTTGTACTAAATATTACAAAATCCAAAGCTTCCAACAGCTCCAACACTTCAGTAAGTTCTGCATATCAAGTAAAGAACTGATGGTTCAAACTGAGAAAGGTAAGAGAGTGGGAAAACTCCTGATTTTGAGCAAAGAGTACAGTAAAGTTTATTGGTTTCCACTTTTTGAGTTAACTTCAAATAGCAAGTGTTATTTGATGTGATAGTACGATTACCAAATCGGGTTATATAGACATTCATTTTTCTGTTTTTGTGTCCCTGCAGTACTCCCCCTCTCCTCGGTTGGTTGAGGGTGCACTCACACTTTGCCTTTCATGCCTTTTAGTTTGGAGTTGCTAGTGTGTCATGGTTTGTTCCGGTGCGTCTCCCTAATACTGTTCAGCCTTTCTCGATCTCCTGCCATTGTCGCTGTTCGTGAGTCTGTTGATAGTTTCTTATGGTATCCTCGTTGACAGTGAATTTCTGTTTGCAATGTTTATCTCTGTAAGAGTGATTTTATGTTATAGCTTTTGTCTCTCTGTCTTGTGTGAGTTTCTGTTTACAGTGTTTGCCTCCTAATTAAGAGTGATTTTAGTTATAGTCCAAGTCTGTTGTAATCTCTTTAAGTGTCTGTATATAGTACTATAGTATTATAGTATCAGTAATTATTAACTGTATCAGGAGTTCATGTGTTAATAAACCTGTTGCACTTTTGGTACATCTCAGCTTCTGGGTCCTGTAGTTACAGTATCTAGTTGCAGAAACTTATTTTCTAGCTAATCCGTTTCATACTAGTGCAGGCTTAGGTTGCATTGCACCGTTAACTGTATACAGTACACAGAAATATTTTTTCTTTGTCTGTCAATCCCACCCCCCTCCCCCCTGTATTTTGATCAGATGCAGTGTTTCATCAGCTCAGACATCAAAGTGCATCAAGTCACTGCCAGCAGCAAACCAGACGGAATCCAAGTCAGTCAAATGGACGCACCAACTGTTCACCAACACCCACACTCCGTGAGAGTTAATCACGGCCACCCACCACGTTTGACTAATAGACACGTGTCCCTATTCTTACAGCCAATGCAAAGGACTCAGTGGGTATAGATACAAATCAACTGTATGTGGAAGGTCCAGTTACTGAAGAATTAGATATCCTGCTCACAATTGCACCATAAAGACAAAAGAGCACTGCAGCCAACTCAGAGAAGAAGTGGAAGTCAATTGAACTTTATTTATATGTCAGCAATGTACAACAAGGTCATCTCAAGGCACTTTACATAAAAAAGTCAAGACAACACAGACATTTAGAAAAAACCCAACAAATCCCCTTTGAGCAGCTATAGGCAACGGTGGAGAGGAAAAACTCCCTTTAACGGAAGAAACCTCCAGCAGAACCAGGCTCAGGGTGGACGGACATCTGCCTTGACCGGTTGGGCTGAGTGGAAAGTGGAGAGAAAAAAGAACAGAGCAACGAAAGCAACAACAAAACATTGGGCAGGTTTGTAGGTCCAGTAGCTGCACACTGGAGGACACACAGCGCCAAATCTGGGGACACCTGAAGACAGGGACAGAGAGAGGGGGACAGAGAGGGAGAAAGACGACTACGGGACAAAGAAGATACAGAGTTAATGTCATACAGTGTTGACGTTATAGATGTGGGGTGAGAGGAGAGAATGAAGAGAAGCGGAAAGTGGCTCAGTGCAGAGTCCCCCAGCAGTCTAAGCCTATAGCAGCATGACTATAACCAACTATAAGCTTTATCAAAGAGGAAGGTTTTGAGCCTAGTCTTAAAAATAGAGAGGGTGTCTGCTTCCCGAATCTGGACTGGGAGCTGGTTCCACAGGAGAGGAGCTTGATAGCTAAAGGCTCTGCCTCCCATTCTATTTTTAGAAATTCTGGGAACCATGAGTAGGCCTGCATTTTGGGACCGAAGTGGTCTAGTAGGATGATATGGTACTAGGAGATCTTTTAGATATGATGGAGCTTGACCGTTTAGAGCTTTATAGGTAAGAAGAAGGGTTTTAAATTCTATTCTACATTTAATGGGAAGCCAATGGAGAGAAGCTAACAAAGGTGAAATATGATCTCTCTTACCAATTCCAGTCAGTAATCTTGATGCAGCATTTTGAATTAATTGGAGGCTTTTTAGAGTTACTGGGGCAGCCTGAAAGTAGAGAATTACAGTAGTCCAATCTAGAAGTAATGAATGCATGAACCAGTTTTTCAGCATCGCTTTGAGAGAGAATGCTCCTAATTTTGTCAATGTTCCGTAGGTGGAAGAAGGCTGTTCTAGAGATTAGTTTTATGTGTGAGGTAAATGACAAATCCTGGTCAAAAATGACTCCTTGCAGTACTACTGGGGGCCAGAGTTATGTCATCTAAAGTAACGATATGGTTGGAAAAAAACATTAACTTCAGATAAGATAAGATAGAACTTTATTAATCCCACAGTGGGGAAATTCTTTGTTCTTCTTTGTGTTTTTAGCAGCCATAGACAAGGAAAACTAAAATATAAACACATTTACATTGGAAAAATATAACAGATGAATAAATAAGAAATATACAAGTGAAAAAATTGCACATTGTGTGTCACTACAGTGACACATTAAATAGTCTTATGGCTGTGGGGAGGAATGAGCGACGGTAGCGCTCCTTCCTGCACTGTGGTTGTAAAAGTCTAGTGCTGAAGGAGCTGCTCAAAGCCTCCACAGTGTGGTGCAGGGGGTGGGAGGGGTTATCCATGATGGATGTTAGTTTGGCCAACATCCTTCTGTTCGCCACCTCCTCGATGGAGTCCAATGTGCAGCCCAGGACAGAGCCAGCTCTTTTAACCAGCTTGTTAAGTCTCTTCCTGTCTCTGTCCGTGCTGCTCCCGGCCCAGCACACAACACCATAGGGGACTGCTGAGGCCACCACAGTGTCGTAAAATGTCCCTAACAGCTCCCTGCACACACCAAAGGACCTCAGTCTCCTCAGCAGGTGGAGACGACTCTGGCCCTTTCTGTACAGAGAGTCTGTGTTGTTTGTCCAGTCCAGTTTTTTGTTTAGGTGGACACCCAGGTATTTAAAGGTGTCCACAATTTCAATGTCTGAGCCCTGGATGCTCACCGGTGTATGTGGTGGAGGATTTCGTCTGAAGTCAAGCATTAACTCCTTTGTCTTACTGGTGTTCAGGAACAAATAATTGTTCTCACACCAGTCCACAAAGTCAGAGATGACCCCCCTGTATTTCTGCTCATTCTCACCCAGTACACAGCCAACAATGGCTGTGTTGTCCGAGAATTTCTGCAGGTGACAGAGGTGGGTGTTGTACCTGAAGTCTGACGTGTAGAGTGTGAAAAGAAAAGGGGAGAGCACAGTCCCTTGAGGTGCCCCCGTGCTGCAGACGACCACATCTGACACACAGTCCCGCAGCCTCACGAACTGTGGCCTGTCCGTGAGGTAGTTGACGGTCCAGGAAGCTAGATGTTGGTCGACGCCAACTACCTCCAGCTTTCCCCTCAGCAGTGATGGCTGGATGGTGTTGAAAGCACTGGAGAAGTCAAAGAACATGACCCTTACAGTACTCCCATGGGACTCCAGGTTAGACAGGGCCCGGTGCTACAGGTAGATGATGGCGTCATCCACCCCGATGCCAGGTCGATAGGCAAACTGCAGCGGGTCCAGTGCTGAGCTCACCTGAGTGCGGAGGTAGCCGAGGATGATCCTCTCCATAGTCTTCATCAGTTTGGAGGTTAAGGCGACAGGTCTGTAGTGGTTCGGCTCCTTGGGATGTGATACTTTTGGAACTGGAACCAGACAGGAAGTCCGCCACAGCACGGGTACGGGTACCAGTCTAAGGCTCAGGTTGAATAGTGACAGAACAACCTCACAGAGCTGGTCTGCACACTCCCTGAGGAGCCTGGAGCTGATGTTGTCAGGGCCTGAGGCCTTCCTGGCCTTGGTCTTTCTTAACTCTCTCCTAACCTGGTCAACAGTGAGGCAGAGGGGGGTGGGCGGTGACTGGTTGTTGGGAGCTCTCTGTGACAGTGGGAGGAGGGGCAGAGTGGTCTGCATGGAGCTGAGGTGTGAAGAGCTGCAGCTGGGAGGAGACGACTGGACTGGAGTGGTGTGAAGAGGGGGCCATGTGAGTGGGGGCTGGGGACGGGGCAGAATCAAATCTGTTAAAGAACAGATTTAATTCATTTGCCCAGATCTGGTCACCCGTGGCCTCTCAACCATCCCCACCCTCACCGTGGCCTGAGATGTGTTCCAGTCCTCTCCACACCTCACGGACGATGTTCTGCTCCAGTTTCTTCCTGTAGCTGTCCTTGCACCTCCATTTTGTATTTTAATTCCCGCTGCACTTTGCCCGGCTCCTCCGTGTCCCCAGAGAGAAAGGCCCTCGTCTTTTCATTCAGCAGGGCCTTCAGCTCAGGGCTTGTTGTTGGGAAAACACCGTACTGTCTTGGATGGCACAGTGTTTTCCACACAGAAGTTTATATAGTCAGTGATACAGTCTGTGAGACTGTCGATGTCCTCCCCATGTGGACTACGGAGAATGTCCCACTCTGTGATTTTAAAACAGTCCCTCAGCTGTTCACTCGCCTCCTCTGTCCAGATCTTCACTGTTTTCACCTGTGGTGACTGTTTTTTCACCACCGTAGTGTAAGCAGGAGACAGGGACACGAGATTGTGGTCGGAGCGGCCCAAAGGGGGGAGGGGGGTGGAGGTATAAGCATTCTTTGTTTTAACATATAGCAGGTCCAGAGTTTTATTGTCCCTTGTGTGGCAGTTAACGTACTGGGTGAAGTTGGGGAGGGTGGCGGAGAGGGAGAGGCAGGCATGATTAAAGTCCCCAAAGATGAGGATCAGGGCCTGTGGGTGCTGGGTCTGCAGCTGGGACACGGTGCTGTGCACGCGCTCACACGCGGCAGCGGCGTCAGCCGATGGAGGAACGTAAACAGTTACTGCCAACACGTGAGAGAACTCCCGCGGGAGGTAGTACGGCCGGACGCTCACTGCCACCAGTTCCACGTCTTTGCTGCAGAGTTGTCGTTTAACGGTGATGTGCCCGGGGTTACACCATCTGTTGTTCACTAACACCGCCAGTCAGCCTCCCTTCTTCTTACCGCTCTCTGCCGCACTCCGGTCCGCCCGCACCAGTGTGAATCCGTTAACAGAGACCAAAGAGTGCGGTGTGTCCTGGTTGAGCCACGTCTCGGTGAAGCACAGTAAACTGCTCTCCCTGTACACGCGCTGTAGCTTTATGAGCGCCGCTAGCTCGTCCATCTTGTTGGAGAGAGAGCAGACGTTTCCCATAATAATAGATGGTTATACGGACTTATATCTGCGTCGTCTCTCCCGGCGCTTCACGCCAGCTCTACAGCCTCGTCTTTTCCTCCGTATCTCGGCTGGAATATCCAGCTTTCTCCCATGGAGAAGCTCGACACGGCTAAGAGCTAGCAGCTGGTCCCGCGTGTAAACAATAGAGCCACAGTTCAAAGGGTCTCCCGAGGCCGACTCAAAAAGTAGGAAAAGGATGATAAAACAAAGTGCAAAAGTCATAAAATTTTTACCCCTGGTTGCACAACTCCACAGGGGTTTAAAGAAGAAACACAGCAAACATATAGCATAGAAATAAACATAAGAAGACGGTAGGAAAAATACCGAAAAACACAGAGCTGCTGAAATACGCTGCCACTCACGCGGCGCCATCTTCATCATCTTATCTTACCTAGGTTTATCTGAGTTTAGAAAAAGGAAATTATACTTCATCCAGTCCCTTATGTCTTTTAGACATGCTTGTAGTTTGATTATTTGATTTGTTTCATCAGGTTTCATAGATAGATATAACTGCATGTCATGAATGTTTTCTAATAATGTTGCCAAGGGGAGACATATATAGAATAAAGAGTATTGGTCCTAACACAGAGCCTTGTGGAACTCCATAACTAACTTTTGTGTATGTGGAAGATTCATCATTAACGTGAACAAATTGGAATCCATCTGATAGATACGATTTAAACCAGTTTAGTGCTGTTCCTTTAATTCCAATAACATGTTCTTGTCTCTGTAATAATATTCTGTGATCAATGGTGTCAAATGCAGCACTAAGATCTAGCAGAACTAGTATAGAGACAAGTCCATTATCTGAAGCCAGAAGAAGATCGTTGGTGACTTTAATCAGTGCGGTTTCTGTGCTATGATGAACTCTAAATCCTGACTGAAATTCTTCAAACAAGTCGTTTCTGCGCAGGTGGTCACATAATTGCTTTGCAACTATTTTTTAAGCATTTGAGAATTAAAGGGGAGTTTGGATATTGGTCTGTAATTGGACGTAATAAGACACCTTGATCCAGACTAAGTTTTTTAAATAGAGGTTTGATTACAGCTACCTTATAAGCCTTTGGTATGTATCCTCTTTGTAAAGTTAGATTAATGATATCTAATACGAACGTGTCTAATAAGGGTAGAGCATCTTTGAGCAGTGTAACTGGAATAGGGTCTAGCAGACATGTTGTTGGTTTAGATGCCATAATAGTTGAAGTTAACTCAGCAAGGTCTATGGGCACAAAGCAGTCTAAAAGTGACTGAGGACTTACTGATTATTCTAATTCTGTTGTATTTGTGGGGAGGGTCTGGTGAATTTTGTTTCTAATAGCTATCATTGCTGCATAGCGTTGAGGGAATACTAGTCTCAACTGAACTATGGCACTTAGTCAGCCTGGCTACAGTGCTGAAAAGAAACCAGGGGTTGTTCTTGTTTTCTTGTATTAGTGATGAATAATATACTGTTCTGGCTTTACGAAGGCTAATTTGTATAAGCGTAAACTCTTTTTCAAGGCTAAGCGTGATTCTTGTCAATGAGTGGAACGCCACTTCCTTTCTAGTTTTCGTGACACCTGCTTTAAATTGCGGGTTTGCGAGCTATACCATGGAGATCGCCTGTTCAGAATTACTGCCTTCTTTTTTAGAGGGGCAACACTATCAAGTATGGAACGTAAAGATGCTGCATAATTATCAGTCAGGTAATCAACTTGTACAGGAGTACAGTTATTGAGGCTACTCTCAGTTATATCGGTACATGTTGAAGTAAATGATGAAGGGATCATTTCCCTAAATTTGTTCACAGTAAACGTTTTTCTAGCTGCTGTGTAGTCCATTAAATTAAATTCAAATGTTATTAGAAAATGTTCAGAGAGAAAAGAATTATGAAGAAATACTGTTGGTTAATCAATTTCAATGCCGTATGTAAGGACAAGGTCTAGGGTGTGACTAAAACAATGAGTGGGTTCTTTTACATTTTGAGAGAGACCAATTGAATCTAATAATGAAGTAAATGCCGTGTTGAGGGAGTTACTGTCAGCATCTACATGAATGTTAAAATCGCCCACTATGACGACTTTATCTGCACTAAGCACTAAGTCGGCCAGAAAATCTGAGAATTCAGTCAAAAATTCAGAATAAGGGACTGAAGGACGGCACACAATAATAAACAGAAGTGGATTTTGAGATTTCCAAATTGGGTGTGAAAGGCTCAGAGTAAGACTCTCAAATGAGTTATAACTATGTTTAGGTCTAGGGTTTATTGGTAAGCTTGAGTGGTAGATTGCTGCTACTCCTCCACCTCGGCCTGAACCTCTAGGAACATGATAGGAATATGACTTGGGGGGGTCGACTCATTTAACCCAACATATTCTTCCTGCTGTAACCAGGTTTCAGTGAGACAAAATAAATCGAATTGATGATCACTTATCAAGTCATTTACTAACAGAGATTTAGATGAGAGAGATCTGATATTTAATAATCCACATATAATTGTTTTAGATTTGTTCAGTAACAGGAGCGGTCCTGATTTTTATTAAGTTAATTTTGGCAATGTTCCATAGATGGAAGAAGGCTGTTCTAGAGATTAGTTTTATGTGTGAGGTAAATGACAAATCCTGGTCAAAAATGACTCCAAGATTCCTTGCAGTACTACTGGGGGCCAGAGTCATGTCATCTAAAGTAGCGATATGGTTAGAAAACATGTTTCTTAGACTTTTAGGCCCAAATACAATAACTTCAGTTTTATCTGAGTTTTTAAGAAGAAAATCATATGTCATCCAGTCCCTTATGTCTTTAAGACATGCTTGTAGTTTGATTAATTGATTTGTTTCATCAGGTTTCATGGATAGATATAACTGCGTGTCATCAGCGTAGCACTGAAAATTTACAGAGTGTTTTCAAATAATGTTGCCAAGGGGAGACATATGTAGAGTAAAGAGTATTGGTCCTAACTTTTTTAATTTTATTTAATCATAAGTTATTATGATTAACTCCTCTTGTGATCATTTTTAGTTTGTAAAATTTTGTTGATCAGGGAACAGACACAGTCTCTATAGGAATGTGGGAGTTGTGGGGGGGTGACGGCGGTAAGGATACTGCAGAGAGGGTGTAGGACTCGATCTCTGCGTCCTAGGCTCAACTCTGGACTGTCAACCTTTTGGTTATCTAATAAAATCAGCCATATTTTTTGATCAAAATTAGGATGGATGCCATCTCTCCTAATCAGCCTAGGTTTTCCCCAAAAAATTGTCTATGTAGCCCACATCGTTTGCTGGACACCACCTAGACAGCCAGCAGTTGAGAAGCCACATGTCCTCACTGATCAGATTTGGCAGGGGTTCAGAGAAAACTACGGAGTCCGACATTGTTTTGCAAAGTTACACACCCATTCAATATTCGTTTTAGAAAATTGATTAGAAACGTGAACCGGCTGGTGGTGAACCTTGGGCATCTGTTTAGCATTAAATCGCTTACGAACCGTCGCCCAGTCGGCCTGGCTTCCGTCGGCACCAGCTACCGGGGTCTGAATAGCTGGATTGTTTGTCATGGTGCGGAGCCGAGTTTCCAATTCAGAGAGCCTCACCTCCAAAGCTAAAATAACCTTACACTTATTACAAGTACTGTTATCACCAACGGAAGCCAAGGAAAAACTAAACATGTGACTCAGTGAACAAGTCAAAGGAGAGAGAGAAGGAGACGGGGAAGACATTGCTAGGTGCTAGGCTAACGAAGCTAGATCGATTAAGTTTAGTTAGCATTAGCTAGTTTGTTTAATTATTTCAGGAGAGCAGCTATTTGCATAAACAAATATTATGCCCCAAGTGATAGTGTTATGTACAGAGAAATCACCAATTTAGAAAAGAACAGCTACGATTAACTAGTGAACAATCCTTCGGCAGAGACCCGAAACAGTGTGAAGAAACAGGAAGTGACACAATACGCTTACCGCAGGAGGAGTCAGCTTCCAAGGTCAGACTTCACTGCAAATGGTGCTTCGTTTTGGTCTTGCCTTGTGGACCTGCACGAGACCACTGCCAATCGACAGCCAAGTTTCCAAGTTTGCTTCTATTATCTAGCCTTGACAGGGTTCATAGTCTTCTTTTTTTTGGCAATTGCATTATTATTGTACAGTCTACGTACATCAAATTTGAGACCAAACTTATTAGAGGCATGCCAGATTCAACTCAGATAAATCTGTTACTGGCTTGCAAATTAAATGCAGAATAAAATTTAAAACCCATTTTTCTTACCTATAAAGCTCCATCTAACACTGCTGAAATCTAAAACTCCATTTATATGTCGCCAATTTACAACAAGGTCATCTCAAGGTGCTGTTAAGAATAAGGGAATACAAGCAATCCACATGTTTGACTGACAGGCAGGGGCAGTATTAAGCGATCTTAGCACTAGCTTTAAATCAGAAAAGTTTCGGTGAGGTAGTCCTCATGTACCTGAATCTGCACACGCCTTTTATGTGTCATGGCTGTTTTCTTTGCAGTAGGCAGTCATCAACCAATACCACAATGGTTGATTTGATCCCCGGCTCTTGCAGCCACATGTCAGTGTCCTTGAGCAAGACACTGGACCCTCACTAAGTTGCTTTTGGTGAGTGTTGGCCAACTGCAAAGCAGCTCCCTCATCGGTGTGTGAATGGGTAAACCAGCAGCAGCACTCCTCTAGGCAACATTACTAGAAAACATTACACAGGTGACACCCAGTTATATCTATCTGGGTTTCATGAATTAATTAAACTACAAGCATGGTTAAAAGACAGATTCATCCTCTTCTAACTGAATCATCTACTTTGAAATAAATCTGATGTTTGTAATGCTGGGCCCAAAATAGAATGTAATTAAATTAAAGCAGAATAAAATCTTGAAACCCATTTTGTATTGATTTTTTTATCTCACACGTCAGTGATCAGCTATCAAAGCTCTAGAACAGTTCCATCAAACTCTGAAGTCTCTCCTGTGAGCGCAGTGCACTGACCTGGATAGTGATGGAGAGGACGGGCTGCCCTGGCTGATGCTTGCTGCTAGGTAGGCTGTACAGGAGAGTAGGGCTTTATCCTGAATAAACTGGTTTGGACATACTGTGCATGGCCTGCTTGTAATGGTTACCGTAACTAGATACTGTAACCAAAGAAACTGTAACTACTGGACCCAAAAGCAGAAGCTGAGACACGCAGAGTGTGCAACAGGTTTATTTGCACATGAAATACAGTTATAAATTATCACATTACAGATCCTATGACTTAACACACAGATCTGTGCTCTCTCTCAGAGGTTTAACAATACTAACTCACAACAGTATGAACCTAAAGGCACAGACCTGTGCTCTAACAAAACTCTCAAAAGCTTTAACAATGTTAACTCACAAACAGCATAAACAGGACTTTAGTCAAAACCTGAACTGCCAAAACTATCTACAGACTCACGACCAGTATTAAGGGCTGGAGATCAGGAAAGGCTGAACGAGATCAGGAGATGTGCCAGAACGAACCAGGACACACTAAACCCCAAAACTAAATGCAAGGCCTTAAATACAAACATGCAGGGTTAGTCTTCACTGGTAACCAGCAGAGGAACAGAGGAATGCTGCAGGGACACACACAAAACAGAGAAATGAATGCCAATATACAAGTTAAGAGCAGTGAACAACTAAACAGGGACAAAAAGCACCTAACTTATAACAGGACCCCCTCTAGGTCGCCCCTGGCGACCCTTGAAGGCTGATCAGGATGCCGGCGATGGAAGTCAGCAATGAGGGAGGGATCCAAGATGAATCGGGCGGGCACCCAACTGCGCTCTTCAGGTCCATACCCTTTCCAGTCCACCAGGTTCAGACCTTTCCCAGTCTGGAGTATGGAGTACTGGATGCACTGCCGGTTGACTGTGTAGACTGGACCTCCATCAATAATGGTCGGGGGAGGCGAGCAGCGAAACACGAAAACATGGAAGACTGGATGGACCCGCATACTGCCGGGCAACCTTAACTTGACTGCAACCGGGTTAATCACCTTGCAGATCTCGAAATGAAGCGGGAGCTAATTTCTTTGTCTGCACCTTCAGGGGAAGGTCCTGTGGACAGCCACACCCTGTCACCAACCTTGTAATGGGGAGCTGGGGACCTCTTCAGATTGGCGTAGTGAGCAGCCCTCTGCTGCCCCCTCAGTAGGTATGACCTTACTTTGAGCCAGGTGGAGCGGCAGCGTTTGATGAAGGCACCTACAGAAGGGACTGCTGCTTGAGCCTGCTGGGCAGGAAATAGAGGTGGCTGGTAGCCATAGGCTGCCTGGAATGGACAGCAACCTAGGGCAGATGAAGGCAGTGAATTGTGAGCGTACTCCACCCAGGGCAACTGCTGGGCCCAGGTAGATGGGTTACTACTACACATGCATCTCAACATACTTTCAATCTCCTGGTTCAGTCTTTCTGTTTGGCCCTCTGGGGATGGAACCCGGACGACAGACTTAGGTGTCCCCAAGGCCTTGCAGAACTCGGTCCAAAAAGCTTGAACTGAGGTCCCGTCCGATATTCCAGTTCAATTGCAATTTTAATTCAATTCAACTTTATTTAGAAACGATCAACTACCAATTTACAACAATGGTCATCTCAAGGCAAACTTTATATAAACTAAAGTCAAGACTATACAAACATTTAGAGAAAACCCAACAAATGCCCCTTGAGCAGCTAGCAGGCACCTAAGCACCTGTGGTCGGAGAGGGGCAGGAACAAACAAACGCCCCTGAGGGCAACCAGTGGCAACAACACCCCATTTTAGGAGCATCTGTAGTGCAAGTTGTCAAGTATCAACACTATGTGTTGGCAATATACAATCCCCTGTATTTCCTCAGGGGCAGTATTAAGCGATCTTAGCACTAGCTTTAAATCAGAAAAGTTTCGGTGAGGTTGTCCTCATGTGCCTGAATCTGCACACGCCTTTTATGTGTTATGGCTGTTTTCTTTGCATTAATCTCTTCCAGTGCAGTCGTTTCACTTGTGTTAGGTGAAAGATATTCGCTTCAAAGAGTTTGCCCATGACAGCTTTTTAACCCAAAAATAGCCAGCATCCCTCTGCTCAGCCCAACTTAACTGGCTGCTACAAACATTATCCAATTAACACTAAACCATAAGACACTAATTTCCCTGTTCTTTCTCTTGATGTCTTTTTTTTCACACTTTGAGCCAGAGTTATGTACAGTCATCAGTGCAGCAGCTCCCCAGTACGGTCACACCAGAAACAGACCTCCATGGTCCTCCGTCTCAACTATGGCTTTGCCAGCAGAAGCTTACTGACTAATAAATGATAAACTCATCAACGCCCACACTGCATGTCTCATGTGTTTAAGATGTAGGTAGTATGATGATATGGCATCAAGCAATGGTTTCTATACTGTTTATTATCCTGTTCAAGAACACAGGTCAGATTCCATGCAGAGAACAAACAATGAAGTGAGATCTTAAAGGAAATAAATATATTAGTAATTGCAACTTCATCCTCTTCTAACTGAATCATCTACTTTGCGTTCAAATAAATTGATGTTTGTAATGCTCAAAGGGTCCATCTTGTTGAGGCAAAATGAACTGAGCGATTGGCCTGAGTTAACTTAAACAGCCGGGATGAAAATTAAAGCCGTGGAGCTAATGGGTTAAACACCACCCATAACTCAACTCTTCGGAAAAAGCCTCAAACGTTTGACAGACATTTTGTGAGTAACAAATGGTGTATGCGACCTTAACCAAACTTGTTTGGTTGGAGATCAAAAAAATTTGAGCGCTGAAATTAAAGCTTTTTAATTCTGAGGAAGCAGGAGAGCTAGCTAGTCTAAGTGCCTGGTCACACAAGATCTTGACTTTTCCTTTTTTGTTGATGTAGTGTATTGATTTTTTTATCTCACACGTCAGTGATCAGCTTATCACGCACAGCGTCAGGGGGCTCTAGAACAGTTCCATCAAACTCTGAAGTCTCTCCTGTGAGCGCAGTGCACTGACCTGGATAGTGATGGAGAGGACGGGCTGCCCTGGCTGATGCTTGCTGCTAGGTAGGCTGTACAGGAGAACTAAAACTTTATCCTGAATAAACTGGTTTGGACATACTGTGCATGGCCTGTGCCAGAACTTGCAAGTGTTAAATACAAACATGCAGGACAGCTGTGATGAAAGGCAAACTGTGAGGTAGAGCCGAGGACTTAGCTGATTATGTCATTGGCTTTAGACAATACTTTTTTGTTGCTGCATGCATGGAGAAGGAGAATTTTCAGGTGTATCGAAGTAGAATGAAGAAGATATATGATTGTGTTACTAGGAACGAAGAGTTTAGTCTGAGGGAATAGGTCCTTGCCCTCATGCCTAAATTATGTCATTGTTGTAAGAAGCCAATGCAACTTTGTCATGTTAACCTCCTTGCACCATATTATGATTGTTCATATATTGGTTTGAAATATGGGTATTGCCCAGCCCTCATGGTTATTTCTGTGTCTGTTGTGCTTGATGATGGTGCCCCTGAACCACAGACATTGGTCATTGAGAAATAGTTCCTTTGTAATTTAGATGTGTTACTTTACTTTAGATGTCGTGGTACTTCTCATTTACCTCAATCTAAACAAGAAGAACTGGCTGATCTCATTCGAAAGTATCCATGCTTATTTGGTGATGTTCCTCCTCATACTGACTGGATAGTGGATGATACTAGACAGTGATTTTATTTAACAACTGGATGTTGAAGTTGGTTATATGCTCCAAAATAATACAGTTGGGCTTCTCCTTGTATCCTTGTTTCAAAACCAGATAAAACACAAAGATTTTTTTTATTTACGGATTTGAGAAAAGTAAATTAACTTACAAAATCTGATTTATTTACTTTGCCTTGTATGAATGATTGTATAGATCAGGTGGGATCTGCTAAATTTGTAAGTAAATTCAATTTACTCAAAGGGTATTGGCAGGTACCTTTGTCCAGATGTGCGCAAGAAAGTTCTGCATTTATTAAGCCATCTGGTCTTTATTTATACAATGTGAAGCTGTTCGGGTTGAGAAATGCTCTGGCAACATTTCAGCATTGATAAACATGGTTGTGTCGGGGTTGGAGGATTCTTCAGTGTATCTTAATGATCTGGTTATTTACGTTGATACCTGGCACTCTCACCTTTGTGCACCGAGGCAAAACTGAGCATTAACTTTGCAGTGGCCAACCTTGACAGTGTAGTGCGGCAAGGTCATGTTGCTCCTGTCAATGGCTTTAGACATCACTTGTTTGTTGTTGCAAGAAAAGAACTGTTTTTTGGGTTTGGTAGGGTATTACAGAAGCTTTTGTAAAAAATTCTCCCCAATGGTGTTTCCTCTGACTGAGCTACTAAAAGCCAGGACCATGTGAATGTCAGCAAGCATTCAAAAAATGTGAGGTCTGTTTTGGATCCTTCTTGTTTTGATATGCCCTTTATTCTTCAGGTGGATGACTGCCAAGGGGGAGCAGGTGCTGTCTTGCTGTAGCGCGATGACCGCGATTTGGTAAAGCCAATTAGTTTGTTTTCATATAAGTTTAATCGTCAATAATTGAACTATTCTGTAATTTAAAAGGAGTTTTTTTCATTAATTTGGGCTTATTAGATTAGATTCAACATTATTGTCATTATACATGTACAAGGCAACAAAATGCAGTTTATGTCTAACCAGAAGTGCAATAAGCAGCAAGTGCAGGATATAGGTTATAAATTACCTATAGAAAATATGTACACAAGAAATTATGGATCATATTTACAGGTGCTATGAACAAACCATACAGGTTGTTGTTAACTAGAGCAGAAATTTACAGATGGAAAGGCTATATAGTGGTTTCTATACTAATCAGGAATATGCAAGTAGATATGAATATAATATGCAGTCTTCTATTTACAGACATTTTACAGATGTGTATTTACAGGTGAGTATATACAGGCTAGTGCAATGAGTATGTGCATATTGAATAGTGCAATGGTTATGGGGAGAATGTCGGGGTGTATGATTGTGGCAGAGAGGTCAGTGAAGTCAGTGGGGGGCACAGTTCAATAAGGAGACAGCTCTAGGAAAAAAGCTGTTCCTCAGTCTGGTGGTTCGTGTCCGGGGAAATCTGAAGCGCCTGCCTGAAGGCAGGAGAGAAAACAGTCTGTGGGCGGAGTGAGAGGAGTCCTTAAGAATACTGCGCGCTCGATGCAGACAGTGTTTCTTTTGAATGTCCTCAATGGCTGGAAGTGGAGTCCCCGTAATGCGTTGGGCAGTTTTCACTACCCGCTGCAGTGCCTTACGCTCCGCAGCAGAGCAGCTCCCATACCAGACTGTGACACAGTTGGTTAGGATGCTCTCTATTGTGCAGCGGTAGAAGTTCACCAGGATAGCCGAGGGAAGATGGTTTTTCTTGAGTGTTCTCAAGAATAAGAGGCGCTGGTGAGCCTTCTTGATTAGGCTGGAGGTGTTGGTGGTCCAGGACAGGTCCTCCGAGATGTGGGTACCCAGGAACTTGAAGGATGAAACAGGCTCAACGACCATCCCGTTAACATGGATGGGATAATGTGAGCCTCTTTTCTCCTTCCTGAAGTCCACAATGAGCTCCTTGGTCTTGTTGGTGTTAAGGAGCAGATTTTTATCAGTGCACCAAGTGACCAGATGCGGGACCTTCTTCCTGTAGTCCGTCTCATCGTTGTTGTTGATGAGACCGATCACTGTTGTATCATCTGCAAATTTAATGATGGTGTTAGATCCATGCATGGGCTTGCTGTCGTGGGTGAAGAGGGAGTAGAGGAAAGGGCTCAGCACACAGCCCTGTGGTACACCAGTGTTGAGCGTGATGGAACAAAGGTGGTCTGACCTAACATACTGAGGTCTGTTGGTCAGAAAGTCCATGATCCAGTTGCAGAGTAATAGGTTAATGTCCAGGTCTCTAAGTTTGGTAATTAACTTAGAGGGTATAACAGTGTTGAATGCTGAGCTGAAGTCAACAAACAGCATTCGTGCATAAGTGTTCTTATTATCCAGATGTGTTAGCACAGAGTGCAGTGCAATGAAGACTGTGCTCCTGTTGCCACGGTAGGCAAACTGGTGTGGGTCTAGTGTGGGTGGGAGACAGTCCTTCAGGTTTGCCAGGACCAGCCGCTCAAAGCACTTCATAATGATGGGCGTGAGTGCTACAGGGCGGTAGTCGTTCAGGCATGTTGGGCTGGAGTGTTTCGGCACTGGCACAATGGCTGTGGATTTAAAGCATGTCGACACAGCTGCTTGGGCAAGGGACATGTTAAAAATGTCTGTGAATACCCCAGTAAGCTGCTCAGCACATGCTCTAAGAACGCGTCCAGGGATGCCGTCTGGTCCAGCAGCCTTGTGCACGTTGACCTGGCTCAGTGTGGTGTAGACATCTGTGGAGATGAGTGTGATGGGTGAGAGGTTGGTTGAAGGAGTGATTCTGGTGGCAGGTTCTTTGTTGTCTCCTTCAAAGCGAGCATAAAAGTCATTAAGCTGGTTCAGGAAGGAGACATTTGTGTCTGGGAGGGTAGAGTGGCTGTGTTTGTAGTCTGTAATGGCCTGGATGCCCTGCCACATGCGTCGAGGGTCAGAGTTGGAAAAGTGCTCCTCAAGCTTTAGTTTGTAGCAGTGCTTGGCCTTTTTGATGCCCCTCTTCAGATTTGCCCTGGAAGTGCTGTAGGCTTCTGTGTCACCGGATCTGTAGGCAGCATTACGTGCCTTCAGCAAGAGGCGCACCTCCTTGTTCATCCATGGCTTCTGATTTGGGTATGTGGTGATCTGCTCCTGGGTGGCATTATTTTACTCCAGAACAGAGAAAGTGTAGCTGTTTATGTCCGTGTGAGAGCCGCTGGTGGCCTGGGAAGCAAACGTACTCCAGTCTGTGTGTTGAAGCCTGTCCTGGAGTGTGAAGTCAGCACCCGCTGGCCACACTTTGATGTTCCTCACTGATGGCTTCACACGGTTGATGAGGGGTGAATACTTGGGGGTGAGGAACAAAGAAAGGTGATCTGATTGTCCCAGGTGGGGGAGGGGGATCACAGCGAAGGCTTCAGCCATGTTTGTGTATACATGGTCCAGCGTCTTGTTTCCTCTGGTGTGACAAAAAATGTTTTGGTAAAATTCTGGGAGCACTGCCTTTAGGTTGGAGCGATTGAAATCTCCAGCAACAATAAATGCAGCCTCCGGGTGAGCGATCTGTTGTTTGCTGATGGCCTACGAAGTTCGTTCATAGCGAGCTTGGCATCAGCGTCAGGAGGGACGTAAACAGCAGTTATGATGGTGGAGGTGAACTCCCGTGGCAGATAGAATGGTCTACACTTAACCATTAGAAACTCTAGGTTAGCTGAGCAGTGTCTCCCAACAGTGACAGAGTTTGTGCACCAAGCTTTGTTAACATAAATGCACAGTCCTCCTCCTCTGGTCTTACCGGAGTCATCTGCCGTTCTGTCTGCCCGGAACACGTGGTGGTCAGCTAGCATGATAGCATTGTCCGGTACACCGCTGTTTAACCAAGTTTCGGTGAAGATTGTGACTTTACAGTTCCAAAGTCTATTGCTCTGGTTGATGTTGAGTCGAATCTCGTCCATTTTGTTCACCAGCGACCGTACATTAGCAAGGAAAATTCTGGGCAAAGATAGCCGGCCAGGAGTTAGTGTTAGCCTTAGCTTAGCTGTTAGCCCTCCGCGTTTCCCCCGTCTTTGTTTACGGTCGCGATGCCGTCTTCGAGCAGTTCCTCCTGGCCGGGTAGGGTTCTGGCGATCTCAGGGTTGAGTCGAAGAATGTTGGTAAAACTGTCGGAAATGTACAAACCAATATCCAGAAGCTCCTGTCGGGTGTACGATGTAAATGCACGACTGTTCTGAACGAACAGACCCGAGATGAGCAGGAAAAATACTGCAAAAATGCAGAAACTGGAGAGACACCGGGCCTCACGATGTGCACGCGCCACCATCTTGAATGCCTTACCTACCATGGGGCGTGGCAGCACTTGCCCAATGGCTGTTCACTCTGCAGAGTATCTGCCACAATGTTTTCACAACCCTTCTTGTGTTTAATCTCTAGGTTATAGTTTTAAATAATTGGTGACCAGTGCATCAGCCGAGGATTGTGGTTGTACATCCTGGCACAGAATGCCAGAGAGTTACGATCTGTAAAGACCATTACAGGTTTAGAAGTAGAACCTAGATAAACCTTAGTGCTGTAGAGCCCACAAGAGAGCTAAAGTCTCCTTTTAGAGCAATATTTGAGTTGGTGTTTGCCAAACTTTTTGGAGAAGCACGGCACCTGCCCCCCTGTGCTAGCATCAACTTCAAGTTTGAAAGGCAGAGAGCAGACAGAACAGGAGTGCATCAAAGAATTCCCTTAAAACTCAAACAATTGTTGGGGGGTCTGGATTACGTAGTTAACATTGTTAAGCTTTACCTGTACAACATAGGGACCAGAGAATTTAACAGACAGAGCTGAACCAGGTACAGGAAGGACAACCAAAACTTTGTCACCTGGTTGGAAGGAGTGAGTAACTATGTTTTGATCAAAATAATGAATTTTCATCTGAGATGAGGGTCAGGTCCTCTTAGCAGACCACAGGCTCTGTACATGCTAATGGAGAGTTTTCAGATACTCTGGTATGGGTTTACTTAACATTTCAGGGAGGACCAGTCTTTCTTTTAGGACTTTCAAAGAACCTCTCATCTCTTGTCCAAATATTAGCTCAGCAGGACTATACCCCAATGACTCCTAAACAGCTGCACTATAAGTAAACAAAAATGGGACATTTTCATCCCAATCTTTCTGGGCCTCCCAACACCAAATCCTCAGCATGCTTTTCACAGTCTTCTGGGTACCTGGAAGGTGCACACATATGTACCAACAAGAACTGATTCCCATCTTTTCTCTTAGGCAAGGGTCTCACACAATCAAAATGACTTTCTCATTGCTGCAGCAAGATTACTGACTGGGATTGGTAAGAGAGATCATATTTCACCTTCTCTAGTGTCTCTCCATTGGCTTCTCATTAAATCTGGTATAGAATTTAAAACCCTTCTTATCTATAAAGCTCCATCCTACCTAAAAAAGATCTCCTTGTACCAGATCATCCTAATAGACCACATGTGGTTCCCAGAATTTCCAAAAGTAGAATGGGAGGCAGTGCCTTTAGCTACCAAGCTCCTCTCCAGCTCAAGCCAACTAAATTGGTGATATGCTTGATCAATATAAAAAAAAAAAAGCTCATGTATGTACTATAATGACACTCAGAAAAGAAGTGAAATTATTGTACCTTTAGGGGTACAAAGGTGTAGTTGTAAGGTGTTGTACCTAAGGTGGAAATTCACTGTACAAAATTGGACCTTTAAAAGAGTACAAAGTTGGTCTTCTCAGGGTACAGTAAGACCATGTCTTTAAGAAAAACTTTTGTATATACAATTTTGCAAATATGATATTCATACACAGAACAAATATAAAATACATAAACATTTATTAAGAAATTTAACATGTGCACGTCATTTCATTTTTAAACAGAATTTCGAACTGTGACATAAACTATTATCTACAGAATAAGTGTCATTTACCTGGTAGTCCATTTCATCCCCAGGTTGCAACAAAGTCCATTCTCCATCAACCTTAACACTGTAAGCATGAAAGTAACAGTCATATGACAGGGGAACCAACAGCTTACAGCCATACATTTAAATTAGTCTTGCGTAATGGATTAGGTAATGACACTTGTGTGTAATAACATTCCCAAATACACCCTTTAATTCTGTGAGGAACTCTTAAACAAGTAAATTTAACAACAAAATATTCTCCCTTCTCACCTTTGGAGCCATCACAATGTCAGTAATCTCTCTACTACTACTACTCTTTCGGCTTTTCCCATCAGGGGTCGCCACAGCGAATCATCCTTTTCCACCTCACTCTATCCTGGGCATCTTCCTCTCTGACACCAGCTAACCTCATGTCCTCTGTTAGAACATCCATATGTCTCCTCCTCGGTCGTCCTCTTGCCCTCTTGCCTGGCAGCTCCATCTCCAACATCCTTCTACCAATATATTCACTATCCCTCCTCTGCACATGTCCAAACCATCTCAATCTGGCCTCTCTGACTTTGTTGCTAACACAGGCAACGTGTGCTGTCCCTCTGATGAGCTCGTTCCTAATTCTGTCCAACCTTGTCACTCCTAAGGAGAACCTCAACATCTTCATCTCTGCTGCTTCCATCTCTGCCTCTTGTCTCTTTCTCACTGCTACTGTCTCTAACCCATAGAGCAGAGCTGGTCTCACCACTGTCCTGTTCACCTTTCCTTTGAGTCTTGCTGACACTCTTCTGTCACACAACACTCCTGACACTTTCCTCCACCCACTCCAACCTGCCTGCACTCGCCTCTTCACCTCTTTTCCACACTCCCCATCACACTGAACTGTTGACCCCAAGTACTTAAACTCCTGCACCTTCTTCACCTCAGCCCCCTGTAACCTCACACTTCTACCTGGATCCCTCTCATTTACACACATGTATTCTGTCTTACTACGACTGACTTTCATGCCTCTTCTTTCCAGAGCAAACCTCCACCTCTCCAGCTGTTCCTCCACCTGCTCTCTACTCTCACTGCAAATCACAATGTCATCTGCAAACATCATTGTCCAGGGAGATTCCTGTCTGACCTCATCTGTCAACCTGTCCATCAACATAGCAAACAAGAAGGGACTCAAAGCCGATCCTTGGTGTAGTCCCACCTCCACCTTGAACTCCTCTGTCTTACCTACGGCACATGTCACCACCGTCATGCTTCTCTCATACATGTCCTGAACTACTCTGACGTACTTCTCTGCCAATCCCGACAACCTCATACAGTACCACAGCTCCTCCCTCGGCACCCTGTCATACGCCTTCTCTAAATCCACAAAGACACAATGCAGCTCCTTCTGACCATCTCTGTACTTTTCCATCAACAACCTCAAAGCGAAAATGGCATCAGTGGTGCTCTTACGGGGCATGAAACCATACTGCTGCTCACAAATCTCCACCTCCTTCCTAAGCCTGGCCTCCACTACTCTTTCCCACAGCTTCATTGTGTGGCTCATCAGCTTTATCCCTCTGTAGTTGCTACAGTTCTGCGTGTCACCCTTGTTCTTAAAGATCGGGACCAGAACGCTTCTCCTCCATTCCTCAGGCATCTTCTCACTCTCTAAAATCCTGTTAAACAGACCTGTAAGAAACTTCACTGCTGTCTCTCCTAGACACTTCCACACCTCCACAGGTACGTCGTCAGGACCAACAGCCTTTCCGCTCTTCATCCTTTTCAGAGCCTTCCTCACCGCATCCTTTCTAATCTCTCCTATTTCCTGCTCCACAACATCCACATCTTCCTCCCTTCTTTCCCTGTCATTTTCCACATTCATCAGCTCCTCAAAATACTCCTTCCATCTTCTCTGCACACTCTCCTGGCTTGTTAGCACCTTTCCATCTCTGTCTTTAATCACCCTTATCTGTTGCACATCTTTCCCATCTCTATCTCTCTGTCTGGCTAGCCTGTACAAGTCCTTCTCTCCTTCCTTCATGTCTAACCTGTCATACAGCTCATCGTAAGCTTTCTGTTTGGCCTTTGCCACCTCCCTCTTCACTCTGCGCTGCGCTTCCTTGTACTCCTGTCTACTATCCTCAGTCCTTTCTACATCCCACTTCCTTTTAGCTAACCTCTGTCAGGATTCTGGACTTTTTGTTAGTTTGGGTTTTTGTTCATTTCCTGTTGTGGCATTTTATTTTGTAGTATTGCCTCTTGCTTCCTGTTCGTTTCTTTGGCTTGTTTTACTTTTCTCGTTTGTCCAAATTAGTTTCACCTGTCTTCTTGGTTATTTAAGCCCTGTTCCCCCTTCACTGTTGTTGGTTCGTATCTCGCTCGCTCGCTCGCTTTGTCTGCCGTATGCTCGTTCGGTTGTACTCGTTGGTCTTCGCTTGGTCTGAGGTTTGGTCCCCTTTGTTTGTTCCTTATTTGGTTCTTGTTTGTTTGTTGGTTTAAGTGTAGCCTCTTTGTTTTTGCCCCCTCATTGTTTGTCTAGTTTGTTTAGGTTTTTTTTTTTTGTATGTTCTTGTCCTCCCTTTTTCGGGAGAGTTTTAGTTTGTGTTGTTACTTAAATAAATGATTATTTCCCACACCCTGCCGTCGTCACCACCCTGGGTCCTTATTCTACCCGTTTCCACAAATCTGACAGTACGAACCAACCAAAACTAGGACCCGGTGACGACAGGATAGCTAGCCATGATGGAGCGCTTTAATTACGAGAGCTTTATTGGAACTCAGCTAGCTATCTGCCCGCCGGGTGGGGGCCCCGTCGCAATGAGAAACCCAAACCTCAGACCAAGCTACTTGTTCGTGAGGCTGGGACGGCCGTCTTTCGTAAGGCTCCTGTTAGGAAGCAGAGGTCGGCCAGCGCCCAGCTGGTTCCAGTTCCAGGTTTTGTTCGTGAAGCTGGGGAGGCCGTCACTTGTAAGGCTTCTATGAGGAAGCAGAGGTCGGCCGACTTCCAGCCGGTTCCAGTTCCTGTATGTGGGTCTGGGGTGGGCGTCGCTCGTAAGTCTTCAGGTAGGAAGCAGAGATTTGACGATGCTCAGCCGGTTCCAGTTCCTGTTCGGGTGGCTGGGACGATCGTCGCGCGCCAGTTCCTGCGCCGAGGTCCCCCGGCCCCTCCAGCTCGTCCGGCGCGCCAGTTCCTGCGCCGAGGTCCCCTGCAGCTCGTCCGCGCCAGTTCCTGTTGGTCCAGTTCATGTTGGTCCAGTTCCTGTTCGTGAGCAGAGGTCGCCAGGTGCTCGCCCGGCGCCTGCTCATCCAGTTCGTTCCCGGAGGGGTTCAGCCTGACGTCGCAGAGGTCGTCGGCCTCCACCTGCTTCCCGGAGGGGTTCAGCCGACGCCGCCGGCCTCCACTTCGTTCCCGGAGGGGTTCAGCCGACGCCGCTGGCCTCCACTTCGTTCCCGGAGGGGTTCAGCCGACGCCGCCGGCCTCCAGTTGGTTCTTTGGAGGGGTTGGTGGCCTTGCTGCGCTACCAAGAATGGACTGGGGCAAGCCCGCCTCCAAACCCCCTCCACCCGCCCTACTCAGTCTGTCCCTGAACTTTAGTTAAGGGCCGTCTAGTATTCGGCCCTTGAGGGGGTTCTGTCAGGATTCTGGACTTTTTGTTAGTTTGGGTTTTTGTTCATTTCCTGTTGTGGCATTTTATTTTGTAGTATTGCCTCTTGCTTCCTGTTCGTTTCTTTGGCTTGTTTTACTTTTCTCGTTTGTCCAAATTAGTTTCACCTGTCTTCTTGGTTATTTAAGCCCTGTTCCCCCTTCACTGTTGTTGGTTCGTCGCTCACTCACTCACTCGCCACTCACTCGCTTTGTCTGCCGTATGCTCGTTCGGTTGTACTCGTTGGTCTTCGCTTGGTCTGAGGTTTGGTCCCCTTTGTTTGTTCCTTATTTGGTTCTTGTTTGTTTGTTGGTTTAAGTGTAGCCTCTTTGTTTTTGCCCCCTCATTGTTTGTCTAGTTTGTTTAGGGTTTTTTTTTTTGTATGTTCTTGTCCTCCCTTTTTCGGGAGAGTTTTAGTTTGTGTTGTTACTTAAATAAATGATTATTTCCCACACCCTGCCGTCGTCACCACCCTGGGTCCTTATTCTACCCGTTTCCACAAATCTGACAGTACGAACCAACCAAACTAGGACCCGGTGACGACAGGATAGCTAGCCATGATGGAGCGCTTTAATTACGAGAGCTTTATTGGAACTCAGCTAGCTATCTGCCCGCCGGGTGGGGGCCCCCGTCGCAATGAGAAACCCAAACCTCAGACCAAGCTACTTGTTCGTGAGGCTGGGACGGCCGTCTTTCGTAAGGCTCCTGTTAGGAAGCAGAGGTCGGCCAGCGCCCAGCTGGTTCCAGTTCCAGGTTTTGTTCGTGAAGCTGGGGAGGCCGTCACTTGTAAGGCTTCTATGAGGAAGCAGAGGTCGGCCGACTTCCAGCCGGTTCCAGTTCCTGTATGTGGGTCTGGGGTGGGCGTCGCTCGTAAGTCTTCAGGTAGGAAGCAGAGATTTGACGATGCTCAGCCGGTTCCAGTTCCTGTTCGGGTGGCTGGGACGATCGTCGCGGCGCCAGTTCCTGCGCCGAGGTCCCCTCCAGCTCGTCCGGCGCCAGTTCCTGCGCCGAGGTCCCCTGCAGCTCGTCCGGCGCCAGTTCCTGTTGGTCCAGTTCATGTTGGTCCAGTTCCTGTTCGTGAGCAGAGGTCGTCAGGTGCTCGCCCGGCGCCTGCTCATCCAGTTCGTTCCCCGGAGGGGTTCAGCCGACGTCGCCGGCCTCCAATTCGTTCCCCGGAGGGGTTCAGCCGACGTCGCCGGCCTCCACTTCGTTCCCCGGAGGGGTTCAGCCGACGTCGCTGGCCTCCACTTCGTTCCCCGGAGGGGTTCAGCCGACGTCGCCGGCCTCCAGTTGGTTCTTTGGAGGGGTTGGTGGCCTTGCTGCGCTACCAAGAATGGACTGGGGCAAGCCCGCCTCCAAACCCCCTCCACCCGCCCTACTCAGTCTGTCCCTGAACTTTAGTTAAGGGCCGTCTAGTATTCGGCCCTTGAGGGGGGGGTTCTGTCAGGATTCTGGACTTTTTGTTAGTTTGGGTTTTTGTTCATTTCCTGTTGTGGCATTTTATTTTGTAGTATTGCCTCTTGCTTCCTGTTCGTTTCTTTGGCTTGTTTTACTTTTCTCGTTTGTCCAAATTAGTTTCACCTGTCTTCTTGGTTATTTAAGCCCTGTTCCCCCTTCACTGTTGTTGGTTCGTCGCTCACTCACTCACTCGCTCACTCACTCGCTTTGTCTGCCGTATGCTCGTTCGGTTGTACTCGTTGGTCTTCGCTTGGTCTGAGGTTTGGTCCCCTTTGTTTGTTCCTTATTTGGTTCTTGTTTGTTTGTTGGTTTAAGTGTAGTCTCTTTGTTTTTGCCCCCTCATTGTTTGTCTAGTTTGTTTAGGGTTTTTTTTTTGTATGTTCTTGTCCTCCCTTTTTCGGGAGAGTTTTAGTTTGTGTTGTTACATAAATAAATGATTATTTCCCACACCCTGCCGTCGTCACCACCCTGGGTCCTTATTCTACCCGTTTCCACAAATCTGACAACCTCTTCCTCTGGATGCAGTCCTGTACTTCCTCATTCCACCACCAAGTGTCTTTATCATCTTTCCTCTTACCAGATGACACACCAAGCACCTTCCTACCTGTTTCCCTAATTACCTCTGCTGTAGTTTCCCAGTCATCTGGAAGCTCTTCCTGACCACCCAAAGCCTGTCTCAACTTCTGCCTGAATTCCTTACAAGTTTCTTCATTCTTTAGCTTCCACCACTTGGTCTTCTTTTCTGACTTTCCTCTCTTCTTCTTCCTGACCACCAGAGTCATCTTACACACCACCATGCGGTGCTGTCTGGCTACACTCTCTCCTACCACCACTTTACAGTCACTAACCTCTCTCAAATGACCTCGTCTACATAGGATGTAATCCACCTGTGTGCTCCTACCTCCACTCTTGTATGTCACTCTATGTTCCTCTCTCTTCTGGAAGTAAGTGTTAACTACAGCCATTTCCATCCTCTTAGCAAAGTCCACCACTATCTGTCCTTCTGGATTCCTTTCCTTTACACCAAACCTGCCCATCACCTCCTCATCACCTCTGTTCCCCTCACCAACATGCCCATTGAAGTCTGCACCAACAACTACTCTCTCTCCTCTGGGGATACTCTCTACAACCTCATCAAACTCACTCCAGAATCTCTCCTTCTCTTCTAACTCACAGCCAACTTGTGGAGCATACCCACTTACTACGTTCACCATCACCCCTTCGATTTCTAGCTTTAGGCTCATCACCCTGTCTGAGACTCTTTTCACCTCTAGAACATTGTTCACAAACTCCCCCTTCAGGATCACTCCTACTCCGTTTCTCTTCCTATCCACACCATGGTAGAACAGTTTGTATCCTCCTCCATTACTACGTGCTTTGCTGCCTTTCCACCTCATCTCTTGCACACACAGTACATCTGCCTTTCTTCTCTCCATCACGTCTGCCAGCTCTCTACCTTTCCCTGTCATTGTGCCAACGTTAAAGAGTCCCTACTCTCAAATCTAAGCTCCTGCCTTTCCCCTTCTCTCTCTGACCACGAACCCTTCTGCCTCCTCTCCTTCTTCGACCAACAGTAGTCCAATTTCCACCGCACCCTGTAGGTTAACAGCACCGTGGCGGTCGTTGTTAACCCGGCCTCGACCGATCCGGTATGAAAGTGGTATGGATGACTCGCATGGTTGTACTTGGCAAAATTTTACGCCGGATGCCCTTCCTGACGCAACCTTCTCTATTTATCCGGGCTTGGGACCGGCACAGAAGTTACTGGCTTGCAACCCCTGTGGCTAGATTATGTCAGTAATCTCTCTACATAACAAAAAAAAAACATTCCAATATTTACAGTGAGGTGGCTCTAGGGGCGCCATAAGAAAAGGCAGCAGCCTGAAAAGACACCACTTCTGAGATGCAGATCCAATAACACCAACATGTTGCAGTCTTTCTGATAACTGCACTGGTTTGTTTGCCTTGTCATTTTGACCAATACATATTTTTTGCAGTTCTTCATATATCTCTTTTATGGTTATGTGTTTTTCTGTATGAGCTTTGCAAATAACTAGTTTCATAAATAGTGGAATTACACCTTCTAATAAGTCATGCATTATATCTGGTGGTAAAGCTTTTGTAACATCAAAATAATCCAATTCCTTAAAAGGTGCAGGACTATATACAACATAAGTCACTTTATCCTCTGGAATTTGTTGAATGTGGGCAAGATGACACTGATGTACCTCACGTGTTCTCAAAAGAAAGTCATCTTCCTTAAACAAGTCTTTCACATCTCCGTAAGTAGCCATGCAATACCGAGAAAGCTGTGGTGAAGTCCCGGTACAAGTTGCCAGAGTGATTGTAGAGCAGGACAGGATGTGGGGAAGAGTGGGTGACAAAATAAAAGTGCAGGGGAGGAAGTGGAAGTGAGGAACTGAATCATGACTTTTATCAGCAGATATAGTTGCAAGACCAGCATGAAGTGTGTGTTCAGTTTCATCAATAGTTACTGTGAAACCATCAACAGCAAGCTTTTTAAGATCATCTAGCATAGGTTTGAGAATATTATGCAAACCACACTGCTTAACATATGAATATCGTACTAACAACGCTAAATGAATACGTCTCTGCTAAGACCTATGCCTTTTATCTAGATTACCTATAGTGTAATAAATTGCGCACAGCTTGTGTTTAGTTCTTTTTGAACCTAAAAGATTTACTACTTTGAATTCATCTTCATAAAAATGCAGTCACTGTGCATTTGGGTGACCTTTAAAAAAATGGGTGGTGTTTGGTCTTCCATTGCAAAAGTCTGATAGAAATTCACCATCTGTCTCTGGATTAGGGACAGGATTTGATCCCATATATCCTGATGAGAACAGTAATTTTTCGGCACCTTATCAATTGGTACATAAGAATAGGAGCCTACTGTATGTCCTACAGAGTCCCTTAACTTACAATGGACAGGTTCATTGTCAGGATGTAAAACACTGTTTTTGTGTTTCCGATACACATGTCGTCTAAAAGACTTGTATTTGGTAAATGTTGACTGGCAGTCATCAAGTCCACATGTAACAGTAAAATTTGCTTCATGAGCATGAATAAGTCCAATATGCTGAATAAGTTTCATCAGCGTAAATGTTCTCCTGGTGCATTTGGGGCACTGGTATGGGCGAGGCATGGTGAACTCAGTACAGGAGAATTATTACTCTAGTGACTGTTATTGGCAGAGACTGGTCACTATCAACAATGATTTTGGCAATGTACCTCTGAATGAACATTAGAGTGTTCTTCAGGTGTTTTGGATATTTAAGATTAAAGACAAAGTACATGCAGAAGGCCAAGATGATTCCTTCAACAATTCCTGAGTTGCGACACCTCAATGCCATCGACTTTTACAGTGTTTGGAGCTCTCCTGGAGAAGACCACTTTCCAATCCTGATCAGTCAGCTGAATAGTTGGGTATGGGTTGTCAGGATCACACTATGCAAACAGAAAAACAAAGCAAATAAACTTGACAGCCTTACTATCTGGTTTGTCACTTTACACTGTTATTATTACTGAAAAAAAAATTGATATTATTTCACTTATGTGAAGTTGTTGTGGTGATGTTTATTATTCTAAATTCACTCAATTGTGTCACCAGTAGTCACTGACCTCTCCCATAAACAGTTGAGCTTTATGAAATAAATCTAAACTTTGATGCTAACCACATTGTCATCCACCTGTATGACTTATTGTATGGTTCTTAAAACTTTAATACAAAAATAATGCTCAAATTGTGGTTTATGCTGTGACAGTATTCTAAGTGTGTTCGGCCTCCAACATCCTGGGGAACTTCTGCTATAAGTGTGCAGGCACTGTGGGAAAACATTTTTGATTTTTGCTTTCAAATAACTTGTAAAATTGCTTTGAGTGGATTTTGAAAAAAATCAAAACTAAATTAACAGTTAGCTTTGGGACCATATAATAATGATGAGGTTGCCCACATTACATCATTACCAGCCTACACACTATTTAGAGTAAGTGAGATAAAATTTTCTAAAGTATCGTTCTTAGTGAAGTGGAGATATATTTGTGAGTAACTATGTGATTACCTACAAGAAGCTGTGGGAAAACTTTACTCTGTAGGTTTGCCAAGTGGATGTGGTGCTTGGTGTTTTGGAGAATAAAAAATATATGCAGGTTAGACATACGTCTCCCAGTGTTATAAAGCGACCAGTCTTCTCCTTGAAGATGTACAGCAGAAATATAAGTGCTGCTCTTAAGTTGATATCTGCAAAAATATATGTATTTTTTAATGGAATGGATCACTTCTATAGTAAATTGCACAATTTCAGAATTGTAGACTCATTCCACAGGAAACTTTCATGACTGAAACTGCAGAGGTCAATGTTAAAAACATTATTCCACATACAAAAACATGTAGCAACTATCACTGACTGGTTCTAAAATATAAGTTTCAGAATAAAATTAAGCAAATTAAGAAAACCAACAATTGCTTTGGTTCTTGCAATTGAAGCTGGTTTTACAAGTCTTAAGACCTGAATATATTGTTACAGGAAAAAAAATTGATCAGTACCAGGTAGATCCTCAGTGAGAGACTCTTCTCTTGCTTCCAAGTATACCTGGTATTCTGGGGATGTCCCTTGAGCCAGATTAAGCACTTTTGGCACAATACAGTTAAAGTTTTCTCTGAATCGCTGACACACGTTTCCCGTTGTTGGATAGATACGTTCCAACTCATCATACAACTAAACATACAAAAAAGATATTGAAAATATTTACTATCAAGAGTTCATGCAGAAAAATACTGAACTAATCATTACTTAAAAAATACTTCCAAATGCCTTTTAATTAACAGTCCTGTAGGCTACATGTTACTAGCTGTTTACACTGCCACATCTCATGCTTTCTCGTAAAAGAGTAATACAGCCAGCAATTTTGTTTCGATTTCCATCATTTGGAAAAGAAGCTACTTAAATACAGTCTTTACAGTTAAAGAAAACAAACGTGATTTTAGGTCGAAATTGTGTTTTCCAATCTGTGTCAACTTCACTCATTTTAAAGCAGTACACTCCTAATTGACTTAGAGAAGCTACTAACACAGTATGGCTAAAAATCATTTTATCTATGACTTTAGAACTGTAAATCATATATATCACTTTAAGATACATTTAGCTTACTCCAGTAGGTGTTCTTAAGAAGGGGTACTTCTTAACTGTGTCCTCCACAGTCATGCCAGCCGCAATCTCTTTTTGTCGCCATGCAAAGGTTTGCTGCATTCGGTCCTGCACAATCTGGGTATCTGGTTGCATCTTCTGGTACTGGCTTTGCAAGACCTTTACATGAGTGTCAATCGAGGATGAATCCTCACCAAGAACACTTGGTACCTTCTGGGAATTGAGACAATGAGTGAGTGAGAGACAGAGTGTGAGAGAGCAATTACACATATGTGCCACCAAAATTACAAGGCAAAAAACATGATTAAAAAATGTTTTAAAAACATTTAAAAAATACTAAAATAAAATAAATGACTACTGAAACAATGCATATCTGATTTCACAACTGCAGAAATAACACTCAATTACAGCTTACCTATAACTGTTTTTACCAAGGTTACATGTAAATAATTTGAACTAGCTACAACCAAAGTAGTTTGCATAATAGAATGACATGGTCGTGGTCCTACTAGTTCCAATTAAGTCAGAATTAGAGCTGTACATATATTCTGCTAAGCGAAAGTACAAAAGACCTTGTTCACATTTCTAACACTGGTTCTTGTGGGTTCTAGCAGTCTTACAGATTGCTGCAATTTCTTGCGGCCAAACTTCTCCTTAAAATGTCTCACTTCATCATTGTTAACTAGGGGTGCACGCTCCATTTTGAATTTACATTTCAGAGACATGTGCCATGTATGCTAGTAAAAAGACAAACACCAATTACACGAGACAGCTAAACATTTGCTTGCATGCATTATTCCTGCCTTATAAGACATAATGTTTAAGGACATCAAATACCATATTTTTATGACAATTAGTATACACATACTAGAAAAAAAAACACTTGTAATCTCTCTTGATACTGGATAATATGATTTGCACATTTACTTACATAACCATTTCCCTCACGATACTTCAGGAAAGGAAACTTGTGAATCAGTGTTTTGACAGCTTGTACATAATCAGAATTTTTTGGGTACCTATGAGAAGAAAAGAAATATAAATCAACTTATAGTCACTTCCCCCTAAAGTCATATGCCAGGACAAAATGCTACTCATGTATTTGTCAATATGAAATTTATGGCAAATTTATAAGACATTTCTGTTTTTAACAGATGGAAAGTTTCTCATAGCCTTCGCCCAACAGCTTTAGGCCCAGGTGATATCCTGTTTCACAAGTATATGAACTTACTTGTTTATATAGTTAAATATTACAAATGATCGTATTGCTTTACTAATGAGCCTAAAAGAACTTTTTCAAAACACTTACATTGTATATTGTGCCACAGCCTCATAAAGAACTCTGATTATTGTGTGTCTGTCCTTTGGGTTCTTCTGACATGGTTCTTTGCTGTCTAGTTTTTTTTGTAGATGTCTGGGAAACGTAGGAATGTCAAAATAGAAGGCAATCCCACACTAGCTCCCTTGCTGTAATACAATAAATTTTATTCTTATTTTTTAGGACAGAAATCAAATTAAAAGATACAATTTACATTGTGAGTCTATCAGTTATCTATCATTAAGTAAAAGTATTAACAGTCTTTAATATAATTTATTTATAAATCCAGCTTAAAGGTTAGGAAGGAAAGCGAGACATAAACGGTGGTTAAGTGCTACTAAACTGACATCTCACTCATTCCAACCTACATTAAGCATCTTTGTCCTCAGAAAAGCAGTCTGTCCATTAGTAAAACAGAGGGACAGCAGTCAGACAAACTATCTTTAACCACTGTGACTAAGAACCAAAAGTTAAAGAATAAATTTTGTTTGTAAAAAAAGGCAATACTACTTCTAATCAAGTGGTCGATTTTAGTGAATTTCCTATGCCTGAGAACGGTAGGTTGAAACCAGAAAGCTCATTGACAATCAGAGCTGAATCAAATGACACACTGGGAGAAAGTTTGCAGTGCCTTTTAAAACAGATTTGAACAGCTGTCTTTGGAGATTATAGTTCAGTCTTAAAAAAGGAATACAAAAATTAATAATTATTAGGAAAATAAAATAAATGTTAAAAAGCTGGGATTCTAGGTGCTATTTCTCATAGTTGGTGTGGATTGAGATCTTTGATAAAATAGAACTTTCTGCTGTTTCAGCACTCATAAATAGCAAGCTACACACCTGACTTTAAATTAGTTTCACTTTAATTCGATATATGCACATAGTACAGTTAGACAAAAAGTGTCAAGCCACACATTAAATTTGATAGTAACCCTTCTGTAGGACAAAAACTTTAAAAACTATCTAGATGCACCATTTAGAATCAGCTAGTTAGCGCGCTAATGCACTAGCATTAATGCTAAGGGCTTATCAACTGATGTAACACTTTAATTTTAACTTACCTCAGAATCTCTGGGTTTCAGCTTCGGTTACCAGTATGCCTTCTTCAGCCATACTCTTTAAGAGGTCCTCAGTTGAAAGGCCTGCTAGCACCATGATGCCTGAGGTGTGTCACTTCCAGCCTCCAGGTCAAAGACAGAACAGTCTGCTCTGCTCTTGGTTTTCTGAAATCAACTTCCAATCACTGCCAGCTATAGATGATTGTCAGCCTATTTGCCAATTAAAAGTAGCAAGCTAGCAGTGCACACTCTGGTCCACCCTCTTGGCACAAAACTTTCTTTTAGTCCCAGAATAATGCCAGGTGCTAGGTTTTTTTTTATTATTATTTTACTGAACTCCTCCTGTTGTGGGTTAAATTGAGCCTTTGAAGTTTAGCAATAAGAAAAAAAACATAAAAGTATTTTTTCACTTTGAAACTTCTCCTGGTTGGCTTATTTAGTGTAATCAACATATAAAATAAAAATGGTTCAGTTCACATATTTGTAACCCCCCATACATGTTTATATTACAAAGCTACTGTTCGGGTCAATTTGACCCGGCAGACAAAATAGATGCTAATAAGAGTCAGAAAGATCAAATACCATTGTTTTTAACATCTATGTGCACACACACACACACACACACGCGCATTCTCTTGACCTCATCTGTGCAGGTGTTGTTATGACTTTTGACAGAAACCTTCCCAGTTCCCATGGACAAACTCCATCCACATTGAGTGGCCACTCAGCAGGGGAGGGGCAAAACAAATGAAGATGCTCTGAAAGGGAGTCCTACCACCATTAAACTTTGCAGCTAATCATCATAGACTCTGTGTCGTAAGTTTTCAAAATGATGAGCAGAAGTAAAAATATGACAGATCTGGAGAAACTAATCCTTATTCAGGACAGTGAAGTAGAGGAGGATGTCTCTGAAGATGAAGACTATCTTGAGGTCAGTTCAGAACTGATGATTCTGATTATAAACTAAATGAAGAAAATGCTCTTCATTTTCCTCCTTGCAAAACATTCACATCAAATATTGTGAAATTCAGTGGTCTTTGTCCTCAAATACACATCAGGCAAAACTCTCACTGTTACTTGGCAGTGACTCGTGTGACAGACATTAAGTCAGCTTTTGAACTGCTCATGCCCAGCTCAATACAGAAAACCATTTTCCTGATTGTTTTATCTACCTTTTCATTTTTATTTCTGGCCTAACACAGACTGTCTCTAGAAATTGTACCTTAATTTAATAAATGATACACACATGTACCTTTTACAGCTTGGAAACATAAATGTACCTTTTTAGCCCTCAAAAGGTACACATATGTACCTCAAGGGCCAAAAATAATTACCCCTAAGGGGGTACATTAGTGTATTTCGTACCTTAGGGGACAGAAATGGACTCCTACCGTACCCCTATTTCTGAGAGTGTAATGCTTATTGTTTCTACAACAGTTCACTTCTTTCCAAACACAATGAACTTCCGGATATGCTTTAAACTAACCCAAATTAGACAAAACAAAAGGTTTGGAACATAGCTAAGAAACAGAAATAGAAAATGGGCACCAGACAGGAGAATAATTTAGAATCTGATCCTGTCAATCACGAATTAAACCAAAACTTATTAATCTGAATAAGACTCCTGGTTATCCTACTACCTTCACTACAAAAGTAAATAATAAAAAACAATGTAAATGCTCTTTGGGTTTTGTTAATTAATGTTTCATTGGATACCATATAATTAACAAATTAATTTCAAAACCATAGAAAAGTGCACACTCCAATAAAGCAAACACAAATTACACATCTGCAGTTAATTTGAAGGGTTAACACAAAATCAACTAAACATAAATTCATGTTTAGTATTCTATAGTCATGAAACTGAGACGATAATGTGTATTTGTGAGTGAGTGTGTTGGAGTTTGTTTAATATCAGTCCACTCAGGTTCAGTTCAGTTCAGATCAATATGCAGACATGTCAATGAGTGTGAGGGAGAAGGGCTCATGAGATGAATGGGCTATTGCTCCTTTAAGGAAGGTGAAACAGTCTGAGGGTTAAGGGGGAATGATAACAAGGAAGATGGATAAAACTGAGAAACTGAAAGAAGTGGAGAGAGAGATAGACTTAACTTTCTACTGGCACAACCAGGAAGCCATCAGGCAGCTCACTCCAGGGAACAGCAGACTTCAATCCATAGGTTGCCCATTCAGCCTGTTTAAAACCTGTTGGCCCTCTTTTCTTTTTGTTTCTAAGCTTTCTTCTTTTCTTGGAGATAATGGGTCAGAAACTGAATTAAGATTCTGTTTCTTAAAAAAAATAATGCTTTCAGCCACTCTTCTTCTTTCCCATGAGCTCAGCTACATGATTTTCCCCTCCCCCTGCACACAGGTGAGCCTGCTTTATCTCCTCTCCTTCGCCTCCTTTCTTGCCCGGTTGGTAAAGGGCTCGTCTTTTAGTTTTATTGTTCAGCCTTTCTGTCCACCGAGGTTTTAAAATGATCTGGTTTCAGACTTTGGCAAATAGTACAATGCTTGATATATATTTTGAACTGTCCACATTCCAGGCCAATATCCCACTCAATGGGTTTCATGATAGCTCTGGAGTATTTGAGGGAGCAAAATGTTGAGAATATAGAGTCTATAGTGGAATTGATTTTGAGATATTTGTTGTTTAGGATAACATGATACCTTCTACTATAGTAAAGTGCAGTTTTACATTTTTAACCCTTCTCATAGCTTCTTAATTATTTACTCTGTGTTGTGGACACAGAGTAAATGCTGTACTGATTACAAATTTTCTCCAGGGATTTACAATAATTCTCTCTTCCTGGTTTCAAGTACATGCAGCATTTAGTAGAAGAAATCCTTGAAAGAGCATCTAGTGCAGTGTTTAATTTTCTCTTCCTGTTCTCCACAATGAAGTTGAATCATTGTAACCCTGAAGCCCATCTGATCAACCAGCTTCTAGTTTTTGATGAAAAGAGGACCCATTTTAACGCAGAGTGATCTGTAACGACAGTGACGTTTCGGTTTCAGATAGTGTTGCCATTTTTCTAGTGCCCAAATGACTGCAAGGCACTCTTTTTCCATTACAGAGTCGTTTATTTCAGCTGTTTAGTGTTCTGCTGGCCTAAGCAAAAGCTTCATTCAGTCTCATTGAGACTCTATTTCTCTCTATTTCTGTGCCAGCAAAGCTCCCAGTCTTGTATTACTAGCATAAGTGTAAAGAAAGAATGAATTCTCTGGATTTAATAAAGTCAAGACTACACAGACATTTAGATAAAAACCCAACAAATCCCCCTTGAGCAGCTATAGGCAACAGTGGAGAGGAAAAACTCCCTTTAACAGAAGAAACCTCCAGCAGAACCAGGCTCAGGGTAGGCAGACATCTGCCTTGACTGGCTGGGCTGAGTGGAAAACATTGGGCAGGTTGGTAGGACCAGTAGCTGCGCACTGGAAGAAACACAGATCCAAAGCCGGGGACACCTGAAGACAGGGACAGAGAGAGGGAGACAGAGAGGGAGAAAGACGACTACGGGACAAAGAAGACAGAGTTAACGTCTTACAGTGGTGACATTATAAATGTGGGGTGAGAGGAGAGAATGAAGAAAAGAGGAAAGTTGCTCAGTTTAGAGACCACCAGCAGTCTAAGCCTATAGCAGCATGACTATAACCAACTATAAGCTTTATCAAAGAAGAAGATTTTGAGCCTAGTCTTAAAAGTAGAGAGGGTGTCTGCTTCCCAAATCTGGACTGGGAGCTGGTTTCACAGGAGAGGAGCTTGATAACTAAAGGCTCTGCCTCCCATTCTGGGAACCACAAGTAGGCCTGCATTCTGAGACCAAAGTGGTCTATTAAGACTGAAATGGTCTATTGGTTCTGGCTTTTGGTTTACTAATCCTGACCAACATTACTCACAGTCTGGTCATGGTATTTATTTTTTAGATGCTTTTCTGTCTTTAATATATACTCCCTCGTAATTTTCTATATATCCTTGTTCATTGTCCTTTTTGTCTCCTTGTGTAGTTCCCTTATTGTCTGTTGTCACCTTGTCCTGATGTGAGTACTGTTGGTTTTTCTCAGTCTTAATAAAGATCCCTCATTTCATCACACTTCCTCTCAGTGTTTATCCTTGGGTCTGTTCTACAAACATACAAATGTGATAGAAAAGTAATGAAAAACTAGGTGAAGAAATTCACGTAACCTTCAAAACACGATACTGCTCCAGCCACTGTTACAGGTGAACTTTTTTTTGTTTTGAGATGTAATGGGATTGTATACTTGGTTCTTGACATCTGTCCAGCTGTGGCTGCCAAGCACTGGTTCTGCTTCAGGTGCCTTGAGGCACAACTCTTTGAGCAGGAACTCTTTGCAGTTATGCACTGTTCCAGCTGTTGCCACACTGCTGCTTTTTTCCTCTCTACTCCATGTTCTGTGATGGCATTTCTTATGGCTGAGCACAATGTTTCGAGCCACATCTGAAACTAATAAAAAAACTGTGATACAGAGATTAAATTAATCAGACTAGGGGAGTTGTGAGATGTAGCTTGTTATCATACATTCAAATTATAATGAAGGAAAATGTGCTCTGTTCCTTGTGTGGAAATATATATTTATTTCTAATGCTTGTTTTTGACTTGATTTTTATTTATTTAAAAGATAAAAAAATTTCTCTCTTAAGAATAATTATTTTAAAGTAAAATAAAGGAATAATATTCTGAAGTCATTAAGTAACAGACAATTTTAACTACAATATTGAAGAAAATAATTGTGATTGTGAGCAGCCCTATGATAGTATAAGTATTTTTTTATTTACACTTAATGACCAACTACCGTTCTAAGGCCAACACCTTACAAACTGCAACACTGGTTGATTACGTTCATTTTTGTATTTCTTAGTAATACACTCTTTCAATTTTTGTTAAATATGGATTGGAAACTCAATCCTAGACTCTCCTGAAGCAGGAGTTGTGAGGTGCACAGAGAACAAATTGTTAATTCACAGCTACTGTGATCAAGTGCTTCTTGTAGCATCAATGCATTGCCTCTTTTATTTGTCTTTTTTAATTTCTCTGGTGTTTGTGGAGCTGAAATCCTTTGGCTTAGAATGTCTGGTTCTTTTTATAACAACAAAATATTCACCTAATACGAACTGGCTCAAAAACCCTCTTTGTTTTGAAGGATTCTTTAAGAAATAAAATAGATAATATCATTATTAAATATTAATGATGGATCAATGCTGGATCCTAAAGGACTACTACTGGACAGGAGCAGAAGAAAATAAGTTTACCTGTTTTCTGTCTTTTTTACTTTCTCTGATGGTTGTGAGTTGAAACTATTTCATGTAATGTTCTTCAACAATAAAATAACACATTCACTTCAGTTTTCAATTTAATTCAATTCAACTTTATTTATATGATGCCAATTTACAACAAGGTGATCTCAAGGCACTTTACATAAAAAAGTCAAGACTATACAAACATTTAAAGAAAACCCAACAAATCCCCCTTGAGCAGCTATAGGCAACAGTGGAGAGGAAAATTTCAATGAGCACAATTTGTTAGCATAACAGATACTGTAATATTAAATATCCTTGTACCTTTACAATGCTCCTAAAATCATATTCATACCATCAGAATCTTGATCTGGTTCAGAAACGTCCTTTGATCTCTTTCATTTGGAGGAATTTTCAAGAGAAGATATGTGTATCATATGTAATTAAATAATTAAGAACATGACTGGAGAGTAGCAGAAGAAAATAAAAGTTAGCTGACAGGAAACACATTTAGCTGTTTTCTCTGTCTTGTAGAAGATGAAACTTCTACAGTGAACCAAAGTCAGATTCATGCCATCTGAATCTTAAGCTTGCTCAAAAACAACACTATTGAAGACACTATTTGAAGTAATATTATTATAGTATACATGCAATAATAGTATTATTATGCAAAAAGATTTACATCCATGTTTGTGAGGAGTGTATTATCAACCAATGAGCTTTAAATCCACATCAGCACTAAGAGAGGAGGACCCAGGATGTATATATGCATATTTCTTGATGCAACAAATATAATTTAAAGGAAGATATTGTATGGAATAACTGTTGCTGTGGCCTTTAATCTTAAATTGGTATATATATCATTGGAATTATTAGGTTTTCTGCTTTCTAGCAAGGTAGTACACAGTAGTTTGTCAAGTTTTGTTTGATTGTGAAGATTTTGTTTTTGGACCCAGAAACAAAGAACACAGGAGGAAGGTTAAGAATATTTGTTGGTAACTAGGATGTTAATAAATATCAAAAATCTGGAGTTTGGTGACATTGTTTCAGGACAGCAGAAAACTGAGATGGTCGAGAGAAAAAAATTGTGTGATTGGTGGTGAAGTTGCCAGAGTTACCTATGAAGCAGGTAGTAAGGCAAAGGGGCTACAAAATAAAAGCTGGGGACAGGAAATGCAACAGGAGACCATGACAGGTGACATCATGAAAAGGATGGACTGGTTCAATAGTGAAGGTCCCGCAGTCAAGCCACGGGTGGCCCAGTGATAAAGTTGAGAATTACTTTGAAAACTGGGTAAATATCTTTTTCATTTGATGTTAATAAAAACGTCTGGGAATATTTGTTGAAAGGTTTGTGAATACAGCTACAACTGTTACCAAACCTGCAGACCAACAGCTAATGTTCCGTAGAAGTAAAGAAGTTAAATATTTATTTTCTTGGAGTTTTCAGGCTCTCTCTTACCACCTAATGTCAGTTTCATTTTTGCACTATTGTAGCTGCATTGGAAGCCTTGGTCCACACGACAAACTTAAAGAATGTGGTCCTCACAAAGTAATAGACGTGTATGTGTGTGTGTACATGAACACAAAAACGAGCCTACAGCAAAAACAAGGACCTGCATGTTGAGCACAGACACTTTTGCTCAATTTGTTGGGACGGTGGTTCCAACATACTAAACTAGTTTGGAGCTTTATTGTTCCTCTCTCACAGAAACAGCCACACGTTTATTTTACTGACCAACATCATGCAGAGACAGTTATACATTCTTCAACTCCAAACAACAAAGTACAAGTTATTGCCCATGTTTTAGCTCCTCTTGTTTCCTTTGCTTTCTATGTGCAAACCTGTCAGTGCAGAATGCAACAAAAGGACTTTTAAAATAAAAGTGTCCGTGTGCACAGTGGACTTGGGGGTAAAAAGATAATGAAAAAAGCTTTGTCATTTTGCACACTTGCTGCAGGATAAAATATACCAAGATTGAATACCTTAATTCACAAGGTGAAGGTTTAAAAATGTTACTTTTTTTACATTCTAGGTTACTAAACTTCAGAAATGGGCTGTTGATTTAAACAGTATTTTCCCCTCAGTCTCCTCCCCGTTTGCCTATAGCCATTATCCATTCTCTGGCTACTCTTTACTTGCTCCAGTGTCAGCTACAAACAAGGCAGAGCCTGATCTAATGATGTCTTGGCTTAACAAGATCTGGACAAACAAGCATCCAGACATTGTTCTATAGCCCACATTTAATGGCTGTTTGTCTGTGCACACTGTCGTAGATGGACATCCATTCAGTGCCACCTTCCTGGGAATGAGTACAGAGTGCAGGGTATCACTTGCATCACTTTACACTAATCATTGTTATATGACCTTTTGGTCGTATTAAGATGTGGCAATTTTCCTAATGTCAACAGTAGTATGTGTTACAGGTGTTTTCTTTAGCTACTAGCGGGGTTTCGTAGAGGAGAAAAGCCCTCTGACTAGGAGCTACTATAAAACAGTTTTTCTCAGTTGCTGAGATGCACTTGATGAAATTTGAACGTCATCATCACCCTATTAGCACAGCAGAAACCTTCGCTTGCAAATGTGTGAAAATAATTAACACAGGTCATTCAGTGACCCAACGCTTTATTACATTAACTGTGTCAAACTAAAGGAACACTTGTTCCCAGCTGAAATTCTGTGCAAAATGACGAAAATGACGTATCCGTGTGCATCCTCCTGCGATTCATGTAAAGACGCTCCTTTGTGTTGCTGTTTGCAGGTCTGGATCAAAGACGAGGGAAAACAGTGTGGTGTGTGGTGTTGATGAGAGCCTGAGGCCTTATTAATTATCTTTTGTTGCATGTTGTTAATGCTTTGTTAGTGTGAGAGCATAATGCAACCAAAATATGTTATTTTGGGCAGTGAGCTTCTGTTTTGGCCTGTGCGCTATGGCCTGTTTTAAGATTGTCACTTCAGAGAGGACAGAAGTGTGTAAACACATGAGAAAAACTACTAAAACTATCGATCAGTTTCTAGGAGTGTATGACATTTTTATTAAAATGCCTAATCAGCTGCTCAACATTAATAAACAGTGGCTGTAAATCAGTTAATCGATTACACAAACTCAATACTCAGAGTTCAAGCATTTCCCCCAATAGACCCCGCTACAAGTACAGCTTCAAATTCTTGACTCAAAGGGAAGTAAATGGTAAATGGCCTGCACGTATCACTTTTCTACCTATTGCTAGTCAAGGTGCTTTACACTGCTTCTCACGTACCCATCCACACACACACACACTGGCCGACGCTCACTGGGAGCAACTAAGGAGGGGTTCAGTGTCCTGCTCAAGACAAGACACAGCTGAAGAACAAAACCACATGCACAAGATTTTAGTACTATAGCTCCACCAAGACAACAATGTAGAATAATCAAACATGATGTTGCTGAGGACATAATTGTCTGAATCATGTTCAGATTTCTTTGAAAAACGTCATCCATCTATCCATTCTCTGTAACCACTACAATCCTGTGTAGGCTCTCAGGGGCTCATGAAAAACTGGGGACTGGGGACCTTCTAGCTGGGAGGCAGAAGCACTAAGCACTCCACCATTGTGCTGCTTTTGGACAAACTTTCCAAGGAGAAAATGATGGCAATGAAACATTGTAGGAATGAAGAATTAGGGAAAAAGTTACCCAGCAACTTAGTGGGGAACTAAAGAGCAAGTCACATTTGAGCTGATGTTATCTATACAGGGGTTCTGTCGTGGGGGGATCCACCATAATCTGTATTACACAACAAACGTAGTGATGTGTCATACCCATTATTTCCTTTGTGATCCATTGCATAATTTGTACAGGCCCTGCTCTTTATATAGAGATAGTGGCATTTATTTTTCCTTGCTTAGGCCATAATAACCATAATTCTGACTGTAGCATCATAACATTTTCAAACTTTAGAAGACTCAACACTGTTCTAAGGTTCAGAGTGTAAGACTTTGACGCCTTGTTGTTGCAGCTCTTCTTTCTATGGGACTTACAGCGCTGAGTATACACGTCAGTCTTTGGATATGAGAATTGATTGTAGAACAGCAAATGCTGAGATTGGAAGCATCAATAGTTCAGGATCGATCCAAACTAACTAAAAGAGCAAAAAGGCCACAACATTCCCTTTTTCTCTTTTTTGCTTTTGCATCTACACCTCCGTGTTTATATAAGCCAGTCTATAGAGAATTTAAGAGTATCCCATCTTTTTTTGAAATTTGTTGACATCCCTCTAAACATTATAAACCCTGAACTTTCTAACAAAGGCAGAATATCCCTTCTCCTGACTAGCGTGTACCCTGCATCATGTTCAAAGCAATGCCTTTACCCTCTAAAAGAAAACTCTTCAGTTGTTGGGTGTAAAAAAAGCTACAAACGATGTGCAATTGTTCTGCTGTACATTCCAAACAATCCGCCCAAAATGAGGATCTGAGCTTTCCATTATGTGACCAAACAGCAAACATATTGTAGGGAATGTAATCAGTGGATGAATATGTTCTGTTGCAACACACTTTTCGAGTGAATGAAGTGCTACTGTACATGTATTGACAGAAAATGAGTTTGAGAGTTGTGTTTGGGCGGATGGGAGGAGTATGAAGGCCAGAATAGAATTTGACTGTTATGAAAGTTCATTTCACTTTTTAAAAAATTTTGTTGTTTTTTAAGTTGTTTAAATTCCATTTTTTTCTCATTAATCTCCACTCAGTGATAGTACTACTAGCGGCGTCCGCCATCACTCCCGCGTCATGTCCCACCCCCCCTCAAAGCGGCCAAGGACCACCCCTTACCCGATTAGCTGGAGTATTTCTTCACAAGTGTGAACGCATCTCAGCAGGAATCTCTCCCTCTGTTAGCTGCATGTCTGAAAGCGAAACTGTAGATTATGCCTGGGCCTGATCCTGCAGACATCTTCTAGAGGGCCTGTCGGAAAGGGGCTCTAGAGTTGTCCCTAAGCCACCGCTGTGTTATCTGTGTCTGTGTGCTTAGAACTGTTATCAGGTTGGAAGGGGAACTTTTGGCCTAGTCTGGGATTCCAAGTGCTGTGGAACAAACATTTCTAAATGTCTGTATTCACTTTGTCATTATGCTGTGTTGAGTTTAGATAAATTAGGAGCAGGTTTTCCTCTGAGGCTGGTTTTTAAAAATTCCAAACCTAAATTGTATCTTAAAGCTATGGGTTGAACATGAAATAGTAATTACATCAGGTCATGAGCAATTTCATGTTTGGTTTACTGGACCCTTTCAGCAGAAATAATGTCCAACTGATGAAGTGTTTCTGCGAATTTATTGCTTTTAAATAACCAGCTCTGGGCCTTGTAGTCCTCTGAGGAGAAGGACATTATAAAACTTTCAATTGAACGCGCTGACCTCCTACTTGATCACAGTATAGACTTAACCTTAACACTGCAGAAGCTATTTATCAAAGTACTCTAATACACCTGCAGAGCTTTTCTAAACTGAACTTTGAACCGTTTCGTGGTACATCAAAACTTTATTGAATAATGGAAGAAGGTAGCAGGTCACCAGAACACTTTATTTTCCTTTCTGGACCTAGTTTTTTGGGCAGCGCAACCAAAATAAAAACTAATTGTTTTGCTTTCCTATACATACTGGTCCAAGCATATTGTTTTTTTTGGCAAACACCTATAATAAAACAAACCTGTGGCATGTGATTAAAAGCCCAAAAACAAACCCTTGAACCCTTCACAGCTGCCATGACACTGTAACTCTTTGTATACATCCCATCTGTGTCCTGTCTGGCCAGAGGTTTTTATCAATATCACATTTCAGGTTTTCCCTTGTGATACGTTGGGGGAAATATGTCTTTGTTTGGAACAGCCACTGAGACATCTGATCCTGCAGCCAGCGGTCATGTACTTTCCACCTCCAGCCTGACAAAAACTCTATTGGATTCAGGAACAGAACGTGCCGTAGAAGGAACTCCATTTTCATCAAACCAGGGATGTTGGGTGTTGTAGAACCCGCTGTGCAGAACATACAGAAATAGTAGCACGCGCTGTGACAGTGCGCCCACATTGGCCTGTCAGCTGTGGCTGTTTGCACAGTTCAAATAGACTTAGGCCAGTGTCATCCACAAAAACAAGCTATTTAAGAGTCATTCTTGTCCCTCCAGGTCCAATGTTTTGTATCTAATAACACGGTAAACTGTAATCTGCAACTTCAAAACAACAGGCATGGTTAAAGTACAGCACAGCTGTAATAAAACCTGTATGCAGTAATAAACCACGAGTGGTTCATTCGAATACGTAGCTCCTTGAGTCTTTTACTGTTCCTCTCAAATTGCACGTGTTTCATTTGAATGTATTTCACAGCTCTGCCACACATTGAAAGGCTTCGAGAACTGATATTTGCTAGGATATTGTTATTGTCCATGACTGTAGCTTGGATCTCTGTCAGCCTGATGCAAATGCAGACAATGACCATGGTACAGATTTCTTGTACGGGCTGATGGATGAATACTTGTGTAGTGCAGTAACTGTAGAATTCATGAGAAGATCACATCACACAGTAAATTTAGAACGAAATGCAATGACATTCGTCGTTTACCTATTTGAAATTATTGTTCGAGTTCGGCTGCACCGTCGCAGCTCTGGCTGTTCCCGGTTCCCCCTGTCCACCTGGTTTTGTTAATTTTCACCCTGGCATCTTCCCGCTCACTAAACCTTTGCCTGCCGTCGCCTACTGAGCACCTCCTCACTCCTTTGTTCCATTGCTCACCTGTCCTGCACCAGCTCATTAAGGACTCTCATTCAAACCCACTAATCCACAAACACTCACTGCCAGATTATCACTGGAGTTTCTGTTGCCTTCTCATTGCATTCTTCATCTTCGCACGTGAGTGTGTGTAAAAGCAAAGTAACTGATACTTGGTGTGTGTGTATGTGTGCATTGTTGACAGTGGAAACACACAAGCCCGGTGACAGTTATTGAATTATTGTATAACACACCAGGTAAAAGTTACAGCCTTTTTTTTTGCAGAAACACACGCACAGCATGTAAGTAAATGTAGAATGTTTCTGTGTTGCTGCGGAACACAAAGCTGAATGTGTGTGATGTCATAAAAGTCTCAGAAGGTTGTCATGGCAATTCATAATCGTGTGACACAATGTCTGTGTTTCTATGTATCGGAATTCAAACCCACATCAATACAATGAAATGCTTGTCACATTGAAAAAAAAAGTTCCAGCATTCATTACACATTTGCAAACAAGTATGACATGTGACAGAGCCGGTGCTCGTCCTTCGGTACAGGTAGTTTTCTCTGTCACTGTGTGTTAACACAATCAAACGACCTTTGCGATACATTGCTTCATATTCTGTGAGTATACAACACAGTGCTGCTGCCATAAAAACGATATGCGCATTGCCATGGGAGATCTGGTGTGTGTGTGTGTGTGTGTGTGTGTGTTTTTGGTGGGGGGGTTTATGGAAGGCAATGATCACTGCTGTTGCCTTTCTGTGGTTCATTAAACGGAGCAGTTACAGAGAAATATGTACCTTAATGCTCATTTCTGTGAGCCACATTCTGGAGCGGATTTCTGGCAACATGCCTGCGCTCTCTCTCTCTCTCTCTCTCTGCCTCTGTGTCTCTCTGTCTGCGTCACACACACTAGCCTAGGTGAATGTTGCAAGATTAATTTAATCGTTTCCAAAAATGATTAAAGCCACAATAAAAACTGAGTAACTGTAAACAGTAATTTAGCTCCTCGTTGTTTCTAGTAGCAACAAAACGCACATTTAAACGGATCTGATCAACTTCCAAATATTCTGTGTGCTGTTTCCAATAATGATGTCAGACACTATCAAAAAGGAGAAACGAGACAAATAAAAAGGGAGAGACATAATGAGGACGTAAATACTGATCTGAATCCATCACAATGGTTAATAGCCAGATCATTCAGACTCACTGGGACTGTGTCTTCGAGACGCTGGGTTATCTGAACGTCGGTTATACTGTCCTGTACGGTCCCGTGAAGTCTCCTGATCACAGATGCGAAAGTTTTTCCCATCCGCATGACGCTACTCTAATGTGTATGTATTTTTCATCTCATATGATAGACCATGTCACGCTGCGTGTTGTGTTCTTAGAACTCACATTGCATCGGCTATTTGTGGGTAATTGTGGGTGGTTGGTCTTTCTTATACAGGAACAAATGAGTGTAGGTGCCCACACAGAGTTCTAAAAGTGTCCTTTTTCATCAAACACCTGTCCTTTGCACGTACAGCCGTAATTCATACAGTTAAACCTGAGGCTCCAGACCAGTTAAGTTTTATATTTCATATACATCAAGAAATGTACGGTTAGAGCTGTGGCATTGCTGGGTTCTGTTGCGTGTGATTTTAAAATGCACTTATATCGGTGATCCTAGCTTTAGTCAGGACCCATGAGACTCGAAACCAATCCACTCTGCTCCACCCCGGCTCTGCCGCGCTCCTCTGCACCCTGCCACACTCTGCACAGCCCTTCAGGTATTAGTCATAATCAAATCACAATAAATACGCAGCTGCTAAAGCTACTGAGCAAACATTTCTCACTGAAACTGTCTGGTTGTAATTGCAAATCTCACTCTTCATGTTTCTAAACCACAGTCCTGCTTTGCTGCCAGTACAGTGAATCCGACTCCACGGCAGATGTCGACACCTTCCACAATAAAATAGAAATTGAAAGCAAACTGTGCCAAATCTGACTGACCCCCCCGGCCTCTTTCTATAGCCATCTGAAAGCATCAAAGCCGGACAATGCAGCCTTCTGATTTTGTGAGCGGACTGCAGGTCCAACGTCACACTGAGCAATCAGGGTTAACACGAATGTACAGCGAGCTGGACAGCAACAACAGCCCACACACTCGCACGCTAGACTTAAAATAGTCTCAATATTTGATGCAGCTCGCTTTCTTTTCCAACAACTCATTTTTGCTTGTTGGTGTTTTACATGTGATTACACGAAAGACACTAGGTGTTAGTGGGGGCGCAGAGGTAGAAACAGCTTTGACACGGTGCAGATTGTAGTGTCACTGAAGTGAAGCAGTGTTAAGTTCGTCTTTACGCTTTCTAACGGTATCTGATTCAGTGACTGTCCAGTCAAGTTTAGTATGAAGGAAAACAGGTGGGTCTAGAGTTTTTAATAAACAACGTTGTTTCGATTTTGTCCATGTCAATAGTATACCATGTAAAAACTCAGCTTTTACAAATTAGGTGAACTTGGACAAAAACTGAAGTAGATCGTACGTGCGAATGACTTCAACTAGATCAAAGTCAGCGGGTCTTTTCCACAGGACACTGGGATCTCTACGTTAATGATTGTGATACAACATGGCCAATGTGTTTACAATAGGAATGAAGTATGTGTGTGGCGTTTTCAGTGTTATAGTGTTTTGTTTTTATGTAATTTATCTTGTAAATTGACCTTACCCTGACATCTTTGTGCCTAAAATTATCTGAAGTGCGTATGTGAAGTCATTTGCTTGCCATCAGGAGTGGCCTATACTGACACCATGGTGTACCTGTGCGGTTAATTTTGGATGCTGTTGATTCCACTGTCATACAGTTGCACTCCTGGAGCTTCCAATACTAACACCAAAGGGTGCCTGCAGAGTCACCATGATGCACCACAGGACTTCAGAAGAGGCACAATTTGATGAATTTATCGTAATCTGGTGCTGTGGGATGAGAAGGATTTCATTCAGCATTGCTGTAAGGAAATTAAGTGCATGAACCTACTGTACCAACCTCATCAGATGGGGCAGGCAATACTTGGCATGAATCCAATGTGGGCAAGGAGAGTGGTCTGGTGGTAGTGGTCAAGATGACTCCAGTAAGGATGAGGTGTAACCTCAGCTAGTCTTGATTGCATGAATCAAACTGAGAGAAGCAGCCGTTTAAAGCGGAGGTTGTGACATAAATAAGGTTTATTACAGAAAAGTAATTGAAGACAGGGAAAGAGCCAGCTAAGACCTTATGTAGCAGGAGATCAGGTAGATAACGTTAACATCTGCTGTGTTACTTTAACGAGAGACCAGGTACAAAGGGACAAAGATCAGGCTAACCAACTCAAACCCTGTGGTTGCCCACAGAAAAACAAAGCACAAAAGTGAACAACCTAAGCAACGATCAGTCTGAACATAAAGAAGGGCCACAAACAAAAAGCACTGCACAAAAGAGCAGCGCAGTATATAACCACATAAACCCATAAAGATGTACTGGTGTTGAGTTACTGGATTATTTTTAACAATGCATAAATAGCATGTATATTTTGTAAAACATTAACAGTAGTTTTATCTGGTGGAGAAGAATGCGTTGTGTCATAAAGTAGCCCACTGTATTTCCATCTGCAATATCATGCCATTATCATCATTATCATATCATTTTAATTTGATGCACCGTACATCTTCTGCTTTCATTTACAACAGATGTTTCATTACTTCACAATTTACTTCACAATTTTGAACAGCTTAGCTTTAGTAATTTCTGTATTGTCTTTAACTTTCTTTATTCTGCTTATCACTTTAGTCTTCCATGTTGTCTGTGTGAAGCTGCACCAACAGAGCTTACTACAGTACACAGGTATTTCGTGTCTTTGCTGCAGTTTAGACTTGCTGCCTTCCCTTGTTGGCCAGCAAAAGGTGAAACGCTCAGGCATGGCAACAGAAGACTGTTTTCCAGCTGTGACGTCCATCAGCGTGCACGGAGGATTAGAGGAGTCAGAGGGACAAACAGATCATCATTTCCCACGTAGACCATTGCCCTACTAAGTCATGAGAGTGTTATCAATCTTTTCATCAATCTCGAAAACAAATGCATATGTTCTCCTGATGTTACCCCGATGTTTTCCTGAACAGGCTCCTTAAGGCGGGTGGGAACAGGATGGACTCATCCAGATGTAACGATAATGACATCTTTAAGGAGTACACATGAGGACGATCGCACTGGATCGCCATGATGGTGAAAAGGGAATGTTCACGTGCATTTGCAGCCTGTTCTCATTTCTGGGGCTTAAAAAGCACCAGTTTGTCCAGTCCTTCTGCAATACCTGTTTGCAAATCAATATTCTTACTTATCACTAGATCTCTTTGTATAGTTTGTTCCAAAAGTAAATCCATTCTTCGTCTAATATTTTGTTTGTTCTGTGACTAAACACATGAAGGAAGTGATGAAGAGCATGAAGACTGTCCTGTCTGTGAAAGCGGATCATTGTACCAGTATTTGTTACACAATCAGCTTGAGTGATTTGCAGTGGATGGTCGAGTTGTTTACCACAGGACTGTTTCACCAGATAGTAGGTCAGTTGTTACACAAAATGTACTTTTCTGTCTTATTCTACTAAAATACCCTCAAGCATGAGCTGATTAGATTCTGTTGGTTAAAGCTTACAGCTATCCAGCTATTTCACGAGTAAATTAGTCTGTCCCACCATACATAAAAACTGCACCCTGACTGGTTCATGGAGGCATTCAACCGCAAAGGTGGTAACTCTCCTTTTTCTCCTTGTCGGTTATTATTGTAACCATGACGACAGAGGTCTTGCATGCCAGCTGCCGGAGTGATGCTATTTCAAGATGCTCCTATGAGTCATTTGAGGAGGCAGAAACAGGACTTTGGGAGATGTCTGCTGCACAGTTTTATCAAATGGTGTGACAACAGAAGTTGTATGTCACTAAAGTTTCATGTTGTTTTTGTTGCTTTCGAGGCTCTTGGCTCGCTTGGTAGCTAAATTCTGTGAGTGCGGTATGCTATCCCATCAGGCCGCGGGAGAGCCACAGATTAGGCAGGTAAACGAAGAGTACTGTCATATCTAACACGATACTTTCAGCATGATGAATGGTTGAATGGAAATCGCCTTAGCTGTTCTTTGTTGACTGATGTAACTGGCAGTCGAAATGCCTGAATAAATCTCACATGCTTGTGTAAACATGTGCAAAAATATGTGAACATCTTGGATTATTAATCCATTATTAGAGAAAATAAGAGTAAGCTGTTTCAATCATTGATACAAAAACATGAAAACGAAGGTGTGAAGACTAGAGAGGCAGGAAACGACAACTGTAGATGTCAAAGGTAAATGGTCTAATTTCAACCTGTTGTACTCAAAGCGCGTTACACTGCTTCTTATCTACCCACTCACACTCTCAAACACACACACATTCATACACTGATGGGGGAGCTGCTATGCAGCTGGGGAGCAACTGTGGGATTGGTGGACGACCGCACTACCAACTGAGCCACAGAACGGAAGGTGCACAACTAAATACTTTGGCTCAGTCGTCTTTTGCAGATAACGGTTCACAGTTATGGAACATGATACCTTTGGATTTAAAACCACGATCAAGACTCGCAGTTTTCACTACAACAGCTTTTATGAAAACTGAACATCTTTAGTTGGTTTGCTGGATTCACACAGGTCAAAGTTAAACTCCTTGTGTGTATATGTCTTTGTGGAGTTGCATGTGAACACAGTCATAACTATGCAGTCATGTGGGAAGTAACAGAGATGACACTGTGACACAGAAATATTTGGAAGTATATAATTAATTTTGTTTTCACCTTTTTGGTTTTTCAGATTTTAATTATCGATCAGGGGCTGTCCATTAGCTTTTGAAATATGCCCTATATACACGGCGTCTCTTGCTTGGTTGTAACAATGTCTAGTTGTTTAGTTTTAGGACAATTAGACTTTAAATCATTTCACTTTGAAATTAGTTGGAAAGTGGCTGAACACAGACGTTCTGTGGGGCTCAGGTCCTGAAGCCACTCCTGAGCTGTTTTGGCTTCATGCTTTAGGTCACCGTGGTTATTCTGAATGGAAAACCATGAATCCAAACTTAGACCTTTTTCACTCTGAAGCAGGTTTTCTTGAAGAACCTTGGTGCGCTTACCTGCAGTCATCCCTCTCTTAATTGTGACTACTGTAACTGCCCAAACCACGATGAGTTAAGTAGTGCACAGTATTCACCGAACATCATGCTTGGAGTGTTTGGAACAAAAAAGAAAAAAGATACATTTTCTCTCAACAAACTATAGAATCTTTGCCCTTTTTCCTCCATCGTCCTTAACAGGTTTTTGACCGATTTTCATTTTTGTTTGTCCTTCTGACACATTCTCCCATCCTCACAGAGAACTTCGGCAGTTCCTTTTTGTTGGGTTACTCATGTTTGGTCATGGTGGTTGCATACTTTTTCCATTTAACAATTACTGAGACCCTGTGCTCCTGAGAACACCACAGCTCTGGAAGTGATTTTACACATTTAACCTCACGACTAAATGCTATTGTCGAGGTCTACAGAGGGCTGCTTGGACTTGGCTATGGCTTAGTGTTTGTCCTGACGTGCTGTGTGAATTGTGGGGCTCCTGGGTATTTAAATGTGTACCTCTGTTAATCAATTCAGTTCACATCGGTGGCCCTTAATCGAATTTGGGATTCGGGAAAAAGGAAAGCCAACAGGATTCACCTGACCAAAACGAAGCCTAGAAAAGGTCTGATCAGTTTTTGAATTTTAATTAGCTAAATGTTTAAAAGCCTGGTTTCACTTTGTCATTATGGGAAACGTATTTTACGTTTCGTATACACGTATTTTAACGTAAACCTACAATTCACTAAAAGTTGCAAAATGAGGAATCTGAAAAAAGAGAGAATTTGTCCCAAACATAATTACAACCAGGATTGTAGAGAACACGGACGTGTTTTAATTCTGACTCGGATCACATTAGCTTTCAACAAACAATTGAGAGAACTGTTGACCCTGAAGGAGAGTTTTTAATTGGAATCAACATGTGAATACATTTGGAGAAACTCCCACACACACTCACACAAGTAAACACATGTGACACGGTACAAACCCCAGACTCCGTCTCTCGTCATTAAAAACAACACTGTGAAGTTTTGCTGGACGTAATGATCAGCATCCGAGTCTTGCCCTCCATCCCCTGTTCGTCTTCACAGGTTTGCGTTCTACTCTCTTTAGACACTCTGGCTCATTAAAATGCCTCAGCTGTGACCAAAACATGTGCCTGCCTACAGACAGGCCCGGAAAACATTATCTTCAGACTTACTGTTTCTATGATATTCATAGAAATACATCTTATGACACACTGTGTCTAATGATCACCTACATGTGTTTGCACGTAGATGCGCTCGAGCAAACCAAACGTCTGCTCAGTCCCTTTTCAACTGTCTGTCAAATGCTCCGTATGCACATACCACAGGGAAAAGTTGCCATATTTTATGCAGCCATCCTCAGGGCCATTTTGGCTAAAGCTCTGCTGTCTGGCTCTCGTCTGTTTATCTAGCTTTGTGTGTGTGATGTGTGTGTATGCAGCTGCAAGCTGAGGGAAGGTAGGGAACTGTATTTGAGAAATGAAGAGTTTAAGTTGTGTTCAGTCTGGAATGAAGTCTGCAGAAAGGTGGATCTCGGCCTCCGTTTGACATTGACCGTGTTTACACGCACTTAAGAAACCTGGATCCCGGAGTCTTATTGTGAGTCACAGAGCTCAAAATGACAAAGGTTTTGAAAGTGTCTGGGAGGTGAACGGCAACTGTGAATGTTTGTCTGAAACCCAATAAATATTATAACGATGGCAAATCTGAGAAGATAGATGGAAGATAATGACTCAATAATCTTCTATTATGAATAATTGAACTAGGTAGTCCTTGTTACGACTGTCTGTTCATGGCCGGAGTATTGGCATATACCGTACTGACATGGCCTCCTGTAGAAAATAAAAGTATTTAAATCAAAATGCACAACAGTCGTACTGAACGAACTACAGCCACGGTCCGCCCACATGTCTGACTTTGGCATTTAAACAAATCTGGGGAGGCCAGAAACTCCCGGTGGGTAAATGTGAGCAGTCTGTTTGACTCACTGCAGCATATGGGCTGCAGCTCACCACGTTCGACAAGTGTTGAGCGACAGGGAGTCTGAACAAGTGCTCGTATCAGCATCGGCCGAGTCCAGTTTGTAACACTGAACAGTCCCCGAGTGGAAACGCGTGTCCATCTGTCACCAACTGCGCTGATTAAAGCTAAACTTTAGTCACACAGTTCAATATCAATTTCAACAATATGAACCTGCACATGAGCAGAGTCTGCAGCCATGATAGCAGCTCTGAGAGGCTGTCAGCATTCATCATGTCCATAACACACGTCTTCACCCATTATTGGACTGAACTCTATACAACAGGCCCGACAGTTGTTTTTATGGTGCCGCTAAATGATGAAAACCACTAAAATCCAAATCCTAACATTCAACACCAGAGATTTGACACTAATATAAAAACAAAACTATCGCTCTTCTCTTTCTGATGTCAACAGTTTTAGCAGAATTTCAAAAAAATGAACAAACATTATTATTGACTAAACAGAAACCCAGCTGTGATCAATCACAGGCCTTGGTTTTTTGGACATGCTGTGATATGTCTCATCCTGAAAGCATTTCTTCACCATAAGCTAAGCAGAAAAAGATATTTTTCTAATTCTAAAAAATGCTGTAAAAAGAAGAAGAGCTCACAGTCCATGTTTTATTTCTAGGACAAAAGAAAGTCGGAGAACCATAAAACAGAAATTAAAATAAAATGGTTTGCAAATAATTGATTAAAATAGTTGAAATAAATAAATAAATTGATGTTAAAACTAAGAAACTATATACTTAAATTTACATCACAACGTTTTGGGAGTTTCTGTGCCTCTCAGTCACGGATAAAAGAACTGATAACCATCAAAATATGGCAACATTTTCATAATCTGCTTTGATAATATTCACCTCATTACTTCATTCTCGGGATCCTCTTCTACCCACTTGGATAAAGAACTAGCCAGATCCGTTGGACATATTTAATAAAATCGTGAAGTGACGCTTGAGACAATCTACAGGAGTTTGTTACTACGACAACAAAAGTCACAGTAGCAACTTAAACTGCAACGACTATTGTGTTTTTTTTCAGTCATTCTACAAACACTCCAGGGGTAACGTAAGGGTCAAAAGTCAAGATGTTGTTCCGTGTATTAGTAATTAAAATGAGTGCACAATACCTTAGCTCTATGAGACGGTTTTGTTCAGAAAGAGGCAGCTGAAGTCTTGGGGTGTGCTCTGATAGCTGGCGAATAATGAAAGCTGCTTACGAGCTGTGACAGATGAAAAATAAAAACCCTGCAGGTGAGTAAGATCCTCCATGGTTGTTTACGTGTGACAGACCCTGACACAATGGCTTCCAACAGAAAAGGTTGGAATTTATCACAGTTTAGAAACTATACGGTGTGCTGCTATTTTCAAAACCCCTAAATATGATAATTGAATTGCATTCACTTACATCACATTAGTGCATATTTAAGGTTGCCTAACAAGCTGAATTTGGTTCTATCTCTGAACCCATTGCACCAGAGCAGCTGACGAGAGCTTGTAACACAAGTCTGAATCTGTGAAAGTGCTTTACTGCATATTATATTGCAATGACATAAAGTCAAAATTCATCAATTTCACTAACGCTCACTGCTAAATACCTAAAGAATGGCTGGAACACAATGACAGGATGTAGACTTAGAGAACATCACTGAGAGCCATTCAGAAAGATTTGCTTCTGAAAGCTTTTGAATGAGAAATGATTCCTGCCCAATTAGTACATTTATTTATTTTGAATTAGAATTGTTACTTTAATAATGCTATTTTGTTATACAATCAACACAGTGAATGTCAAGTTTCTTCAACTGAAAATATTTGATTTTAATTTATTTGCCCAATCGTTCCACTTAGAACTCAAAGCTCAATGGTTAGTCAAAAGACATTGTTTTTCCTCACAAGTGTTATGGTGACGTAAAGTTCTTTTTGTTGACGTAAAAAACGTCCAGCTGCAGCTGCTTCCAAATCCTTGTGTCTGTTAACTAAGAGTCTGCTTGGTTCTTTAAAAGCAGTTTATTAATTCAACTCATCATTTCAGAACAACTTAAGTTTATACATAGTTTCTTCAACTCAAAGATGTTACTGAACATAATGATCCCCTCATAATAGTCCAATGTAACCAGATTTATTTGTTCGTTTGGCTGGGGCAGTCGTTGATCGGGAGTCCCCTCTGAGGAAGCAGAGGTCGTCCGGCATTCACCCAGCGCCTGTTCGTCGCCTGCAGCCTGTTGGGCACCTGCTCGTCTGGTTCCTGTTCCTGCGTCGTCCAGTTTGTTCCCCGGAGGGACTCAGTGGGCTTACTGGACTTCCAAATGTGGACTGGGGCGATACTTTTCTCGTGTGTCCTTATTGGTTTCACCTGTTTTCCCATTTAAACCCTGTTCTTCCCTCACGGTTTGTTGGTTCGTCTCACACACACACACACACACACACACACGTTTGTACTTCTATCTTTGTGAGGACACTCGTTGAAGTAATCCCTAACCCTCACCATCATAACTGAATGCCTAACCCTAACCAAAACCTATTTATAACCCTGACGATAAAACCCAGTCTTAACCCTCAAAAATCTCTTTTTTAGGGTCAAAAATAGTGAGGACCGGACAAAATGTCTCCACTTCAAAAAATGTCCTCACTCTGTTGTACAGGAACACACACACACACACAGACAGACAGATACCCTAATTTCCTAAAATTTAGCTCACTCGGGTTTGGACTGTTGTCTACTCATTCTTGGTCTGAGGTTTGGTTCTTTGTTTGTACCTGTTTATTGTTCCCTCCATAAGTTTCTTAGTCGCCTATAGTCTTTGGTAGTTGGCTCCTTTTCCTTACTCCTTTCTGGTTTTTACCTTGGTTATTTGTCAGTCGTTTTGTTTTTTCGGGTTCGGATTTATTCTGTTACTTTCTGTCTTTTCCTTGATTTTATTATTGGTGTCACCTGTTAGTTTGCTAGTGTTTCCCCTTCTTGGGTTCTTTATTATCTTCTTGACCCGTTAGATGACTTTTGCGTTATTATTTTCATCTTAGTTTTTATTTCCTTGTCAAGACTCTGTCCCTCTCTGTGGTCAGTTTAGTGAAGTTTGTACGTGTATGTCCCGTCCTCCCGTTTTAAACACCCTGGGTCGTCATTCACAAAACCTCCTCCACGTTGACAGGAGTGGAAACGGGCAAAGAGGCTAAAGACAGGAAGCTGAACTGACAGGCTTCAAAGTAAAAGCTGAAAAGAGGAGGTGAGGCAGGAAAAACAGGGACAAACTATAATGACACTAAGAGTGTGTTTAGCTGGAACTGGTTGCCTTTTATTTTTAATTATGTTACAAAAGAGTTGCATATACAGTATGTATAATTTTTGATTACTCCTGCAACTTTGTCACAATCACCTTTCTTTTTTTTTTTCTTTTTTAGAAAAACTTGAATGAAAACTGCAACAGTCACAAAATGTCTGTGATATCTTGGAGGGACTGATTCCTCTGGCTGGCCAGCACCAAGCAGAAACAGTTTTTACACATTTTTTTACACTTATATTTTACACATTATTTTATTATTTACATATTATAATAGACATATCAAAGATAATATGTGTAATATGCCACTGTTACATTTGGTGGTTGTGCTGGAGGTAAAACAAGCTTCCCAGTCCTTCCACCCACCTGTTACTGTGCCTGTGGATCACAACAGTGCACTAATACTGCTGCTAGTTAAAAAATGAAATCCAGACGTTACCGACACAGTAGAGAGCCGAGCTCCATCCAGAAAAGGCTGCACTCACCAATTGTTTGATCTTGTCAAACATTTCATCCCTTGGCTGCCCTTTGCTATAAAGAACATCATAGACCTGGTAAACCCAGGCAATCTGAGTGTGGTGTTGCTGCCTTTAGGGGTTTTCGAGTTTCTCACTTCAAACAGCCTTTAAACACTGAGGGATTTCATACAATATCTGCAACTGAACTGGTGATTGAATGATTGTTAATTGTAATTCCAGTTAGTCATCTTAAAACTCACTACTACTGTATTTGTAATGTTTGGATGGTGTAATAATTGTCTATTGTGATGGAAATGAGCTAAGGTAGAAAAGGACTTAAACTTGTGGTGAGGACGGATGGTCTGATGGACCTTGCATCAGAAGTTGCGTGAGGTTTCAGACTTTTCCCCGTCCTTGTTTCCACTCTTTGTAGCTCACTCCATGTAAATCCATAAGAGCCGCATCATGCTGTGTTTTTCATGTTGTGAGGAGCGGGGTAGAAGGGGTCAGCAGAGGAGCAGGGCTTTGGGTAAAGACTCCAGGAAGGATGACCACTCAGTGTTTAAAGTATTTGCAACTTTTGAAGCAAGGAAAGTGGAGAGCAGCTATGATCAAGGTTGAGCTCTAAGAACTTCAGTATTTGTCTTCTTACTAATTAAGACCTTGTTGACAGTCACCGGAATGGTTTTCACTGCACAGGAAAGACATTTTTGCGTTCGTCTGAAGAGCAATAACTAATTTAAAGTGCTTTGTCCTGTGGCTGCAGAGAAACCTTGGCAGAAACAGGAATGAAGCTGAAGTGTATGTTGAAGTAAACTGCAAACAATTCTGCAGTGTTGTGTGTTCACTCCAAGGCCGAGGCCGGTCAAGTTCAAAGGGCTGGCAGCAGCGATACCACAAGAAATTTATTACATGTACTTAAGATCTTGTACCCCATCTTTAGTTACTTTACATTAATTACCACTTCCACCAGTTGTTTAGTGTTATATATAATAAAACTTTTTTCATTTATGATAATGTGCAGACTGACATTTTTATGTGACTCAGTTTGCACGCAGAGTTACACATTACCTGTATTGTGTAGCCTAGCAGACTAGAGGCTACACTACAAAATACAAACATTTCCAGCTCTGAAGAGACGCTAATATGCAAGTAATGTCACGAATCGTTTGCTATCCATGACAGCTGGACCACCAACGTGTTTCAGTTGAAACCAGAGGTACCAGCACTAAATCACAATAATTCTGAATGAAAACAAATCACCTGCGGCTTCTGGTTTGTGTTACCATCCCGTTTGGGGTTTTCATGGACAAGATATCAAGGAGAAGACGTCTGCATTGCTTCTCTGGTTTTGTTTTCTTTATCAGACCGTGAGCACGGCCGGGCCATGTCTGTAATCACTGCAAGTAGAAGCAACTAAAATGAGATTTCTAAACGAAATGTTCGGGCTCACCCCAGGAGCCAAGGTTTGAAAGGGAGGCCAGATTACATTCCGTTGAAAGGAGGCAATTGAGGTAATTAGAGCAGCTCATTAAGATCCTTCAACTGGGGGCAGGATCGGCCCAAAACATGCTGGAGGGTTCATACTCTCACATCAGGCCGGGAAAGGTGCTAGGAAATGTTGCCTCACTTGACGCCACGAGAAAGTGCACGGCAGGATGGATAGTGGGATAGAAAGTTGTGGGACTGCTGAAAACATTGCTAAAACGACGTTTCCTAGAGTCAAGTAATATTTTGAAAAATATTAGAAAGATTAACTGTAGAAATATTACAAATGTTACCCATTTACATTTCAGATGTAATCCATTCTGGCTCGTGTGCCTTATTTCAGAAAGAACAATTTTGACCATTATCTATGAAAAAACAGGCCAAAACTATAAACATAAAACATAAACAAACGTGTTCTCATCCCACAACGTCAGATGTTGATGCTTCCTGAGGCGTCAAACTGTGCCCTTGGGTGTTACTACTGGACGGGCACTGTTTGACGCCCTGAAACTACGGCGCCCATTATTGTTGTCCAGATGCACTTTCGTCAGTATTGGAGCGTCACCTTTTGACGCCACAGGGACGACTTTGTATAGCAAACAGTTTAACAACGGTTTAACTGCAGCAAATCCATCAGGGTAAGGATGAGTTAGAAGACAAATTACAGAAGAACAAAATGTTACAGTGACAACAGCACACATGTGCTTCCGTGCTACAGTAACCACATGCTGTGAAACAATCGTCAATAAAGTGCACAACATGTCGCACTCGAGTTGAATCCCACTCAGAGCGTCGACCACCATTACAAATGGGTACGTTAAGCACCAGCAAAGAGACTGGACAAAGTGACACTTTTAACGTGTCCACAATGAGAATGGGCTGGTCTTTCACTAAAGAGTTTGCAGAGTTCTTACGTTTAAATTGTGATGCAGGACAGTTGAGTTTGAGTTCATTCGACAAATTATTCCAGGGAAACAGGCGAGATTTTTTCCTCCATCATCTCCATCTATCATGTACATTTGGAACTAACAAGAAATGTAGAGTAAAGAGGATTTATAAATAAAGATACAGAGAGGGTCAGCATGCTCCGCAGTCGCTATAATGTGGAGAAACATCACTCGTTTTCAGCGAACTGAAGCAGTAACGTGGCAAAAATTACCTACATGGGATCAACAGGCTTTTCACTAGGCATCTGCCAAAGTAAATTCCATTTAATGTCTGGCCCAACTGCTTCATTTTGTTTGCATCCCTGGAAAGCGCTCCTCTGGATAATGTCTCGATGCGTTCAAGGTTCCAGTGCATGTCTGAAAAAAGCTTTAGTCACTAATTGTATGTGTCATTTTGTATCCGACGGTAATGCACAGACGCTGACTGTGTTTACATGCACCTAAATAACCAGGTTATGCTGTTCACTTATGCACTCAAGAAAGCTGGAAATTTCCTGCAAGTCTAAACCATAAATAAAAAAAATACAACGCTGTCATATTCATGTGAGAACGTTCTTATTTCCTGTGCCCGGCACAAGCTGAGAACGTTGCCTTTATGTGTTGCAGGCCTTTTCCATTAGAAGCACCAGGATGCCACAGTGGGTGGGTTTTTTTTGCATCATCAGCCTTTGTGTTTTGATGGAAGGCCCACTTTTGTGCTATAGATCAATCAGGCAGGCAGTGAATTTAAAGCGCCGCATTAATGGCCCTGGGGAAGAATTGTGCGGCAATTTTGCCAAAGAGCTGCAATCACAAATATTGATTATCAGAAAACAACTGTCAGTGCGAGAGACGTCTCTCTCTCCCTCTCTCTCACACACACACTTATTAATAACTTAATAACAGCAATTCCACGGACACAAAAACGTAAAAACGCACTTTGTCTTCCCCCAGCTTCATCCCCACACATTTCACAGAATCCACATTTCCTTTTCCACTACCAGCTGTGTGTCTTTTCTTTCCCTCTGCTGTACCCTCCCACCAAACACCAGTACATCCGCACACACTCCATTAGTGTGTATGAAGTCGCGGCATTGAACCTCCAATAACAGATGACAATTATCCTCTCAGAAATGTCACCTTGCAACCTTTTTCCTCACTTCATCATTTGCCATTTCACAATCTGACACACACACACACACGCTGCCTAATCGGTGGAATTCGCCGTATCCCTTTCGTGGTCACGACAACCCTTGTATTAAACCTATACGGGCAGCAGCTGTCACGACTTATCATTGAAGAAGACATCGAGGAGTCAAAGACAGAATATTATGCACGACCCTGATAACCAACTTTAAAAATATGTGAGGAACTAAGCAAGGTGATTATAAGGCAATTAGCCACCAGTCCGTGGGCTTAAGAGGCTGCACTTACCTAGACTGGCAGTTAATGTGCGTGTTCCTGTGTGTGTCTGCCAGCCGGCCGTGTTCTTTGGCTGCCGCCCAGCTGGCAGTCTGTGCATGTGTGAGGCGCTGCAGGCTCAGAGAAGTCCCGCTACACTCCTGCCCCGTGTTGATAATGTGTTGAACTTCTGAACCCACCAAGACGAAGTGACAGCCTGAGAAAGAAGAGCGGCGCAGTGGTTACATAATGACTTCAAGACGTTTTGATTGGTTAAAATAAGCAACACAGGAAGTCCTCTAGCAGTTCACTTAAGACGGCAATTATACCACCTACTCACGGCATCATGATGCACAGCACAAAGGTGGCGGATTGTACGAGGCTGTGTATATTAGGGATCTTTAGTACGGCTCAAGTGCTCAGAGTTTAACAGGTCTCATCAGTTTAAAGGATTTTTGTGTCTCGCCTTTGTATTTCTTCGGGCTTCTGTTTCCTGCTGGTGCTGTGTTTGCATCTTGTGATATGGCCTCTATATTTCCCCTCCTTCAGATGGTGGGTTGTGATGCGTTTGGCCTTCACTTTCTCAGGTCATCACTAAACCGAGGAAAGACACTGTTATTGTTAATACACAAATTGAAATGATCATGGATTTTGGCATTGACCCATTAATTAGCATGAAATGGGATGGGATGGGGGGGTCATGAATAGCAGGCAGCAGCACAATCCAGGCATAGTAAACATAGCAGAATTAGTATAATTCTGAGATGACTACATGATCCATAAATTAAAGTGAATGGATAAAATACTAGCAACCTGTGGTCTGAGGCAGAAAATATGAAAATGTAGGCCAGAAGTTAAAAGAATTTCAGTGTAGACGCTGCTGCTTTATGTTCTGTCAAATATGTGTAATGGTATTTCCACGGTGTCTCTGCTTATACTTTCAACAGCCCGCAAACAGAACAATACCCAGTGATTAGTTAAATGGGCTTTCATTAGACAACATTCCTTGTGCTAATGTTAAAAGGTATTTTTATGTGCCCACATAAAGTTGTAATCTTTCTGAGGGTAGAGATCATACAAAGAACTGCTTCACTCTCTGCTGTCCTCAAATAGTCTGAACTTCACTTGTTCGGAAAACCGTTAAGATGTGACCAACTCAGTCTGGAATAAACACAGTCATGTGACTGGTCTTAAATAAAGAAGTCTGAGGGCAGATTTCCTGTAATCAGCCTTTCCTGGACGGAACACCTTCTGAATACTAAAAGCTTCTGTGAGGCTTGAAATAATTGACAGGCACTTAAGGAGACATTTAAACCTTTCAGAACCTGGCACCTACTTTGTAATGTTGTCATGTGTGCATTTGCACATGCTTAAAGACAAAGATGCTCACATGTTTGTGTGTGTGTGTGTGTGAGTTTATTTCTATTTGCATGTGAAAAACACACCACAGCTCAGTAATACCGTAAGGCAAAAGTGTGGTGATATTGCTAAAATAATAAGGTAAAGTAGGCGTAATCTTGACATAGCGAGGGCAATAGTGTGGTAAAAAATGTATTGGGGTATAATATTTTATTAATAATCTGATGTTGGGGTTATATTTCAGTGGAACAGGTCATTATGAGCAAAAAAAAAAAATTGAGATTCTTGTAATTACCAAGTAACATCTTGGTCTAAGCATAAGAAATACAGTATCTGTGGATATAACTAGTGCCAGAATGCTAGAATATGTACCAAAGGCCTATAAGTTAGCTGTAATAAAACCAATACTTAAAAAAACTTGTCTGGATCCAGGTGTCTTAGCCAATTACAGACCAATTTCCAATCTTCCCTTTAATTCTAAAATAATTGAAAAAGTAATTGTAAAGCAATTATGTGACCACCTGCACAGAAACGACTTGTTTGAAGAATTTCAGTCAGGATTTAGAGTTCATCATAGCACAGAAACCGCACTGATTAAAGTCACCAACGATCTTCTTCTGGCTTCAGATAATGGACTTGTCTCTATACTAGTTCTGCTAGATCTTAGTGCTGCATTTGACACCATTGATCACAGAATATTATTACAGAGACTAGAACATGTTTTTGGAATTAAAGGAACTGCACTAAATTGGTTTAAATCTTATCTATAAGATAGATTCCAATTTGTTCATGTTAATGATGAATGTTCAACATTCACAAAAGTTAGTTGTGGAGTTCCACAAGGTTCTGCGTTAGGACCAATACTCTTTACTCTCTATATGTCTCCCCTTTGCCACATTATTAGAAAACACTCCGTAAATTTTCACTGCTACGCTGATGACACGCAGTTATATCTATCTATGAAACCTGATGAAACAAATAAATTAATCAAACTACAAGCATGTCTAAAAGACATAAGGGACTGGATAACATATAATTTCCTTCTTCTAAACTCAGATAAAACTGAAGTTATTGTATTTGAGCCTAAAAGTCTCAGAAACACGTTTTCTAACCATATTGTTACTTTAGATGACATGACTCTGGCCCCAGTAGTACTGCAAGGAATCTCAGAGTCATTTTTGACCAGGATTTGTCATTTAGCTCACACATAAAACAAATCTCTAGAACAGCCATCTTCCACCTAAGAAACACTGACAAAATTAGGAGCATCCTGTCTCAAAGAGATGCTGAAAAACTGGTCCATGCATTTGTTACTTCTAGATTGGACGACTGTAATTCTCTACTTTCAGGCTGCCCCAGTAACTCTCTAAAAAGCCTCCAATTAATCCAAAATGCTGCAGCAAGATTACTGACTGGGATTGGTAAGAGAGATCATATTTCACCTTCATTAGCTTCTCTCCATTGGCTTCGAATTAAATGCAGAATAGAATTTAAAACCCTTCTTCTTACCTATAAAGCTCTAAACGGTCAAGCCCCATCATATCTAAAAGATCTCCTAGTAACATATCATCCTACTAGACCACTTCAGTTCCAAAATGCAGGCCTACTTGTGGTTCCCAGAATTTCCAACAATAGAATGGGAGGCAGAGCCTTTAGCTATCAAGCTCCTCTCCTGTGGAACCAGCTCCCAGTCCAGATTTAGGAAGCAGACACCCTCTCTATTTTTAAGACTAGGCTCAAAACCTTCCTCTTCGATAAAGCTTATAGTTGGTTATAGTCATGCTGCTATAGGCTTAGACTGCTGGGGGTCTCTGCACTGAGCCAATTTCCTCTTCTCTTCATTCTCTCCTCTCACCCCACATCTATAATGTCACCACTGTATGACATTAACTCTGTGTCTTCTTTGTCCCGTAGTCGTCTTTCTCCCTCTCTGTCTCCCTCTCTCTCTCCCTGTCTTCAGGTGTCCCCGGATTTGGCGCTGTGTGTCCTCCAGTGCGCAGCTACTGGTCCTACTAACCTGACCAATGTTTTGCTGTTGCTTTTGTTGCGCTGTTCTTTTCTCTCTCCACTTTCCACTCACTCCAACGGGTCCAGGCAGGTGTCCGCCACCCTGAGCCTGGTTCTGCTGGAGGTTTCTTCCGTTAAAGGGAGTTTTTCCTCTCCACTGTTGCCTATGGCTGCTCAAGAGGGATTTGTTGGGTTTTCTCTAAATGTTTGTATAGTCTTGACTTTATTATGTAAGTGCCTTGAGATGACCTCGTTGTAAATTGTATTTTATTATTATTATAAATTTATAGAAATAAAGTTGAATTGAATTGAATTGCTAAAGATGGATAGCATTACATCTTTAAATCAAGGGAATTCAGGTCATAAACTCTGTCTGAAAGCATATTTTCATGCTGACTTCAATTAAAGTGGCCATTTTCGTGACCTGTACATCACGCAGTGCTTAAGATGGCTTCGTTCAGGCAGCGCTGTCACATTGTCCAGCTTTTCCACTGCACATATTACTACAAATACAATCAGCCAGTTGTGCTTTTTATGTCTCTTATTCACTGTATGTTTGCAGCAAATTACTGTAGCTCTTTGTGGAATCTACATTACTATCCATGTGATTTTATTTTTTATTTTTCTACCACGCTATTACCTGCTTAGTTCTTCAGTAATTACCATGGTGTTACTTTATTATTTCGGCTATTAACCCTGTTACACTGACATATCAGAAATACAACAGAACAACTGTTGAGCTATCACCAAACCAATAGTTATTTACTATTCCCCTGATATTTTAAAGACGTTACCTATTAGCCTGCTATTGTTAAAGCTGGGCACACACACTGCCAAAGAGCGGACCGTTCGAACGCAACCAAATATCGCAATACGGAAACATTCAACATAAGCACAAATTCTTTCACTTTTCAATTTGTGCACAATATTTTCACTTTCACTGCATTGACTTGAAATGCACATTTCCTTCACATTCAGCCGTTTCGACGATTTATGTTCACCGCTTTGAATATTGCTGCTTTGTTGAGGTGCCTGTCCTGTTTTTTCAGTGTCCTGTGTCCTCCCAACACGCACATGATAAGAACCAGGACAACCATTCACATTGTGAAAACTAATACTTTCTTATGGCAGAGATAAATCTTGGACTTGGAGTTCAACAAAACTATATTTTCAATTATAACCGTTGATTATTAAGGCATCTCAGCTCCTACTGCTTAACTTCTGACCCTTTAGAACGTGTCTCTTAGACAGGTATGTGCCTCAACATGCACACACAATATGAAATTACTGAAGTATCTCTTTATGAAACGCTTAACAACACATTTCCTCTTTTGTTTCCCATTGACTATGCTCCTGAACACTGACGGTAAGCTCATCCTTCGCCCGTCATGCTTATATTGGCATAGTTTTTGGAGCTCGGTATACATCCTTCCTTCTTCTCTATTCGGGTGCCTTTGAACCACCTCTGCTTTCCTGTGGCAGTGGGTATTCAGTTGGGTGCAGGTGTGGGTGCCCTCCTGCACAAACATTGGCACTCGTGTATAATTTCTGGGAGGGTGGCAGGTGGTGGTCTTTGGAAACTCTTTTTTGCTTACATATTGGACTGCCCCCCTGTAAAAATACACCTCTATAGGTTGTTTCAGCAAATAAGTCGAGAACTTTGCACAAATTCTTAATCACCATACATAAGAAGTAGAAATTTCAGGTATTGAGGTTTTAGTTTGACGACTTTCATTTTCAAAGGATCATTTACTTTTTTAATGCATTTCAGAAGGCTTATGAAAATTTTTGATCCCAGTGTTTGTGTTCTCCACTTGCAAAAACAGCTCTGTACAGTGTGTTAGCCTCAGCTATATTCTAAGCTCAAGTCTACTCAGTAATTACAGGAGGCTCCTCCTTTCCAGAGTTTAGTCTTTGTGCCTCTCCAGGTCTGACAAACACAGGCAGCTGTTCAACGGTCTATTCTCAGTGTGTTGGGTATAATTTCCCTTAATTATTAGATATTAAAATGCCACGGCAGTAAAACAGGTTAATGCTAATGAGAAGTAAGCAAGTTTTTTTTCACAATCAGTAAAACACGCTCCACACTACAGTGATTGTCCTATCACCAATAATCCAACTAGTCATTAGAAACTGATTAACGATTTTGTCTCGGTGTAAGGAGAATCTGTATCAGCTCCACCAACCTAAAAACACCAAATGTTCACATCTATCTTAATTAAAAGACATCCATCCTATTTCAGTAAGGGGCCGTCAGCTATTTACTGACATCAGCAATCCAAACTGCAAAACACTTTAACTCCAGTCAAAGGTAACTCTTTAAATTCACAAAGACTGCATTCACATGTGCTTTAAGTAACCAGGTTACTCAGACAAATGGGCTTTGAAATCAATTAGACAAATGAAAGGTAAGGTAATCGGTCATTTAGACTACAGGTGATACACATTAATAAATGAATAGATAAACGTCATTTTTTTCTGCTGTTCATTTCATTCTCTGGTTTTATCCTGAGCTCTGATCAGTATTTATGTTTCACTATGACACTGTAGTATTTCTGCCTTCTCAATCCACAAAAGTATGACACAACATTGAATCTTTTAGTTATTTTGAACTTTTATTTAGAAAGTGACATTAGGTATGTGACACTACATACATGACAAACAGCATGTAACATTAAGGAAAACTTTCCTAAACCTGACCACATTTATCCTAAACCTGTATGTGCCTCAACTCAACCAACCAATGTTTTTGCCTGGTTGTAATCTCGGTTGTAATCCTTGCGTATGGCCATTGGATGATTTGTTACATGTCATTTAGTGCACTGGCAGATTTACTTTCTCTCAGAACAAGACCTGAGTGACACAATGTTACTTTTCACCCACAGCTGCCCACTGAAACACCTGTGAGTTGACATGAACGACTCGGTATTAAGAAGTCGATTTGATCAGAATATCCTAACGTTGGTGTACTGACTCACCTGGGTTAACATTCATCTGTTGAATTTCTATTTTAGTTCAGAAGCTGGTGTTGACTTCTGGAAAGAATTTAGAGGCAACTGCGTAATGATTGTGTCTCCATGGATATTATGATCCTAGCAGCCACTGACAGCAGCAGACATCTCCATATGAGGCGTATCTTCCTCTGCACCTTTTATCACCAAGGAACCAAACTCTGTAATTATCTGTTGAATCTTGTCGAAGACGTCAAGTGAATCTTTTTGTGTTTCTCAGCTTACAGAACTCCAGTGACCAGTGATAATTCACAAATTATTTTGTAGACATCGGAAGGGTGGAGATGGACAGTGAAAGAGTGGATAATTACCATATTCACATTTTAAATTATGTATCATACACAGTATTCCTGCAGGTGATGCCACCCGCTGAGGAGAACATACAATTTACAGACGGTCAGAACAAATTTTGCTGCAAGTTTTAAAGGCACAACGCCACACCTCCCACCTGTCTACGCACCTAAAGAATCAGAATCAGAAATCTGTTTATTGTTAGGCACAGTGAAGAACACTTAACACACAGTACTAGGAATTTGTCTTGATGTCAGGTGCAAACACAAAATCTACAGAAAGAAAAGTTAAGGTGCAAAGGTGTGACACATACTGTGTAACTAGTATAATACAGTAAAATTAAAAATAAGATAAGTAAATGTACAATGTGAGGTAGTAGTGAGTGTCTGTAAATTGGAGGGGGTGTTATCTGGGGGAATCTGGCCCCTGTTAAGCAGGCTGACTGCAGTGGGGAAACCACTGTGTGGTCTAAGCCAACTCAAGACACCCAGATTGTACTCACCCACCAGCTCCCCGACCAGACAGGAGATGAGCATCCTGAAAACCAGGAAATCTGCAAGAGTAGAGTTTGAATGAAGGTTACAAAGCTTTTGAAGCCATTCACACACATGTCAAACAGGTTGGACACATTTAACATTTTTACAAGTCACAGGGGCGACGCAGGATTTTAGACAATCGTTTTCCTCAGTTTTCAATGACCTGATTTGAGTGTGTGATTATTATTTCTTTTGTTTTTTGCTTTTTCTGATTCACAGCACTAGTTTATATTAAAGAAAATGTGTCATGTTGCCACACATGGGAGTGATATTTCTATAGTTTCCAGAAAAGTTAATTTCATATTTCATTTCAGCTGTCTTTTCTCCTCTTTCCCTGCATGTGTGGTAACCTGCATCCCCATTGCATCCAATTTTTACCTTCCGTTTATCCCTGGTAGTAGACTGGGTTAGGCCCCTGAATTCCCTTGATTTATTCACTCTAATGCTGCAACAGAGTCAGTGGAAATTACTGTCATCAAGTTTAGCATCCTCCACCCACCAAAGAGCCCAAATGATTGCTGGAAGCTCTATTTTGAATACTGATATCTGATCAGGAAGGTTCCACCTCTGACTTACTTGTCTGTTGTGCTAAAGGATCTGATGTTGGGGTAGCACAGAATGGTCCATTCTGTGTTCTTAGTGCCTTACCTTGTGCTTTTCAGTTTTTTTGGGAAGAATATCTGCTTCAGGTCCATATTCCAAACTAGTATATTGACCCGGTTGCAACCTGAGTGCAAGATTTTGGTGGATGAAACCGACCTAACAAGAACATTATCCAAACCTACCGTTAGCCAAAGACAGTTAAGCTGGTGTGGTGTGTTGCTAATTCTGCTTTTGCGTCCCTCGTGTTTGACTTTCTCCCCTGACTAGTAAGTGAAGCAGACATGTGTAGTGGTCTTTAAATGTGTAGTCAGATTTTGGAGTGGCCAAAATGTTAAAAACCATTACAATATACCAGCAGCCGGACCAAACCCCACCTGAAACTAAACCGATTTGAAGAATTTCTGTCCCAACCACCAGACTTGTTGGGCTCAGGTATCCACTTTCTAGTCCAGACATCCACAACAAATTACCAAATGTATATTATCGTTCTGTAATGGTTGGTGTTTTGGATTCCCCAGAAGAGCAATTGTAAATGATGATTAGCTGTAACTTTGTCCACATTCTGTAAAATATAACTTGATGTAAAATATTAAAGCAGCCCTAGTTCAAACATTGAGTCCAAATGCTATTTAAATGTTTCCCTTATTAAAAGCTGCTTGTCATGCATTGTTTGATTTAGATTTGCTGTGTTTCTTGAACACGCTAGGTTGTTAATTAAACTTAACATTTTATCAGTAGGTTTATTACACAGTTGTTAGGCCTGTAAACCTAAATCATTATGTAGTTTCAGTTTATTTGAATAACTGAATCTTCAAACTGAGAAAATTAACCATAGTTCTGCAGCTAACCTGATGAAATTTCTCTTGTTAGAGCCAAACATACAAAACCATCACATTAAGTGGCTGCCAGTGACTAAGAGCAGCTTAATGTCTGAGGGCAGGGACTAAAATCCACACCAACCTTCATCATGGTTCAAAGGTTTTCATAAATGTGAAAGTTTAGAACCAAATATTTAACACAAGGAGCCGGGAGGTTGCAGGTTCGCATCCCCAACCAACCATGGCCTGTCAGAGTTTGCATGTTCTCCCCGGTTTCCTCCTACAGTCCAAAGACACACGTTAGATTTGTTGGTCACTCTAAATTGCCTGTAAGTCTGAATGTGAGTGTGAATGGTTGTCTGTCTCTGTATCTCTGTATTTGTTGTCCAGATAAACTGGACCTGTCCAGGGTGGACCCCACCTCTCACTCCATGCTGGAGATAGCCTCCAGCCCCCCGTCACCAAGACGAGCAGTTATAGGTAAGGCCGGATATTTAAGACAACAGGAAGTTTCTAATGAATGTTTTCTTTAATTCTTTAAGCTATAAAAAACAAAAGTGAGAGACATCTCAATCGCTGCACTGGATCAGACAGTTGTGAATGAATCAGTCTCATCATTGAACTACAGTCATGCAGCCATGTTCGTATATTCTTTTGAAATACAGAGGGGGGGCTTTTGCCTTTGCAATCTGCAGGTTACTGTGTTTCAACTGTTTCGTCTAATGTCTTTATTTCCTCTGGGTGTGATTTGGCCCTGAGCTAATATCTGATTAAAGGCCGGGTCCTGATTAAATTAAAGAAATGTTTTTATTTGTCTTTGTGATATCTGCAATTAGAAGTAGCAATATAACAGAATCTCTTTGTCTCAGACTGTAATTGACACTGGCCTTTTATAATACTCACCAGTAATTCTCCAAACCTCGTTTTGTGTTTCTTCAGTGATGTACAGACTGTTTAAGAAGTTTCTATGCCTTCGCACCAGAACAGCAATGGCTTGAGGCTTTATATTTCCACGTTGGACCATTCTCAAGAACACAATTAAAAAGGCCTTCCAATTTCATGACATCTCTCATAAATGTCTAAACTTGGACTCATGGGTGAACTAATGAGAAAGAAAGTCTGGACCAACATACAGATGAACATGAACGTGGTAATTCTGGGTTTCACATTCAGTAAGAACTGACATTGGATCAGTTTTTGTTGACTGGGTCTTCATCCAAAAGACTGCATTAAAGGAAACCCTCACTCACATCAAACTTGCTTCTTTTGTTCATAGTTTGGGTATGACATGTATATTTATGCCATTTAACTTCCCTTTGACTTCCCTACATTCCAATATCCAATACTTCTAGCTGAAAAATGCCTCCAGGTGACATCACTAGGGAAACATTCAGTTCATATGTCATCTCTGATGAAAACCCCCACTGAGTGATGTCATCTGGGGGAGTTTTTTCAGCTTAAGGCAGAGAAATATTTTAATATTGGGAAGTCTCAAGGAAGAAGTCATTGATATTTATTTACATGCGAAACTAAAGCCATAGAAAGACAGTTGAAATTTGTTTATATGACATTTTAAGAAGAAGAAGAATTAGACTGAGTTCAAAACACAACATGACCTACTGCCTCTTACATCCAGCATACTGTAAAAGTCACACTTTTACATCCAGAACCTCACGATCATTAGACATCTTTACAAAAAATAATTAAAAACAAATGCTTTGTACAATCTTTACAATTTGATAGTAGAACAATCTATTTATTGAGGAAAACCAGAACACTAAATGCTTGATTGATTAAAATAAACAGATAGGGTGTAATGTAGTCCCATCGTTCAAAGGTCATACCTTTTCAAGTGATTTCAAAATCACTATGGAAACTCACAGGCAGCCACTCACAGGTGCAGCACTCTGATTAGTAGTTAGCTCCTGTGAGGGTGAAGGTGTGAAGGTGGACAACAAATTACTCCTTCCTCACTTCAATATTGTAGTGGATGCTCACTGTGCTCCTCCTCCTCCTCCTCATCCTCCTCCTCCTCTTCCTCTTCCTCTTCCTCTTCCTCCTCCTCCTCCTCCTCCTCCTCCTCCTCCTCCTCCTCCTCCTCCTCCTCCTCCTGAGTGTGCATGGCCTCTAGCAACAGTAAGCACAACAGCTGGGAGTGTGGCTTGTTAATGTGTGCTGTAGTTTTGGGCCTGTCTGTGCCCAGGTGCGACACTAGTGTGAATGGCTGATGTGAGACAGACTGGAGACCTGCCCACTTTCACAGAATTTTACATGGTAATAATTTTCCCTGTAATGTAATGATCAAGCGCTGTGGAGAAAGTTAGGACTAGATATTCAGCCAAACTTTTCCTGCTTTATCATCTGCGGCCATTCCGTCTGCATTTTACTCTGCCAGCTCGTCCTCATCTCTGTTTATCTTATTTATTGCCAGAGATCGAGTGTTTGTGGAAGCAGGCCGGCCTCCTGTGGAGGGAGCCACTTGGCTGTCAACAGGATTTAGTTTGTGTGAATTATTATTAACAAAGAAGCAGAAAGGGGGATATTTAATGTCCTGAGCACCTCTATCAACCTAAAGGCCGCGGCACATCATGCTGTGCTTTTGTCAGCAGCTGGGCTGACTGTGATAACACAATATGACTTTTAAAAATCCACAGTTTGTTTCATTTCTGAGGACTATTCCAGAAGATAGAAAAAAATGAGTCACAGAATTATAGAAATGATGAATACAAACACTAAAGGAGAAAACACAATAATAGCCGCCTGAGTTTTAGAAGCAACCGTAACCGGTCATTTTTGGATGATAACTTCAGGTCTGTTGAGGAGCATAATTGAATAGTTCGAATTCACTGATGAAAAAATATCAGCCAAATCCTCATTGTAAATCGGTATGAAAGACAGTTTAATCACCATGTTGGAAAGTATTTCTTATTCAAACAAACCTGTAAAAGCATCAAACTGTTCTTAATTTAATATCTGATTTAATTTTGAAGCTGCCTTTTAGAAACCAAATTGCTGCATTGTGCACTCTGTCATATAGACGTTGCTTTTCAGATGAAGCTGTTTTTTCTTTTCCTTTTTATCTGGTTTAGTGTTAAACTAAAGTGTACATTGTTCTCTGTAGGTTCTTTGTTCTATTGCAGCTGAATCACAAGAATTTCCCCACTGTGGGATCAACATAGTCTTATATTAATCTAATCTTTTAATCAATTTTCATTTACTGGAGGATTCAAAGCCTTCGGGCTTTTGTACTTTGAAAGTTTGTGAAAGTTCCACATTGAAGAACATGGGGAAGACTTCACGTCCTCCTAAAAACAGATCACAGAACACAGCAGTGAAATAATGTCCACAACCGTGTTGCAAGATATTTTAACAAGTTTATAAAGATATTTTAACAACACCATGATTGTTTTGATAATTAAACCCACAACAAGATGTGATAATATAATAATAAATATTTTTTTATTATTTAAGAAAAAAGAGGCTCCATTTCGAAAGTCACAGTTGGGCTCACTTTTAAACCTTTCCTACACTAACCAATCATAGCCCACTTCCGCCCTAAAGCCCACCCTAAACAACTAAGCTCCATTTTAAACAAGACAGTTGGGTTTACCCCTGCCTAAACTGACCAATCACAGCCCACTTCCGCCCTGAAGCCCCCCCTAAAAAACAGGGATGCCCCTTTTGTCTAAGTGACAGGTCGATTAATCACAGAGCTCCATTTCAAAATTAACAATTGGATTAACTTCCGCCTACACGGACCAATCACTTGCACCCTAAAGCCCGCCCTAAATAGTAATGCCCTAAATAATATTAAACTCCGCACACATCCCCTCCTTTTCTGCCCCACAGACCCGCAACACACCTGGTCACCACGTGGCATAATAATTGTACCCAACACACGGTCACCATGCACACTACGTCGCCAGGCGGTATGACATCATCTTCCGGTCACAACTCCACCATTCAAAAAAATAAAAAATGTCGCGGCCTCTACTGGTTAAGAGTGGAAAATCCTACACATGCCCTAAGTGGAGTTTCAACGTCCAAACGTAAAAGTGAGGTGTTTGAATAGCCAAAATACAAAGATAAAAAAAGAAAAGAAAAAATGGCAGACAATTTGTACGTAAGCATCAAGACCGCGAGGGAGATTTTCCTTGAAATGGTGCCACAAGCTCAAGACCTGTCAGAACAATGGTCGATGAAAAGCTATGGGGTTACATCACGAGGCATCACCTAGTAAGTGTGTTTATGACGAAATGATTGGATGTTGCTTTTAGAATCCATCCGTCAACTGAAAGATCTCAACAACGCATGAGAATCACGAGACAATCACTTTATGTCAATGTGGCTGACTGTAATGGACGACGGCGATCGACTGATTTTCACTGGTTTCACAGACAAGATGCAAGACACTCTGAGACTGGGATCGGTCTGGGAGAGCACCGAGTGTTTGGATGTCACAGCCCCTTTTGCATCGTGGGTCAAACCAGAGATTGAGGATTTTCATCTTCATCCCATATTTCACAGTTGCTGAGATTGAGATTTCTTTCTGCCTAACCAGGGCATTTTTTAAGATAGCAGGACACTACACGATTTAATGCACCCCAGTCGTCGGATGTGATATCCGCTGTCACTGTGTTATGATCATACCATTCCTCAGCATCCAGCTGGTAAACTGTTTTGTTCAGAGTCATATTTGAACACATATAAAAAAAAACCCTTTGGTAATCAGCTTTCAATTTTTTCTGCGAAATGATGAGGCAGGCTTCTGAATTTGGCATAAATACACCATATGTTTTTTTGGTGCATTGAATATAATGACCTTCATGACCTATGAGCTAACTGTCGAGTTCTGATGAACGGTAGTATCTTTACTTGGTAATGAATATTTTACATAAGATATTTACATTTGTTACATTACATTTCATTTAGAATGCTCCAGTCAAACCTTAATATTTAGATAATGAATGTATAAACATATGGTCAGTAAATGCAGATAATAATTAAAATGCTAATAATTAAAAATGAAAAAGTCTAGTTGGCAAATCATATGTTTCATATCTAAGATATGTATCATATCTTTTTGTGTCTGGGCAGTTGTAAATTCTGGAATGCAAAACGATTTATGTCACCCCTCTGCATTGGCAGTGACTACCCAGTTCTTTTAATATGGACGTGACGTTTGCATTATTAGAGCACGTAAAGCAGACTTTTAAATACTCGTTTGTCCAACTGTCACTGCAGGAAATGTATCTGCCTATTCTCTAAAAACACATTTCCTCTTTGTTTAGTTCATTAAAGCTTCTTTTATGAAAACTGTATGTTTGATCTTTAAAACCAGCACATTTCATGTGAAGTTTAATGTGGGACAGTCACAAGATGTCTGTGTATAGTGGATCAAGACATTGACATATTGCTACAATACTTCTGTTTTGAAAGTCATATATTTTAAGTACAACATAAGTAGTAAAAAATTGCAAGATATCAGTTCGCTATGAAAAAACAAGCACAGATGGGCTCAGAGTAGCTGGAGTCCACGGGCATGTAGAGAGTGGAAGCAGGTGAGGTGTTTGACCACTACTAGTGGAAGTCTGCCTCAAAACTATTCAGGACCTACTTAAAAACTAACTGGCTCTGCCCTGACCTTGCTCACACTTTCTGGAATCTCTACATTATCCTCTCTCTCTTGGACAACACACATTTGATGCCTCTTTTCATCAGTGTTCAGTTCGTTTTATATCGGAACTCATTGCAGGCCACTTCAAAATCTTAGCGTTTACTTCTACTCCACTCTTGGTCTCTTCAGATGTAAGTTGTGCGTCATTGTCCTGTTAGAGGAGCCACGACCTGTAACTGACACAGAGCTCGCTGGAACTAGGCAGTTCCTTCTCTGAATGGGTTTCATAATAGTCAGAATTTATTGTTGCCTGCAAAGATTCAGGGCATCCTGTGCCTATGAAACAAAGCACCCTGGAACAAACTAGTGTCTTCCATGATTCACAGGGTCTATGATGTTCTTTTTTATGATAGCTTCATTTTTTCTTTTCCTAACATGGAACTGATTTGACTCACCAGACAGCTCTCATGTTGTTTCTTTTTCTCCCAACAGAAATAATGGCTTGCCAACATGGAATTTAAAAACTCTTTTACTGAGCGCATTATTAGGGAGGAAGTGACGTAAGGCGTCACTAGAAATTAATCAAAATAGAAGGATCATGGTTCTGGACTAGACCTTGATCGGGAACGTCAGCTTGTGTGTTTTCCTTGGTTCTTTTTCCATCAGTTATCAATAATTCTGAGTTACGTACAAGGTGAAGGAAGAGCTTTGCTACACTCTTAAAATAACTGACTCGCTATTGGAAATCACTGTCAGAATTTGTTCTTTGGACCCAGAAATATGAGAGACAAGAGTCGAATGAAAGAGTAGTTTATTGAATAAATGAATGGGTTGAAGGGTGGGGATTGGATCGTTGAGAGGAGGTGAATCACAAGGTAGAGACCTTACAAGATAAGTGAACAAACAGTGGATGCGCAGGCAGGTTACCAGGAGGATGGCTTGTAGGTGAGTGGTGGGAGAAGACGGCTTGAAGATGAGTGGCGGCAGAAATCCGGTGTGGCAAGGCTGTGCGGGCAGGTTGACCGAGAGACAGGTGGACAGGCAAACGGGGTAAGTCCAAACATGAAATCCAGTCTGGTGAGAAAACTTCCTGGAGGGCTGCAGGGCCATAGTGTGTAAAGCCAATCTGGCAGAGAGCTGTGGTGAAATCCAAGTATAAGTAGACAGGGGAGAACAGGAGAAACCAATTGAGGTCAATTATAAGTGGTGAAGTTGGCCGAGCCATAGTAGAACTGGACAGGATGTGGAGAAGAGCGGGTAACAAAATAAAAGTGCAGGGGACGAAGTGGAAGTGAGGGACTGAATCATGACAATCACTGCGTCGTCAGCGGGACAAACAGCCTTAATAATTTCATCAGTCCATCCCAAACAAATCTCTACAAGCTATACCATGTTAGAAAGCAAAAAAAACTTTATTTCAATTCAAGGTTAAAGAATCACAGCAACAACAGTTTCTCAAAATGTAACCACATATAATCAGCCTTTTGACGCTCCTTACCTTTAAGAATTCTTTCATGGCCACAGAGTTATTGTCATGATTCAGCCCTTCATCTCCACTTCTTGTCCTGGACTTTTATTTTGTGCCCCTTTTGCCCAAGTTCCTGCTCCATAGTTAACTCGTTCCTCCCGCCTCTTTATACCTCGCCTAACTGACACTGGTAGATCAATGGGTAGGGACACTGGAGGGTCAAAACGGACAATGCAGGATCAAATCCTGGTGTGGAAAATCCCAGTCTACCTGTAATCAACAGTCTACCCACCAGGTGTGTCCCTGAGCAAGAAACCCAGTGCCACCTGTGGCAGCTCACTGCCAAAGAGTGATGGTCCAAACGCAGAGGTCAAATTTCACTGTTACATGTATGTGCAGATGTATGTGCAGATGTTCTAAACCTGTCTGCTAATCAACTTAGCTACTAACCTTTTACTCACCTGCCACCTGTCTGATTGACCGGCCTGCTTGCCTGCTTCTCTGTGAACCTGTCTACCCGTAACCTGTCTGCTAAGCTACAATTTATCTGCTAACCTGTCTACTGGAACCGGCCAGCAAACCCACTACTTGCCTGCTATCTGTCCAATTGATCTGCCTACTTATGAGGTTTGCTCTGGAAAGAAGAGGCATGAAAGTCAGTCGTAGCAAGACAGAATACATGTGTGTAAATGAGAGGGAGCCAGGTAGAAGTGTGAGGTTACAGGGGGCTGAGGTGAAGAAGGTGCAGGAGTTTAAGTACTTGGGGTCAACAGTTCAGTGTGATGGGGAGTGTGGAAAAGAGGTGAAGAGGCGAGTGCGGGCGGGTTGGAATGGGTGGAGAAAAGTGTCAGGAGTGTTGTGTGACAGAAGAGTGTCAGTAAGACTCAAAGGAAAGGTGTACAGGACAGTGGTGAGACCAGCTCTGCTCTATGGGTTAGAGACAGTAGCAGTGAGAAAGAGACAAGAGGCAGAGATGGAAGCAGCAGAGATGAAGATGTTGAGGTTCTCCTTAGGAGTGACAAGGTTGGACAGAATAAGGAACGAGTTCATCAGAGGGACAGAGCACGTTGCCTGTGTTACCAACAAAGTCAGAGAGGCCAGACTGAGATGGTTTGGACATGTGCAGAGGAGGGACAGTGAATATATTGGTAGAAGGATGTTGGAGATCGAGCTGCCAGGCAAGAGGACGAGAGGACGACCAAGGAGGAGATATATGGATGTTCTAAAAGAGGACATGAGGTTAGCTGGTGTCAGAGAGGAAGATGCCCAGGATAGAGTGAGGTGGAAAAGGATGATTCGCTGTGGCGACCCCTGATGGGAAAAGCCGAAAGAGAAGTAGTAAAAAGCTAGTCACTTACCACCTGTCATCTGCCTGCCTGTAGCCTGACAGTCAACCTACTAACCTATCGGATCTACCGGCCTGCTGGCTCATCGTCCTGTCTGCTTGTCTGAAAACCATTGCCATTGAACTCAATTCTGGCCGTGTGGACGCCGTGTTCAATGAAATTCAAATACTCACCTCTCTCCTCAGTAGCCTGCTCCACTCTACTCACCTGGTCATTTTTCTTGTTTGCTTTTACAGTTCTAATCATCCATGAAGCAATTTTGTTCCCTGGTACAATTTTTTACCTGGCCATAGCCTTATAAAAACCAGAAAGTTAATTTTCAGTTATTTTTTCACATAATTTGGATGATTTCTGGTCAACAAATATCCTTAGGTCCATTTTATTGTTTTGTTCACCTGAGAAACCCCCATTTACTTTTCAGTTAAAAAAATTTAGGCAAGAATTTTTACCAAGTTTGTGCCTCTAAGTTTGCTTCAGTGTCCCAGTAACAAGATTCTGTCTTTCTTATAAAACTGGAAAGCCTTCCCTTTCCACCAAGCTTATTTTGGTAGCCCTTACTCTTCAGGAATTACAACCATTTTATTTTGGGTATGCTTTTTTCAGCCTTGCACTTTAATGTGCACAAAAAGACTGATGAAAATTAAGGGGAACTCAAGGTACCTGATTAATGCTCGGAGCGTTCAGTGTAGTTACATGGAAACATGGATGCTTCAGTATTTGACCCGTAAAGCAATGAGTCGCATGGGGAGGTGGAGAAGGTGGTGGATGGTACATTTGGAACATTTATCACGATGCATGTTAAATAACTTTAAAGTTCAAAACAAAAAAATGCATCTTTGAAAAATGATGTGGACACAACAAAAAAATGTCTGCCTATATAAAACCTCCTCCTCGTGTTCAGCTCTTGAAAGCTGAACGTTTCATTGATTTATGCTGAAAATAAAACACACCTCTGCTTAGAAGACATCCTTTTTCTCCCACTTGCTTTTAATGCTTTGCACTAGATTGAAGTAAACTCAGTTACCTGCCAAGCTCATTTTTGCACCAGTTGAAAATCCATTTACCATCAGGCTTCCTACAGACCTCTTGGCTTGAAGAGACTTTACTGCCAAACAAAGTGTACAAACTCAAAAGAAGTCCAGCTTGGGCAATATAGTAGATCAATAAACTACTAGAAGACAGCCACAACAATCAATATTTTAGTCTTCCACTTGCCATCACTTTTAGTAGTTCTCATTAGGGTTGCAAGAAAGTGTCAATTTGATGGAGACTTGCCTCTACAATTGGACTTTTTCAAATGCTGTAAGATGCTATAGAATCCTTGTAATGCATTAGGAGGATTAAAAAATGACAGTAGGTAAAACAGAACCACACAGAAACAGAGACATTCAGAGCCAATGACCCGTTTACTCTATGTATGTGGATATGCCAAACGTCATAAAATTCTAGTCAGCTGACAGCTACTGTCTGCAGAAAAGGTCATGCAAACAATGTAGGATCAGCTGTTTCAGTCACGCTTTATCACACACAAATCATGTATCAATAAAAGCTGGATGTCATGCATGTGTGATCACTATAATCTTCACCTGACACCAGGGTTGGCTTGAGGTGGGACTGGGCACATCAAATATCTGACTGGCCACCCCAGCTGCCACCCCTTGCCTGAGTGACAAGGTGGGAGATACCTGAGAACTGAGTTGATTTCATCTGTTTCCCCATTGATTGATTGATTTAAACCCAACAGTTCGTTGCCAGTTTGTTTCACACACTCTCTCCATATGCTTATTTAGTTATGCATGTGTCCTGTTTGTTTGACTGCTTTCATCGAACTGGTCTTTGTACATATTTGTTAGTTTTCCTTTTGTCTTCTCCTAGTTTACCCGCCTTTGTTAAGCTTTAAGGTTTAGCTCATTTAATTTGTGTCTGTTAGTTTATCACTGTTAGACACGAGTTCAGTTACATTTTAAACATTTGATTTTTGGTCATCTTTTTGTTCCTGTGAGTTCAGCTTTTTGTTTAGTATTTTCTACTCCCTGTCTGTCCTTGTTTAAGTGTCTCGTTTAGTAGATCATTTGTCCCTGTCTGTGTTTCTTTTTACAAGCTTGTTGGTTTAATTATTTCCAATATTTAGTTTTCTATCATTTCTGTTTTATTATTTAGTTCTAATCCATTGTTGGTCTGTTCAGTATGTCTGTTAGTGTTTCCCATCCTCCTATTGGAGCGTTTTACTGTTTGTTGGCCTTTTTGTTAATAAACTCTTTAATTAACCCTCCTCTCACGGTCTCATTTGTGTTGTTATAATACACAAATTTTCTCAGTAGGTATGTCCAAACTGGACCCAGAAACATAAGAGACTAGGTGATATTGATGCCAGTGAAGCCTTTAAACATTGTTTAGGGTTTGATGGGCCCGAATGTAAGACAAAGCCCCAGAAGGCCAAACTTCACACCATGTCATGAGTCCACTCCGGTCACTGTTGCCCTGGTTACCTTAGTTTATGTTTCTCCGTGTTTTCCGTCTCACACTGCTCCTCCCCGTGCTCCTAATCACCTAACTCTGGTCACCTGTTGCCTCCCTATCTTAAGCCCCTCTCACCTGTTCCTCGTTGCCGGATCACCTTGATTCATTCTCAGACACACGCTCTTGTTGTAAGCTTCCCTGTTGCCTGACTCCCTCGTCGTCTTGTGTTTTTTGTGAGTAAGAAGATTTTGTTATTTTTGTGGATTTTTGGTTTTGAGTTTTTGGCTTCTGGATTTTCTACTTTTTGGGTTTTGTTATGCCCGGTCGAGTTTGCGTTGTTTCCTCTGGTTATTGTTTTTCCAAGTCTACAACACAAAGGTTTTTCGGTTGTCCTTTTTCGGCTAGCCGCTTTCAGTTGATACTTTGTTTCTCCTAATTTGTTACTTTGGATTATTTTCTTCCCGTTGACAACCTTACCTGCTCCTGGCCGATTCCTCTCGAGACTGCCTTCTCCAACCATCTATACCGTAAGCCCAAAAACAAGTTGCCTCAAATTCTTCATTTCTCTGCCCTCTCTCATCCTCTGTTTATTCCCTCGGCTACCGCTTATCCCTCTGTCGTTTCCTTCGGTCCTGGCCAGCAGCAGTCAACCACCACCACCACAACGCGCAATAAACTTGGTTCTGTGCTTAAATTTCTGCGTCCTCCAGTCTCTATTCTGGGTCCTCTAAAAATACTAATAGTAGTCGTGAAACACCAGTTGTCAGTTCCTGTTTGGGGAACTCAGCTCCTCGTCCGGACGCCGGTCCAGACTCCAATCCCGGCCCCCGGGCACAACATCAGGGGAGCCATAATCTGTCTTTTCTGGTTCCCCTTCAAGCCTGTGGTCCAGGGGGGCCCACCCAAATTGACGCCACGACCTGCCCCACAGACAAAGGGTCCAAAACTTGGACTGTCAGCAGTACACCCTAGCCGCAGTCAGACAATTGTAAAATGAGAAACATAAGTGGATCACTAGCAGCAGGCAAGATGACACGTTGAGGCAACTGAGATGGTGGAAACATTGTATTTCAAGAAATACATTACAGCTAAACAGACATATAATTTAAATGGACTTCATGATCCAGGAGAAGACCAATTTTTTCTGTTGCCAAAAATCCATAAACATAAGTTTACAAGATGCCCCAGATCATTTTGGGGCCCCTTTCCAGCTGACATCTGAGCTAAAGTTAAAAGATAATTACCACTTATTAGTAATTTGAACTCCCCTCCCATGCAAACATGTTCATAATAGACATTGACAGCTTATAAATTAATATTAACATGCAATCTGAAGATGATCTGAATAAGATGGATGAAGGACGACAGCAGCTGACAAACCTGATGGTCTGTTTACCTACTTACAAACCTACATACTGCGGCGCTGGCTGTAACTAGCCACCTTTGCTTTGTATCAGTGGATGAGATTCATAAAGTGTTCTGTGTTTGTCTAAAGTGTATGTAAGGCTTCAGAGCTAAAATTTGCTGATGTTCACATAGATTACTGCCTTTTCAAATTTTATTTCAAAATTTTATTTCTATTCCTCAGGATAATAATGAAACCTGTTAATTCAGTCAGTTTGAACTGTGTGTGTGGTGGTCTAAGGCTTAGAATAGAAAAAAGCATCTGTTATTAAATCTTATTTGAACAACTTGTCATTTGGCATCATAGTCTAAAACTTTAACAAACTAACTTAATTTTCTTTCCTTTTACAAGGACATGGATGAGTTTGAAGAAGGCCTTGGCATGCAAATGATTGCCATCGTAAGGCATTTAGTGCATTGCTTGTGGGGATTAGTGACCTTGAAATACCCTGTTGCCCATGCAAACAAACGCACATAGTGAATCTATTAATTCATTAAACACCTAAACAATTAACGTAGAACTAACAAATGATGCTAGTTTTCCAGCATTGCTTGAGACAGGATGCTCCTAGTTTCGGAAATGTTTTGTAGGTGGCATAAGGCTGTTCTAGAGATTTGTTTTATGTGTGAGCTGAAGGTCAAATTCTAGTCAAAAATAACTGAGGTTCCTTCCAGTAGTATTGGGGGCCAGAGTTATGTCATTTAGACTTTAGGTTGGACAGCATATTTCTGAGATTTCTAGGACTATACTATAGCAAGTCATTTTGTTTTTATTTGGGAAATTAATTGCACCCTAAAGTCCATGTTCACAGTGATTTTCACATTGCTACAGTCTGACTGACTTGTAATAGTCAGTGTCCTTTAGCCACATTGTCATATTGCAGCATATATTATATCTTAAATGCCAGCCCACGCTCGGTTTGTTGTTGAAGTCTATGTTCTTTCTGTCTCTTGGCCTCCATGTCTGTGTGACCCTTGATATTTAAAATTTGCCTTCCCCCAAGGCAAAGTCACCCTGGTCCCCAGCTTAACATTTTACCTCTTTGAAATATTATGATTTTTACAGTGAGCCTGTAACAAGGAAAACAAAATGTGGGTCAGTATCCTATTTCTGGATGCATTAAATCACTTTATGAATGTTGTTATTCATTTCATGGGATTGTAGAAAAACCTCAGATACTCCTCAGCAAGAATGACCCATTGGTTATAATACCAGTTACGGCTGGGTATTCTATTTACGTGCTTTGGAATTTGATGGAGGCTTTTAATTTTCCATGAAGCTTATATTTAATTCAAATTAAATTTACAAAAAAGTAATCTCAGGGCATTTTACATAATAAAGTCCATACTATACAGACATTTTGAGAAAACCCAACAAATCCCCTTTGAGCAGCTATAGGCAACAGTGAAGAGGAAAAACTCCCTTTACCGGAAGAAACCTCCAGCAGAACCAGGCTCAGGGTGGGCGGACATCTGCCTTGACCGGTTGGGCTGAGTGGACAACATTGGGCAGGTCGGTAGGACCAGTAGCTGGAAGACACAGAGCTCCAAAGCCGGGGACACCTGAAGACAGGGAAAGACAGAGGGAGAAGAAGACGACACAGAGTATATGTCCTACAGCGGTGACATATAAATGTGGAAAGTGTCTCTGTGCATCAGGGGTTGTCCCCCAGCAGTCTAAGCCTATAGCAGCAGGACTAGAACTAACTATAAGCTTTATCGAAGAGGAAGGTTTTGCACCTTGTCTTAAAAGTAGAGAGGGTGTCTGCTTCCCGAGTCTGGACTGGGAGCTGGTTCCACAGGAGAGGAGCTTGATAGCTAAAGGCTCTGCCTCCCATTCTATTTTTGGAAATTCTGGGAACCATAAGTGGGCCTGCATTTTGGGACCGAAGTGGTCGACTAGGATGATATGGTACTAGGAGATCTTTTAGATATGATGGAGCTTGACCGTTTAGAGCTTTATAGGTAAGAAGAAAGGTTTTAAATTCTATTCTACATTTAATGGGAAGCTAGTGAAGGTGAAATATGATCTCTCTTACCAATCCCAGTCAGTAATCTTGCTGCAGCATTTTGGATTAATTGGAGGCTTTTTAGAGAGTTACTGGGGCAGCCTGAAAGTAGAGAATTACAATAGTCCAATCTAGAAGTAACAAATGCATGAACCAGTTTTTCAGCATCGCTTTGAGAGAGGATGCTCCTAATTTTGTCAATGTTCCGTAGGTGGAAGAAGGCTGTTCTAGAGATTTGTTTTATGTGTGAGGTTATCTAATGTGTATGGTTGGACAACATATTTGAGATGTTATGGTCCAAACACAATAACTTCAGTTATATCTGAGTTTAGAAGAAGGGACTTATAGGACATCCAGGCCTTTATGTCTTTTACACATGCTTGTAGTTTGAATAATTGATTTGTTTTATCTGGTTTCATACTTGTAACTGCTTGTCATCAGCGTAGCAATGGAAATTTATGGAAAGTTTTCTTATAATGTTGCCTAGAGGATATAAAATCTGGTAGAAACCATCCGGCTGATGGAGATAATTAACTATCAGTGCGTTCTAGGTAGCTGGCATCATCTGAAACAATGGATCATACAGTACAATGATTTTATTAATGAAAGTGCACAAGTGTTTTCCTCTAAAATGAAGTGTGTTTGCAATGTGCATTGAGTCACAATCTTCACATGAACAGATTCCAAAGGAGACCGCAAGCATCGGTTTGTTCCTCCGATTTGATGTTTATTATTTTTACAGAGGCCAATTATCTGTGTAACCATGTCCTGTGTTCCTGATGCAAAGGGAGTAACTGCAGCTTCATTACAATTTCTATATTCACACACACGCACGGAAAATATGGTTGAGATTTGCAAATCATTGCATTTAGTTTTTCCTTTTACACATCCTCCATGTGCTTGTGGCTGAAACTAAAATGAGTTAATTAGAGCTGATGTTGTTCAGGTGTGTGCAAAAATTCAAATTTACTCAAGTTTAGGGACCAAGTATGTGCTCTATAATCTGTTGACAAGATAAATGAACAAGTCTAACCAAGGTTTGTTTCACATGTCCTTCATAATTCATGTTCCTGTAGAAAAGTTCAAGCTTAATTCCTGGTACAGATTCAAGGGAACCGCTTCAAAAACCTGATTTCTGGGAATTTCCTTAAAAATGTACCAACATTCATTTGATTTCTTCTATTCACAGACTGACCCTTACGTTAGCAGCAATTAAAAAAACAAATACATCAGTAAAACTCAACTTTTACAAAACAGAGAATATTGACTGTGTTGTAAACTCCAACAAACTTGCAAGAAACATTTCTAATGATTGTAAAAGAGAACAGATATCTGTGTTACCATAGAGACAAGAGAGCTGGACAAATTTGGAGCTGTTTTTTAACCACGTCATGCACTAGCAGCTCTATAATTATATATGATTTATTGTTCGATTATATTTTATATAACTTGATGTATTCTGCCACTTATGTGCTTATTGTAAATGACTGTGGCTCAGGAAGTAGAGCAGTCATCCACCAATCACAGGGTTGTTTGTTCAATTCCCAGGTTCTTTTCTCACATGTGGAAGTTTCCTTGAGCAAGTCACTGAACCCTATTTTAGTTGTTCCCGGTGAGTGCAGGCCAGCTGCATGACAGCTCCCACATCAGTGTGTGTTTGATTGTGATTGTGAACGGTATTATTGGGGTAGAAAAGCACTATATAAGAGCAAGACTACTTACAAACCAATATTTTAGACTCAAAGGTGTGTGTGTGAATAATAAATTAAACCAAATGTTATAAAGCTTTGTTCACAAGGTGATGTCCTATAACTGCAGGACCATGTACTCCAACTGTCAGGGTTCTGGACTTTTTGTTGGTGTAGCTTTTGTGTATTTCCTGTTGTGGCCTTTTATTTTATAGTATTGCTTTTCTATCTTGTTAGTTTCTTTTGGTTGCTTTACTTTTCTCGTTTGTCCTTTTTCCCCCTGTTGGTTTGTTTTTTCGTGCCCGTTTGCTTGTTTTATTATTTGTTTGTATCGTTCGGTCCAGTTTAGTTTATTTCTCCCTCAGTTATATCTTCAGTTCTTGCATATTCTTTTCCCTTAGTTTTTATTTTGTCATTTGTTTCGATAGGTTATCTAGTTTGTTTGTATGTTTCTTGTCCTCCCTTTTGGAGAGAGTTTGTTAGTTTTTGTTGTTTAAATAAATTACTGTTGTTTAAATAAATTACTATTGTTTTACACACCCCGCTGTCGTTACCACCCTGGGTCCTTATTCACTGCAATTACCTCAATTTTGACACCAACAGAGGGATACATACATGTACTCATTCCAGATGATCCTGACTTGTGAATTTCAGAAGTCTTGTTCTTACAGCAGCCTTTTCATTTGGATCACTTATTAAATCAATTGTGGAGGAGGACCTCAATATTATTTTAAAATCTAAGGGTCTAAGATTCAGAAAAATGTTAATTGTCACTAATGGGAGCTAAATTTGTATCAGATCAGACCAAATATCAGAACTAATAGACCGTTGATCAGATTCTCCCACCTGAGCAGTGGAGCTCTGCAGCTCCTACAGCCTGATGATGAAATGTAAATTTTTTCTCATTGATAAACTCAGTACCCTATAATGACACGTGAAAACAGATTTGCACAAATATTTGCAAACTAATGAAAAAGGAAAAAACTTAAATATCATATTTACCTAAGTATTAAGACCTTTTGTAGCAACACTTGAAATTTAGCTCAGATGCTTCACCTTTCTCTTGATCATTGCTGATATGTTTCTACACCTTGACTGTGTCAACCCGTGGCAAATTAAATTGATTGGACAGGATTTGGAAAGGACGCAAAAATAGAAAATTTTAACTAGTGAAGATCCAAACTACTCTTTTATCAGGAAGAGTCTAATTAAATTTTAGTTTAGTTTCCGTGTTTTGGTAGTGGGAAGGTTGTTCTGACCCACTAATGAGGCTGGAAGCCACCACCTGGAGGTCACTGAAGATACATTCCTTCACAGGATTCTTTTTTTTTACTGGATTAAATAGACGAACTGCAGGAGTGGATTAGAATGAGCAAAGGGAGGGTGATGGTTTCCAGTGAGTGAAGGCTCCAACATCAGTGTGTGAGCGAGTGTTTGATTGTGGGCGTGAATGGGTGAATGAGAAACGGTGTCAATCGCTTTGTGTATTATTGAGTTAGCATTATATAAGTGCAGACTATTTGCAAACCTAGTACTTTAAAAGTATTGTGTTATATAGGTAAAAGTATTCAGTATAACATGACTTTGTGTGTAGGGGCATCAATGTTGTGATCAGGCCTTTTGGACTTTTCTTGTTTCAGCACCTAAGCCCCACTTCCTGTACGTAGTCCTTGTCATTTGATTACTCACCTCGATAGTCCTCATTAGCTTCACCTTTTCCCCTGCTTATTGAAATCCAGCTCTCCCCACTGATCCCTGCCACTTCATCACACTTTCTCAATGCTCCCGGACAATGAGCCCATTAATTTTGTTCTGAAGAAACTTCTTGTTCCTGAGTACTTGTTTGTCCGCCTGCCTGCCTGCCCGTTTGTACCCGTCTGGCTGTTCACCGAACGCCCGTATTGTCGGACTCTAATTCCCCTTTGTTTGGTCTGAGGTTTGGTTTCCTGTTTACACTAGTTAGTCAGTTGGTTGCTTTAGTATTTTCTTTATTCCCGTTGGTCTCCCCCTGTATAAGTTTGCTTTGTTATGCTTAGTTGTTCTGGTAGATCCCTGTCTCTTTAGTTTAGGCCTCAGCCTGGATGTTTATGTGTGTGCATACTTTTTTGAGTTAATTCATATTTCCTTTATTAATATTTTTTTGTAATCAGTTTACTTAGTTTTCCCTATATTTCTGATTTTACAGTTAAGTGCCTATTCTGGGATTTGTCTGTTCAGTTCTCTCAGTGGGCATGTTCCTGTCCTGATCGTCTGTTTGTCTTCTATTGATAAATCCTTTTAACCATGACACCTCCTCTCGCATTCTTTTCACTCGGGTCCTTAATACAAACACAGCTCACAAACAAATTGCTCAATGAAATGGGCTCTTCCTGTTTGTTGTTCAATACGTGGAGAACTACTAGATAACCTTATTTACTGATTTATTAATGTAGGATATGAAGGGTAACGTGTGTCAGATGTGTAGGCAATTACAAAGGGCTAGTGATTATAAATTGAGGTTTACCTAGTTCCTTTCAGTCTCATTTCAAACATCATCAATCACTACAAACTGGAGCACTGACTGACTAAATTGTACAATGAAAACTCAATTCAATATTAAGACAAGAAATAAAGACTCATGAAAAACATCAACATTGACTGAACACAAAATTCATTTGTTTACATGGACTGATGGTAAAGCCAGGAAATTAACATCGTGTATGATAATTCATGATAGCTTCTGTATTTATTGTAGTGTGTGTTTCCAAACAATAAAACTCCATGACGCCTTGTGTAATAGTTACTGCTTTATCAACATCTGTTGGGAATATTGTTTTTTTCATTATCTTTCTGCACTTACAGCGGGCTGAGTGTTGGATTAGTGTTTGCCGTTATCAGCCACTTTATACCCGCTGCTATTACTGGACACTTCATTTCCATTCTCATGGACGATTACATTACTTTTAGACTAACTTATTGCATTTCCAAGTGTTCCATCCATCTTTTGCACAGCTGTGGAAGTGATAAAGAATATTACTGCACCTTTCTACTTGTGTCTGCACTGGCTCTGGGGGCAGGTAAATAATACAGTGCTCCATGCTGACCTGATCATCTCAGTTCCTGGTTGTACGTTGAGGCAGACCAAGTCCTGAAGACCCCTGTTGGTTAAAGGAAAGGGACATTGTGATCTCTGCTCCCATAGTGCAGGAGGCCAGTTTACATGCTGTAAACATTTCAACTAGTGAAGCTCAAAACATTAATAGTAGTATAATTTCGCATGCCACATTACTTCAACAGTTTTAGGAGTCTCTTAGGGTTCATACCTTAGGTTTATGGGCAAGAGTCCAATTAAATTATAGTTTCCGTGTTTTGATAGGTGGAAGGTTGTTCTAAACGAATAAGGAGGCGGAAGCCACCACCTGGAGGTCACTGAAGATACATTCCTTCACAGGATTCTTTTCACTAGATTAAACTGCAGAAGTGGATTAGAATGAACAAAGGGAGGGTGATGGTTTCCAGGACTTTTAGTGAGCAATGAGTCACATGTCACAGAGGAAAAAGTCATACAACCCTTGAAAAGCATAACACACACAATTGTCCACCTGAGAAGAAATAGAGTAAAAGCTAGACAATATAATAAGTGAGAGTGACAATAAGGATTTTCTGCAATTTTCTGCCAACTCAGACATTGAGGAGACGTACCAATAAACGTGAGTGATGGTGTGACACTTTTTTGCAAGGGGGGGTGGGTGTGTGACGATTGGCACTTTAAACCACGTGTACCCTACATGCTGTTCATCCTGGAGGGTGTAACCTGAGTGTGTGAAACGTAAATGCACTGGGGTGAATTGCAGACATTTATTTTTGTTTGCTTGTGGCTTTTCAATGTGGAAAACCTAGATATAAGATGCTTGTCAGACCATGATTCTGATCGGTTTGCAGACTTGCAGTCAGTAAACCACTACATGTGACACATAGAATGATATATTCCAAAAGCTCTAGAAGTTCACTTGCCCGGGGTTTTGAAACCATGCCTTGTATTCAGGGTGTGGAGCATCCCACTGTCCTCATCAGTTTCCCTTGACTGGATTTGTGTTATTGCAGTACAACATAGACATGTGTTTATGCTCACCTAGGATCATTGTGTTTATGGAGTCGTGGCTAACTAGGCTAACACTGGACACGGCCGTGGCTCTGGACAGATTTCATCTGGTGTGAGCAGACCGGGCGTCTGAGAGAGGTAAGAGGCAAGGAGGAGGAATGTCAGGATTTGTTAATAACAGATGGTGTAAATCTAGTCACATCACTGGTAAAAAGCAGATATGAAGCAGGGACATTGAGCTGTTAGCCGTTAGCATGAGACCGTTCTACCTGCCCATGGAATTCTCACATGTTATTGCGATGTGAGATATATTCCTCCTGTGAGTATATTCCTCCTTCTGCTAACAGCGACGCACCAAGTGAGGTCCTGCACTCTGACGTTAACAGGCTACTGACACAATGCCAATGTCCAAACGCCCTTCTCCTTATCTCTGGAGATTCCAACCATGCCCCTCCATCGTCCATGCTGCCCAGTATGTTTCATGTCTCACCAGAGACTAACACTGGATGTGTTTTATGCCAACTCCAAGGAGCCTTACAATTCAGCACCTCTCCCCCCTTGAGAAAATCAGATGTTAACCTGCCCCAGGAGTGAGCAAATGACTTAAATCTTATCTTCAATAGATTTGACAAGCTGCGCACCCCTGCCCCCACTCGGGGGCTAACCCTAACCCTAACCCTAACCCCCACAATGCAGACTTCATGTTCAGCTCAGGGTCCAGCTCAGCTGGTGGTGGACTGGTAAACATCCAAGGAATGGACGTTGAGAAAGTGGACTCAAATACCTGGGTGTTCACCTGAACAATAAACTGGACTGGTCTCATAACACAGGTGCACTCTACAGGAAAGGAGAGAATATGAATGAAATCAAATATACTTCTTTACATTAAAAGTACATATGCATTCAATAAGATATTTGACAAAACATTCTGACCTCAGGGCCTGTCATAGTTCACAATACAGTGTCCCTGAAAGTCTATAAGTAGACATTTGAATAGAATGGAATTTGCACCGTTGTAGTGCAACTGACAAACAGTTGGCTGCTGCACAACAATTTCTGTAAAGGATGTTGGAAAATAATTTTCCATTTTTCCATAATTTTTTATTGCTGCATTACTAAAGATAGATTCAGACAAAACCTGAAGAAAGAGTTTCTGCCTCCACAAACAGATGATGTTCCAACATTTGTTAGCTTCTAGCTGACCAGCAGCACCCACTGACTGTGTGTGTCTCTATGTGACATAGCTCAAGCAGGAACTCCACTTTTTCATGTTATTTTGCTAACCCTTACCCTGAACGCTCTCTTATTTCTGTTCCCCAGCTTTATTATAACTGTAGAGATCTCAATTGTAGATTAGCTCAGGTGGAAGTGTTTTCAACCCGTTTCACCTTAAACCAGTGGGTTAAAGTACATGGCTTCAAATCTCCTGAAGTTTAGATTTTTAAAAGAAACACATTTTAAAAGTACAGAACATAGTAATCAAACATACCTTTGCTCAATACGTGGTTCTTTACTTGACCTGATGCAGTCATTAGTAGCTTTGTGGCTAGCTGCTGTTTTAAACAGGGTGCTCAAAACATCTAAACCACATGTGTTACAACTCCATCACCCACTTCAACCTCAATCACAAACACATTTCTGACATTTTCAGCTGTTAAAGTAGAATTCATGGCAAAGCTGCTGTACTGGATTGGGTTAGATTGGATTCGAATCTAAGACGACATAAGTAGCAGAAAATAATTTGCCATTTTGTGATATAATTGTCTAAATATGGGCTCATTGAAGCAAAGTCCTCATGCTTGTGCCTAAAAAAACAGACTTTTCAAATTGAAGATTTTAGACGATATAAAAAGAAATAATAAAGCCTCATACATGGGCTAATTGGATTTCAAAGATGGACGAATAGAGTGTCATGGTCTATGCACTGATCTGTTTTGCCCTGGTAACAGCTCTCTCTGTGCAATGTTGTTGCAAGTTGCTGTTCAGACGTAGACCGTCCGCCTTTCCCATCGATAGCGCCCCCATAGCTTACGGTGTCTCTCCCGTCACCAGGAGAGCTGGGCTGTGGGGAATGGCGGAGTGGGAGAGGGACTCTTTCTCCACCTCCACTTTTGAACAATTTACTCCTTAGAGTATTCGGATCAACCAAGTCGGACTGTGACGCCTCTCATCTCCTTTCCAAATTGGTACAGGACACTAATTCCGTGGCTGAGTACGCCATTCAATTTCTTACTCTGGCTGCAGACTGTTTTACCAAGGTTTATCCGAGTTTTTAAAGGATCAGTTGGCCCCCGTGAACTCCCGGAGTCTCTCGACCCGCTTATTGAACTGTGTACCAGGGTGGATCAAAGAATGAGCGAGAGGCGTCCAGAACCAAGTCCGTCAAACCCCCGACCTTGTACCGGTTTTACTAGTGTTCCCCTACCCGAGTCCAAAGTGAGCCCTAAGTTAAGCTCCCCTGAACCTTTGCAGCTGGGAAGGTCATCCGAGCACACTCCACCATGCCCATTCCTCCCACCTGCCCTCCCTAGCTTCTATTCATGCCTAATGAACTCAGGTCCAAGGTGCTAGACTGATGTCATGCCTCATGTATTTTCTGCCACCCGGGAGTCTCTCGCACGCTATTTGTCATCCGCCACTATTCAACTCCTGCTGCCTCTCCCCATTCCCAAACGTCCCTGGTCTCACACAGCTGTAGATTTTCTTATTGGTCTTCCTCCGGCTTACGGCAACACAGTGTAGCAATCTAATGCAACTTGCGTAATTTGATATTATTTCAAAAGCATTAATTTCCTCGAATTAGGGCACCAGGTCTTTAAGCTTTAATCTGAACAACCACAGTAACAATAGAATTAAGTAAACAACAATTTGACCCAAGATCAGTCTCTGTCATGAGTTCTTTATCATTTCAGTGACTTCGTCTGTTTCTCTGAAGAAAGACAAACACAGAACCAGTTCTTTTCAATTATTTATTAACCTACAACTACAATGAATATGTGTGAGTGTGTATATGGATATATGGAATAAATAGAATAAATGAATAAAAAACAAAACATGAAATAACCAATTCTAAGTAAACAGATAAATTAAGCAGGTATGAAAGTGTATGTGATAAATTTGGGCTCGTGAAAGGAGTCTAGTCACTATTTACCTCTAAGTAACATCAATTATATTTTAGAAACTCTAGAAATAAACTTCATAAAGGCTCCATTAGTTTATCGGCTGTACAGACACCAGACTTTCCATAAAATAGAGAGAGGTATTTGTGTCTTGCCTGGGAGCTGCTGCAGGTTGTTCTGCCAAGTTATGCGTCAGTCGGTACCGGTTCTTTTGTAGAGCAGGACGGACTGTCTCGGTTCTGTTAACAGACGAGCTATCAGACCGAGGATCCGCTGTGGTTGCAAAAATTTCCCCGGCCCACAGCAGCGTTCACCTGATCAGATGGCAGGCTCCAGTAACGTGGTCTGGTTCTGCTGGTGGCTGTGCCGACTTACAGAGGCGCTGGTTGTCTGGTCCGAAACAGAGCCGTGTGGAGCCGAAGATGTTGAATTGAAATAATTCAACAAAAATAGTTGATAAAATTATGGCTATTGAATAAAAATCTTGGGCTCAGTCTGGAGTAATTTTAAAGGATTTTCTAGTTACAATAAAAATCGAAGTTTGGCTTGGAGTTCAGAGTTTCAAAATTAACTTAAATAGGCAGCAAAGACGTGCGCGCTTTAAAAATAGTTTGAAAAGTTACAAACGAGAGAATTAACGACAAAAAGTAATTTTAACAACTTCAGCTAAGTTTTCCTAACTGAGACACATTTCTTCTTCAGGATGGAATTCTGAAGTTGTTTAAAAGATTGAAGTGGAACTCTGCGCGGCTTCTGCTGGAACTCTAACAAAGGAATTTTTACTTTATTTTATATCGTTGGGGCGTCGCCAAGACTATGAGGCGTTGCTGCTAAATTCAAATTTACGCGGAGGGCAGAGCTAGTCCCTCCTCTAGATCACATTAAATCCTTTGTTCATTTTAATTACACGAAGTCAAGTTTAGATTTCTCTTTTCATCAAGCCCAAAACCTCATACTATAAAACAAAGCAAATTATTACAATTGTTATACTGTGCAAACTCCTATGGAGGTTAAAATGCTTAAAGCAACATGATGCGTGTAATAGTTAGTGTCTCATTTTAACATACATGTGAGAGTTAAAAAGGAAAATTAGCTTGGTCTAATACCTATATGTATCGGTGACATGTAGAATTGTTCCAAATTTGCTTCTGAACACATTGGTGTGAGTTTTATGAAGCTTGATAGATGATTTGTCCCTGTTCTGGGGTTTGAATCAATACAAAGTCTTTCTGTCTCAAGTGGTTTTGCACCAAGTTTTATGGTTGTTTTGCAAATTCCTTTCCAAAGAGCTGGTACCATCTTGATAGGAACGTCATTTGCAAGTGAGTTAGGAGACAGTTTTGTGTCTGGTAGATGAAAAACTCACAGCAACATTTATGCTAATTGCACGAGTGTCAATTCGTGGCTTTAAGCCAGATGTGGTTTGTTTGCTTTACTCAGTTCTCTTGGTTTTATCTGGTCCTGGGAAGATTAGTGGTGGATTCTTTTATAAAGAAAGTTTATTGCCGGGTCCGTCTACCTCCTCCTTTTCAGCATGGAGGTTGAATTCCAAACTCTGTTTCTGGATGCTACAACAGCTATACTCACTGTAGTTGATAGATTTTGTAAGGTGGTTCATTTCTTTCATCTACCTGATCTACCAACTGCTAGAAAAACTGCTGAACTGCTGATCACTCACGTTCTTCATCTACATGGTCTTCCTTGTGACGTTGTCTCCAACTGGAGTTCCCAGTTTGTGTCCATGTTTTGGAAGGAGTTTTTCAGGTATCTATCAGTCTTTCATCTGGTTTCCATCCCCAGTCCAGCGGTCAGGCCGAGACATTAAATCAGTTTCAGGAGGTCAGTCTCTGTGTAGAGAGTCGAAAGCTGCCTTCCAGGTTCATTGGTCCTTTCCCCGTTGCTAAGATCACCAACCCAGTGGCGGTAAGGTTACGACTACCGACTACGATCACTCAAGAATCAGTACCTGGTTAGTTTGTGTCTCATTTTCCCTGACGTTGTCAGCCATTTTTAGTTACTCTGGATTTTTCGACGTTTCCTCATCCACTACGCAGACCCCCTCCTGTACCCATTCACCACCGTAAGGCTTCATTCACTCAAAAGATTTCTCTGTTGTTTTACATTCACTTACCTGTGTCTCTTTTCTTCAGACCCCGCAAGTAGTTCCAATTTCCAAGCAACTCAAAGTGTCTCTCCCGGCCGAAGCCTAATTTATCCTTTCAGCAAACCATTATTACAATAAAGCATTTGCTTCCAGTCACTTTTGCTTTGTGTATTTCTGGGTCCACTAAAAACATATCCCTGATATAGCAATAAATTCTACTTTCCAAAATGGTTACTAATGCTTTTTCTTGTATTTTCCAGGATTTAACATTATCTAAAGCTTCCTAAAAAAACCCACAGCAAAACTTTTTCATTAAAACTTAATTAAACTTAAAGTTTAATTAAGTTTTTGAATTTCAAATCAGTGGCACATTTGCAGTAATGATGAAAACCTGCCAAGCACAATCACACTTGAAGGCAAAATTACGAGATCGTTTGTGGGTAATTGGTAGCGCCGTCAGTTTTGTTCCTCTGGCTGGACCATTTTTAGGGTTTACGTTAGACATGTTCGGTGAAACTGTAATTGGTCACAGACAGAATTAAGATGAACCCAAATTCACGTGGACACAGATGAGCTCCTACTGCCTGTACCTGCCATTAGACAAGAGCCATGATGAGGCAGCTGCGTCACTTGAAGTCCTGTGGGGAGTGTAAATGCCAGAGTAAGCATGGCATTTAGGTCACTGTCACTCAGTCATTCTCTTGCTTTTCCAGCGTCTCTTCAGCTCTGCCTCCACCTGCCAACACACTCCATCTGTCCTGCTTTTACTTTCCATCCAATTGTCCTTGAGCTTCTCTGTTGTTCTCACCTGAGTGCATGGTCACTTCTGCAGGAAAATAAGTTCTGCAGTTTTGAGCTGGATAATCTCTATTATTGTGTATAATTTTTAACACACTATTGCCAGTGTTGCTGTGATGCTTCACCTGAGTGCATTTGGATTGAAAGTGGTTTTATTGGTCCAGTTGTGAAAAGCATTTAAATGGTAAATGGTCTGCACTTATATAGCGTTTTCTACCTGTTGGTACTTAAAGTGCTTTACACGGCTTCTTATCTACCCATTCACTATCACACCCACATACATACACCGATGGGGGAGCTGCTATGCAGCTGGCCGACGCTCACCGGGAGCAGCTAAGTGGGGTTCAGTGTCTTGCTCAAGGACACTTCAACATGTGACCAGAGGAGCCAGGGATCGAACTGACAGCTGTAGGATTGTTGCACATATTTTAATGTCTAGAAAATTCCTCAGCTGTTCATTTTGAACAGCTGATGAATGAGGAAAATGACAGGGAAAGAAGGGAGGAAGATGTGGCTATTGTGGAGCAGGAAATAGCAGAGATTAGAAAGGATGAGGTGAGGAAGGCTCTGAAAAGGATGAAGAGCGGAAAGGCTGTTGGCCCTGATGACGTACCTGTGGAGGTGTGGAAGTGTCTAGGAGAGACAGCAGTGAAGTTTCTGACAGGTCTGTTTAACAAGATTTTAGAGAGTGAGAAGATACCTGAGGAATGGAGAAGAAGCGTTCTGGTGCCGATCTTTAAGAACAAGGGTGACAGGCAGAACTGTAGCAACTACAGAGGGATAAAGCTGATGAGCCCCACAATGAAGCTGTGGGAAAGAGTAGTGGAAGCCAGGCTTAGGAAGGAGGTGGAGATTTGTGAGCAGCAGTATGGTTTCATGCCCCGTAAGAGCACCACTGATGCCATTTTCACTTTGAGGTTGTTGATGGAAAAGTACAGAGATGGTCAGAAGGAGCTGCATTGTGTCTTTGTGGATTTAGAGAAGGCGTATGACAGGGTGCCGAGGGAGGAGCTGTGGTACTGTATGAGGATGTCGGGAGTGGCAGAGAAGTACGTCAGAGTAGTTCAGGATGTAGAGAGGAGCATGACGGTGGTGAGATGTGCCGTAGGTCAGACAGAGGAGTTCAAGGTGGAGGTGGGACTACACCAAGGATCGGCTTTGAGTCCCTTCTTGTTTGCTATGCTGATGGACAGGTTGACAGATGAGGCCAGACAGAAATCTCCCTGGACAATGATGTTTGCAGATGACATTGTGATTTGCAGTGAGAGTAGAGAGCAGGTGGAGGAACAGCTGGAGAGGTGGAGGTTTGCTCCGGAAAGAAGAGGTATGAAAGTCAGTCGTAGTAAGACAGAATACATGGGTCTAAACGAGAGGGATCCAGGTAGAAGTGTGAGGTTACAGGGGGCTGAGGTGAAGAAGGTGCAGGAGTTTAAGTACTTGGGGTCATCAGTTCAGTGTGATGGAGAGTGTGGAAAAGAGGTGAAGAGGCGAGTGCAGGCAGGTTGGAATGGGTGGAGGAAAGTGTCAGGAGTGTTGTGTGACAGAAGAGTGTCAGCAAGACTCAAAGGAAAGGTGTACAGGACAGTGGTGAGACCAACTCTGCTCTATGGGTTAGAGACAGTAGCAGTGAGAAAGAGACAAGAGGCAGAGATGGAAGCAGCAGAGATGAAGATGTTGAGGTTCTCCTTAGGAGTGACAAGGTTGGACAGAATTAGGAACGAGTTCATCAGAGGGACAGCACACGTTGCCTGTGTTAGCAACAAAGTCAGAGAGGCTAGATTGAGATGGTTTGGACATGTGCAGAGGAGGGATAGTGAATATATTGGTAGAAGGATGTTGGAGATGGAGCTGCCAGGCAAGAGGGCGAGAGGACGACCGAGGAGGAGATATATGGATGTTCTAACAGAGGACATGAGGTTAGCTGGTGTCAGAGAGGAAGATGCCAGGATAGAGTAAAGTGGAAAAGGATGATTCGCTGTGGCGACCCCTGATGGGAAAAGCCGAAAGAGTAGAGAGAAAATTCCTCAGCGATCCATTGTAGCCCATTGGTTTTGGTGTTTAGAATCTTTTGCTTAGGAAAACAAATAGAATAATCTTCATCTTTAAAATACACACTCATTGGCCACTATATTAGGTACACCAGTTTGATCTACTGCAAGCCAACACAGCAGCTCTGCTATGACTTCTATTTGTACGAGGTTCCCCTCATTCATTTTAAATAGTGGCCAAAACATTAGAACTCCTCTTAGAATACACACTAGGACGACTCCATAGTAAAATGATCATCTTTCTGATAGTGTCAACTTAAACTGAGAAATTTTCACCTTGTAAAAGTAGAATTCATGGCAGACCTGCTGTGTTGGATTGTATTAGATTGTACAGGTGGTCAGAATGTGTTGCCTGATCACTTTAGATGTACCACTTATTCAGTTACGACAGAACTTCAGGAGTCTGTTTTCTGACTATATAAATATTTGCTATGCAACTATCAAATCAATTATACAATTATCAGTGGCTAAAGTAAATGAAAAGCAATGAAGGAATATGCCCTCAAATAGTAAGGTGCTGAATAGTGAGGACAGCTTTTATCACAAGGGTACGAATGTGGCCTTGCACAGCCCCACTAGTTTAATAATGTCACTTATTTCCTGTGTGAACATACGCATATAGATGTGCTACCATCATAATTTGGTAGCTGTCTCTTTCCTCAGCCTTGTCAAAATGCATCAAGGACATAAACTATGGAATGATTTCCCTTTAATAGGAAATCTGAGAGCACGCAGACAGTTGTGAGTGTGAACAGAGTAAATTTGAATACGAGCAGAAACATTTTGAACGCAAGGGCAAAAAATCAGAGGATATAAATCATTAAAATGTGCTCTCAAATTGAACTACTGTCTTGATTTATGAAAGGGAAATCATGCAGCAGCCTCTCTCCAAGTCCTTATGTCAGGTTAGTAACGTTATTCTTTGATTCCTTTTGGCTTAATCAGAACGCCTAACCAAAACCTAAACCAACACAGCTGGGAGAGTAAAACTGACACCAACCTAAAACTACGAGGAAATATACTGTCATAGCAACAAGGGATCAAGCAGTTAAAGCTGCTGAACAGTATGAAATCAACATCAAGGGGAAATATTTGCTGCAGGACTGACTTTAATAACTACATGCAGCTACCATCTACTGTAACAATCTACCAGCCAACTGGCATTAGTACATATTTCACCCGTAAGTGTAGTCTGCTGCATAAACACAACATAAATGGCAATATAACAATTGCTACGTCTCTGGTCGTATGTTATTTATGTTGTTCAGTTGTGTTTTGTGTGAGTGTTTTTGCGTAGGAGTGAGCGCTCTTTGCTTGTGTGGATCTGTGTGTGTGAGTTATAGGTGTCGTCTCTGATTGGCTGGACTGGGGGGGCAGTGCTGGAGCTGATTGGTCCAATTACCTTCCTGATGTTTAAAATGTCTGGTTCCAATCACCACGGGGGCTTCTCCTACTGCAATGGTTCTGTCCTCGGCCTCCGAACGGTATTTGAGAATTTTTGTGAGTTGTTAGTCATTTAGTAGGATTGGTGCCATTTTGGGTATTTGTTTGTATTGTAGCCCCGGACACACTGTGGCAGGGTGTGCGACAGCCACTGTGGGTGGTGGAGCATGAGCTACGCTAGCCTAGCCTAACTGGTGCAACTAACTAGCAGCTAGCTTGGCGCTAGCATGCTAACCCGACCCTAAAGCAACCCCAGGTGGAGGGAGGTCACTCGTGCCCCATGCACCGCACGACCCCAAGTGCCTCATGCTGGCCGACAGACAACCAGGTGACGCAGTTCATGTCTTCTATTGGCTGCCTCCGGTTGGAGACAGCCAGCTTTATTTCACAGACGGACAGGAACAAAACGCAACTACACAGGCCGGTCACCGTGAGGGTCACTCCCACACACAACACCCTCTCTCACGGTGCCGGCCAACACCAGTACACACAGCCCCCACCTAAGAGGGCTTCAGTGTCCCCACAACCCTCAATCCCATACCGACCCCAACCAAAAGTCCCGCAAGTGTCCCGGCAACCATCTGACACATGCAGTCCTCCCTGGTGACCCGCCCCCTGCGCTGGGAGCGGCCGGCAGATGGTTGCTCCCCTGAACAGTCAGCTGCAAACTAATCCCCAACAAAAAGAAACGTCAATGGCACCGGCTCTTGTGCACCCCAGTGTCCTCCATGGGTACCCCAACAAAAATCCTGTTGCAGTTGCTCTCTGCTGCAGAACTCACCCCAAACGGCAGCACTGCTCCACCAGCCTGCTCCAGCTGATGACCCCAACAGACGTCGCCCCGAACCCGACGGCAACAACAATCACAACGGTGCCGGCTGTGCAACTCCCACGGCGTCTCTGGCACCTCTCCTGCCCCGCCCGGGCTGGAGAGCAGCGATCTCGCCGGAGCTGTCCCTGCTCCCACGGTGTCTCTTTTGCGGGAGCTGTCGTAGCTCCCACGGTGCCAATCGCGGATCCCACGGCCTCGCTTGCGCCGGAGCTGTCGCGGCTCCCACGGCATCTCTCTCTTGCCGGAGCTGTCATGGCTCCCAAGGCGTCTCTCTCTTGCCGGAGCCATCGTGGCTCCCACGGCCTCTCGCGCCGGAGCTGTACTGGCCCTGGCTGTGCTGCTCCTCTCACACCGCTGCCGCTTCTCCCGCCTGGAGAACTACTGCCGAACTCTCGAGCTGGGGAGCGGAGGCTGCTGGAGAACACCGGCTCTATCCCTGCGGCTCCTCCAGCGGTGCCGTCCACCTGGGTGAGGTACGGGTGCGGTGGAGTCGGCCCGTCATAGACCAGCATAACAGGCCGCAGCCAGCATCTCTCTGGGTCTGGGGAGCCGCGGGGCTGAGACACTCTGGTGCCCTCAGGCTGGCACGGACCCCTAGTTTCACGCCCGGCCTCCTGCCTGTGCATCCCATCAGCACTCTGCTTTCCACGACCGCTCGCTCTGGTTCACCTAAGCTCTGCTCCATGTCGTCTTCTAGACGGTCCCGACCCCACTTCTGACACCACTGTAGCGCCGGACACCGTGGCAACACCAGTACACACAAGCATTACACAGACACAACCAATATCCCCCACACAGAGAAACACATTCCCCACGACGCTCTCTCCCCCGGCGCCGACCAACACAAACCCAAAACCCCAAACACCCACAATCCCCAGCGACCCCACCCCTGGCCCACCGGCCGGGTCGCTACAGTATATTTTTGTAAATAGTATTAACAGCACCATCTTTAGTTAGTAAATATTATCTGTACAAAGTAGGGGTGAACTGCCATTTTCCTTTTTTCTTTAAGTTGTTGTATTTTTGTTTTTTGGCTTAGGGACTAGTCAGCATGTCATTAGGAAGTAGATTCTTTTGCTTGTTGTTTTGGCCTTGGTTCACTGAGTTTCACTTTATTACTGTATTATAGAATAAATTGCATGTACATTTGAGTTGTGGATTTTGGTTTGGGGACCGAGGAGGGAACAACCTCACTTTTACTTGTATGTTGTGCTCCTGCCCCCTAGACACGGGGGTAACACAATACAGAGTTGTTACTTGTTACTTGTGACTCTACAGAGTCCCAGTAGTCTGTAGTTTCACTTTGATCCCATGGCAAACATGCCTGGCCAACCATCTTTTACAATAAAAAACAATATTGTTTATTGTCTCTTTTTTTTAAACCCCTACATTAAATATTACGTAAAACAAAATGTATATATATACACACATGCCTTACTAAAATTTGCATTATTTTTCATGTTGCATTGCCATTTTGGAGGATTTAGCCTATTTCATTTTGAAATCTACTACATCAGATTAACAGGTGTTTGTATTATTTTGTCCACCCAGTAAAGATTAATACTAGTAGCTTGAAAAAATAATCACCTTAGAATGGAGTACATCCTAAAAAAAACTATATTCATCAGGAAAAGAATCTACTTGATAGTGTATCTAAGTGTAACTAACACACAGTGTCAGGTCTACGTATTGACATTTTTTTACACAATTTTGGTTCTTTACATCACAATGGACATTAAAGGAAAGAAACATATGCTTAAAGTGTAAACAATTTGCTGTAATTTAAGCGTTTATCATAAATAATTAGTTAGAATGGCACTGAGACCACCAACGTAAGCTCATCCAAAATGCAGCTGCCAGACACCTAATAAGACGGACAGTTTTTCTTTCTAAGGGCACCACCATGTGTCACCGGCCTGTCCTTCTCATTCTGTACGCACCTGAAAAGTCAGAAGTGCTCTGATCATTGTGGGACCTCTAAAATAACCCTCTGAGCCGTTGGTTCACTGGAATCTTTGAGCGCACCATATTAGATGTGGCCTAACATTAGCAGTGATTTTTTTCAGACTGAAACGTCTTCCTGCTATTCAGTGTGTCCAAAGCATGTGACCTGTAACTAGCAGACACTTTGGACAGATTGGGTGTCCAGTGTTTGACTTGCCAGGAGGACCCAGAGTCGAACTATTCCTGACTGTTCGTTCATGGTCGACTGCTCTACCACCTGAACTACAGCCACCCAACGTGATCTACTTTGTTGTTTTTCTGGACCAAAAATCGGCTGTGTAAATGTGTTTTGCTTATTTGCCTTAACAAATTGAGGCCATACACCCACTGCAATATTAAATGCAGACACTGACGTACTGGAAAGACATAGTGGCCAGTGAGATGTGACAGGAAGCTGCGCTGGGGTGAAGAAATAAATGCAATGTCCCTTTTATTGCAATTCTAGAAGCCTGGATTTTACTCAGTGCTTGACTGCGTATCTCAAACCGTGGCCTGGAGAGTGGGTAACCTGGCCACCACAGCGAAGCCGTAGTCCACTTCATCACCTTCCTGACACGGGAATAAAGTGGTCCACGCATCCACTCATGCTTCCACCCACTAACTGTTTGCTTTTTTGTGTGAAGACTGTGAGGAGGTGTGATGTGATTCGGCACTGGAAACCTTATAAAAAGGGACGTTTAAGAAGCAGATCAGCAGGCAGGAGGATGTGCAAAAACACTGGTAATTATTAGCAAAATATTAAACAGGGGCAAAAACCAAACTCCTGGGAAAAGGCTCAAAATGAAACAGAAAAACAAAATGGAAGAAACATTGGTTTTATTTTTTATTTTTTAAAAACCTTGTCTTTCCTGCACGTAACCACCGAGCATTTTATCTTTTCACCAACAGTTATTGGAACAGTTTGTTTAATTACTGCAAAATACACAGGTTACCTTAAATAATGGACAAAATATAAGGGCTAGATATCGTAATACAAGCATCACAAGAGGCCTACACCTCTCTAAACACATCTTATTTAAGGAACATGATCTCCTTCAGCTCCTCAAACTGTGCAGCGGCCAGCCTCACACTGCTCGCATGGTTCCACTCTCTTGATTAAACTCGTGCTCGTCGCCTGTGAAGGTTCACAGCAGAAACACCCAAACCAGCTCAGGCAATTCGTCCCAGATCAGACTCTGACCCTGGAACACCAACAAATCAAACAGCAAACATATTATTTATTGTACTTCCCCTCATTGCCAGAAACTGAGAAAGCAGCTTCCAGGACAGGAGACAGTTCTCAAACGATTATTAAGCAATTTAATGACAATCAGCAGAATAGCAAAATACAGCGAGAGCAGTTACACTCTGGAGTGAACATGTGAGGTTTCTTCAGGTTTGTGTGGCCTTTGAACTGATCGACCTTGGAAAACTGCTGAAAACAGAACAAAGGAACGATAATGCAAATCAACCTTCACACAGTGTGTATAATTAACTTCTTGTTACTTACAATGTCCTTTTAACCTCATCAGCTTCTGGCTCCCATAGGCTTCCTACTGGAAAGCAAATGCTAATCACATCAGTGGGAGAGTCAGGGCGTCTTGCGGCGGGAAAGTAAAAGGTGACATTTGGTGTCTGGGTTTGGTAGAAGTGTGAAAACAGAATCATTCTTGCATTGGCTTGTATTAAAATTTCCCTCACACAATTATATTACAAAGAATAACTATGTTAATGTTGGGAAAACAGAGCCTGGTGAAAGGGGAAGAGTGTGACCTTTTCACAAAGGCATCCAGACTTTACCGATTAGTACTTTTATTCATAATTAATGTTTCTCCACTTTTGTTAAGTTGATTCATTTTTGCCTTTATAACATTTATGTAATAAATGTAACTGATGTGAATTTTTTTAAGTGCATTTTATTTTTTTTTCCCAGTCAATTTAGTTGTATTTATTGTTGCAATACATGTCATGTCAAGAAAGTCATGTCAAGGCACTTTCCATTCTAAGCCCAAGACCTTCAACTATAGAGAAACCCAACAAATCCCCCTTGAGCAAGAGGTGAAACAGTGAAGAGCAAAAACGTCCTTCCTTTAATGGAAGAAATCTTCATCAGGCTCAGGTTGGATGGACATCTGCCTCGACTTGTTCTTGTTTTCTATTTTAGTATTTGTGTATTTCCTTTTGACTACTCACCAAGGAGACACATTCTCTGCTAGCTGATCCCTACTCCCCTGTGCATTGGCCTTTTCCAGCGAGATCCCCACACCAGTTTCCGCCTCCCCGTGTCCCTCCTTGTAATACTTCTGTGGATCCGTTTGGCAGCCACAGGTTAGACTGTAGCTTCTAGTGCTGCTCTCTCCCCGAAAACACATTGAATAAAGGTTGTATGGTGAACCACAGTAACTGTAATCACTGATGAAATTAATAATTTTATGGATCACAGCAGAAGCCGGAGAAACACGCTGAGGGGATGTTGAAGTGGCCCATTTGTGGCCATTGTTACTGAATGAAGTTACTAAATCAAGAATCATTTTCAGCTACAATTGCACTTTGAGTGATTCGTGCACTAGTTATTTCACCACCATACGAAGTCCTGTGAGTGAGTCCTAAGAGTCTAAAACCCGGCCAGCAGCCTTCTGTGGATCACTGGCAGATTGGCGCCATAAACTATCAGAAAGCAAAGATTCTCACAGTAAGAACGTTAGTGTAAAGGAGCTTTCAAGGACCCAAGTAAGGGTAGTGGGGTTTTATTGTAACATGGATTTGTTGTAATGAACTGGGGACGGGAACAATGGAAAATCACTAATTAAGGAGGACAGAAAACCACATATGAAAACCAACTATAAATCGGGTTTATGATGTAAAACACTGGAGTGCAAAGGAATGAAATTAAACTTCAACAGAGAAGCAGGGAAAACCGGCTACATACATAAATACAGTATTAAACAAGTAAGTGAAATAAACGATACACACTAGTGTGAGGGAAATTGAACCAGGATTTAAAAAAAACAACAATGGAGGTTACAGGAATAAACAGAGAATGGGCTCTACTCAGACCCTGAATAATTCCAGGGCCAATTCTGTGGCTTTACTTGCCTTATTGACACACAACACCAGCAACCGGCTTGAAAAAAGTTGTGTAATGCTAAAGAAAACTAGTGAGGTTAACTGGCAAAAGCCCAGTATCATGACTGGGTCTAAAAAGAGCATCTTTTTCATCACTGTTTGCAACTGGTTGCTCATAGCGCCATTAAAGTGTAGCAGGGTCTGAAATGACAGGAGGGTTAGTGCAAAGGTGGAAAAAAGACTGAATGAATAAAAACACCTTGTTTCTTGGGAAACATTAGTCGGCCAACAGAATCCAACTTTCATATGCAAAGAGAAAGAATGTACATGTGGAAGTAATCTTGCTGCGTGGGGACCAGGAAGGCCATGCTACATGTGAATATTGTGAATATTGTCAATATTTATCTGGTTTCATTCCATCAACCCTGACTGGAAACCAGCTATAGCACAAATTTACAAACACTTCTCAGTCACTCTCTGCTATCACTGCTCTCCTTAAGACTGATACGATTGTCGCTCTCCTGACATTACAATGGGCTGGCTGCTCAGCTGGAGCCTGCCTGCTTGATTTCTAATCTACAGGCAGGGATGGCAGGGTTCGCGTTGTCTGGAGATTTGTGTATGCACAGACAGATCACAGAGTTTTCTAAAAATGACCTCCGACTATCTCCACCATCACATTCACATTCTGGTGGGAACAGAGTAAGAGGGTGAAGAGTTTTTTTTTTCTTTTGGTTTGATCCTGGTAACAAAGGCATTTTAAGGCCACACAAAAATGCCAAACTGATCAGTTTACCCTTAAAAGCGTTTAGTCCTACTGTTGCATTGAACCTTTCAAAGCAGCACAACACGTAGGTTGGACAACTTGGGGTTAGGCACCGTCCCTGACACTGCGATAAATGGATTTATGACTTAGGAAGAAGGAAACAGTGGCAGTTTCCTGATACTTTAGAAGATGGCATTTAAACTGTGATACTTTATCTAACATAGAAAGGTTTGTCCTGTAAGTTTAGTTGTTTTAAAACAAACAGCTCTAAATGACTGCTCTCGGTTTTACCTTTGGGTCTGTTTCTGTTTAAAAAAGAAAAAAATCTACATGGAAAAAAAAGAGCTATCTATGGCATAAAGTTAGGTGGCTTTATTTAGAGAATATCAATGTGGGGATAGCCAGTACAACGAAGTGGACTATTCTGAAAAAGAAAGAAACCCCTGGTGCACTGAGCAACAGACATAGAACAGGCTAGTAATGGAAAACAACAACCTAAAAACCCCAAAACAACAGTCAGTGACATCAGTAACATTTCCCACGGAGCAGGAGGGAAAGTATCACAATGTGCCATCTGACGAAAACGTCATTAGCAGAAATACGGAGGCCGTACCAGCAGGAAGGATCAGAAAGCATGGTTAGAAACGGGAGCAGTAGTGGAATAGTTTGCAGATTCCACATAACCACAGCGTCTTGGCCTCTCATACCCTCTGTCTTCAATTATGTTTCTACTATGTGTCTACAGTTATAATACAAAGGCGAGAATACCAAATATGCATACAGAGATTAGCCGTCAAAGTACTGGGTCAAGATTTTATGGACTGTTGAGACCGAGATGAAACTCTAATAAAGTGATGACCAAAGTGTGGAGGAAGAACAGATCTGTTCCATGGTCATCTGTGAAGCCCAGTGGAGGTAGTGTCATGGTCCGTGCTGCATGGCTGCTTCTGGAACAGACTCGCTGATCTTTACGGGTGATGGTAACAGCAGAATGCATTCAGAGGGGAAGACAAACACGTCGTCTGCCAATTTACAGAGAAATGCAACAAAACTAATGTGGAGGAGCGTCATCATGCAGCAAGATGATTATCCATGACACACACACTCAGCAAAAGAAGTGAATGGTCCAAGTTAGCCTGTCCAAGTTAATCACCCGACCTTATTGATTTGACGGCATATCTGTGGATCATAAAAGTCTAGCTGGGCTACTTTTGTTGCTAAAATGTTGAGAAGGTGCAGCTGAGGTTGGGTTTCTGCAAAAGAAGGCAGTAACAGAATTTAGGTGCTGATTTTGTTTCACCCCTGTGAAAGTGCATAGAACAGTTTATTATATGTGATGTCACATGGGAGACGCACATCTTCTTCATGTTCTCCAAGATTAAATGGAGCATGTTTTGGCTCTGCACCCGAAGAAATAAGAGAAAATGAAAACTTGACCTACTCAAACCATCCAAGTCTTTGCACAAAGCAGGAGAGTCAGAAATTGATTCCTTCCCTAATGTGACCATTATGCACAGTCACTACAAATGTTTTTAAATGTAAATATGTTTTTTAAAAAGTTATGGTAAAATATAGGACTGAGGTAATTGTCCTGGGAACCAACTCATCTAAGGGGGCTGCTGCCCCTGCAGACTTAGGTTCCTGGCTGAAGACGCCAAGTCTGAAATTCTTAACCTCAGGGTTTAAAATGGACACCGACCTAAAGCTTTTACACCCAGATTCGGTCTGTTGTTAAGTCTTGTGATTTTTCCACCTGAGGCAACTGGCCGAAGTTCAGCCAGTTCTTACTAAGCAGCACCTTGAGACAGTAGTCCACACCTTTGTTACCACCCGGGTGGATGACTGTACCGCACTTTATTTTGGCATCAGTCAGACGTCTGTTATCAGCCACTCGAAAACATGAGCACATCAAACCTGTTTTGTCCTTTGCATATCCTTGCCTTTCTTAAAACCCATTTGTTTCCACTGCGGCATTTGACGCAGCTTGAATTTTGACATTATTTTATCTGTCTGTTATTTATTGGTAATTTTTGGTTAATTATTTATTTCTGATTATCTTGTTTTATTTGAATATTTCATGTTTTAACCTGTACAGAACTTTTAAAGGGCTTAACAAATAAAGTTAGAGTTAGTTACAATATTAAAATTTACATTGGTGTAAACATTTCCATCCACCCTGATGAATTAGTTTAAGTTCCGATGAAAACACCTGTACTAGCAGGATGTGCATTAAATATTTTTTACTTACATGTGATAAAAACCCAATACTTCATCAACAAGAGAGCAACACTAACGAATCTAAAATTTTTTACTGGTCACATTACAGACTAAATTATAAACCTTTTAGCGTTAAACATATAGGCAACAGGGATTTATTTTACTTAAAAATCAAACACTTGTGTTTTTGGGCCTATATGTGCAAAACAGCTGAGTAACAATAATGTGAACAAATGCTTTGCAGTTACGCAATAGCAAAATCTCCAGCGTGTTCACTTTACAGATAGACCCCAACATTAATTCATCTGTTAATTCCACACATTTTATTGCTTCATGTCTCCTAGTCACACCACAATCCATCACCATGACAGCATAATTAGTAGGCTAATTATTAAAAATAGTGAAGCCACACATTTGTTTGGATAGACTTGTTCCTGATGCTGTAGGATGGCTAAAGGGATTTCAGGGCTCCCAAGCTACATCTGTGTCGCAGAACCAATAAATGACCTCGACCATTTCTGCCAAGTAAAGTGGTCAAATATCCAACCAGAGTTCTACTGGAAGATCTACTTAAAAACCACTGTGCTAAAAGTGGAACTTGCTAAGGGACATTTAACTAATTGTTTAGTTTGTGATATAAAAAAGAAATCTTCCATCTCTGAAGTAAGATGTTGGAACCTATGAACAGATAAGCCAACGTGTGGCTAATCAACCCTGTCTGCTAAAAATCACATTCCCGTACTGCTAAACCGCAAACACCATTCATTTTAAACATGGTGGCCAAAACATTAGAACGCTGTAGTCAAACAAACCTGACATTCTTCAACGCAACGTGGTTGACATTACGCCGGCAGGAACGCATAATCACGTTAGCAGTTCGATAGCATTTGGCTGATCTACCAATAACATCTTAACCTAATAAAACCTGATAAAAACAGGAGTTGATGTTTTGTGAGAATCACCAATTTTTTTTTTTGTTTCGTCATTTCAACATTACAAAACAAACAAAACCAATTATCAATAAAATGTGTGAAGGCAAACAATGGTCACAGCAAAACTGACATGTCAATGTCTTTTTTATTTTAAATATGTAGCAGTAGCACTTCTCCGCAGTTACGACTGTTACAGTTCTTTGGAGATGTCTGTGTGTTTGTGAGCTTTGCCAGTAAACGGGCATGATCATAAAACATGACCAACAAAAGGAAAAACTGTAAGATCAGCTCCTGGGTAGAAAACTAAACAGGATTTTTATTCTTCTTTTTTTTTGTGCTGCCACTGCAAACAGACGACTCAACACTGAGGTTCACTGTGTCACAGAGGAAGAAACTTAAACCTCTTAAAAATAAATGCAATTCAATCTGCACTTTGATATGAAATGAGAGAATGAGGAAATCAAATGTCAGACTCCACAGGAGGGAGGAGACAGAGGTAAACTCAGAAAACCTGCCAGAGAGCGGGTTAGGCTCACACAGTACGCCATCGCCGTGTGTCTTTGCCGTCTGTGAAAGCGTAAAGCTGGAGTTTCCCCTGACTCAAGGTGAACAAACAAGGAGCGTTCACTAAACCCGCGTCCGGAAAGGAGTGGTTAGGCAAACTCCAAAGCCTCAGTCTTCAAAGCCACACTCGGAAAGAAGCAAGCAAGGCTGGAAAAGTGGACTTTGTTACGATATAGAAAACCAGCTTAACTGATTGTAAAAGTCGGAATCTTTCACTTCATGTAGCTGAATCATGAAGCAGCTGCAACGTCCGAGAAATTGAAGAAAAGGATTTTCCCAGCAAAGTATTAAAAACCGAACTGTCTTTTGAAATAGCCAAACGTGTTGCTTTTGCTGAAATAGGATGACGATGGTACAGAATCTTATGGTTTCCAAACAGGGCCTAATGTGGAGCAGAGAAATCACACGGGTGATGGTGTTGCTTCAAAAGTACCAAAGCCTCCTTATGCTGAGATCGGAAATATAAACCTTCCTAGTGACGCTGCAGCCGGGCCTTTTGTGCCGCCGCTGCAAACAGACGACTCAACACTGAGGTTCACTGTGTCACAGGATCCGCCACATGAAACGCAAATATGTGCGTCCCACCGCCAGGCTTTCTTGAATTCCTTTGTGAAAATGAAAAGATCACCAGTGCCAACCTGGACCTTGTTTTTGGATGATATCATGTATAAGGAGAGCAGGAAAAGGTTCCCCACCGATGTGTGTGTGATGTGGACAAGATGTGGCCTTCATGGTACGGCACATCAGGAGAGCCAGAGCGACAGGAGAGCCGTCATTTGGACCAGGAGCATCAGCAATGTTCATACAGCCTTATCTTTTTTTAATTTCTTAATTGTAAAAATATGGTAATATACTACACAATCAATGAGAATATTTATAAAATTTGTAAAGTATTCTTGGAGAAGAATACTTTATAAGATATTATAAAAATATGTGCATGTAGTACAGTCATAAGCATTGGCAATATTTATAAATGTGTAACTGTAAAATTAACATTTGTGTATTTTTACTAACAAAACATGCTATTAAATTATTACTTATAATCAACAATTACAAAATGTAATAGTAAATTGATGACAAAAAAAGCCATTAGCTGTTAATTTTAACGATGTTTGAGCCTTAATAAAATGTAAATGCAAAAAATTGACATAAAATGTTACTCAGAATTGCATCTAAATTTGCATATTTCATTTACAGTGTAGAAAGGAATTTCCCAGCCTGACATGATAAATACCGTCACTTAACAAAGTGGATTTGTAGAGCTTTCCCAACAACGTGTTTTACTTATTATTACTATTCTTACACTTTTATGATTCTTACACAGAACAGCTACTGTGTGACACGTGAACTGCTTCGTTTCACCTTCAGGCATCTTTTAACTTAATAATCTGCCTTTGGCTGTATCAAAAATACTCGATTACACCGACAGTTATTCGGCTTCACGGAAGCAGCAGGTGGCCAGCTGTACACTGAACGTCCCCAGTCAGCTCTTGGTCTCCGGACAAATATAGCACAGCCGTTTGAAATACTTAAACTCCGTCAGTCTTAGTTCACTGACAACATAAAACAGGAAACTAGTTGTAAGTGACACATCACAGTTTGCAATATAACTTTTCAAAGGCACAGACATCCATAATTATCAGGTTTGTTCCCTGGCAGCCCAGACATATTCAGTTTATTTAACTTTTCCTTTTTCCTGAAAAATCACTTAAACATGTGTAAAAAGTACATAATATATATTTGCCCTGTGCTTATAACTGTTGAAAAGATTGATTTACAGAGCAACTATTTCTATGTACAAGGCTTTAAAAGTATGTATTCAGTACACTGTTGTTTCCTTCCTGTAGGTGTTTCCGTCGACCTTTTCCACTGCTTGTTGCAGCAGCAGAGGATCAACAAATCGAGCCGAGGTCTGCGGCCATCACTGTCACTTCACTAACAATGCAGTGTCACAAATAAAGGAGGAAGTGACAGGGGACTTTGCTTCTCTGCTTCCTTGCCAAGTGTTGGCAGGATTGTCCTCTCCTTCCCCCAGGTGTGACGTTGTTATGTGACTGTTGGAGACACACTGTTGATTACTGTACCTCCATGGTCTGGAAATTGCCCCAGTCTGACCGACTAAGGGTCCCGACAGAACCAAACACATTCACGCTGTTCTTCTAAAATATGTCATCTTAAACGACAGGGTGACAGCTTTTCAACTGTGAGTTAACATAAAAGTCCGGTGCCCATGTGAACAGTTCAGTTCAATTCAAATTTATTTATATGTCGCCAATTTACAACAAGGTCGTCTCAAGGCACTTTACATAATAAAGTCATTTAGAGAAAAGCCAACAAATCCCCCTTGAGCAGCTATAAACAACAGTGGAGAGAAAAACTCCCTTTAAATGAAGAAACCTCCAGCAGAACCAGGCTCAGGGTGGACGGACATCTGCCTTGACCGGTTGGGCTGAGTGGAAAGTGGAGAGAGAAAAAATAAGAGTGAAAGAGGTTTTTCATGCTGATTCTTCCTGTTCATACTTGCCATGTACACTCACTGGCCACTTCATTAGGTACACCTGCACATTCTAATACAATCCCATACAGCAGCTCTCTGATTTTACAAAGTTCTAATTTGTCAGTTTTTAAGTTGGAACTCTCACATAGGTGATAATTCTAATATGTGTGTTGTACTGGAGGGCATCATAAGAAGAGATGATTCTAATTTTTGGCCACTATGTTTGAAATGAATGGTGTGGCCAAAAAAAATTAACAAACACATATTAGAATTATCACCTTACAAAAATACATTTTTGCATGAGACTTGTTGAGATTACAACAGTCACACTGTGCATCACATATAAAGGAATAAAGTCGGCCATTTAATTGCCCCTTTCAATTTTATAACTTACACATTCAGAGTCAAAGGTAAAAAATGACAATATGTGCAGATAATGTGCACAATACTCACAAAGCTGACTGGGCTGACGTTTTCTCTGGAGTGGTCTTTCTGGTTATACCATGCCATCTTTTATGGCAGATATGTGAATTCCACAAAAAGTAAAAATACCTTCCTCCTGCCGCATGTGACTCCAAAGACCTTTGCAGTGGCACAGAGTGACAGGTGGGCGACACAGTGAGAACACTCCTGATGGAGAATGCCTAATGGAAGCCACACAGAGAGCAGCCACACATTCACGGGCAATCGCACTGCTGTGCTGTAAGCCACATGGAGACCGGAGCATCCTACTGTGCCAGGCTGGGCTATAGTAGCCTCCACACAGGGGTGGGGGTGGGGGGGGGGTTTCACAGTGTTCCCTGTTGGGTATGATACATCATAGACTATGAATGCAGTGCCGTGTACGACGTGAAGCTGTGTAACACCAAATTGATTTTCTTTGCAGATTTTGAATTGTTGCAGCACAGCGTTAATGTCCTTTCAGGAGGGAAGAATTTTAAGCTGAGAGCATGTGGGAACATACAGAGTATAATGCACATGACTCTTGCACAAGTTAAACGACGGTTTTAAAGTAGGAGGTCAGTGAACTTTGCAGCAACTCTGCAACTGAATAGTTACAGTGTGAATTTATCCTTGAGGTGCTGGTGCAGTAGTGGGGTAGAAAATAAATGAGAGCTTATGAAGAAGTCAACACAAAAAGTTATTTTTATGCCAAAGACTTATCTCAGAAAGGAAACTTGCCTGTCATCTCAGAGTGAATTAGCTCGAAGCTCCAGAGATCTAGAGATGTGCTCACAGCCTTGGCTTTTCTGAAGCTTGGTTTAACCCTGAAACTATACAACAATAAACACATTTTAACATCCAACAGTTTCTACTTTATTGATCCATGACGTAATGACACCACACTTGCAGGTTGTAACCCAGTCAACTTGACAGTGGGTACGTTTTGGGAATACCCCTGGACTCAGTGCAGGAGGTGGGAGAAAGGAGGATTATATCCAAGCTATCATCCGTGCTGGAGAACGACTCTCCCTCTGAGCAGCTCCATCAGTAACAGACTTTGAAGCTCTTTCCTCCCTGCTGCTGTCAGACTTTACAATAAGATCTGCTCCCAGTGAACCATTTTCACTATTAGTCACTGTAAAACTGTTTTTTTAAACCGTGCAATACACATGGCCCATGGACAATTACTTTTAAGATTGTGTACATATGTGATATATTCATATTTAATTTTTTTCATTTTAGATTGTATATTTGATATTCTTCTTTGCTGTAACTCTGCACATTCTCTGCTGCTTTCAGATGGAAATGTCCGCACTGTGGGACAAATAAAGGTTTATCTGGTCTTATCTTATCTTAGAACATGGGGGACCCCCCTCAGCCAGGGTCTTAACTGGGCCACTCTATGACCCCAGACTTCATTCACCGGACTGCATGCTGACGGCGTTCCTGAAGGCCTGAGAAAACCCTCCACTGCTGCCACATCTATCTCTCATCTATCCACTCTATCTCCTCCTCTGGAAACAGTGATGACAGTCAAACCAAATCACAACCTAAAGTCAAACAATCTGCAGGCTGTGTCACAGGAAGATGTGAGCATGGCAAGAGCAAAGAGGTGGGTGGATGGATTGTCTAAGTGGGCCTTGGACAATCTATACAACACAATCAAGATGAGTGTTTTCCTATTAGAGGCCAGGAGGCTGGTGATGAAACCAGAGTTCTTCATGAATGAGTTTGTGCGGGTTGCTATGGCACTGAAATTCCTGATGAACCCCGACTTACTGCACAGAAAAGCAAATATTTGTCATCAGTCACAGCAGGCAGGGCCTTTACCTGGTGGTGTGGGTGCTGGAGAATGGCAAGCTCCACTTTTAGCAGCAGTTTCACAATTACTACGAAGGTGCTCACAAATGCTTGGGAACAGAGAACAGATTCAATTTCAATTCAACTTTATTTATATGTCGCCAATTTACAACAGCATCATCTCAAGGCACTTTACATAATAAAGTCATTTAGAGAAAACCCAACAAATCCCCCCTGAGCAGCTATAGGCAACAGTGGAGAGGAAAAACTCCCTTTAACGGCAGAAACCTCCAGCAGAACCAGGACCAGAACCAGGTTCAGGGTGGGCGGACATCTGCCTTGACCGGTTGGGCTGAGTGGGAAACATTTGGCAGGTCTGGGGACACCTGAATCTGGGGACACCTGAAGACAGGGACAGAGAGAGGGAGACAGAGAGGGAGAAAGACGATTACGGACAAAGAAGACACAGAGTTAATGTCATACAGTGGTGACATTATAGATGCTGGGTGAGAGGAGAGAAGTGGCTCAGTGCAGAGTCCCCCAGCAGTCTAAGCCAATAGCAGCAATGTGAACAGCCAAAATGAAGCATCTACAGATGCAGCAGTTGCAAGTGTCCCGGGTTTTGTGCGCGGTATGTCCGCAGTGCCCGTCAGGATTTACTGTGTTTAATTCAATAAAAGGCTCATTAAATCCAACCTGCAGTTCATCTTTTCCCAGGTTCGCAGTATTGGATCGTCTTGGTGAAGACTAGTTTTAAATCTGATCTATCACAGCTGATGTTTCGTCCCCGTGTTTATGCTGACTTTGTCTGTTGATGATGGATATTAGGTCTCTGTAACGCGGGTTGTGACTACGTTACTCTTTTATACACGTTCAGTCAGCCAGTCTCCTAAAATGTTCCTAGGCAACTAAACTATAAAATCAAGAGAACAATTGAAATGTGGATTTTAACCCACTGCAGCACCTCTTGAAATAATAAGTTGATACATTTACCTACAGACGTGAACAGTTGTCCATCAACTGTCCACCGTGTGATCACGGTTCACACGTCACCTCCAAAAGTCTGACTTTCACTTTTGGAGGTGATGATCACTTCATCTAAACTCCGTCTATAAACTTGACCCGACTTTTTCTTGCTCTTTTTCTCACTTTGCTCTGTCCTCCGTTAGTCTTTCAGCTGGGATTTATTTATTAATTAATTATTATTAGTAGTAGTATTACCTGCTCATAAGTTACTTATCAGAAGGGGCACGTTTAGAGGACCCAAATAGAGGCAAGGACAAGCGATTGGAAGAAAATTATTTATTGTAACAGAATGAATGAAAGGAATGACGTGATAGGCTTCGGCCGGTAGGAACACCTGGGATGGCTCACGGCAAGGGAGTAATGGTTGAATCTGGAGGTGAAGACAGACAGGTGAGTGAGGTTAAGACAATGGGGTGAAATCTTATCAGAGAATGGGGTCTTACGGAGATGTGGTGAGTTGGCAGGATGACGGAGGGGTTCTGTACCGTGGAGGTGAGTTCGTGGTGAGACCTGGAGAAAATAAAATCGGCTGACAACGTCAGGGAGGTGATTAGGCGCAAAGTAACAACTGAAAGCGAGGTCCGTGGGAAAGTGACAACACATCAACAACAAGTCGAGAGCTCTGACAGAAACAAAGTAACAAAACAAATGTACTCATGAAGGTTCCTGGAGTCGTCGTGGCGAAGAAGCACAGGTTAACAAGATGAGTGGTCCAAAACTGAGACGGGGAAAATCCTCTGGCAAGGTGAACAGACTTAGAGAAAACTTGGCGTGGCATGGAACAAGACATGAATGATAATCTGGGGAAATGTGCGGGCATGGATTAAGTGCGAGTGACACAGGTGAAACATATGGAACTAATGAGAGGGGAGGAGAGCAAGGTGGAGAGAGACAGGACCGTGACCAGGGCAACACAGATCAACACCGAGACCGTGACACTACTACGTGTCCAGGCCTGTTTTAAACTAATCTTTTCATGAAAACTAATCTGAAGCTGTTGAATGATCTCAGGGTAATAAAATACCAGCTCCATCTGCTGCCTGTGTTCAATAGTCCACAGCTGCCCACGTCACGAACCTTTTCAGGTGATACGGACTTGAACACGGATTTTAAAAATCCTGTCCGGTCTCAGATTTGCACATGAGACTGAAAAACTCTCCGAGTTACTTTAACACGGTGGACGTGCTTAACTGACTGTAACTGCGGGTTTTCAGGGAAACAAACACATGTCATGTTCGCTGTCATTTCCGTGTGAAACAGTACGTCTCCGAAAACGGACAGAGGACAGAGACACTACTGTAACTGTAACTAATTCCACTCAGTCTCACAAAATCTGTCTCGCCCAAATCCATTTTATTCTCTCTGCTCCTGTCTCTGTCACACACAGTCATGTTATTCAGTGAACTGTTTAAGGAGCCGTTTGTCACATTTTCCTTGTTTCGGATGAAGGTATTGAGAGTGAAACAGCACTAAAACAATTCGCGTTATCAAAATAATTTTGCCTTGGTCCTTTCTTGTTTTTTCCGTGGGTTGAAAATATTTGTTGACTCCACCGAGTCACAACAAGCTGAATATTTTGTGCATTATCAACATAAGTTCAGCCTGATGATTTAAAATTCCCAGGTAAAATCTGTTTTTACGTGAGAATTAAAAATTACATGTTTCATTTAAAGAGTGTTACATTGATGTGATCACGCAAACACTGACACCATACACATTTTTTCTCTCATGACAAGAGACGAGCAATCGACAAAAGAGCGACAAAGTCAGGGAGCGACACTATCATTTGCTACATCAGTAGATAGATGCTGATATTTATGTGATCAGTCAATATCTGGCGCTGATTTAACGTGATGGTACGTATTAATATTAGTGTCATTAGTAACAGTAGTAGCAAACTTGAGTGAACACACATAAACAAATATGAACTTGCAAGTCAATGAATGAGCACATGCATGTGAAGAAAATTCAATTTCCCAGAGATTGATTTAGTGAATACAAATAATCTCTTTCTCTCTATGTGGTTACAACACATGTCAATCAGGCTAGTGTCTGCCGTCTGGTGAGCTGAGCTGTGAGCCGAGAGGCGGAGAGGAACACACAAGTTCTTTACAGTGGTGTTAACAATGTCGCCCACGAAAACAGAACACATCTATTCCTTATCCCCATCTAACCTATAGAACTTCATTAATATCTTTGGCTCTGCCTGTTGTGATGAAAGTGCTTTCGATGGCCTGTCTCTTTCTGGGGGAGTGAAAATCCCGAGAGAAACGGCCGTCACTGCCAAGCAGAAAAGGTCACCGGGAGGCCAGAGATGTTTGTCAGGAGCAATAAAAACCAATAAAGTTAGTTTGGTGCTGTGATGATGGAGCTCAGCTGGCAAGTTTGATGCATTCGGCCTCAGTGCTGCACTTGATCCAGGGGATCTTGATTTGGGTTGAGAGACTTAGTGAGACTTGGAGTGTTTTCAATTACCGTTTAAAACTATGGTAAATTATATCCTAGCATTTCTGTGCACAGGATATGCAATGACATTTGCTATTCAAAGCCCAGAAATGTTGCAAAGCTTTTGGAAACAACGGCCTCGCCTCTGTTAGAAGTTTGATGGCTGCTCCTCTGTTAACAGTTAAATCCTGACAAAAATGTTAATTCCTTTTTATTCACTTATGTTTTTTCCAACTCGGTAACTTCAGCTCCGGCCCATTGTGTGCTAAACTGAAGTGAAGATGATTATCCGTGAGATAATTTTTTCCCATTTCAACCCTTGTAATTCTCTTTTTACCCGCCTTCATTAGAAGACCTTCCTTAATTGCCTGCAGGTGGTTCAAAATGCTGCAGCAAAGCTCCAAACAAAATTCCCACTGGCAAATTCAGAAAGCAGTAAAAACTATTCTCGCCGTAACATTTACAGCGATTTCAGGCACCTGACTACACTGGTGAGCTACAGCAGCACCAGCAGAAATCGGCGGTCCCTCACTCCACACAAGTCGTAGCCTCCCAACACTGGAACTCTCTAGGATTACTGAATGCTGTGGACGTCCTTATTCAGAGACCAGTGGTGATATTTGTATTTGTCATCATTATCAAATCCAGTATTTCTCCCACAAATAAATAATAAAATGGACAGATTATGAAATGACTCCCAAGAGGATGGATCTCTCCTGTAGCACCACTACCGAGGCATTCTTTCTTTTTTTTTAAATATAAATTAGATTCCATAGCTCAGTATCACATGACAGGAAAAGGCCTCCAGCCAGCTGACTTTGTTTTCTGTTTTATTCTGGGTACAAACTGGCATTCGGAGAAATGAGAGCACATTGTGGAATCTAACGTATCCGGAGGTCACCTTTTAAAAAAACGTGCCCATTTGTGATTTTAATAAGCTGGATGAATTGAGAGAACAGGATCAAATGTGACACAGAGAATCTTGATTGTTAGACTTTGAGAAATCCCACAGTTGTCGTGAGCAGAGCTACTGATCCAGCACATCATTTAACCGACCACAAAAGAGGATTAACTAGAATATTACTGTCTCCGGTCTCTCAGTATATACCCATACCCACCAGAACAGAACAAGACCTCGCCACATTTTCTGATTAATATACAATAAATACAATGCGCACTTCAATGATATTAACATGAATTTTGTTATTGCCATCTCTCACACAGCAGTAAGCAGTATGGAGGTGGTAGCCAGCTTTAGTTACTTTTGGTCCACCATGACTTTAACTGCCTGTGGTTCATCATCTGTCCTGTTCCGTGTTGGACGTTCTGCTTTCACTATTCCAGCAGCGGCAGTTCGTCTCAGCAATAACACGCTGCTATCAGTAAGCACTAACAGAAGATTACACGAGACGAGACTGCACGAGTGGAACTAAACCCCATCAGATTGATGCTGCAGAGGCCGCACAGCTACACAAGACACACGGTGGGCCATAGGGGGCAGGCCATGGCCAGGCCCGTTACAGAGCCGATCTGAGCGGCTGATATATGATAAAATAGTGAGAATGACCTTGCTTGGTGGAACTCTTTGCAATTAAAGCGACACCTGAACCAGTGCAGAGCTCCAGCTCTGCAGGGACTGAACAAATGACTCCGAACAGCTTGTAAATTATCTGGCTTCAGTGTTTTAAATAAAACACTTCCTACTTTTACAGTTGACCACTAGAAGAACAGACTGATCAAAAGAGTTGAGACTGATTTATTGACTTTTGTTAAAAGGCTGATGAACGAAAACCACTTTACTAAACATACACAGACCAGAACACATCGAATCATTTACCGAGACAATCAAACATCATCATCTTACTGCAACAATACAGACAAAGCCACTTGAAAAACTAACACAATTGAAAGTCTTTGATTACTACACACTGAAAACACAATAAACCAGCAGCTCTCCAGGGCTAAAATGATGGAATTACACACCCACACACACACACACAGTTCTGCAATGCCACTGTCAGCCAGTCCACATTATGCCAAAGATCTTTTCAAAGTGTCTATTTCTTGTGTACACTATTGAAACCATGTAAGACATTTTTCTTGGTTGTATTTGAATTGTGTTTCTTCTTTGTATGTTCATGTGTTTTCTTCATAGCTAACTTTCTTAAAGAAATGCACACACACACAGATATATCACACATGCCTCTGGACACATGTCAACATCAATTAAGCCAATATACAAATTAAAAGTATTGAGACAGCAAGGCTGATGCATCTGTTTTTGTCGTACACTGACAACATAGGGTTTAACATCGAAAGGAATATTGGATGAAAGTTCAGAATTTCAGCTTTCATTTGATATTTACATGTTACACAACACAAAAAATAGGACTATTTGTGCATTGTGCTGAAAAAGAAAGAAACTACTGGTGTACTGAGCAACATACACAGAACAGTTCATCGAAGGTGAACACCAGCAGCCAATGGCAGAATTGTGAAGAAAACACCCCAAACAGCAATCAATGAAATTATAACTAACATTAAAAAATAAATATTACGTTTTATTTAAAGCTCTGTGTGTCAAGCTCATATTCACACAAATTTCGCGTTCGTCATCTTTTGGTCTTGAACCCAAATGTCTGCAGTCTAAAGCAAAAACTAAAACATTCAACTGTTTTTGTACTACAACTTATGCATTATAATTACATTATAATTCATTCATCACTAGACCACTTGTGACATTATGATATTGCAAAAAAACCCAGTCAAACCAACCAAGTCTGTATTCCTGATTCCTCTGATCCAACCAGTAGGAGCATTTATTAAATTAGTTGCCCAATTATTGGCAAGAAATCGGAGCCAGACCAATGTTAGAATGAAATCTAAAAACAAAGAGATCGTGGTGGGTGTTCAAATGAGTCATTTGTTAAGGCTGGAGAACGTTGAAAACATCATTGACATTAAGGATCTATCATCACTTCAGTAAAATGAGTTATCACGGGTGTGAATCTCAGGGCCACACCGATGCTTTTTTAACCGATGAATCAAATGATGACGTGTAATGTCAAAAGAGTCACACAGAGAGAACTAACGTGCGCATGTGCCCTCAGTCTGTGGACCACAAACTGCCCTTTATCTGCTTCATTTCAGCGACTAAAGGCAAAATATATTAGGACATTTAGAAACATTTAGAAATTCAAATTGTTATAAAAATGAATTGGGTTTTAATTTGAAAAAAATATTTATTTTGATTAAGCTGTACATCAAACCATGTTTTTTGTTTAACACATTTTGAAAATGCAAAAATAAATAAACAGGAAGACATGCTTAATTATCAGTAAGAGAGCGATACTTCAAAAAGCAAACAAGGTCGAGTGGGATCAGTGTTGACATGCAGCGATTTTTCAGAAATCAAAACAGGACAAATACAGCACGAATACACCGGTTATATCTTACAGCTCTGTACTTCATCGATAGTGATGACTGTTTAATTGTTTCTTTATTATTATTATTATTTATTTAAAACAGAAAGGAAGCAGGTTTTATTTACATGCATGGTGTTGGAGTTTAATTTGTAAAGTAACAGCACTTCTGTACCTCAAGAGCATCGTTTTAAAACTTTTAGACGTCATCAGCAGAGTCCACATGACGATCAAATCGCATTTGGAATTTACAAAAGTAGCTAACTGTAGCCAGATGTGAATCTTATATGAATCATATCGCACCTCTTTTGGCAGCAAATAGTTGATGACACCTCTTGCAATAGCAACAAAATGGCAGCCACTTTCACACTATTTTTCATCCTAAATATTCACAAACTGTGGATTCAAACATGGTGGTTAGGTTTAGGTGCTACTGCAGACACTGCACGTATAGTTGGGATCAGTACAAAGTTGTGCTCAGCCCTAAAAATCCCTGCGTCCTTAATGCGTCGTTGTCAGATGAGGACGATCTCACATGACACAAACACCTGCAGCACACATTGACCACAACATTAAAACCATTAAAAAAGCCACTTGTTACAAGTCGTTTAGCCTCTTTGCTAATATGTACATGTCTATTAATATGTACCTTTATCAGAGTGGAAGATGCCCAGGATAGAGTGAGGTGGAAATTAATAATTCGCTGTGGCATGCCCTGACGGGAAAAGCCCAAAGGGAAGTAGTAGCTATTAATATGTACCTTTATATCTATATACGTACTACCTGTGCTGAAGTGCCACTGCTGAAAATCCAGTGATATTTTTAACAACAATGGAATTAACTCAATGACTTATTTTAAAGATGTTGAGTTGTTTTGAAGATTTTAATCTTTATGGTCATTATCTGACTCCATACACGTTTTCCAAAAGCTGGCACAGTATCTACAGTAAATCTATGTGCAGAGATATTTCACTGATTCCAAGCTGTCATTTTAGCTTTACAATTTAACACCTACTGCAATGCATGCACTGTAAAAATATACAAAATAAGGTTTTCATGCCTGGTGTCAGGTGGTGGACAGACCACATGGGATGATATCTCTACTGTATTGCTCTTTTAAAGGTTGGTTCTCTTCAGTGATACAAAGCAACAATCATTTGTCAGGTGTGATTCATGGCTGTTGAGAGCAAATCTCATAAACTGGCTTTGACCTAAACTCACTAGAATTTTTATAACAATATCAATCACAGACAAAAATCCAGTCCAAACTGAACAGTTAGTTACATTTAAATTTAGGTCATTTGCCAGTGATCAAATCCCACATATTAACTGACACATTTCTATACTTACACCAACCAAAACTGGAACAACAGGCAAATGGCCACAATTTAAAATTATATGGTTATTCTATAAACACCAGAATTTGTTGTTTGATTTAGAACTCACCACCACCAAGTCTTTACACTGATTTCTTGTCATTTGAAGTTATTTTTCTGTAGGGGGGGGGCACGTAACAATTCATTTATTGTGCAATAAATAAAATTTCCCATTCATGCACAAAACACGTATTTTAAAACTATAGTTTATAGACCACATGTGCATCCACATGAAGAAGCAGGATCTCCACACCTCCACAGAAACTGCCAAACATGGCAAGAAGAAGCAGGTACAAGGTGGGAGTTATTAATTTAAACACAAAAAGAATCTTCAGAAAAGGATGGTTAGGGTTAGACAATAAGGTCGAGTGGCAATGAGCACTAGTAATATTGAAAAACCCTAAATGATGATTCGGGTTATAATGTATAATGGCTACTCTTCACATTAAATATTCAGGTGTGTACAATGTATACATAAAGAGAATTTGATCATGTATGGCTCATAATATCAATATCAAAACATTCAGAGAATCCAGAGAAATCTTTGTAAGAAAAGATTCAACATTGAATAGCAATGACCTTCAGGCACTGTAACGTCAAAGCCTATCAAAAAAAAAACAACAACATATAAACAAGATCCAGAAACACCGCTGCCCTCTCTAAACCTAAACCCGATGAAGACAGAAGGTAGAAAAAGTGGATAAGCCGAAAGCTGTCCTGTGTTCTGACGATTTAAAATATTAAATTGTTTTGGAAATCATGCTAAAAAGAAGAGGAAACATCTGACAATTAGACACGGCAAAGGAAACAGCTGTGATGGCGCCGTTACTGCTGAATGATATTTACAGGTTTTGGAGTAACGTATGCTGCCATCCAGGCTACATCTTCTTATTGAAAGTCTGTCTTATTTCAGTAGCACAATGTCAGACCACCTCCTGAACACATTACAACAGCATGGCTCAGTAGTAAAAGAGTCCAGGTGCTAGACCTTCAAACAAAAAGAAGGATCAGTGGACAGTGGATCACACAACCACCTCCTTCCAGTTCTGTGAAATAAACTGAATTAGAAAGATCAACTTTGATAAAGATTGAGTCTTGTACAGAAAGTGTATTTTTAAAGCTGGTATTTCAATCCATTCAACTTTCAAACTGTATCTCAGCATTAAATGACTGGATAACAGCACACTAGAAGATGCATTATTAATTAGCATTCATGAGCACATTCATCGAAAAGCTAATGCAACACATAATCGTATTCTGTTATTTATACACACATGAGTGTATGATGTCAGTTTTTTTTAGAGAAAGTTAATGATATCGGATAGAACAGATCACTGAAGTTGCATCCAATGTAGTCTCTCATAAGGCACATTATTTATTATTTGTGCTTGAATTCAATATAAGTGGTCTTCATTGCATCAGTAGGTGCAACAAATTCAAGAGATTCATGATAGTCTTGGCTCACTGTGAGACCTAGACATTTTGTCATTTTGAAAGGTAAAATGCTCTAAATGAAACATATAGAGTCTGTTCTCAACAAATCAGATTTACAGGTCCCTTCTGTGTTTGGCCTTTACCTAATCTGATCTTGTGCATTCACAGATTCTTTTGTGATGGAAACAGATCCATAAAAATGTTATTTTCACATTGCATTTCAGACGTACTGACAGAAATTGTAGAATATGGCAAATGAAAATATTTACATGTTCTCCTGTTTATCATTTGTTGTATGTCTGTCTGCAAAATTTACTGTGGCGTTGTTTGATGAACGTCCATCCAACTCCTGATCAGCAGTTGGTGATGTTTCAACCATGCGCACACCAGGGCTGAAATTGGCGGGGCTGATGTCTTTGGGATGATGTGCTTTGGTGCCACTGACTGTCTCCTGCAGGCTGCTTCCGTTCTGCTTTGTAGTCGTATCAGTGGCAGTACTCAGGATGGTTCCCTTTGTCTGCTCGCTGGTTCCATTGCTATGGGCTTGGGAGGTTCGGCGGTCCCGCAATGTAGCAAAGCCGGGCTGGATCAAAGATAGAGTCCTCGGATTTAATTCTGACCGTTGGCAGCGGTAAAGCCCACGAAATGCTGAGCGGAACTTCTGAGACATTGCATTGTAAATTACAGGGTTTATAGCACTGTTGGCATAGATGCATGTCCGACAAAACAGAAGGAACCAGGAATCCAGATAGGGTGTGGACACAAAAGAGTTGATCAAAACTAACGTTCGGTAGGGCATCCACAGGAGAGCGAACAGAATTACCACTACGGCCAGCATCTTCGTCACCTGTAGGGAAAAAGCAGAGATGCAATCATTAAAACTCTACAATTTTAGTTTGACTAAAGCCCCTAGGGTCACAGAATTGCTAAGCTAACTTGAGAGAACTGATGCCGACAAATACCAGTTGCTGGTATCTGGTCCAAAGCACTACAGCCAAAAAGTTTTTTGGTCCCTGTGAATCCTGCAATTGAATTTATGTTTTACATTGAATGAAAATGGAAACTGACAATGAGTGATAAAGTAATGACTGTGATATTAAATGTTAGGAATAATTGGTAACCAAAGGATCTGTGGGATAGAGAGAGCTCCAGCAGACTGAGGATGGGCAGTACTCTTTCTGCTGAAATTAATTTGTAGGACATCCAGTCTGTTAGACAGTTTGATTCATTGATTTGTTTCATCTGGTTTCATAGAAAGATATAACTTCGTGTCATCAGCGTAGCAATTAGAGATTGGATATACAAATCTTTTGACTAACTTGGATCTTTAACTCTCGAACAGTAAATTGAACGAATCATTTTGAGTCATTTCATTCATCTTCGAGTGACGCTGTAGTCCTCTTGTGGGCGTAGTAAAAAGGGCCGCGGTTCTCAAACACTATATACTGAAGACGACATGGTTTGATTCAGCTGACAAATTATAATACACAAACTACAACAAGCAATTCAAACCATGTGAAAACCTAGTGTTATGACCAGGATCATTATTTGTAACTGAATTGTTGTGAGATTGTTTTGTTGTATAGCTCTCCTCCTCCTTGTGCTTTGTGTGGGTGTGGATGTGGGTGTGTCTCGGTGTATGGGTGTGTCTGAGGCATCGGCTACAGGTGAGGTCTCTGGATTGGCCAATTTGAATTAATTGTCTCCACCGATTGGACAAGACAACACTGGAGACTTCATATACACCAGATGTTGGCAGCCCTCTCTCTCTCCACCTCTGCCGCTCCCAACCAACCCAGCATTCGGTTACTGGTCTTTGTGAGGAATTGTAGTGTTGTTAGTTGTGTATGTTAGAGTGTAGATAACTTTGTAAATAGTCAACTGTAAATTGAGCACTGGATAGCAGTAGTAGGAGTGAGAAGCCCGTTTATTTTCTCATCTTTTCTCCTATTTTGGTTAGGAGTTCAAGGAAGTTGTCCTGTCTTTATGTTCATATTTTTGTTTGAGTTGAAAAGGTAAGGTAGGGTTTGTTAGAGTTTTGTTTGTTGTCTTGGGAACTGCTCACATCCAAACTTAATAAATTGCTATCACTTAAATTTGGAACATTTGGTCACTGGTTTTTCTTGGGAATGGGAAGAGTGGGGGAGCACATTGTGTTATGCCTTGGTTCCCCTAGACCAGGGATGGAACATAATTTGGGGGCTCGTCCGTAATTTTCGTTAAATTTGGCGTAGGTGTTGTGTTCCTTGGTTGTGCTTTTGTCTACTTGTCTGTTTGGCAGTTTTTTCTTTTGTGGTGGTGGCAACCTGGAGTTAGTATAGAGGACTTTACCTCTAATCCTAGTATGCACAAACTGGAGAGATGTTGGAAGGCTGATTTGCTGTTAGTTGCAGATTTTTTTGATGTGCGTGTGCCATTACATGTCAAGAAAGAGGAACTGAGGAGCAGCTCCTAATGGCAAAGCTGATGGAAAGGGGTTTCTTTCCCAAGCTGGCCCCCACTGTAGAGGTTGATCTGGGTAACTTTGCTGGTGCCCCTGCCCCACTCCAAGACCTGCCTCTCCATTCTGGCATGATCCCAGAGGACTTAAAGTTAACTCTGCGGATAAGGGCGGTAGAGGTAAGAAACTGGGAGTTGGGGGTGGAGGCCATGCTGTTAAAGGTTAAGGCCCTGGAGTTAGAGCGGGGAGCCGGTGTACCTGCCAGTTTTCTGTCCTGCTGACTGAGCTTATGCAGCTGCTGTCGTGTGGCAAGAGAAGCTACTGCAGGAAAATGAACAAATCGTTCACTGAGAGGACTCATTACTCCAAAGTCATATGCAAGGTTCGTTCACATTGAACGAATGAATCACGAACGACACATCACTAGTAGCAACGGAAACTTACAAATGTTTTTTTTCTAATAATGAGGAGACATATATGGACTAAAGAGTATTGGTCCTAACACAGAGCCAGACAAGGTTTTTTAAGAAGGAATGTGGTTACAGCTACCTTATAGGCCTTTGGTACATATCTTGTTTGTAAAGATAGATTAATGATATCTAATATGAACGTGTCTAATAAGGGTAGAGCATCTTTGAGCAGTCTAACTGGAATAGGGTCTAGCAGACATGTTGTTGGTTTAGATGCCATAATAGTTGAAGTTAACTCAGCAAGGTCTATGGGCACAAAGCAGTCTAAAAGGGACTGAGGACTTACTGATGATTCTAATTCTGTTGTATTTGTGGGGAGGGTCTGGTGAATTTTATTTCTAATAGCTACGATTTTGTTTGTGAAGAAGGTCATGAAGTCATTGCTGCATAGTGTTGAGGGAATACTAGTGTCAACTGAACTATGGCTCTTAGTCAGCCTGGCTACAGTGCTGAAAGTTATATATATAGTGCTCTCAGTTATATCGGTACATGTTGAAGTAAATGATGAAGGGATCATTTCCTTAAATTTGTTCACAGTGTTTTCAGATAAACACCTACTGAAGCAAAACTTTTTTCTAGCTGCTGTGTAGTCCAATAAACTAAATTCAAATGTTATTAGGAAATGGTCAGAGAGAACAGAATTATGAGGAAATACTGTTAGTTTATCATTTTCAATGCCGTATGTAAGGACAAGGTCTAGGACAGGGGTCGGCAACCTTAAGCACTCAAAGAGCCAAATTTAAAATTACATTAAAAAAACTAATGAACTAAAATAAAGTACATTTAAATGAAACGCTCATTATTCATTTTTGAAAGCCTCAGGCCGCAGCACAGCCACATGTGGCTCCGGAGCTTTCGGGTTTCCAACCCCTGACCTAGGGTGGAACTAAAACAATGATCCGTGATCTTTGTCCATACCAAGGTTCCACTGAGCAGCATGGAACATTTTTTACAGTGGCCCTGAGAAACCGCTTGCTGCATGTGGGACTGAGTATTGCAGAGTGTGCATGCTGAAATCTGTAATCAACAACAGGAGAAAAGAATCCATTCCTTCAGTGTGAACAAGTTTGTTTTTTAAAAAGTTCACATATGAAGGACTGTTTTTCATCTCCAGCGTGAATTACAAGCAGGTCCAATATTCAAACCTATAACTGCCCCTTGGGGGCTCAACATGAAAATAATTATTTCTAATCAATTTCCGACACGACGCAGGCAATTAAAACAAGCCCTGACCAGTAATTAAATATATGCTCAGAGCTGCTGCTGGTCAGTGGATTCTGAAGCTTGAAGTGAAGGAAACTGGCAAAAATGAACAAATGATAAATAATAACCAATTATTTTATATACATTGAACTTATATCCACACAGTCACACTTCTCCAGTATCCTGCTTATTTTACACATTATGTTTATTACAGGTAATTATTTTGATTATTTTTAGTTTTGATGAGACGCCTGAATTTAATTTCAACATCCTTATTTCTAACTACTGGCAGGGCTTTCATTTGCTGCACCAATACACACACGCTGCCCACTGTTGGCAGTGCTGCTTATACCCAGGATTTAGAAAAGGTGATTTCATTGATAATTATTGAAATCGAGCAGCATAAACTGGATTCCTTTAAAATAATGTGTTCTGCCTCTCTGTCGCACGCGCCAACACCAGTGACCATCAAACTGCAACGATTCTGAGCATCTAAGAGACATTTGAAGGGACAAATGTTAACCTGTGGTGCTGCTAACGTGCTGTGAAGAAGAGAAGAGAGTCCAGACCAGGATTCCCATGCTTTCTGACATCAAAACCAAACCGTATGAAGCCAACACTGACGGATGTTCGTGACAGTGTTTAACCAAGCTTTCACAGTGAGGGAGACAGTACAGAGTGCAGGAGCTGTAATTATATTAAACGGTGAAAACAAATTTATGAGATGCTGATGGTTCCCACATAGCTGAAAATGTGATAAAAATCACAGTGATAATCACCCCCAACAATCTACACACCGTGCAGACGTGCAAGTAGCTAAATGTTTCTGCCAAAGCTCCGAGGCCCAGCGCAATATGGCCTGATGCATCATTTCTAATTTATCTGATTAGCTATGATTGCTTCTTGATTGTTTGAGTCATCATCAACACGTCGGGTGACGCACACATGCATGCGTTTGTGTGTGGGATACAGAGAAAGCCAGAGTCTGACACCAGTAATTAACATCTTGTGTTTGTGTGTGAGTGCATGTCATTCAGGGTTAACCGAGGCGTAATGACTCACCTGAAGTGTGACAAACAAAAGGAGAGGTAAGGGCAAGTGATGGGGAGGAAACAGAGGGGAAGGAGAATGATGATAACAGCAAACTGGCCGAAAGTTAAAGAAGTCATAGCTTCAGCTGTTCTCAAACTGTACCTTCAATTTAAAGCGGTTCATGGCCCTTCAGTAATTTTAACCAGGGTGTGATATCAGCCAGATCCGTCACGGCAGCCTTAGCTGCATGTAGCTGCAGTCAGTTTTCAAAGGCTGATTGTTTTTTGTTTTTTTTAAGAAATCTGAAAATGTGCACTTGATGACTGCAGCATATCTCCTTAAAGCAGTTTCACGTTGCATGACTCAAGTTACCACCCTCACCAGCAGACTACCCATGTAGGATAAACCCCTGGTTTGAATCCCTGTGCTTGCGGGGGTCTCCGGATACTCTGGTGTCCTCACCCAGTCCAAGCACATGCATGTTAGGTGAAGCGGTGAATCGACAGTGCCCGTAGGTGTGAATGGTTGTCTGTCTGTGAGTGTCTCTCTGTGTTTGCCCTGAGATAGACTGGAGACCTGCTTAGGGTGGGCCCCACCTCCCGCCCTGTAATACTGGCTCCGGCCCCCCACGAGCCTAAACAGGATAAGGAGGTACAGATAGTGTATGGATTATTGTAAAAGGCATTAGACTGGCTAGTTTCGTTGTTTTCACTGTACACTGACGACCTTCGGGTTTAAGGCTTGGATGGATATCAAATCTGACTTCCGAATTTCAGTTTTTATTTGATGGCATTTACACCTAGATACATTAAACTGTAGTTTTGTTGTGTTTCACTGTAAATGTTTTGGATGCCATCGGAATTCATTTGGCTGCTTCCATCGTCGATAACAATCGGTGGGTCTAGCCCAAACCATGACACTACCTCCACTGGGAGAAGATTGTACGGTTCCAATCGTGACCAAATCTTCCTCCACACTTTGGTTTTGCCATCACCTTGGTAGAGGTTCATCTTGATCGCAACAGCCAATCAAACCTTGTTCCAGAACTTTTGAGGATCATTTGGGTAGTAGCACCTTGCTTTTGTTAACAATTTTACTGCTGAAAAGTGATTTGCATCTTGTGGTACAGCCTTAGTTTTTCTCTCATAAACTTTTCTTCACTGATGGATTTTGATACCTGCCATTGATTTATTAACCTTTAAACCAAACTATGATCTTTACAAACTAAAGCATAATTCACTCAAAAGACATGGCATCATAACATAATAATAAAATATCACAAAATAATGACAATAATACTTAAACAATTGCTACAAATAGAGTCGTGTTTGCAGATTTGTTCCATAGGTCGGACGCACAGTTGTTGGACAAATCGACACTGACTTCGAATCCAGATAGTTTCAAGCACACAAAAGCAGCTACCAACCAGAACTAAATGGACAGTACGGACATGGCAACTGCTGCCTGAGTGTGTGGGTATGCTTGAGTTCCTTTGTGTTAAACCATCCTGTAGCATGCCTTGACCTTCCCACACCACATCACCACTGGGTGGTGACCATGGTAACCGCTCAGACAGTTTTCAAACCCTGTAAAACACGGGGTAGGAGCTGGAGGAGGTGGGAGTGCTGAGCCAGCCAGCCTGGAAGTGATTAGTGTTATCAGTCAGCAATAATGCTGCACACACACCTACCCCCCGTCCCAGCCCTCAGCCTTCTACCCCTCCGTCAGTGGCCGTTCTCAACCTGCCTTTACTGCGCTGTATAATAATTCCGCCGAAGCGTGGCTGCTTTTGGCTCCGGTTTCCACACCACAGCAGGAAAAAAAATGAAAACAAAGTGTGGCAGGTTGATAGCAGGTATCATGCACAGGCCTTCTGCCAGCGCGTTGCTGTCTGAGATAAGGGTCTGTGGCCGTGCTTTAAGCTGTGAGCCGGTGACAGCCACCTCAGCGGGGAGATACACAAAAAACGGATTTAAAAAAACCAAAAACCTCTGCATTGAATCGAACACAAAAGAGGCGGGGAGGAAAGATTTCTAATTATCCCTGCACTATGATAATGAGGCTTAAAGCATCAGAGTGGCATTTGGAAAACACATATTATGACTGTAATTTAACCTTACAAATATATATATATTTATTTTGGACCAAAAACGGCACGCTCTGAATTCAGTCATGGACACACAGCTCTGCCCACTGAGCCAAAGAATTCCCATTTAGCCTGGGACGCTGTCGACTCGCCCGGGGCAACAATGACCAAGCTTCCCTCTATCTCAACGTGCACTTGAGCAGATCACAGACATGAAGAAACTCTCAGAGATGAAAATTATGCAGTAATCTCACACCACACTGTCTTAATCTCCAATCATAAAAGTGCCAAGTTTATAAACCTCCGATCAGATTGGGTTCGGCCTATCAAACGATGTACGAGGGCATGGAGTGCCTACTGAACAAGTGAGAGAGTAAAATCATCTGAGCGATTAAGCACACTCAAGTATAAATCTTAAATCACATTATGCAAATCTTATGCTCCTAGATGAAGCCCCTTGAACACATGAGATTACAGTTTTTTTCTCTGCTCTCACATCAGATTTTTTTCTCACAAAGGTCAGTGTTCATGTAGACACACAGCGACACAGAAACAGCATATGCTAGTTGATATTTCTGAATGCCAACAACGCAAGATCCATTCCATTAAAAGGTTGTTGTTTAATGTGTTATTGAACAACCTCTGTTGGTGACCTGTAGTAACGGCAGCCATCACAACCTTCACGCACACAAACACACCGTGCAAACCACATACATGTACGCATGTGTCTCGTGCCCTATTTTTCCAAGAAACGGAAAAATGTTACCATTCATTTTCCATGGACACATTGTTATATATGTCTAACATAGTATTTTTGCATCCTGCATAGGCATACAGTTCTCACAGATGAAGTACATCATCACAAAGATGCTGTACATTTACATTTAGTCACCACAGAGTAAATTGGTGCACACACACACAGGATAGCAATGGCTGCCATGCCGGGTCCTCATCTGGCCCACCGGGAGCAACTTGGGGTTCAGTGTCTTGCCCAAGGACACTTGGCAATAAACGGTACATGTGTATCATTTATTCCGTTAAGGCCAGAAATAAAAATGAAAAGGTAGGTAAAACAATCAGGACTCACAACTTGATTAATGCCAGAGAAGAACTCATTCTGAACTGTTTACCTTTACTTTGTTGACTAGTCTTGTTTGAAAAAAAAGTGTGGACTGACAGAGTTAAAATTGAAAGCACTGACCTATATGCACTCAAGTTGCTGGGGAACAGCTTTGATATCTGAGGAACTGATCAAACTAAGTCCCAAAAAACTTGTTTATATCTCATCATTAACTCACCAAGTCGTATCTACAGAAACACACACACACACGTTTGTACCCTAACACTAACCATCACAACTGAATGTCTAACCCTAACAAAACCTAATTGTAACCCTGACCCTAAAACCCAGTCTTGACCCTCAAAAATGAAAAATAGTGAGGTGAGCTAGTGAGTAGCTTTGTACTATAGACATGTGGGGGGTTTACAATTATGTGAACTAAAACGTTTTAATTTTATATGTTCATTACACGAAAAAGGCCAAGCAGGAGAAGTTTCAAAGTTTGTTTATTTATTTAGATTTTTCATCATTTTTGAATTTGACCCACAACATCACAGGAGGGTTAAGTAAAATAAAACTAAAAGACAGTTTTGTGCCCAGTGGGTGGACCAGAAGGTGCACTGCCAGCCTCAAGCTTCAAAAAGCAAGTACAATTCAATCCATTTGTGTCCAAGATGAAAGAACCAGTAATGACAGTGGCTTTAGAGACTGCGCCTCCAGAGAAATGGCAGAAATCTACTTCATCAGCTCCTTCAAAGTAAGGGTATGTAAAGGAGTTAGTTCCTTTTAAGGGTCGTTAATTAAACTAGCATGTCTCATGGACCAGATAGAGTTCTATTTTATCAAATATCTCAATCCACTATGAGAAATAGGCCCTAGAATCCCGGCCTTTTAACATTTTATTTTTTTATTATCATTATTTATTGTATTGCTTTTTTAACACCTCGAATCTATTTTTTTTCTCTCAGGAATGAAGTATGATTTCCACAGACAGCTGTTCAAATCTGTTTAAAAGGCACTGCAAACTTTTACCAGTGTGTCTTTTAGTCTCACTTTCCTTCCTATCCTTTAATGTAGATTTATAAATCAATGATATTAAAGATTATTAATGACTTTTACATAATGATAGATAACTGATAGATTTGCAATCTAAATTGTATATTTAAATTTGATTTCTATTCAAAAAAATGAGAATAAATTTTATTGTATCACAGCTTGAGTCACAGCACTTTTGACATTTCTACGTTTCTCAGACGTCTACAAAAAAAACTAGACAACAAGAGTTCTTTATGAGGCTGTGGCACAATATACAATGTAGGTGTGTTGAAAATGTTCTTTCAGGTTTATTAGTAAAGCAATACAATGATTTGTAATATTTACATAATAAAAAAGTAAGTTCATGTATTTGTGGAACAAGATATCACCTGGGCCTAAAGCTGCTGAGCGAAGGCTATGAGAAACCTTCAATCTGTTGAAAACACAATTGTCTCATAAATTTGCCACAAATTTCACATTGACAAATAAATAAGTAGCATTTTGTCCTGGAATATTACTTTAGTGACTTTAAGTTGATTTACATTTATTTTTTTCTCATAGGTACCCAAAAAAAATTCAGATTATGTACAAGCTGTAAAAACACTCATTCAAACGTTTCCTTTCCTCAAGGATCTTGAGGGAAACAGTTATGGAAGATAATATTGCAAATCACATTATCCAGTATCAAAGTAGTAAGCTAACTGTATCTTAAAGTGATATCCATGACTTACAGTCCTGAGGTGATAGGTGAAATGATTTTTACCCATATTGTCTTACTAAGTGTACTGCTTTGAAATGTGTGAAGATGACACAGACTGGAAAACACAATTTCGACCTAAAAGCACGTTTAACTGTAAATACTCTATTTAAGAATCTTCTTTTCAAAATGATGGAAACCGAAACAAAATCACTGGATGTATTACACTTTTACGAGAAAGCACGACATGCGGCTGTGTAAACAGCTAGTAACATGTATGTGGATCCATTCCATTAAGAAAACAGATATTTCTGCAGATATGGACTTAAGAGCAGCACTTATATTTCTGCCGTACATCTTCAAGGAGAACACTGGGAGAGGTATGTCCAACCTGCTCTAACCTCTTCACCAACAACACCAAACCAAACACCACAAACCTGCAGAGGGAAGTTTCGCTACAGCTAATGTAGGTAACACAGTTACTCACAAATATATTTCCACTTCACTAAGGAATCATCTTGGCCTTCTGCATGTACTTTGTCTGCAATCAAGAATGAAAGACACCTGAAGAACACTCTGATCTTCATTCAAAGCTACATTGCTGATGATGACCATGTCTCTGCCAAAAACAGTCACCGGACAAATAAATCTCCTCTACTGAGTTCTCCATGCCTCACCCATACCAGTGCCCCAAATGCAACAGGAGAACATTCACGCTGATGAAACGTATTCGGCACAGTGGACTTGCAGCAAAATTTTCAGTTACATGTGGACTTGATGACTGCCAGTTAACATTTACCTAATACGAGTCTTTTAGACAACATGCGTATCGGAAACATAAAAACAGTGTTTTACATCCTGACAATGACTATGATGAAAACGAAAATGAAGATGAGGTATCCTGTGAGCATTGGGATGAGACAAGGAGAGACATGGCTATTGAAAACCTCCATTTGTCAGGATTCTGGACTTTTTGTTAGTCTGGCTTTTGATTATTTCCTGTTATGGCCTTTTATTGCGTATTATTGCTTTTTCTTTCCTGTTAGTTTCTTTTGGTTGCTTTACTTTTCTTGTTTGTCCTTATTAGTTTCACCTGTCTTTCCCATTTATTAAAACCCTGCTCCCCCTTCACTGTTTGTTGGTTCGTCTCTCTTTCTTTCACTCACACATTCGTACGATCTGTTTATCCACCGTTTGTTCGTTCGTGCCCGTTTCTACGCTTGGTCTGAGGTTTGGTTTCTTTTTTTGGTTCTTTGTTTGATTACTTGTTTGTACCTGTTAATTGTCCCCACCTTTAAGTTGCTGGTCCGATCACTTTCTGACTTCGTTTAGTCCTTTTCTTTCTTCTTTTCTGCATCTTTTGTTAGTCTGTTTGTGTTATAAGGGTTTTTGTTGAGCTACTTGTTTTCTCTTGTTTTAGTCAAACTTTGCGTTGAGTTGGTCTGCTTGTTCTTTATTATTTTCTTGACTCATCTCGTTGCTTTTGTTGTGTCATTAGTTCGTTAGGTTTGTACGTGTTGTCATGTTTAGTTCATTTTTTACTCAGTTGGATCTTCACTTCTTACTTTCTTTTCCCTTGGTTTTTATTTTGTGATTTAGTCCAGTTTATTATTTAAAAACTGGTTGACTCCTCCTGCGGTAAGCGTATTGTGTCGCTTCCTGTTTCTTCACACTGTTTCGGGTCTCTGCCGAAGGATTGTTCACTGGTTAAATCGTAACTGTTGTTTTCTAAATTAGTGATTTCTCTGTGTATAAACTATCACTTGGGGCATAAGATTTGTTTACGCAAACACCTTCTCTCCTGAAATAATTAAACAAACTAGCTAACGCTAACTAAACTTAATTGATCTAGCTTCGTTAGCCTAGCACCTAGCAATGGCTTCTCCGTCTCCTTCTCTCTCTCCTCTGACTTGCTCTGTCTGCCACATGTTTAGTTTTTCCTCTGTCTCCTTTAGTGATAACGGTACTTGTAATAAGTGTAAGGTTATTGCAGCTTTGGAGGCGAGGCTCTCTGAACTGGAAGCACGGCTCTGCACCATGACAAACAATCCAGCTAGTCAGGCCCCGGTAGCTGGTGCAGACCAACCTAGCATAGCCACTGTTAGCATAGCCACTGTTAGCTGTTCCCCAGCAGTACCCGAGCAGCCGGGAAGCAAGGCCGGCTGGGTGACGGTTCGAGCTAATGCTAAACAGACGTCCCAGGTTCACCACCAGCCGGTTCACGTTTCTAATCGCTTTTCCCCACTCAGCGACACACCCGCTGAGGAACGAACTCTGATAATTGGCGACTCCATAGTCAGAAACGTGAACTTAGAGACGCCAGCGGCCATAGTCCAATGTTACCCTGGGGCCAGAGCGGGCGACATCGAATCCTATTTGAAACTCCTGTCTAAGGATAAACGTAGATACCGTAAGATCATTATTCATGCAGGAACAAATGACGCCCGATTACGCAAATCGGAGGTCACTAAAACAAATATTGAATCGGTGTGTAACTTTGCAAAAACAATGTTGGACTCCGTAGTTTTCTCTGGACCCCTGCCAAATCTGATCAGTGACGACATGTATAGCCGCATGTCGTCATTCAACCGCTGGCTGTCTAGGTGGTGTCCAGCAAACGATGTGGGCTACATAGACAATTGGAAATGTTTTTGGGGAAAACCTAGGCTGATTAGGAGAGACGGCATCCATCCTACTTTTGATGGTGCCTCTGTCTTATCAAAAAATATGGCTGATTTTATTAGACAACCAAAAGATTGACAGTCCAGAGTTGAGCCTAGGACGCAGAGATCCAGTCCTACACGCTTCTCTGCAGTATCCTTACAGCCGTCACCCCCCCACAACTCCCACATTCCTATAGAGACTTTGTCTGTTCCCCGATCAACAAAATTTTACAAACTAAAAATGATCACAAGAGGAGTTAATCATAATATCTTATGATTAAATAAAAATAAAAAAGTTAGGACCAATACTCTTTACTCTATATGTGTCTCCCCTTGGCAACATTATTAGAAAACACATTATTAGAAAATCTTCTTCTGGCTTCAGATAATGGACTTGTCTCTATACTAGTTCTGCTAGATCTTAGTGCTGCATTTGACACCATTGATCACAGAATATTATTACAGAGACTAGAACATGTTATTGGAATTAAAGGAACTGCACTAAACTGGTTTAAATCTTATCTGTCAGATAGATTCCAATTTGTTCATGTTAATGATGAATCTTCCACATACACAAAAGTTAGTTATGGAGTTCCACAGGGCTCTGTATTAGGACCAATACTCTTTACTCTATATATGTCTCCCCTTGGCAACATTATTAGAAAACACACTGAGAGAGATCTGATGTAAAATTTCATTGCTACTCTGATGCAGAAGGAAGAATATTTCAGTTTAAATGAGTCGACCCCCCCACGTCATATTAACTATCATGTTCGTAGAAGCTCAGGCCAAGGTGGAGGAGTAGCAGCAATCTATCACTCAAGCTTACCGATAGAACCTAGACCTAAACATAGTTATAACTCATTTAAGAGTCTTACTCTGAGTCATTTGGAAAACTCAAAATCCACTTTTATTTGTTATTGGGCGTGGCTGTCTTGTTCTGATGCCCTCTTGGTTACCCCCTGCCTCCGTCTGCAGGTCTACCTCAGTGCAGTTTAACCAAAGAAATTTCCACCCTCGCTTCTGCTAAACACGCTTCCTGGACTCGTTCGTTATCTCCTGAAAACCAGTCCAAGCCACACCACCATCTAGTGAGCTGGAGAAAACCCTGCTAGTCCTCTCACCATACACATCTACTTACCTGCTTGTCACCCTCTTCTCATTAAATCTTTTATAGATGGAGCAGTGTGTGTCTGGTGCATTTTTGGCTACTCGTTATTTACCAACCCTAACAAGTGATTTATGTGGATACAATTTTCTTTCATAACATGTGTAGGGTATTCATGTAGATGGGATTTTCTATGACTAAAGTACAAGCCTGTGCTACCCAGAGCTTTATATTGTAAAGAACTGTGAAGAATATTTGAAATATCTTCGAAGTTAACGCTTTATAATGTAAGTCCTAGCCAAACTTACTAGGAGCCATAGTTCAGTTGAGACTAGTATTCCCTCAACGCTGAGCAGCAATGACTTCATGAGTTTCTTCACAAACAAAATCATAGCTATTAGAAATAAAATTCACCTGACCCTCCCCACAAATACAACAGAATTAGAATCATCAGTAAGTCCTCAGTCCCTTTTAGACTGCTTTGTGCCCATAGACCTTGCTGAGTTAACTTCAACTATCATGGCATCTAAACCAACAACATGTCTGCTAGACCCTATTCCAGTTAGACTGCTCAAAGATGCTCTACCCTTATTAGACACGTTCGTATTAGATATCATTAATCTATCTTTACAAACAGGATATGTACCAAAGGCCTATAAGGTAGCTGTAATCAAACCTCTTCTTAAAAAACTTAGTCTGGATCCAGGTGTCTTAGCCAATTACAGACCAATATCCAATCTCCCCTTTATGTCTAAAATACTTGAAAAAGTAGTTGCAAAGCAATTATGTGACCACCTGCGCAGAAACGACTTGTTTGAAGAATTTCAGTCAGGATTTACAGTTCATCATAGCACAGAAACCGCACTGATTAAAGTCACCAACGATCTTCTTCTGGCTTCAGATAACGGACTTGTCTCTATACTAGTTCTGCTAGATCTTAGTGCTGCATTTGACACCATTGATCACAGAATATTATTACAGAGACTAGAACATGTTATTGGAATTAAAGGAACAGCACTAAATTTGTTTAAATCGTATCTATCAGATAGATTCCAATTTGTTGATGTTAATGATTAATCTTCCACATACACAAAAGTTAGTTATGTAATTCCACAAGGCTCTGTGTTAGGACCAATACTCTTTACTCTATATATGTCTTTCCTTGGCAACATTATTAGAAAACACTCAAACAAACACACACAAACAAACACTCAACACAAATTTTCACTGCTACGCTGATGACACACACTTATATCTACGTATATAATAAATCAATTAATCAAATTACAAGCATGTCTAAAAGATATAAGGGACTGGATGACGTATAACTTCCTTCTTCTAAACTGAAGTTATTGTATTTGGGCCTAAAGGTCTAAGAAACATGTTTTCTAACCATATCGCTACTTTAGATGATATAACTCTTGCCCCCAGTAGTACTGCAAGGAATCTTGGAGTCATTTTTGACCAGGATTTGTCATTTACCTCACACATAAAACAAATCTCTAGAACAGCCTTCTTCCACCTACGGAACATTGACAAAATTAGGAGCATCCTATCTCAAAGAGATGCTGAAAAACTGGTTCATGCATTTGTTACTTCTAGATTGGACTACTGTAATTCTCTACTTTCAGGCTGCCCCAGTAACTCTCTAAAAAGCCTCCAATTAATCCAAAATTCTGCAGCAAGATTACTGACTGGGATTGGTAAGAGAGATCATATTTCACCTTCATTAGCTTCTCTCCATTGGCTTCCAATTAAATGCAGAATTGAATTTGAAACCCTTCTTCTTACCTATAAAGCTTTAAACGGCCAAGCCCCATTATATTTAAAAGATCTCTTAGTACCATATCATCCTACTAGACCACTTCGGTCCCAAAATGCAGGCCTACTTGTGGTTCCCAGAATTTCCAAATATAGAATGGGAGGCAGAGCCTTTAGCTATCAAGCTCCTTTCCTGTGGAACCAGCTCCCAGTCCAGATTCGGGAAGCAGACACCCTCCCTATTTTTAAGACTAGGCTCAAAACCTTCCTTTTTGATAAAGCTTATAGTTGGTTATAGTCATGCTGCTATAGGCTTAGACTGCTGGGGGACTCTGCACTGAGCCACTTCCTCTTCTCTTCATTCTCTCCTCTCACCCCACATCTATAATGTCACCACTGTATGACATTAACTCTGCATCTTCTTTGCCCCGTAGTCGTCTCTCTCCCTCTCTTTCCCCCTCTCTCTCTCCCAGTCCACAGGTGTCCCCGGATTTGGCGCTGTGTGTCTTCCAGTGCGCAGCTGCTGGACCTACTAACCTGCCCAATGTTTTATTGCTGCTTTTGTTGCTCTGTTCTTTTCTCTCTCCACTTTCCACTCAGCCCAACCGGTCCAGGCAGATGGCCGCCCACCCTGAGCCTGGTTCTGCTGGAGGTTTTTTCCGGTAAAGGGAGTTTTTCCTCTCCACTGTTGCCTATAGCTGCTCAAGGGGGATTTGATGGGTTTTCTCTAAATGTTTGTATAGTCTTGACTTAATTATGTAAAGTGCCTTGAGATGACCTTGTTGTAAATTGGCGACATATAGAAAATTGAATTGAATTGAATTGAAAATGTAATTTATTTTTCCCCACAGATTGTCTGTTTTGTTTAGGGTTTGTTTGTATGTTTCTTGTCCTCCTTTTTCGAGAGAGTTTTTGTTATTTAAATAAATTTTTGTTTTACACAACCCGCGGTCGTCACCACCCTGGGTCCTTATGCTACACATTACCACCTATCTGACACAATCTATGGATGAACTGTTATTTAATTTCAGAGAACCTTTTAAATTTCATTCTAAAATGTACAGAGAAGAACCACCTCTTAGTCAAAAAGTCGTACAACCCAAGCACAGATGAAGGCCATTTGTCCATACCCTCCCAAACAACATATAAGAACATCTCTTTATCCCTATATTTCCTAGGAAATCTCAAAGACTGAAGTGTGATTGTGGAATCATCTGGGTTTAGACATTAAAGGCGACATGGTTCGGATTAGTACAAGATTGTGGTTTGTGTTCAAGTAAGACTTCCCAAATTTATAATAGGCAGAAGTTGGAAAAGAAACTAGCTCTGATATGAGACTCTAGGGTCGTAGGCACGCTGGTAACAGTGCACCAAGTTTAAATCACCACCACATGACTTAATGCTTTGAAAAGAAGCAGTCTCTCATAGCCACAGCATAGTGGTGCCAAGTTAGGGGTCAAGCATGCTTGGGCACAGAACATGTTGCCTGCTGTGAATGTGCCCTTCGGCAATCTGATTAAAGTCACTTTTGCGGACTCTGCTTTGCGGCCTGTGTTCTCGTTGTGTGCTCTTTATGTCATACCTTATTTGAATTGAGCAGGAGCACCTGGGCCCATTGCTCCTGATCAGCCATAAATACGGCGGCCTTCAGTCCACACTTGCTCGCTTGCTGCCTGCCTGCCACGTAGTTTTTGTTTTTTGCTGCAACATGTCTACACTAGATTTGCCATGCGCAAACTCACTAATTTACACACCTCTTGTTTTTTGTAAATTAATTCTTTGTAAATATTCTTTTGTCTTTGTCTTTCGTGACTCACTGGATTTGGCCTTCTCTTTTTGGTTAAAAGGGTGAGGCGTGTGTCTCTGCACTGCTGCCAGTACTGTTCTGTGACTCTGAAAGACTTTGATGAAAGCACCAAATGAAGAATTTCAATCCAACCTTATTTATATGTCGCCAATTTACAACAAAGTCATCTCAAGGCACTTTCCATAATAAAGTCAAGACTATACAGACATTTAGAGAAAACCCAAGAAATCCCCCTTGAGCAGCTATAGGCAACAGTGGAGAGCAAAAACTGAATGAGCGTGAGTGTGAATGGTTGTCTTTCTGTGTGTGTCTCTCTGTCTTGCCCTGAGACAGAGTGGAGACCTGTCCAAGGTGTACACTACCCTGCCATTTGCCCAGTCACAGCTGGGATCAACTCCACCTATAACAGGGCATGCTATTATTTGTAGCATTTAAGCTAATGGTTGGATAGTGATTGTTGTTATTATATATCACGATTAAATAACCATGTCACCGTGTTAAGAATACAATTAAGCAAAGCTGGAATTTGCTATTTTGGGCCTTGACACTTGAAACTGATGGTAAAAACTAGTGGCAGTGGCACCTTTTTCCCCTTCCAACAAGTGGCAGTTTAACACAGCCCAGACAGACGCCGATGAGCGTGTAGCCTTGCACATTCTGCACATGCTCGAGTGAGATGAGGAGATAATGAAAACTGCATGTACCAGCTGTACACACAGCAGCCTCACTATTGTCACACAACTCTCACTCGCCACAGGCAGTTTAAAGCTAGTTTGAATTGTCAGTGTTTCAAATCGTAGTGGTGGCGTTTTTAGTCTGGTCTCTTGTCATGCACTGATTTGCTAAGCTGAACAGCCAATCAGAGTAACCTCCTTCATCGAAGGGACTGATGCTGATCAGACTGAAAAGTCACAGGCAGTGGCACAACTAGAACCAATGTCAGACTCGCCACAAAAACTAATGCTCATTGAAGCCTGATGTTGGCCAGTGGCTGATTATCTTGGTTTGTCATGGCCCCATAAAGATCCGTCTGTGTCCAGTTGCGGAGTCACACGAATACATTATATCCTGTATATCACCGGCTAGTGAGCGACTGTAAGATAATAAGGTGCAGAAGCAGGTTACAGATTCAAACGCATTTCCAGAGGATTAGTGTGGCCCCTTTGTGCCGCGAACCCACACGCCTTTTTTTAAAGGTTAGACATGCTGTGATGTGGTTTAGTAGCCAAATCAACAGTTGGATGAGTGTAAATGTATCGGTGGCTGAAAATCAGAAAGCCAATATCAAACAAAATATTTCTGGACAATGTCAGAGCAGGCACCACCAGTACAGTCAAAACTCACTCCCCTCACTGACTACCTAGCCTCTAAACCTGGAAACTAGAAAACTAATCACCACATATAACATGACTGTGGATGTCCACATTCTTTTTTCCCCCTTTCAGTACAGTTTGGAACACTGATTGGTAATGTCATGGGGATAAATGGATACCTGTCATATGAAACCACAGAGTGGTCAACTCAACAGCTCCGGCTTACTTAAAGTCATTCATTCAGGTCTACAACCGCTCCCATCCGCTCCGCTAGGCCAGCGAACGACGTCTGGCAGTCCCAGCGCCACACAGAAGACACCAAGGAAAACTCTTCAGCTCAGTGATCCCACGGTGGTGGAATGAGCTGCCAAACTCTGTGCGCTCAGCGACCTCACTCACTACATTTAAAACACTGCTGAAAACAGAACTTTTCCGTCTCTTCCTTTAAAAAAAAAAAAAAACTTGCTTTTTCTTTTTCATGCATCTCATGAAACCTTAACACTTGTTTGATAGCACTTTACTTTGATGTTTTTTCTCCTAAACTTAGATTTTATTGCTTGTTTGTTCCTCACTTGTAAGTCGCTTTGGATAAAAGCATCTGCCAAATGCCTAAATGTAAATGTAAATGAAACAATATTTAAAACTTTTTAAACCTGTTTTATCTTGTTCTGTTTTGGTAGAAATATGCTCCAAAGAGTAGAGGTGTCACTGACGCCTCCTGTGAAGTCAGACTTATTGAACAACATTAATGTGCACAGACAATGATCCAACAATAACAATTTCTTTCAGTTCCCCCCTTTTTTTTATGCTGTTAATGTGACTCCGAGTAGAAAAACTGACTAATGCAGAGCATTTATTCGCGCACGAAATGCACACTTAATTAGTGGGATTAGTGGCTGTGAAAGTTTTGTATTTAACACAATTAGTCTCTAGTGGAGGGCGGGGCTCAGCTCCTCCATGCACACACAGCAGAAAGGTGACAAAGGCTTGGAGAGGTGAGACATTACTGGAGTAATGTATACGTGATAAAAGCTTAATAAAAGTCAATAAATTAGTTTGTTAAAAAAAACAGTCACACAAGTAAATGTGCTGAAAAGCTGTGATGTCAGCTCGTGGCTAAAACAATAGCCGTCTGTATGTAGGACATAACAGAGTGAGTTGGACTGTGGCTACCGGCTCCACAGTGAAAAAGAGATAAAGATTAATATCATAACTGTTTTATGTAGACTTTACGTTCAAGTTCCCTTAAATTTACTTATCAGAATAATGTCATAATAAAGTGGAAAAAGTCTTTACAGCGATGCGGCCACAACCTCCCTGAGTAAAGTTCAAAGATATTCAGTGACATTAGCAGCCAAGTTCAAATTGTATAAATAGTTTTTATGCACAAATGATGGAAACCTTTTTACATTTAAAGGCGGCTACGTCCCTCGATTGTACGACAACTCTCTGGACTATGGCTTGTTAAATGCTATCCAACTTCTGAAAGGACAAAATGTGGACGCCGAACTACTCCCTTCTGGACTAAAATGAACTTTGTTAAAACCGTCCAGAGTGGATAAAGTAATACGAAGGTAGATGCTTTCAAGACCAAAAAGCCTGACAGACTGTATACTACACCCAAGAGCACAGAGACAAAGCAGCACTGCTGAGCAATACCAAGCAATCAGCGGGAGCAGGGGCTTTCTCAGTAAGAAAGCTTTTTGACTGCTCGGCCTGAGGAAAAGAAGCCATTACCGCCACAATTGCCTTCAAGACCTCATAAAAGCCAGGATGGAGAGCAGACGGGAGGGCACTTTTCTGAGGCAATGGGTAGCAGGAACATCATTAACTCCCATTCTTAGGGAATCACGATTGTCGTATTCTCAGCAAATCACACGCAGCTGAAATGAGAACGGGGTCAAACATGCCCATTACTTTTTTGATAAGCAAGACAAGATGATACAACAAGAAGGGAGAGCGCCAAAGAGGGTCATGGCACAGGGGCTACATGTGGGATGAGGTACAGACCTGTTTCCTGGAGGAGAGCGCAGAATTTGTCCGGCACTGGCGACCCCCCTTTTCAAATGCTTCCCGGCAGCTCCGACGCAGTGTGGTGGCAGTGGTGTCAGGATGGTTGGGCAGAGGGCTGAAGAAACAACACAACACCATGTTACAGCATGTGTGACCTGTTTTACAGGGCTCAGGAACCTCCAGTTTTTGTGGCTAATAACAAATTCAGGGATGAAGACTTTCATTAGCCTGCTGTTTTAGGTACACTATCTTCGTACATCTCTGTCTTTAAGCTTTAATTGTCAAGAAATTGTTGATTATCAGGAATTCTAGTAGCAAACAAGGTTTCAGCAGTTGAATTTACTGTTGCAAAAGTACTGATGAAGAGAAACAGCTAAACCAAAACCAGAACCACTGGATCCTGTTTGCTTATTTTTTAGTTGATGACTAGAACTGTCTTTTATCTGATGTCTGAAACTAAATCTTTCATGTCTGAAACTGACTCCAGTTTGACGTCTGAACTGTTTAATTGATCTGAGTGTTTTACTTGATGCCTGAAACTTGATCACATGATCCGGATACTCTTCTCTGACCATCAATCTCAACTGTTTAAGTCAAACCGACCATTCTGATACCCGTTAGCTTATGGGTGGGCTCTGGTGAACCTTTACTTCTCCGGGGTGTTGTTATTATGTTAATATGATTCTCTGACTGAGCACTTGTGAGGTGAGTCTATTTGCTAGTCAGACTCCCGTCACTATTAGGTCAACTCAGCGTGTTAAATCAGTGTTGGTCGGTGTCTGTCCAGCTGTTGAGTGGAGTCACTCTGATTAGTTTCACAGTAAAGCGAATCCGCGCACGATAGGAGACCACAGATCATCAGTTGTGAAGTGGTAACACTGCTTTCTTTGCAGTTTGAATATCAGTGCATTAAGAACGTCCAGTGCTCTTCGTTGTGGTGCGGTTTATTACCTGGTCCTAACATCAGGTAATAAACCGACTCTCTGCTTGTCACTGACCTTTGGCTGCCCACCACTGACCACCCAACTTTATTCCACTAGGGGGAAAAGTGAGCTTTGCTTGTGTCTGAGTGCTCCGGTACTCAGCAGCTTTAAGGCGGAGGAGCGACACTCATTAATGCATTTACTAGTGTCATAATTTACCAGTACGGTTTAAAATTCAAAAGCACCTGAGGTAGAGGATCCGCGCTATCAGGCCGTAGAGCACAATGGCGAGGAGCAGCGGGACGACGTAGAAAATGGCAAAGTCGGTGAGGTAGATGGGCAGGTAGAGCTCCCGTTTCACCTTGTAGCCACACTGCACGTGTCCATCTGGGCTGACCTGAACATCACACAGTTATCACAGAGACGCTGTGATAAAACAGAGCAGTGGATCGCACGTTGGCTCCGGGCTGACATACACAATAATCATCTTGCCCATCTCAACATAATAACACTCTCTCAGAAATGCCACAGAGCCCTTAAAAAGCTTTTCACATTCCCCTGCTGTTGAACCACAATTTATAGGAAAGAGGTCCTGGTAATCACAAATATTTTACCCTTCTTTTCATGACTCATGCACTTACTGAAACACGCCGTGGCCCCTGTAAAGGCTACTATTGGGTTCATTTTTGAGTATAGCCAACAACTGCGTCCACATTAGTATGTTTAAAAATTATACTAGCACACTTCACCGTTATTGCTCCAAAGTGCACTCACCCCACGCCTTCTTTTGAAAGCACTAAGTGAAGGTTACACTGCCGTGGTCCACATCTAGTTACTTTTAGCATATTTTATCAGACATAAAATATGCATTACCTGAATGTCCACCAGGAAAAACCACAGCATGCAGTAGATACAAGTGAAGATCCAAACCCCAGCTATGATCCGCTTGGCCCGAGACACGGTGCACACGGTCTGAGCCTTTATTGGGTGGCAGATAGCTATGTACCTGCAGGCAAAGAGGAAAAGTGAAGAGTGTTCGAACTCAAGGTCAAACTAACCACAGGGTTTTTTTTTCACTGCTGGTAAACAGACACCTCTCCGCTGTGTGTATGCAATGTTTGATTTTTGCAGAACCATGACTGTGGGTAATCATATCCTCTCTCGAGCGGAATGTTTTATGCATGATCTTTAATAATGTCCCGCTGGATATTCATTCGCTCACATTATTACTACGGTTGTACAAGGTTAGTTTTTGCCGCTGTCGTCACAGAGGAGAAATTGATCTGATATTTGCAGAGTCTCCTGGATACTTACGTTTGGCTCTTTTTTTTCAATTTTTTCTTCTCTTACGAACTGATCGCTGAGACATTAATTTTTTACAGAAATGTTAGAAGGCAGAACAAGATGCACATTTGTCTCAGTTTCTCTGCATGTGTGATGTTGTGCTGCTGACACGCTTTCAATCATTTCATGAAACGAGAGAAGGAAAGGTTGTACAGACTGAAAAATTATGCTCTTTGTCGTAATCTTCATCTGATCCTGCAAAAGCAAAGTGAATAGACACTACACACAGAGTGCTATAAAAATCTACAGCACTAAAGTTGTTTGTGAACTTTTTTACAAGAGCAATCATGGACATTATCATTTGCCTGACAAATGTTAATGTTTTCCTCACCACTAAACGTTATTGTGGAGGTCTACAGCCAGACAGACTCCTTGGACTTTATGGAGCGTGAGCTGTGGGACCCACTTTGAACAATTAAACAAACGGGAATAACCTGACCACAATTTAGACGGCTACAGCTAAACATGGTTTGTTTGTGTAAATGAAAGATTTCAGGTTTTATAGTCTTTATTTAATAGCCGATTTTGTTGAACTTTGCTTTCAGTGTTCTGTCATGGTTTAGGTTTGCTGACTGTAGTGTCCATACTTTGGTTTCACTACATCTAAGAGCAAATATGTTTTTACCCCATTAAATTTCAAATCAGGGTGGCATTACGTGTTACAGTGTGTTCTAAGGGATTAGTTTACGTTTCATAATAGACAAATTTTTACTATTGTTTCACAAACCAGGCTCAGACACAGAGTCCGTTCCTCCTTCCATGGCCTCATTTCAAAGACTTCTCAGAAGTACAGTATTAGCAGTAATCAAAGTGAGCCTGTATGCAGTAATTTGGATTGTCGGCCAAGCGAAAACCCCTGGACCAAAGGTCTATTTTCAAACATAAATCTGAAATTAAAGCTGAATTCATGGAATGAATGTTGATCATTGTGTCCCACTGACTCTGCCATGTCAAAGTCCATCAGACTTTTAGTTTAGTGATCAGCCATTTTCCTTATTTTTATTTAAATGACAGAGCCGTTAGTGAGGCTGTTACTGTCGCTGTGTGATGACGTTCAGATCAGAAAATAGCTTCAACCCATCATCTATGTCTATTGCCAATAAATAATGTCCCCCCTCCAAACATAAAGCAGCACTAGTCCACAAAAAGGGACGTGGAAAAAAAAGTAGTCCAGCACTTTTCATTTTAATGAATAAATCTCTGGCCTGGAGAAATCTGGTGTATTTACAAACATTTTTTAAGCAGAAATGTCAGTGGGTCCTTTGTGTGTTTGTGTATTCATACTTTACTGCTGGGATATAGAAATCCACCATAATAATAACCAAAATAACCATATAGTTATTTTTAATGTCTTTTAACCTGCAAATGATGCAAATACTGTCAACGCTCAAAGCCACTGTCATCAGTGTGCCATCATTAAATGATTGATTTAATCAACATAAATCAAGAGAGTGGCTCAGCTCAGATGACATCAGTGATGCTCCCTCACATTTCAAAGCACAAGCTTCAACGCGTCTCTGTAACATACAGTGTGTCAACTGAAAGTCAAACCAAACTCTGGGAGAAGTAAACTCACCTCTCCACAGTAAAGGCAGTGATGGAGCAGGAGGACACGTTGATGCCCAGGTACTGAAGGTAGGTGATCCCCTGGCAGCCAGCATGGCCAAAAATCCACTTGCCGTTCAGGCTTTCCGAAATGTTGGGCAGGCCTGCCGCCACCAGCACCGTCAGGTCCGCTATGGCCAGGCTGACTAGGTAACAGTTGGTGGGTGTCCTCATGTGGCGCGTAGTGAGGACCACCAGCACCACCATAATGTTGCCCACAATACCAATGCCACACACCAGCAGGACCAGGAACACGGACACGGTCTTGTACTCTAATGACTCAGAGACACTGGGGCTCAGCGAGATGTTGGTCGGGGTGTCAAGTCTGGAGCTCTCGTTATCTGTCATGTTTGCTAACAGCTGGCCTCTTTACTCGCCAAGTGTTCCTTAATCAAAGGTTGTGTTCACTGGATTAAAACGAACTGATGAGGGGCATGACTCCGAAATGTCACCATCTTTTTCTTCATTAAGAGCATTAACTCGTATTTAAAGCCAGTCTGGTTAGAATTAGCCCATGAGACTGACGGTTGTGAGATTCAAACATGTGACAGCTTTGACTGAGCTGTCGCTACAGAGGAAGAAGCAGCTAACAATTTGCTTGTTAAAGGTCCACAATCAGCGGAGAGGAGAAACGAGGACTCTCGTTGTTTTCTTCTTCTACTGTCATTCAGTTCCCTCTTCAGTCACCTAGAAAGGCAAAATGACTTCTGTTAATTGTACATATTGTCTCATCAAATGTCAGTGGCAAACTCACATATGAAATCAAATTTCTCTCCTTTAGATACAGTTTATCCAGTTCTGGCCAGAATCAGTTCATCATTACTGCCTGATAAATCAAACTGTGCATGAACGAAAGGACGACAAATGAAGGGAAAGACTGTACAAACAACAACTGCAGCCTGAGATCTTTGTGAATTGAGGCCTTATGATGTACTTCCTCTTTGTTAAACCTTACAGTTAGTTCTAGTCCTGCTGCTATAGGCTCAGACTGACCAACCCTGATGCTCTGAGACACTTTCCTCCTCTTAACCCACATTTATATGTCACCGCTGTAGGACATTAACTCTGTGTCTTCTTGGTCCCGTAGTCGTCTCTCTCCCTCTGTCTGTCCCTGTCTTCAGGTGTCCCCGGCTTTGGAGCTGTGTGTCTTCCAGCTACTGGTCCCACCAACCTGACCAATGTTTTCCACTCAGCCCAACCGGTCAAGGCAGATGTCCGTCCACCCTGAGCCTGGTTCTGCTGGAGGTTTCTTCCGTTAAAGGGATTTTTTTCTCTCCACTGTTGCCTATAGCTGCTCAAGGGGGATTTGTTGGGTTTTGTCTAAATTACTTTATTATGTTAAGTGCCTTGACATGACTTTGTTGTGAATTGGTGACATATAACTAAAATTGAATTGAATTATGAAACAGTGGTAAAAACAACAAGTGTCAAATTAAGTCTCAGCTAGATGCTTAAGAACTGCAAAAGCTAGAAAACCTGATGCACTTTGCAGGAGAACTGTGACTTGGGACAGGATTTCTTTTTCAGCAAGGCAATATGTCAGAATTGGAGGTAATGTAACGTATAGAATAAGGACATAGAGTGGTGAAAACAGCAGAGTGTGTAAAATTATCATTTAAATAACAAAAACTCTCTCCAAAAGGGAGGACAAACACATAAATAATCCCTAAACAAACTAGACAAGCTATGGGGACAAATATCATCACAAAATAAAAACTAAGGGAATAAGTAAGAACTGAAGATCTAACTGAGGGAGAAATAAACTAAAACAGGACAGCACGTACAAACTTAAACTAAACTAACCAGGCATGAGGAGTAAATAGTGACAAAGAAATAAAGGGAAAACTAAGGAAAATAACGACACAACAAAAAAAGTCAAGTCAAGAAAATAATAAAGAACCAAAAGGGAGAAGCAACGTAGAACTAAAACAAGGGAAACACAAGTAACCAACTCTAAAATTTAACAGTACAGACAAACAGGAACTGAACCAATAACTAAAGTAAAATCAAAAGGAAAGCGGAAAGAAACACAGAAAACAGCTAAACAAACAGGCGAACCAGGAAACTAACTCAAAAAGACGGCACTCAAACCAACAGACAAACAGACCAAACAAGAAGCAGACAAAGGAACTAAACGAACATAAAGGAACCAAACCTCAGACCAAGCAGAGCAAAAAGGCACGAACAAACAAACGGTGGACAAGAAGAGTGTACAAGTGTCTGAGTGTGAATGTCTATGTGTGTGAGAGATGAACCAACAAAGAGTGAAGGGAGGGTTGTTTGTGTGTGAAATTAAAGGGAGCAGAACAGGCTTTAAATGAATGGGAAGACACGTGGGTAGAGACGCTGGAGGGCAAAACGGACACTGCGGCATCAAATCCTGGTGTGGCAAATCCCAGCCTACCTGTAATCCCCAGCCTCCCCATCAGGTGTGTCCCTGAGCAAGACACCCAACGCCAGCTCCCCGGCGCCAAACCGTGGCAGCCCCCTGCTCCCTCAAGACGGATGGGTTAAATATGCAGGAGTAAACTTCAGTGTAACATGTTTGTGCAAATGTATATGTGATCAATGTGACGAATAAAGGTTCTTCTTCTTCTAAAAAGAAACTAATAAGGACAAACGAGAAAAGTAAAGCAACCAAAAGAAACTAACAGGGAAGAAAAGCAATACTACAAAGTAAAAGGCCACAGCAGGAAATAAACAAAAGCTACACCAACAAAAAGTCCAGAATCCTGACACAACAATTATAAGCATTCTGTAAATCTGTGTTTTTCGGTGTAAAAACAATTTAAAATGATGTGATCATAGTAGATGTTAGTACAAATACAACTTAACAACTTTTTCCATCGTGCCATTATTTATTTATTTAATTTACTATTTAAATAGGATTTAAGAGGAGAAGTTGTTGCTGATGATCGGTTCCTGATGAACCGATCATCTTATAGATGACATCGAGACATAAGCATCTGTTGCTGCACATCAGTCTGTAAAATGTGTTAGGAAACATTTCCAAACTACTTCAACACAGTTGTCAGTCTTTCTAGGAGTGGATGCCCCAGCACATTTACCCCAAGGTCACACTGTGCAATGCTCAGAGAAATTGAAAAGAATAATACAGGACCTTCATCTCAGAGCCTACAGGCCACACTGGGCACGTTGAAAGGGTGAAAGAGAAAGTGTCTTGTGGACAAAATGCGCGAAAACACGGCCAAGGTTCACAAAACTGCATCTGAACAAACCACAAGACTTCTGGACCAGTGTCCCATGGACAGTTGAGACCAAAGTGGACTTGTTCGGCACCCTGTCACAGCATTTGAGCAGAAACACCTCATACCCACTGTCAAACACGGTGGTGGAGGGTGACGATCTGGATTATACTCACTCTGTGATCCTTGATCCACAGAAAACCTTCTGCTTGTAGGTATATGTGAAATGCATGCCAATAACTATTTAGCAGTACAAGCTACCTTGTCAGTTCCTTGTCCATCGTCACCTTTCTTCTCACCATAAAGAAATCCCACCCTAATAGAAACGCTTAAATAAAACTAGTCCAGCTGATGCTAATATTTGTTCACTGCCGTCTAAGGTCGAATGAGGCCTTCCAGAGATTTAAGGGAATTTAGCAAATGACTGCGATGCAATTCATCAGTTCAGTTCAACCTAGACTGCAGGTCCTTATATTTGCCCATTTGATGAGACGAGAAGTGACAATGCACAAACAACAGACTGCAGCTAATCACAGAACAACAGTAAATCAGTGCAAGGGCACTTTTTGGTAAAGGTCAGTGGGTCACGCAAAAACACCCGAACCCACAATGAATATCCACAAGAAATGTGACGTCAGACCTCTTAAAGCAGCAGTCCAGCTACACCGTACAACTCCAACTAAACCAGGAGAGACACCACAGTTCAGGGCGCCCATCCTCACATCCACTGTGGATGGGCAATAACAGACAACAGTCGGATGAGACATTTGGCTGCTGCTGAGCATGCGGCGTGACAAAGAAGCTCTAATGATGCACTCAAGGCGTAAACACACTCAATGAGTACATAAAGATCGTTTTAATTTCACACACAAACAAGCGCAGGGTTTGTTCCTCCCTCCCCGTGCATTTCCGATGCCTCCCAGTGCATTTGTGGTGATATTATAGCCACGTTCCTCAATCGTGCAGCAGAAAATAGCTGATTGAAGCCATTTGTTCAACTCCAACAGCTCACAACAGTTCTGAGGTGACAAAGTGTGAACAGTTGTCCCATCTACAGTGTCCTGAGGTCTGTGTGGCGGCCTCACATTGTGCCCAAAGCTAATTAATCAATCCGAACCTGTGCTCAAACTCGACAAGGCTTTTCTTTTATTCAGTCCGAGAGCGCACACACACACACACACACACACCTCCTGAGGGCTGCCTCTAATAAATTGAGGTGGACATAAAATGAAAAGTAATTTAGTTCCACTATTCTGCCATCAGTCAAACTGCACATGCTCTTCATTCCATTACACGTCCAGTCCTCAGCCGAGCCGATCCTGTGCACATTTCTGTTGATCCATCCCGCGCGGCCGAGGGAGTCGTCTTCCTGTTTGGCTGAAGGGCTTCAAGTTGTGGCGCAGTGCACAAACACACATTCAAAGACATTTCAACAGAAGTGAACAAGTGGGGAAAATTAAATCTTCTGATGTGTGTGTGTGTGTGTGTGTGCTGTAGGTCTCTCCTACAGGTGGATCTGAGGTGACTACGGACTGTGGGGTGATTGAGTTGTAACTGGGAGCACTGGCCAGTGTTCTCCATTCTACTTAACCCCACCTGTGCATGGGTTTAATGTCCCCGTCTGCACGATGCACCATGCTGCTTGATTCAGTTGTGTTCATTTCTTTGTTTCAGTTCATCTCTGATCAGACCTATTTTCTGTTTCTGTCTGTTATTCTTAAACTGGCAGGTGCGCTGTTATGTGGGGGCTCAATCATGCAGGATGACACATATCTGTAAGAATGCTGCAATCTCTTGGAAATGACACTTTTTCGCTCCATAACATCCACCTACCAGCATGTGTCTCACTAATTAAACCAGCTAAAACCAAAAAACGTGTCATTTCCACACGTTTGCGTTCTGTATAGATACCATGATAATTAGTGAGCTCAGTGCAGCTTCTCCTGGCCGTTGCTCACTTCGGGACCAAAGCTTTGAGCGTCATAACCTCTCCTCTCTCATTCCCAGGTAACACTCATTCCCCGCCTCCCTTTGGATCGCTTCTCACATGGACTTATTCCTTCAGTCCTCCTTAACATTCAGAACCAACCCCACTTGTCTGACCCAGTCTGGCCTCCCAGCACACAACGATAAATTCAGGCAGGTGCATAAACGCTGTCAGAGAATGAGAACTGAGCTGCTTTTACGCGCAGAGCACCAAGCAGCCGGAGGAGCCTCCATGTGGAGGTGCCAGCCTGCAAGTGGTACAGAGACCACTGTCAAGAAGGGAAGTGGCTTTTCCAATAGTTCTCACACTGGGGCAAAAGAGTGAAGTCAGAATGAAAACCACGTCTCACCTCACACACGACACAACAACTGCGCATTTGCGCTGTGTTGCGCGTCCCGATCTGAAACAATCTGACCCAGTGAAATGTCTCCTCTGTCCTCCTGACATACAGTAAATGATAATCCATTACTGTACAGGATGTCTGCCTGCTGATTATAAACTTCGAACTATCCAGAACCATGTGAAGAAAACATTCCAAGATCATTTACCTTGTGCGTCTCTGTCTCCTGTCCGCTTCCGTGAGACTCTCCTCACCATCAGTATCTCGTCACAGTTTTTCTCTTCTGTGTGTGTGTGTGTGTGTGTGTGTGTGTGTCGGCAGCATAGCCATGCTGTAACTATTGATGCCCGGCTCCGACTCGCTGCGCTCCGTCACACCCACCTACCCACACACACACACACACACACCAGGCAGGGAGCGGCACTTGCGCCTTCAAAATAAAAGCCCGGTGCCTATTTTGTAATTGTCGTGTCGTATTTTGAACATGGATCAAAGTTAAAATGTAAAACCCGCAAAGACGCAGTATAAATAATTGTGTTGTCTTTCAACCATTTCTGTGAAACACTGACTGTGTGATTGGAGTCACTGTCCTGATGAAAAACAGTCATAGCTCAGCTGCAGACTGCGTCCAGGATTCCTTTGCAGAACAGGTCAGAGTCTCACAACTACATTGACTTTACATGTGCTCCACATTTCGTAATGATGAATACTGTGTTTTCATATCCATCCTCTAAACTCTGCGTTTTGATAATCTTTTCTTTCTGGGGGGGTTTGGGTCTTCATTGTTCAGCTTTTGATGGGAACACAGAGACACCGTATAGTGGACCTGAATATACAGGTGTTTTCATACACTTCTATCATCTAGCAGTGTGGAAAAAGCCTAATTTGCTACATTTCATGCTGATGATGATTTATGTAAATGTAAATGTCTCAATTATTAGTGGCTCATGATTTCAGGAATTACAGAAATTGTAGAACTGTTAGTGGAATCTGCCAATTTTGATATTCCATCAATTAACCTAACCTCCTGTTCAGGGTCATGGGGGGGCTGCAGGCTATCCCAGCTGTCAATGGGTGAAAGGTGGGGTCCACCCTGGACAGGTCTCCGGACTATCTCAAGGTCAACACAGAGAAATACACAGACAGACATTCAATATATAGTCATCAGTTAACCTAACGTGCATGTCTTTGGACCGTGAGAGGACAGCGGAGGGCGTGAAGGAAACCCATGCAGGCCCAGGGAGAACATACAGAAAGGCTGCAGGTTGATTCAAACCAACCCACCGGCCCTAACTCTGACATTTGTTTTCTAAAACATAGGCCCATGGAAATACAGCAGTATCGTAACACGTGTGGTATGAAATTTCACACCTCTGCCTGGCCTGACTGCACTTGTGTCTTAAAAAGCAGATTACTGCAAGTGTGGTGGGCAGATGGAGCAGCATGTAGCTCATTTCTCTCCTTCAGGGAACAGAACTCATTATCATAACATTGTATTACCGCTCAAGTACTGCACAGAAGACGGTTACATGTATAATATAGAAGGACCGGAAACAGGTGAAAAACGTGGAGCGCAGTCGATATAGGTTCCTGCTCCTTGGATGCAAAATAAGACGAGCTCATAAGCCATAGCAATATATTCTGCAGAAGTCGCCTTAGTAAAGCACTGAGGTCAGACACCTGCTTTACGGAGGCTTCTGCCACCGACTAAAGGCACAAGCTCAAATAGTTCTGCTTGATTCACAACAGAATTTAGTTTAATGATTTAATTTACTGTTTGTGTGCACAAGTTGTTCATGAAAACCCTACACCACAACCCAAACTGCCCCTAAACATCACTGAACTCAACACTAGTGCAACTGACATGTCCAGTGGTAGACTGTCCGTGGAAAGTAGAACCACGTTCCATTTATTGTCCTTATTAGTTTGTATTTTTCTCAGCAAAATAGTTGCTTTCTGCCAGGAAAATGGGCCATGAATCAGTAAAGTCTAAATGCAGGGACCTGCACAACGCGAGCAAACATCTGTCTTCCTCTTTGTATTAAAAACATTTGCTGTACAGTAACTGCTGCCATCCAGTGGTGAAATGCAGGACAAAATAAATGCTTTCATTGCCAATTGCCTTTTACACAATTAGTATCAAACCTTACATGCTACCGGTAAAATAAATAAAAGGTTTCATTGGAAACTGTTTTTGGTGATTGCTATGAATGACAAAGATTGATTTTATCTAATTTTGTCTTAAGTCTGTCTGAACAAAGTGTTAGCTTTAATCTCCAAAGTTGAAGACATTAAAACAATTTTAAAGTGCAAAAGGTGTTCATTTTGTGATGCTTAAAAAGAAGTCATTCTGTTCCAAAATTGCACTCACGATGACACGTCACAGCAACAGTAAAATTGCCTTTAATAAAAATATTGCTTATCCTGTTGAATGTCAGAGGAGCCAATTTTAACTTTAACTAGACAAATTTAATTACCCAGAGGGAACCCACAAGAGCACAGGGAGAACACGGAAAGGCCACATCCCGCAGGTGGACTTGAACTGAGGACCTCCTAGCTGTGAGAAAAAGTACATTTTTTCCACAATTTAATTAAATTCAAGAACCTCTCAGATACAATACATTTGACCAAACTGTAACCTGCATTTGGATTGAGTTGGCTTACCCTCTAAGCGGTCACATTCTTCCTGTTTTTTTTTTACATTTTCATTATCCACAGATGTGCTTTGGACCCTGTTTTTCCCACACTGGGGAAGAACTGGGAGACATTTACCAACAGCAAGAGTCACAGCTTTTCTGCTCTTTTAGCTTTTATGTTGATACAATATAATACATAATGTGTCAGCAAAAAGAAAAAAATATCATCTGCATGTTATTCTTAAAAAACAATGCTTGTGGGTGTTTTTGAAGCAGGAATTCCTCCATGCTTTTAACTAATAAGTCACAACCTAATAATAATAATCTTACTGGTCACACGCCTTAATAATTACATTGGTTTGACTAATACGTGGTCTCATTGATTTATTGTAAAAAGAAAACATTTACATTTGGCAGAGGCTTTTATCCAAAACGACTTACGAGTGAGGTACAAGGCAGCAAAAATCTAAGTCAAGCAGAAAACATCAAAGTAAATTGCTATCAAAGAAGTGTTTCTGTTTCATGAGATGCAAGTACAAGAAAGAGATGAAAATGTTTTTTTTTAAGTGCAAAGGAAGATGCGGAAGAGCTCTGTTTTCAGCAGTTTTTTAAATATTGTGAGTGAGGATCACTGAGCGTGCACTTTGGCAGCTCGTTCCACCATCGTGGGATCACTGAGCTGAAGAGTTTTACTTGGTGTTTTTAGATTTTAGGCCTGAACGATGAAGTTAAAGTAAGCCAGAGCTGTAGAGTTGACCACTCTGTCGGCAAGAGACAGAGCTTTGAACTTAATTCTTGCAGCCACAGGAAGCCAGTGCAGAGATCTGAAGGGCATAGTGCCGTGAGTCCTTTTTGGCTGGTTAAAAATGAGGCGTGCTGCTGCATTTTGGATCACCTGCAGGGGTTTGATCGTGCATGCCAGTAACTCCATCAACGGTCAGCTGCAGTAATCAAGACGAGATATGATCAATGCCTGCACAATGAGTTGGGTCATGTACTCTGAGAGGTAGGGTCTGATCTTTCTGATGTTGTTGAGGGCAAATCTACACGACCTAGAGACTGAGGCAATGTGTTCCGTGAAGCTTCTGGCCGACATTGGATTTGCAGAGTCACTGTGTGACAACAGTAGAGTCACCTGGGAGAAAAGACAGGAAGAGCTGCGTGTCGTCTGCAAAGCAGTGATAGAAAAAGCCATGTGAATGGATGACAGAGCCAAAGGAAGAAGTATAGATCAATCAAAGAAGAGGACTAAGGACTGCGCATTGCTGTACACTGGTGGAGAGGTTATGAGAGTTAGACGCCCCTCCCAGGACACCTTGAAGGTTCATCCAGACAAGTAAGACTGAAGCCAGGCTAGATCTGATTCAGAGATACCAAAATCAGAGTGCAGACTAGAGGATCTGATAGTTCACACTGCAGATAGGTCTAGTAAAATTAAAACAGAAGAGTTATGTGCAGCTTTTGCAGCCCATAGGTATTCTGCAGCAGTCAGGAGTGCCGTCTCTGTAAAGTGACCATTCTTGAAGCCAGACTGATTGCATGTAGAGGTTGTTCTGGAAAAAAAGTCTGAGAGTTGACTGAAGACTGTTTATTCCAGTGTCTTGGCCAGAAATAGAAGAAGAGAGACTGGTCTGTCATTTTCCACAAGTGAAGGATCAAGAGAAAGCTTCTTTAACAGCAGAGTAACCTGGGCCTGCTTGAACAAGGTAGGATAAGTGCCTGTTGTGAGAGAAGTGTGGATGATCTGTGTAATGGCTGGTATTAGTGTAGGTGCAACAGCTTGAAGAAGGGGGGAGAGGATCGAATATAGAGAGCAGCTGAACGGGGCATTCGAGAAGACGAGGGTGGATGCGTCGTCCTCTGGCAGGGTTGAAAATGTGAAGTGTGATGCATCATTAGAAGTAGTTAGCAGGATGTCATCATCTGGTGAAGAGAACTCGAAGCTGATGGCTGCCACCATGGTAAATGGTCTGCACTTATATAATGCTTTTCTAACTGTTGGTACTCAAAGCTCTTTACACTGCTTCTTATTTACCCACTCACATTCACACACACATTCTTACACCGATGGGGGAGCTGCTATGCAGCTGACCAACGCTCACTGGGAGCAACAGAGTTGGAGGTGGAGGTGGATAGAGCAGTGATTTGAAAGTGGAGGACAGATAGTGTCCATGGTGTTGCTGAGCTTGTCCTGGTAGTATTTAGTCTTACTCCTAGTGCAGGCCTACTTGTGGTTCCCAGAATTTCCAAAAATAGAATGGGAGGCAGAGCCTTTAGCTATCAAGCTCCTCTCCTGTGGAACCAGCTCCCAGTCCAGATTCGGGAAGCAGACACCCTCCCTATTTTTAAGACTAAAAGCCTTCCTTTTTGATAAAGCATAGTTGGTTAGTCAGACTAACTGCTGGGGGACTCTGCACTGTGCCACTTCCTCTTCTCTTCATTCTCTCCTCTCACCCCACATCTATAATGTCACCACTGTATGACATTAACTCTGTGTCTTCTTTGTCCCGTAGTCGTCTCTCTCCCTCTCTTTCCCCTCTCTCTCTCCCCATTTAGGTGTCCCCGGAAGTGTGCAGCTACTGGTCAGTTAACCTGCTCAATGTTTTGTTGTTGCTTTTGTTGCTCTGTTCTTTTCTCTCTCCACTTTCCACTCTGCCCAACCGGTCAAGGCAGATGGCCGTCCTCCCTGAGCCTGGTTCTGCTGGAGGTTTCTTCCGTTAAAGGTTTTTCCTCTCCACTGTTGCCTATGGCTTGCTCAAGGGGGATTTGTTGGGTTTTCTCTACCTGTTTGTATAGTCTTGACTTTATTATGTAAAGTGCCCTGAGATGACCTTGTTGTAAATTGGCGCTATATAAATAAAGTTGAATTGAATTGAATAGTGACACGGAGAAGGCTGAAAGCAAATCCTGATAATCAGCAAGAGCAGACTAACTCTTGGATTTACACCATTTCCTCTCAGCACTCCTGAGCACAATTCAATTCAATTCAATTCAATTCAACTTTATTTATATAGCGCCAATTTACAACAAGGTCATCTCAGGGCACTTTACATAATAAAGTCAAGACTATACAAACATGTAGAGAAAACCCAACAAATCCCCCTTGAGCAGCCATAGGAAACAGTGGAGAGGAAAAACTCCCTTTAACGGAAGAAACCTCCAGCAGAACCAGGCTCAGGGTGGACGGCCATCTGCCTGGACCGGTTGGGCTGAGTGGAAAGTGGAGAGAGAAAAGAAGAGAGCAACGAAAGCAACAACAAAACATTGAGCAGGTTAATAGGACCAGTAGCTGCACACTGGAGGACACACAGCGCCAAATCCGGGGACACCTGTGGCCAGGGAGAGAGAGAGGGGGAAAGAGAGGGAGAAAGACGACTACGGGACAAAGAAGACACAGAGTTAATGTCATACAGTGGTGACATTATAGATGTGGGGTGAGAGGAGAGAATGAAGAGAAGAGGAAGTGGCTCAGTGCAGAGTCCCCCAGCAGTCTAAGCCTATAGCAGCATGACTATAACCAACTATAAGCTTTATCAAAGAGGAAGGTTTTGAGCCTAGTCTTAAAAGTAGAGAGGGTGTCTGCTTCCTGAATCTGGACTGGGAGCTGGTTCCACAGGAGAGGAGCTTGATAGCTAAAGGCTCTGCCTCCCATTCTATATTTGGAATTTCTGGGAACCACAAGTAGGCCTGCATTTTGGGACCGAAGTGGTCTAGTAGGATGATATGGTACTAGGAGATCTTTTAAATATGATGGGGCTTGGCCGTTTAAAGCTTTATAGGTAAGAAGAAGGGTTTTAAATTCTATTCTGCATTTAATTGGAAGCCAATGGAGAGAAGCTAATGAAGGTGAAATATGATCTCTCTTACCAATCCCAGTCAGTAATCTTGCTGCAGCATTTTGGATTAATTGGAGGCTTTTTAGAGAGTTACTGGGGCAGCCTGAAAGTAGAGAATTACAGTAGTCCAATCTAGAAGTAACAAATGCATGAACCAATTTTTCAGCATCGCTTTGGGATAGGATGCTCCTAATTTTGGCAATGTTCCGTAGGTGGAAGAAGGCTGTTCTAGAGATTTGCTTTATGTGTGAGGTAAATGACAAATCCTGGTCAAAAATGACTCCAAGATTCCTTGCAGTACTACTGGGGGCAAGAGTTATGTCGTCTAAAGTAGCGATATGGTTAGAAAACATGTCTCTTAGACTATTAGGCCCAAGCACAGCGTGTGCTCACTATTTGAGTGACAGCGGGCAGAGACTGTCCAGACAGGACGAAGGGGTATCGCAGAGGCTGTCCGTGGCTGCTTCTGTATTGAGGGTGGAGAGATCCTCCTGGGAGGGTAGAGTTGCAGAAACCAGGTAAGAAAACCTCTCCGGATAGGGAGGACCTGAGGTTGCGGAGGAGTGACCGAGATGTTGTCCGCAGTGCAGTTCTGTATGGAGGGTGGATTGATACCTGGGCAAGGGCAGCGTTGCAGAAACCAGTGAAGAGAACTGCTCCGGGTTAAGAGATCTGAGGTTACGGCGGAATGTAACCAGTGCGGTAGGAAGGTGTGACGGTGTAGGGATGAAGACAGTGAGCTGAATGAAGAAATGATCCGACAAATGCAGCGGAGTGACAGCAAACTCAGCCACAGTGCAGTTCCGGATCAGAATTAGGTCTAGGTTGTTGACAGCTTTGTGGATTGGAGGAGTGGACACCAGTCTCAGGTCAAACATGTTCAGAAGAGCAAGCAAGTCAGCCACCTGAGGTTTGTCCAGGTAGGTGTTGAGGTCTCCCAATATGATGAGAGGAGTGCTCATTGCAGAGGTTCCCCAGCTGGCCCGCCGGTTGATAGATCACAATCATGTGCGTCGTCCTCTAGGAGAATGACATCTCTTGCCTCCACTGAGGAGAACAGGGATTTGCTGAAAAGATCCCACAGTGAAAAACAAAACGTGGATGAGAGTAAAGTGAAGAAAAATCAAAAAGTGCAAGTAGGCTAGAAACAAAGTGTCTTATATTGTCCTCGCTTGTGTTATCAAAGTGTTACGGTTTCATGACATGCAAGTAGAGAAAAAAAGAAAAAGCAGGAAGGTTTTTTTTGTAGTTTTTTTTTTTTTTTTTTTTATAAAGGAAGAAACGGAAGAGTTCTGTTTTCAGCAGTGTTTTAAATGTAGTGAGTGAGGTCGCTGAGCGCACAGAGTTTAGCAGCTCATTCCACCTCCGTGGGATTACTGAGCTGAAGAGTTTTCCTTGGTGTCTTCTATGTGGTGCTGGGACTGCCCGACGTCGTATGCTGGCCGAGCGGAGCGGAGGGGAGGGGCTGTAGACCTGAATGAATGAGTTTAAATAAGCTGGGGCTGTTGAGTTGACCACTCTGTGGGCAAGAGACAGAGCTTTGACCTTAATCCTAGCAGCCACAGGAAGCCAGTGCAGAGATCTGAAGAGCAGAGTGACGTCAGTCCTTTTTTGGCTGGTTGAAGAGAAGGCATGCTGCTGCATTTTGAATCATCTGCAGGGGTTTGGTCGTGCATGCCGGTAACCCCATCAACAGCGCATTGCAATAAACTAGGCGAGATATGATTAATGCCTGCACGATGAGTTGAGTCGTGTACTCAGAGAGGTACGGTCTGATCTTCTTGATGTTGTAGAGAGCAAATCGGCACGACCTAGAGACTGAGGCGATGTGTTCCGTGAAGCTCAGTTGGTCGTCAATGATGACCCCAGATTTCTGACCGACTTAGCGGGAACAATCACTTCGGATCCAATGTTGATGCTGATGTTGCGCTGCGTCAATGGCTAAGCTGGGAAGACTAGAACCTCAGTCTTGGAAATGTTGAACTGAAGATGTCTTTCTCTCATCCAGGCAGAGATGCATGTCGAGACAGTAGAGTCGTCTGGCGGAAAGAACAGGAAGATCTGCGTGTCGTCCGCATAGCAGTGATATGAAAAGCCATGTAAATGGATGATAGAGCCCAGGAAAGTAGTATAGATGGAAAAAAGAAGAGGACCAAGGACAGAGCCCTGCAGTACACCAGTGGAGAGGTCATGAGAGTTAGAATCACGCCCCTGCCAGGATACCTTGTAGGTTCTTCATGACAAGTAGGACCGAAACCAGGCTAGAGCTGGTTCAGAGACACCCAAGTCAGAGACTGTATTCAAGAAGATCTGGTGGTTTACACTGTCAAAGGCGGCCGACAGGTCCAGTAGTATAAAGACTGAAAAATTCCCTGCAGCTTTTGTAGCCCGTAGCGATTCCACAACAGTCAGAAATGCCGTCTCTGTGCCGTGTCCAGAAGAGCGAGCATGTCAGCTGCGTGGGGTTTGTCTAGGTGGATGCTGAGGTCAGCTACGATGATGAGAGGAGTGCTATCTTCGGAGAACTGGGACAACAGGATATCCAGCTCATCGCAGAGGTTCCCCAGCTGGCCTGGCGGTCTGTAGTTTACAATGACATGGGCTGTAATCGGTGCTGTAATCCTGATGGCATGATATTCCAGCGACGACAGATTGTTGAAGGGCACAGTCGTGGAAAACTTCCAGGAGTCGGCAGCAAGAAGACCAGTCCCATCCCCGACCTGATGGACGAGAGGTGTGTGAGAAGGTAAAGCCAGTGGAGAGTGCAGCTGGGATGGCCGTGTTCTGCGGTGTAATCCAGGTCTCTGTAATTGCAAGAGGCTGAACAGCTGACTGTGTGGCAAAAGCCGGAATAAAGTCAGCCTTGTTCACTACCGACTGGCAGTTCCACAGTGCAAGAGAAAAAGAGGCTGGGGCCAAAGTGGTCTGGGTGAGGGCACGCAGGTTGGAGAAGCGCCGTCCTCTCAGAGAATGCTGTGTCCTGTGTCTGTGGAGGAGAACTGGGATCTGCTGAAAACACATGATGAGAAAGAGAACAGGCTTTCCGGAGCGGAGGAGGGTAAAAGTAGAAGAAGAGAAATCAGAAATCGAAAAGTGCAGTGTTTTATGGTGTCCTTTGGTGGACTTGCGCAGGTAGACTCGCTGGTCTTTACACAAGGAGGGCTGAACACAAGGGCTGACACTTCCACTGACACTCCAGCACAACAGGTGCCTTACATATGGTCTTAATTGGCTCCAGATGAAACCGCCCCCTCTTGAAACCAAACTAATTAGTGTGCCTTTGTTGTGTCAAAGGTGTGAATGCTCGGTGATTGCTAAACTGAAACTACCACCATCGACAGACCAAATATCCACTTCAAAGCTCTCCAACTATAATTCCTAACACTTATTAAAAACAGACTAACAAACAGGCTGAATCAGCAGACTCAAGAGAAATGACAGAAACTCAGCTGAAGCCAACAAACAAATTTCCAACAACACTTACTTGTAGGTCTCCTGTCCTAGTTTAGTGCTTGTCTTGTTGTAACAAAAGCAGTGTGTTTATGTTCACCATGATGGAGTACACCCACTATCCTGGGTAATGTTTTGATTTTAAACCTGACCATGGCCTTCCACAAACCTAGCCAAGAGGTTTTTTTTATCCCTAAAACTGAACAGTTGCTAAAACATTCTCACATCATAGAAGACTTATTTGCTTTTCCAGGGGCGGCAATTGAGAAAATGTGGAGTGGTCTGATGCCACATATAAACAAATAATATAAGATAGTTTATGATGGCTTTGTGATATGTTTCAGCTTTGGAAAGCAACAGCATTAAACTAAACTAAACTAAACGTAATTGTCATGTTCGTCATGTTCATGTGCAGATAACCAAGTCAAGGTATGTACAAAAACTAAATTTAATATTGTAAAAAGAATATAATATATAATACCAAATAAGTAACATTTATTTATATAACATCTTTCGCAGGTAAAATCATAATGTGTTTTACAGAGTCTAAAAAAGATCAATTAAATACAGACAATTAAACATTTAAAAAACACAACAAGGATGCAACCATAAGAACCCAGTCAGCTAAAAGCTTGTCTGAAGAAGAGTCAGTTGCTTTTTAAAAGAATCAGCTGAATCGGCCACACACAAAGACAGAGGCAGGGCGTTCCACTGGCTGGCAATGAGTTTTAAAATGGGTTTTAGGGATCACAAGCAGATTTTATGACTTTTGCCTATGAAGGGCAATAAGTAAGTGCACTAGAATCTTAAAATCAATTCTATATTTGATCAGTAACCAGTGAAGGAAATATAAAAAACCAGTTCCTGTTAAAAGCCTCGCTGCTGAGTTTCAAACAGTCTGAAGGTAATTTATGACGATGTTTGTTAAAACACAAGGGTGAATTACAATAGTCCAAACAAGATGAGATAAAAGCATGAGTGATCATCTCTAAATAATTTCATCACTTCAGAAATATTCCTTAGATGATAAAAAACGTTTTTGACTATCAAATCCAGCATTGAATTGATCTGTGCAATCTGGATCAATCATTAACTATACAATACAATACAGTACTGTCCTGTACTATATAATATATAATGTAATATAATATGAAAGACTAAAATGTATTTAATAGTTATTTCATTTTGTGGATAAAAGAGTCTTTGGCAGACGCTTTTTTGACTAAAAGTATATGCAAATGTGTACATTTGCTGCATTTGGGTCCTTGACCCTGAACAGAAATCAGATTTTGTTCCCCTGACAACATAAGAGCGGCCCACAGTCAGATCCACGAACTGATCCCAGGTCTGTCTTCGTTCACTTTTCGTCGGCCTCCCTCCATCCTGATTGTCGTGTGTTGATGACGTTGAGGTAATGGCCGCTCTCGCCGTGCTGTGCGGGGTGTTTTATTTTCTCCACCACAGCGGCTAAATATAACGGTGTATTATTTATAATATACGGTAACAAACAAGAATACCGGGGGAAGGGCCGTTCTTAACCCAGCAGTGCCGTTTTAAACAGCTCCGCGTCGGCAAGGTGACTGAAAATACACGGTTGTTAGCAGCTAGCCTTTAGCTTAGCTTCCAGATCGGCTGCATTGTTAATTGAAACACAGTCGAGTGTGCCACGGTGTCCGCGCCTTTCTAAAGCGCTCGTGTTCGATGAGTTACGCCATTCTCCAGACCAAGTCGTTCGCTTGTCCCAGTTAGTGGCGGTTGGTTGTTCGGTGGAAGCACAGTGACCGCTCGTAAACCAGTTCTCTTCCCATCGCAAAGTGAAGGGCCTTGTCGCCAGCTAGCAAGTCAGCTATAAGAAACGTTAACTCCAAAAGTCATGTTACGTTGCAAGTGAACGTATGTGATATTTGCAGACTTGGACGTGTTGTCTAATTGTGTACACATGTAGGTATACCACTGAACCTTCACGAAACCCTTCAAGTATTTAGCTTTATGTGTTGAGCTCCTGCCTTTGGCAAGTAGGGTTCAGCTAGCTTGCTATGGCTAATGTTTTTCTTTGCTGTTGAACTAGCAGCGCCGGATGCTGAGTTTGTAAAGCTCTTGTCAAATGGAGACGTATTGATACATTTCATGTTGATATAAAAGTTGTTTGTAAAGTTAAATGTCTTCCGTTCTGTATTTACATTTAACCAACCAAATCATCCAACATTTGAGTTTTCAAATATAGCAGACACATGAAACGTGTAGTGGCCAATATTTGTCTATGAAATAACCTTGTTTGCGGATAGAAGCACTAATGATATGGAGGCACTAAAAATATATTTCATCAGAATATTTGTTTTGACTAGAGGTAAATTCATTGGCTATAAACTATTAGAAGCAGGTAATAAACTGTTTCTGCACGTAATGAAACCTTGTGTGTATGTTAACTTATGTAAAACCATATTTAAAAATGTTACACCTAACTAATTTTCTGGGTCTATATTCATTTTAGTATGTGCTATCTAAGTTTGTTTTCTGTTAGCATATTACTTGTTAGTTACTTACAGACAACTCATTTTTGTTTATACCAGAATAATCAGCAATGGATACTCCGGAAAGCCCTACCCAGTCCCCACAATCTCCTGAGGACGAGGACAAGGGTCTTTCTGACAGTGAATTGCTGGATTCTACTGATGAAGGTGAGGACAGGGTCATTTCAGTCAGTGAGATAGTCCACGAAGAGGAAAATGGGGGACTGGAGGGGGAGGACAAAGAAGAAGAAGAAACTGTGGAAAACAGAGGAAGTGGTTCAGAATTAGAGGAGGAGGGGGATGAAGATGAGGTGGTCCCTGACTTTATTTCTGACCCAGAGGATGAGGAGCCGGTAGGAGAAACGGGACATGAAGACGAGACCATAATGTTGATGGAGGGGGATGAAGACTGTCCACAGGGGGACCAACTGGATGGACAGGAGGAAGAGGAAGATGGAGTGATTGACACCCCACAGTCTCCAGACTCAGAGCCAGAACACATCAGACGTTTCATTGGTGAAGATGATGTAGAAGATGGGGAGGAAGGGTACAGTTGCTATAGAAAGGAGAGTCTGGCAGAGGCTGAGAACGCTGAGGGGGACGATGAGGAGGAAGGAGACGAAAGCAAAGCAGAGGAGAACAAAAGATTGAGACCTGAAGAAGAGGAGAGGAGAGTTGTCATGGGTAGGGACATTGATGATGATTCTGCGTCTGTTTCTCGGGAGCTGGATGAACATGAACTAGATTATGATGAGGAAGTCCCAGAGGAGCCCAACATCCCTGCACATGAGGATGAGGAAGATGAGGAAGATGCAAAAGGGGAGGGAGAAGAGGATGACAGAGAGGATAAGAGCGCTAAAAAGGAGAAGAAACCAATCCTTCCCCCATCTCCTAAAGACGATGAATCCAAGAGAACAGATGATGGCAAAGGTCTTGAGAGGGTGCACAGAGATTCCTTCAGAGACAAGACCAAGGATGAGGATGATGGAGAGATTGATGAAGGAGAAATCGATGTAAGTAATCGTAGCTGTGTTTGTAGCTATGTTAATTGGTGTGAGATGAGGAGTTAGATGCAATCAAAGGCATTAATATGAAAACTTTTTATGGCATAACTTTAACATGCTAAAGGAAATGTTGCCGGCAGAAGGTCATATCAGCTCTTGCTAGTTGACACTGATTTTGCCAGTAACTTGATGACAGAGGCGTTGTCAGTTGCATCGTTTATTCTCGTGCCTTGATTAACTAAACTCCACAGCCACAGTCCTTCCTTTCTAACATGCTTAATCAGCTGAAAGGCTACTGGCAGGGTTCTGACATTTGTCAACACTGTCTAACTTAAAAACAAGGCTGATGGATCCTCAAAAAACAGCCCAACAGTGGCTGATGACATAGTGCTGGCTTGGCGTGTCACATCCCTAATCCTGCATCCAGACTCGTTTCAGCCTCCGCCTCTTGAGTATACATTTGAATTCACAGTGGTAAGTCTCCTGGAACAAAATAGCTGGTAGCTTTCTTCAAAAAGTAGAAGAAACGCATTATCTTCTCTGAAATATCTTGAAGCTGACAAAAGTAATAAAAAATTCAACAGAATATTTTAGATGGTACAAAAAAAATTACCTGCACAGTTTTAAGAAAAAAACACAAGCAATTGAATTACAGTGATATTTCAAACTGTTTTCTATAATTAGAATCTCCCCACATCTTCGATCCCTTAATCGGTCATTCAACCTATTTTAGTGGAGGAAAAGTGGTCACTCTTTTGTTCTCTTTGTTGTATTTTTAAAATATTCTGTTGGATCAAAGTCAGATTTTTTATGCTTTAGTAGTTGTTTTTTCGTTTATAATTTTTTAAATCAGTTTCAAGTTATTTCACAGATAATGAAAAGTGTTTTTTGTTGAAGTCTAGGTAACATTTAACACTAAACACTGGTCCTTAAAGACTCAAGTAATCCTGTGTGTTCCTGGGGGTGACAAAAACATAATTTCTTACAGTTTCTTATTCCTTATTACAGTTTCTTCTACACAAAAAAAAAGATGGTAACAGGCACTTGTATATGACAAATGTATATGTTTAATGTAAATTATATTATATAAAACATGTTCCCTCTTTGCATGACAACCTAATTGAAGAATCCTTTAAATACCTTCAGAACTTGATTGAATGTTGTCAAATGACCCTAAATTAGAAGGGATTGTCCTGTACATGTTTTTTTTTTTGGGGGGGGGGGGTATTATCGACAGTTATTACTGTATGTTGATTGGACGTATAGAACATGTTGATTTCATTCTGTTTTACCTGATGGGGAATGCACACAGCATCTTGTGAAATTTCCCCCCTGCCCTTCCACTGCTGTTTTGGATTTCTGTCACCATGATAGGTCAGTGCTGCTGCCATAGTAGGTCAGTAGATCAGTGCTGCCTTATGTTTTTGAGTATGACTGCTGCTCAGAGCCACTGCGAAACGTTTAACCAAAGTGACGTTTACACTGTTAGGGACTTCTACCGAGGACCAAGAAGCTTTTTTTGAAATTAGTTCCTCTACTTGTGTTTCCACCAGAGGAACCAGGCTGTAGTTTTAGTTCTGGCTCATAGTTGAACCCCCCCCCCCCCAAATTCCTATACATTATAGCTGCCAGTGGTCAGTTGAATATGAATACAAATATTACAAAAGTTTCAGGAGTTGAGTAAGCTGGGACAGTGGGTGAACTTTTCGTCCAGGGGCTTTGGGCCTGCTAGTGAAATGCAGGCTAACCTTCTTGTTAACGACCCGTACACGAAATAGTGCCTCGCGTAGCTTCCATTCTTTGGGCTGTTGTGGTTATCATGATGCCGAATTAAACAATCCACATTCCAATGCCGACATCAGTATCAGGAGTTGGGATATGACGCTGCCCTTGTGCACCTTTACTAGTAAAACTTCTCTAATACCGTACCCAATACCACATTAACATCCACGTGAAGGCAAAGGTGGAAAAAATATTTGTGGGTTAGACCTGTTTTATAATATTTACAGACAATGGGAAAGCCAAATACAAGCTCCGGTCTGCCAAAGTCCTAAGATTCAGTTGCTAATAGTCATATTCATGTTTATCAAGATTATTTTAAACATGTTAAATATCTGAAACATATCTTGATACACAGGCCGCAGTTTCATGTGAAATCAATAAAGCTCCATTTGTACAATATGATTGATCATTGGATAGATTTATTGCAATTACAGATTAATTACTTGTCATCAGAGATGGTACATATACGTTACAGCCAGGCACACTGCTTCACTAGATAACATATTTATATTTTTCACCAGATATATTCACCAGATGGCTGAAAATCCTCGCACTGCTAAAACTTCACTAGAAATTACACTATTATGAATAACCATCCAAAAAAAACAGTCTCTGTTGGTGCAGCACATAAGGGACCATCTAGTTTGTACTCATGTCTGAAACTATCAGCAATTAAATTAGCAATTTCTTTTAAGCAAGATGTATTATCTTTTCACGATGTCACTGTGTAGGCTCCATTTTATTTAAAGCTAATACACCAATCAGACATAACATTATGACCACCTGTGCAATATAATTCAATCCAATACAGGGGTTCTGCCATTAATTGTATGGTGGTTCTAATGTTTTGGCCACCTCATTCACTTCAAATAGTGTATAATTCATGGCAGAGCTGATATATGCCTTTCCGTTGATACACGTAAACGTCCACATGGCCCTACACGGGAGGGAATTATGGGTAATCGTAGATGGCAGAGGCCTTGATGTGCACACCTTCTAAATCTCAACAATGCGTTGGGATCGAAATGGGATTAGAACTGGAAAAAAACGGAAAAGTAGAAAAGGAAACACAACCTCATACCTGTCTAGATATTCACACTGATTTTATTTTTATGATGTATTTATACTGCTGCTTTATTCAGTCTTCAATGTATTTACAATGTATTGTGTTTTGAGATGTGTATTTCAGTTTATTACTATTTGTTTCTAAAACTGAAGCTCAAGCAGGATAAAAAAGTTTGGATTTGGTAGCATACTATACTTTACATGGGACACAAACTATTATCTTAATGAAAATTAAAATACTTTCACAGTTTTACCACTCCCGTTATCTCTGAAAATATTCATAGATTTATTTAATAACAACAAAGGACGAGGACATTGTAGTTCACTATAGCCCCTTCCAGCCATGCACTGGAATCCAGACATAATCCAGACTTTATCTAGAGGATGTGAATGTGTGAACACAAGCGCTCCAGTTCTTTGCCCCAGACATCAACTTGATCATCTCCAGCCGAGCTCATGTGTGAACAGAGGAATCAATCCTCTACAGCAGGGGTCTCAAACTCAATTTACTTGGGGGCCGCTGGAGGCAGAGTCGGGGTGAGGCTGGGCCGCATCAGGTTTCCACAAGAAAAACTTTTAAATAATTTTAATCTTCTCAAATGTCTTTATTTTTTATTTTTAACACAAAATAATATGAAAAAATAAATAAACAAATTAGAAGAAAATAAATAAGAAATTAATAAGAAAATCAATCAATCAATCAGTAATAAGTAAATAAAATAATTATAATAATTATAATAATTAGGATTCAAATGTCTGTATTAACAGTTCTTTAAGCTTTCTTTAAGCTGTCGCGTTGAAGTTTCAATCAAGTGTTTAGCCGACGCACAAAGAACGTCATTTCCTCAATATACGCCATTTCCGTACGTCATTTCCGTTCCGTGCCGTTCATAACAAACTCGTGGGCCGCAATAACATTAAACTTTAATAATAAGGTGGGGGCCACAAACTATCGGCTCGTGGGCCGCGAGTCTGAGACCCCTGCTCTACAGGATTCAGCCCCCTGTTAGCTGTGCCCAACCACCACCCCTTGCCCAATTATCTGAAATATTTCTTCACAAGTAAGGACGCATCTCGCACGGACTATCTCTCAATGTTAGATGCATGTCTGAAAGGAAAGCTCCACCTGACACCCTCTAGAGTTCATGTCTAACAAGGGGTTAAGTCTATCAAATACTTCACATCCTCATTTGAGCAGTGACTACTGAAAACAAGGCAAATCCACAGGCTTCACATACTTTTTCTTGTCAACATCCTGCCAAAGAACCAGTTATGCAGGTGAATGAAAAAACATTACTGTTGCAATCAGTGTTTACCTTTCGTGATGCTGGGTGTTGTGAAATGTAGAATACGCGCATTGGATTTCTGTTTCTGGATTGTTTCTTCATTTTCAGGTAAGTGAGGTTTGTTAAACGCAGTACTGCCGTCTTGTGGATGCACATCTGCTGTGCAAGTATTGAAGACAGACGTGCAAACGTATGCGAGTGTATATTCGTAAAAAATGTGTCTTATTTGTCAATAAGCTGATCTAATGTGTCGAAACTTCCTCTCTGCGTGTGTGTGCATTGACAGGATGATGACCTAGAGGAGGGGGAGGTCAAAGATCCCTCGGACAGGAAGATCCGACCTCGTCCCATTTGTAGATTCTTCATCAAAGGTAGGTGGTCAAAAGCAAAGTTTGACTTAAATCAGCATGGCTTACAAGCAATATCAAAATGTCTCAATCAATTGGCTTAAATAGGTATTCTACTCTATAACTAACTTGCTAGAAATCAATAGTTTTTGACCATTAATTAAAAAATATTTAAATGTTCTCTGATAGGAGTCAGGATGTCAGTGTCTTAATAAGTCTTGTGTTGCATTTTTACATTTTAAAGGTTTTAAAAATATAGAAATATTTTTTTTAAATGTTGAGATAACAGTTATGTATTTAAGTAACTTCTTGAATCTTGACTAAGTGTAAATTAGACTCCTGCCTATTTGAAAAGGCTGCCACATGGTCTCACAATTTATTTTTTCAAAAAAATTTAAATTAGTTGGAGAACAGTTTTCAATGTCTACAAACTGAAAATTAGATCAAACTGAACTGAATTTATATTTTAATAATAATATTTAATAGTATTTTTAAAGCCATTCTTGGGCCCAGTTCAGTGTACATGGTAAAAATAAATAAACTGAATTCATTGGAGCAGAAAACAAGCAGTGATTTCAGATGATTAAACACCTAGTTACCTGTTAACAGCCTAGGAACAGGATCCTGATTCAGCACTAAAATTTAATTTAACTTCCTCTAGTTTAGATATATTCTCAGGATGTGCGATGTGAGTGGCTCTCTGAGTTCATTTCACTCCATCTCTATTGGGTTAAGGTCAACGCTCACATTACAGAGCTTCAGCCGTTGGACGCACCCTCATTCAGGTTCTTAATTTTATTCTGTAGGAAAAACTTAGGAAATCATTTTCTCCCCTGTGATGATGCTGTCCATGTCCTGAAGCAAAAAGTGATGACGCTCCCTCCCCCACTGTACTTCACCTATAAAATATGTAAAATGTTTTCATGTTGGCAGACAGTGTCATTGTCACACTATATGTAGCTTGTACCTCCCAAACAACTGAACATTTGTTTCATCAGTCTGCAGTTTGCCCAGTACCATTGTGAAGTATTAGGGTGCTGTTTGGCAAACTTTAGCTTCAGAGGTATGTGTTTTTTGGACAGCTGTGACTTGGTATCCTTTATTCATGGATAAACATGCGTTATGCAGCCATGCGGTAAGATTTGAATATGGCAGGAAGATTCATCCATTAGTTGGTCCTTCTATTTTATCTCATTAAATACTCTGATTATTGACTGGCTAAGAGCCCAGTTGTATGGGCAGTTGTCACAACACTAAATAAATATCAGTATATGAACAAGTGGTCTACCTGTAGCCTGATGCATATCTAAACTCTTTGGTCTTGCATAACTCCTTCCACGCCGTTCAGCGTTTTTTTCACTAAATTGCACTCTAGATTTGGTAGCTCCTGTTTGCTCGCTCTAGTTGGCATTTGCTAATATCACAAACGTTTGCAAATGTAAACGTTTTCACTAATCTTTTTCATCCCCTGAATACAAATGTTTAGATTATGAATTAAACATGGACAAGATGAATGCAAAGCTTTGCAGTGTTAGATAAATGTACTGTTTGTACATACAGTCTTTCATATAATCGTGATCCCATCACTTTATATCTTCGGGTCAGTAACACACAGTTGTGTAGTTTTTACAGGTGTATTGTTTTACGGAGGTCCTGTGACTTTGGTTTGGATTTGTCCTGACAAGCATTGTGAAGTGGTGTGAAGTTTTATACACATGCCTTTGCCTGTCTAAACTGTGTCCAGTTAACTCAGCTTTCTACACACGTCACATGAAATTAAGTGCACATTAGTTTGATATTAAAAAAACATTCTACTCTGATAATGTAAATGGTAAAACTGTAAAACTGCATGCGTATCCTGGTTCTGATATTAAGTTCTCGATTTAGTCAGTTTCCATGAAAAAACTGACTAGCTGTAATGTGATCATAGCCTATGTCGGGTAATGACTTGAAGAAAAGCTTTTACACTAAAGCCTGTTACAAAACCCCAAGAAAACAAGATTTTATTTTATTACACAACACATGATTTTTAGTTAAGATTTTTGAATTAAATAATAATCAGCTTGTGAAATCAGGTTTTCATTCTGACTGAATACTGACTCACCTCAATTCCAACACTTGGAATTTGTAATGTCAGCTATATACTATAACTGTATGTAACAAAAACTTTTATGTGATCAATTATAGATTGTACTTCTAGCGTTGTAATACCTGTTTTGTTATGTCATATGGATGTGAATATGAGGAATGCTAGTGTGAACAAGCTCTTGTAGCACGTTTTTCTACAGCAGAGGGAGCCATTGTTTTGAGAGAGAAAAGAAAAGGCAGGAGCTTAGATCTGAGAGTAGGGACTCTTAACGTTGGCACAATGACAGGGAAAGGTAGGAGCTGGCAGACATGATGGAAAGATGGAAGGTAGATGTACTGTGTGTACAGGAGACGAGGTGGAAGGGCAGCAAAGCACGTAGTATTGGAGGAGGATACAAACTGTTCTACCATGGTGTGGATAGGAAGAGAAACGGAGTAGGAGTGATCCTGAAGGGGGAGTTTGTGAACAATGTTCTAGAGGTGAAAAGAGTCTCAGACAGGGTGATGAGCCTAAAGCTAGAAATAGAAGGGGTGATGGTGAACGTAGTCAGTGGGTATGATCCACAAGTTGGCTGTGAGTTAGAAGAGAAGGAGAGATTCTGGAGTGAGTTTGATGAGGTTGTAGAGAGTATCCCTAGAGGAGAGAGAGTAGTTGTTGGAGCAGACTTTAATGGGCATGTTGGTGAGGGGAACAGAGGTGATGAGGAGGTGATGGGAAGGTTTGGTGTAAAGGACAGGAATCCAGAAGGACAGATGGTAGTGGACTTTGCTAAGAGCATGGAAATGGCTGTAGTCAACACTTACTTCCAGAAGAGAGAGGAACACAGAGTGACATACAAGAGTGGAGGTAGGAGCTCACAGGTGGACTACATTCTATGTAGACGAAGTCATTTGAGAGAGGTTAGTGACTGTAAAGTGGTGGTAGGAGAGAGTGTAGCCAGACAGCACCGCATGGTGGTGTGTAAGATGACTCTGGTGGTCAGGAAGAAGAAGAGAGGAAAGACAGAAAAGAAGACCAAGTGGTGGAAGCTAAAGAATGAAGAAACTTGTGAGGAATTCAGGCATAAGTTGAGACAGGCTTTGGGTGGTCAGGAAGAGCTTCCAGATGACTAGGAAACTACAGCAGAGGTAATCAGGGAAACAGGTAGGAAGGTGCTTGGTGTGTCAGAGGAAAGATGATAAAGACACTTGGTGGTGGAATGAGGAAGTACAGGACTGCATCCAGAGGAAGTAGTTGGCTAAAAGGAAGTGGGATGTAGAAAGGACTGAGGAAAGTAGACAGGAGTACAAGGAACTGCAGCGCAGAGTGAACAGGGAGGTGGCAAAGGCCAAACAGAAAGCTTACGATGAGCTGTATGACAGGTTAGATACGAAGGAAGGAGAGAAGGACTTGTACAGGATAGACAGACAGAGAGATAGAGATGGGAAAGATGTGCAGGAGAGTGTGCAAAGAAGATGGAAGGAGTATTTTGAGGAGCTGATGAATGAGGAAAATGACAGGGAAAGAAGGGAGGAAGATGTGGATGTTGTGGAGCAGGAAATAGCAGAGATTAAAAAGGATGAGGTGAGGAAGGCTCTGAAAAGGATGAAGAGCGGAAAGGCTGTTAGTCCTGACGACGTACCTGTGGAGGTGTGGAAGTGTCTAGAAGAGACAGCAGTGGAGTTTCTGACAAGTTTGTTTAATAGGATTTTAGAGAGTGAGAAGATGCCTGAGGAATGGAGGAGAAGCGTTCTGGTCCCGATCTTTAAGAACAAGGGTGACACGCAGAACTGCAGCAACTACAGAGGGATAAAGCTGATGAGCCACACAATGAAGCTGTGGGAAAGAGTAGTGGAAGCAAGGCTTAGGCGTATGACAGGGTGCCGAGGGAGGAGCTGTGTTACTGATTGAGGTAGTCGGGAGTGTTAGAGAAGTACGTCAGAGTAGTCCAGGACATGTATGAGAGGAGCATGACGGGGTGAGATGTGTCGTAGGTAACACAGAGGAGTTCTAGGTGGAAAGCTTTAAGAGAAGTAGTAGAGGGAGCCATTGTTTTCATAGATTTCTTTTGCCGCTACTCTTCTCAAAAATCCCGAACATAAAACAAGGTATGCAAAATAAAACTCAAAATCATGTCTGTCAGGAACAAATATAAACATTCACTTTTGGTGTGTCACTATTCTGTATTCTATTCAGTGTTCTTCAGTGTGCTTCTGCTCTATAATGAAAATGTCTTTTTGTTTTATTACTGTATGTAATTTTCGACATGCTTAAAATTTATTTTATTTATTTAACATTCTGTTCCCAGGAAATTGTACTTGGGGCATGAACTGTAGGTTCATCCACCCTGGAGTGAATGACAAAGGTAACTATTCCCTCATCAGTAAGCCCGACCCCTTCTCACCTAATGGGGCACCTCCTGGAGGACCACACCCACTCATGTCTAATAGTCCCTGGGTACGTATCTCTCTTTCTGCTCTGCATACATTGTTATGAAGATACAAATGTTTTTGTACATGTATACAGCTGTGTATGCTTTTGAAGTAATTGTGCACAGACTGCACGAATATAGTATAAGTACATAAATATAGGTAAGTGCTCGTTAAAAAATTGATCAGAGTGCAAATGTTCAGACACTATTTGTGCGTGTCTGTAGCTCGTTGTCCGCATCTTTGCAAATAAAGACAAGACAAATACATTTTGGAAGCTGTTTTTCCCTCTTATAGGCTGGGCCAGCAGTGGAGGAGCTTCCCCCTCCGCCTCCTCCAGTGGAGCCTCCTGTGGAAAGTGCCTGGGAGAGAGGTCTCAGGCATGCCAAAGAGGTAAACAGTTCCACTGCCTCTCACAAAGACAGATTTGAACTTTTGACAGATGCCATGCTGCTCAGTGTATGAACACCAGCTGCAACTGTAAAATTGTTACAGTTACAAGAGTTTCAATGTTATGTACTGGTACTATCTACCTCATGCAGTCTAATAAAGCAGTGGTTACTTGCATCCCAGAAATGACTGGGGGCATCTTGCCTCTGTTTATATCATGTTAATAAGTACAAATTTTTGTGTAGTACAGTTCACTTCACAGTTTGCTGTTTGGAAGCAAAAATTGGACGTTGCCTAATATGTTATAGTATTGTTTAATACCTGACTTTGTGTCTCGTAGGTGCTGAAAAAGGCCACCATCCGTAAAGAGCAGGAGCCGGACTTTGAGGAGAAGCGTTTCAATGTGACTATTGGAGAAGATGAAAGAGACTTTGACAAAGAGAATGAGTTTTTTAGAGAGCGCAGCTACCGCATCATCAGAGAGTATGTTTCAAGTTGTTGATTTCTTGTTTCTTATAGCAATTTAAATCTATCAATGGTTAGTAAAATCAACCTCTTTATGATTTATTTATTTCCCATAGAAAAAAAGGAGAGTTTCAAGAACTAAAAAGTTAAGATTTGACCCCAGACCAATCCCCTGTCATTAGTCCTCTGAGTTACAGATTAAATACTTCTGTAAAACTGCCTCATGGACCGTCCCCAAGAAAGGAAGACCAAGGGTTACCAAAACTGAAGAGGAAAGGTTGTGTAGTTTCCAGCCTTAGAAAATACCAGTTAACACCTCAGATTATAGCCCACACTATTGAACTGCAGCATACTGTGCAACACAAATTCAGACTCTACGCGAAGGACTGAACCCTGCCCCTCGGTCGGGCACACAGCAGGGAAAGAGACTGTACGTGCCCAAACCATATTTTCTGACCTGATGATAAACTCTCTCTCCGGGATCTAAAGTAGCATTAAAATATTCCACCTCTCTAACTTACTAGCACCAAAGCATCCAAATCAGTCTTAAAAGTCCTATATTCTAATTTTAGCTTGCAAATGCAATTGCATCTTTTTGTTAACTACCTCACCCTGTATTTTCGGATGTACTCCGATACAACCAATAATGTAGACAAAAATGTAAGAGTAAGCTTGACTATTTCAGATACCGATAATTATTTTGCCATCAACACATTTTATAAGATAGGATTGATTTGTTTAGATTAATACGACTCTGTTTTACTCTTTCAGTGAAATGGACTTCAGAGATCCGTTACATGGGTACGTGTAGGTTCACACGTTTTTAACACCCCAGTTTGGCAGTTGAGTCATCACTAAGCTTTACCAGCTGGTCAAATATTAGACTTGTTTCTCTGTGCATATTTTGACAAGTAGATCACGTAAAAGAGGCAAAATATTTAGCATTTCCTGGCCCAAAATGGGCACAGGGCAAATGTCTGTGTTTAATTGAAAAGTAAATAGATAAATGGCAAAATGTGTGCTCTTGCTGTGTGCATGATTTCATAGGGTTTTCCTGCTCTGTGTTGTTTGGCTGGTCTGCCCAACCAAACAACATTTAGTTTTCCCGCCCGGCAGCAGGGCAAACTGTGGGCTACAGCATGTCACCCGTGCTTTTGGTGGGCGACTTTTCGGTAACTCTGCATCTCAGTGGGTGTTTGCTAATGTGCAGCTGTGTGCAGTGACTTGTGACTCTGTGTGAGTGGATGCTTTTCTTTAAAAATCCCAGATTTCCTTTGTGGAAACATTTACTTTTTTTTCAAATTTAAGTTATTTTTAAATTATTCAAATTACTTTCCTTCTTTCGATCCTTCCCTGTCTCACTTTTAGCTCCATATAGTTTGTTTGCACAGTTTTAAAGACACTGTATAATGAAAAGAAATTTAAAAGCATAATCAAAGCATATTGATTTCGCTCAATGCCAACGATTGTGTTGTTTTTTTATATTGTCTCAAATGTGTTTCCTTCTGCAGTGACCCATATGGAGATCCTTACTATGACTATGAAATGGAGGCCCTGTGGCGAGGCGGCCAGTATGAAAATTTTAGAGTACAATACACAGAAGCTCCTCTACCTTACCACTACAGTGTGAGTATCCTTCTGTCTCCTCAAAAGGTTTACATCATTAACGTTTTAGCAACTCAAATTAAACCAAAATGGTTAAACGAATCATAAGCCCAAACAGAAGGCAATGCTTTGTTTGTACAGTAGATGGCACAAACACACAAGAACATTTGTAAATTTTGGCTTTTGGAAACTACATGTTATACCAAATCAACTGAAGTCAGTCTTAAGTCTTTAGTCTTTTGGGGTATGTATGTCTCTATCAGCCGTGCTTGTCTGGAGAGAGAAATTTGAACATTGATCTCTGCAGCTCCTCCGGAGTTACCACGGGCCTCTTGGCTGTTTTTGTCTGATTAGTGCTCTCCTTGCCCGGCTCGTTAGTTTAGTTGGACAGACGCTTTGCAGTTGTGCCATTTTCAAATGATAGATTGTACAGGGCTCCGTGACATGTTCAGAGCTAGAACCTATATCTGCTTTACACTTCTCTAACTTTATCTCTGGTGTGTTCCTTGGAAGTCATGATGCTGTTTGTTCTTAAACAATCCTCTGAGGTTGTCACAGTGCAGGTGTATTAATTCTGAGATTAAATTACACACAGATGGATTTTAGTTAGCGTTATTAGAGTAGAGGGGGCTGAATACCACGTCACACATGTATTTGTGGGAAAGAAAAAAACGTGAACTGTAAGATGATGGCAAACATTTTGTGTGAGTGGCCGCCTGAGGGATTTTTACAGTCAATGTCACCACCCTCCATAGTTCCATTTTTGACAGTGGGACATGGTGAGTCCTTCAAATGCTGTAATGTTTGAATCACACACTCAGAACCAGAGGTCACAGTATCCTGATGTTTTTTGTAGTTGATGGAATTTTTAGAACTGACTATCATTTTGACAAATAAGGAAACTTATTAGCGGGATGTACTGTGAGTTGGTGGCGAGTCTGCATGTTGTTTTCCTTTGTCTGGTCTTGTGTGTCACCTCACCTGGATGACCTGTTGTTACATCATCACCATCACACACCTAAGCAAATATTAGTCTATTAATGTGCAGCTACTAAAATAGTCTGCAATAAATTTACACTGTACTCATGTTGAAGTAATAATTGCTAAAAACTAATACTTAAAAAAAAAAAAAAAAAAAAGGATAACCAGTAACACCAATACTATTAGCATTACCATTAAATGTGGTTCAAATGTTGTGGACAGGGATCAGCATGGGAATAAATTTAATAGCCGGCGTCTGAACATGGAATGCATTACAGTATTTTATGCAGATGCCGATCCCTGTCCACTTCAATATTAAAACCACCAGGTGGTAAATATTGGCGATTCACAGGAGTTCAGTAGGAACTGTGAAGAAAGATGCAGACTAATTTCAGGATCTGTATAGCCATTTCAGATAATTAATAAATATCATATTTTTTTCTTCTGTGCCTTTTGATCTTCACAGGAACGTGAGCGTGACCCTCGGGAGCGGCACAGGGACAGAGAGAGGGAGAGAGATCACCGCGAGAGGGAGCGACGGCAGAGGGAGAGGGAAAGAGAGAGGGAGCGGGAGAAGGAGAGGATGCGTTGGAAAGAAGAGTGGGAGCGGGACCGGCTGAAGCGAGATGAGAAGGAGAGGCCGAGGCCGCGTCCTCCTCGAGACGCCAGGGAGAAGAAAGAAGAGGACAAACTGAAACCACGCTCTCCAGTCAACGTGCCACCTAAGTAAGTACATTTTAAATTAAGTTATATTTTTGGTGTAATTTCGAGGACTGTGAATCCATGTCTCTGTCCTCGTATTTATTTTATTTCATTTTTAGGCCAACGTTGATGTAAATATTAAGTGTATAAAAAAACATACGACGATATCCTGGTCGAAGTGTAATTAGGATTTCCATTGCGCTGACTGTGTTATCTTTAGGTATGATTTCAAATTTCACTTTAGTGTCATCATCAGTGATCAGGGCGTCAGTGATCTGTACCTCTGCTGAGTAATGGCAATAGTAGTGAGTAATAATATAGCTCAAGTAAATCGAGTAGTGATACATCTTTACTCTCGAGGATTCTGTCAAGAACTCACATTTTCTCAGTTACTGACTTCATTATTATTAAATATTTAAGCTTACAAACACAATATCTCTTAGCAAGGACCTGCTGTATTTGGTTAAAGTAATTTGGTGTGTCAGATAAGGTAAGATAGAGCTGCTATTTCGATGAGTAATAAATGGCATTGCTTTAGAGCCTTGAAGTACTGCAATTCATAATAAGGGGCATAACTTAAAATTTTTTTATTGGATTACCGTTGCAAATAAATCATCATGTAGGTTTGACACAATCAGACTGTCATAGTGTGTTTTAGTATTAGAAACTCCAACAAGGTTTCCTGTTTGTCAAGTTGATGTTTATTTCTGAACATCAGTGCTGCTACCAGCAGCAGTGTCAAAGTTGTTGCTGTAAGGTTACTAGCTGAATAGTGAATGTAGTTTTTTCTTGATGGCTTATTATCATATACATTGAATGTGCTGCTTTCCAACAAACAACAAATTAAGGGTATGAAAACACCTCAATCACACTCTACATCAGAGTTATTTAAATCTACATGGGAGGAGTGGAAATACACTACAGTACTGCATTCCAATAGTTTATGACTGATAGCACAGCCACGACTGTCACATATTAATATTTTTTTTCCGGGATTTGTCTGTTGTTTTGAAATTGTGAACCCCTTAGCTATGTATTTATTGTCAGCCTTAAAGAGACCAACAGCTATGATGTTTCTCTTGCTGCTTTCAATAAATTGGAGCCAACACCCATGTTTTGAATTTTGTTTACTCATGAGTGACGTAAAGCAAATAGGTAATATTGTCTGCCTGCGGTGATCAGGGATGACCTCAGTTCCTCATAGTTTACACATGGTCTTGTAGTACCAGGACGTTTCTATTTTTGAGTTCAATTCTCACAAAATGAACTTTGACATTACCCAAACCAAACTGAGAACCATAACAGACTACTTGTGAATAGAGACAGACTGATATGATTAACTATATTTATATCTCAACCAGCGAGGTTAAAGCCCTCATGTCTTTATACTGTACGTAAAGTGTGGTATTATTCTATTTATTAAAGAAAAATTATTGGACTGAGCAGCTATGAATGGTTGCTTTGTTCTTCTTATTATATATTATTGCAAGACAATTGTTGGTTTAATATCTAAACAGCTTTTAAATCCCATGTGCTCTTGAATCCTCTAACATTGCATCATCAAGTTTGCCTTGATGATGCAATGTTGGCTTCGTGCAAAGTTCAGCACCCGCGGGCATTATTCACCAAGCCTCCTCCTACTAAAGTAGGCGAAGATTTTCCAGAAAGCCCCTCAGGCCAATTCAATGAACCTGCAAACATTCTGTCACCTTCTGTTCGACTTGTTTGTTGACTTTATGGGTTTATTTTCTCCACTTCCTTCCGTCATTCCTTCCTCAAAGGAAACATCGTGTTTATCACAAATATTAAGGACTAAAAATAGCTCCTGTGTTGTGATTCTATTTTTAGCTCTGCTCTTGCATCATGCACATAGAATTTCTCATTCATTGGGATGAACACACTAAGGGACGCCTATTGACTAACTAAGGTCTAACAGGCGAACATGCAGTTCAATGTGTGTGCCCCAGTTTCAGGTAAACTACTTGAGTACATCTGCCTTCATCAGGTGGCAACTGATGAAAAATACCAAGCAAAAAAATCCTGCAAGCATTAATTCATTCAAAATGTCTGTAACAGAGGATAGTTTCATTCACATGGGAATATCCACACATCCTGTTTATTTCCTGCAACCAGTGTTTAAGATACAGGCTTGAGGATAAACACTGGAATCTCGCCGTCTTGTTTTGCAAAAATAAACATTGATCTCTCTTCTGGGGAAAATCCCAAATATAATGATGGTAAATGTTGTCACTGAATTATCTAATTATTTAGAGCTTCAAAAAGAATTCCGACCCCTACACTATTTGCCCGCTTTATTGTGCGGTACATTTTATTTGAAATGGATCATTTGGCAACTGCTGCTCATCATTCTACACTCAGACAACCATAAGAACAATGAGAACATGTAGATTCTCATTAAAGAGAGCATACAGTGCAGTATTTCACATTTAGATTGCTATTTAAATAAAATGGCAAAAAAAACTGTTAGTCTGAAAACTGCTTATGTTGCTTTAACTGACTGTACCCCACCCACCCAAACCACAGCCAAATACCCAGTGACTGACCCCAACCTGTTCAGACAATTCCAGAGACTACACAGCTAACTTGGCGCTGTACAAGTTAACATAGTTTTTCTCCTTCATCACTAAAAATGTCAAAAACATTTATAACCAGATTATGACAAGGCAAGAGTAACTGCATCAGCAAAAATTTCATCATTGTCACAACAGTTAAAACTAAAAATGCAAAAAGCGTGATCTGGCCATTTTAAAATTAAGTTAGTAGAGGAGTCTTGTTAGGATACGCGTCAGCCGCCTGCAAGAGTTAAAACTAAACCTAAGGGCATCTGATTATTAGACAGCAGTGCCATAAAGATTATATCCATTTTATCCACTGTGAGAGCGTTTGCCGCATCATTTATACAATGGCGATGTCGTGGCAGATGAAATGGTTTGGTACGGATATAAATTGCTTTAACATCTAAAGAGCACTTACAGTAGATTGGAGCGTGTAGTGATAAATATTCTTTCAGCTATATAAGGTGTGTCTGAATAATTCTTTGCTTAATATTACGCAAACTTACATCACATTCTTCCCGATAGAGTAGAAAGAACAAAAAACTTGTTTAATGCCAAACAAAACACCCTTAAGGAAGCAAGCTGAAAACATATTTTTCCCATGTGACACATTTATAGTAACTTAGCTTTTGAATGTACTAGTATTTGTACCGTTTACAAAAAGAGTAGACGATGACAGTATGAAATATTTGTATTAAAAAAAGATTGTGAGTTAAAATTATAAATGAATACAGAAAGCCCCAATAAAGAACAAAAAAGCTGTACAGCACATTCATTTATGTGCTGCACACTTTTTTTGCATGAATTTATTTTCCACCAGCTGAGGATGTGTTAATTCCAACCGATTAAATTTGTCATCTCTGCTGTTTGATCCTTATTTGCCAAATTAGTTTCTTTAAAATTCGGCAATTCAAAATTACAGTATAAACTTTTTTGGGAATTGATTTTTATAGTGCCACACATCCATTAATCATCCTTTCTATCTTATCAGCAGGCCAATGGAGCCTCCTTCAAAGAAGGAGATTGTTCCATTAATGAGGCGCCCAGATGAGTGGAAGGACCCCTGGCGGCGATCCAAATCGCCAAGGAGACGCCCAGGGTTGGGCTCCCCAACTCGAGGTCGGAGGCGACATCGACCCTCAGGTTCCTCGGTCTCTCTGTCCAACTCCTCCAGGTAGGAACTTTATTTGAAGGTCACAATGTCATAAACATTTCAACCAAGCTAGAGTCTGCCCACTGGGGAGCTTCCTCTAGAGCTAAACATCATTAATGCTGAAGTGACAGAAGCTGATGGTCGGCATAGATTTATGTGTACCTGTATTTATTGGTGCTTAGTCCTTCAGGTTTTGAAATATTCAAAACTAACTAAATCTACCCTGTAGATGTCAGGTCGGTTTTGCGTAGCCGAAAACTCTAGGCAGACCTCTTCACTGTAGCCCCAACGTGTATCTTCACAGAAATGTTGACTACACATCCTTGTGATGCGGACTGCAGCAGGTTTGATCGATCCAATTGGACCTTCCTGAATCAGTTTAGTGGTTGTGCGGCTGTCATCTTGACGTCTGCTCCCCTTCCTGCCTCGCAGTAACTTCATTAAAAGTAACTGCTGTTCAGGATCTGTTAGCGCATTATCGACTCGGTTGTAGTGCCCAAAAACTGAACATGGTGGCATCCTTAGTGGAACTGAACCTGCTGGTAAACTTTTCTTATGCTTACATATAAGTTTCAAAGATGAGACAGCAGTTGGTCTGACAGTGTTCAGCCACATTTGTGATAAGGAACGTACGTAGCTGGAGCCTTGCACCTGGAATATAAAGCTCATGTTGCCTACTGTCATGGTACACATTTTGATTACCAGCTATTGTAATGTTCTGATTCAGAGTAGTTGTAATTTTGACTGTGTAATTGGCAATGTGCGTAGTTAATCAGAATGTCATATTGTTTGCATTTGTACAGTTTTTTTCACTTAACCCTGACATTGTTCAGTGGAGCTGCTCAGTGGCTACAGGTCAGACTCTGGTTATATCAGGCAGCTTCCAGGTATGAATACAAGTTACTGTGGCAAGGGAATGCAGTCTAATTGTTATAACAATTTCATTCTATGGAGACAGTAAATGTCCATTCACTAAATGTGGTTTAAGCTTATAAGGTTGTCTGAAATTAATTTAAAAAAAGTGATTTTGTCCGTTGGTGTTTTTCATGTGTCTAGGAGATTGGGATATGATTCACAGTGTGTGTGTGCGCGTGCGTGTGTGTGTGTTGCAGGTCTTCATCTCGGTCCTCATCCTACTCAGGCTCCGGGTCGTCTCGTTCCCGCAGCCACTCCTCCTCGTTTAGCTCTTACTCCAGCCACTCCTCGCAGCGCAGCTCCTTCAGTGGCAGCCGCTCAAGGTATGCAGGAAAGTGACTGTGTATTGATCTTACTACATCAAGTTGTTTGCGTCAGCTCTAATAAGTCCTTCCTCTACTTTAACCTGCAGACATTTATGTAAAATATTTTTAATTCTTCCAAAAAGTAAAGAATAGAACATATATACAATTTGAAATTGAGCACTTTTAAAATGAATGAGATTCAACTGCTTCCCAAAATCTGCATTAATTGTTCAGTTAAAGGTCACAAATTCTGTTTATCACTTGCTTTGTCCTGGTTGTGATGTTAATTATATTCAAAAACAAGCACTTTCTACTTTCAGATACATTCAACACTAAACATGGTACAGTAGTGCCATATATGAACGTGTAGAAAACTATTTAAACATAATTTTAAACCTTTAAACTGACGTTTAGAACCAGGTTGTCAGAACTTCACATAGGACTTCCAGATTGTCTGCACCTTTCACCCAGAGCTGAATTGACAATTACTAATAAAAAATATATAACAGCATTTTCAAAAGGCAAGAATTATTATTATATATTTTTTTATATTGTTATTTAAGCTGTGTTTGTTTTAGTTTTTCCATCTCCATCTGTACCTGAAAATGGTTTAGGAATTAAACCTAAAAGCTGGAGAAGAATATAACCATCTTCTGTACTTTTTGGAATATTTTCATTGAATATTAGTCATTCTCATGGAAGTTGTTTAGAATTTACCAGTGTCCTGATTTATTGATATTAAAGTTTTTTTAATTAGATTTTTGAGATTTGTTTTTCTAAAGTTTTTAAATACACAAACTTTAAACTTAGCTGTTTTGTTGACCACACACAAGATCTATTTCCACTTGTACTTAATGAAAACATGAGATTACAACACATTACAATACCATTGTATAGTTGTGTGATGCGACCTATTCTTGACATTGAACTGCATAATTGAACTATTATAAAGACTTTATTACTGATTCATAGGTCTCGGTCATTCTCCACATCGCCCTCACCGGCTCCAGCAGCAATGAGGAATGCAAAGAACAAACCAGAACTTCTCCCTGTGTTAGCTAAAGGGTAAATGTTATTAAATTTCACTCACTGCATTTAATGCCAGGTTTATGTTCAGTGCTCTTGTTTATGTCTCTCTGAATAGAAATTCTCATTATTTTCAAAATCTTTATGCATGTTATATTTAACACTTAAAGGCGCGGTATGATATAACACCATGTCTGCTCACTGATTATTTGTTGGTCATTACCTAAAACATAGCATATGCATTCACTAACATGGTACGTGCTAGCACATGCTTGCATACTTGCAAAATATTAAAATGCCTTTTCCCCCAAAGCATGCCCCTGAAGCCGGGTGCCATGCCCCCTCCTCGCAGAGACAAGCCTCCAATGAAGAAAGCACCCAGTCCTCCCCCACCTGGTGTACCCCAAGGCAGGCCTTCCAAACCCATGGCAGAAGGATCTAAGCCCCCTGTCAACCCCCGGGAGGCTGGAGGCACAGCTGCTGGGGGCGGTGGCAGTGGAGTCACCAGGCCCCCACCACCAAGGGAACCCGGAAAACCTCCCAACCTGAGGGAGGGAAGGCGGAAAGAGCGGCAGCAGCATCCCCCCCGGCGGTAGGTGTCTCACCTTTGAGCTCTAGGCTCATTTCAGGCAGTAGCACAGGTGCTCTTACAAGAAGGTTGCTCATTTCATTGTACATGTCCTATATACTTTTATCTAAACAAAATAAAAAGTTGAGCTAGGTTTGAAAGGATTATAGAAATCTGTCACTATTACTCAGTGATCCTTATTGTTCTCCATCTGATTAAGTTCGGTGCTACAGGTCGTAGAGTGATGGGTGGAGTTTCATTTTGGGAGCTGCTAACAGACCCCACCAGAACTCATTTGTTAAGTTATGTGAAAAGCATCACAACAATAAGTTTATCTCTCTGTCAATCTCACTCTTTGAGTGCAAATAAAATCCTGAGAATTGTTCGAGATCCACTCAAATCACCCGCAACAGCTTATCATAACAGGACTCGTGTTAATGGTGCCAAAATAATTAGTGGGTGTTGAAATGAATTTGTGTTAATGCAGTATTGCATTAACAGGAATCTTGTTTATTGAGGTTGAAGTGTTGTTTTACTAGAGTGCATTATAGGAAGAGGTGGCTCTAATGTTTTGGCCACCCTAACATTGGAGCCACCTCTTCCTATAATTGAACCCCGCACTGAACCCTTTTCTAATGCAGGATCTCGTCACAGACGTTTGTATTTCATCTTGCCTAACTGACATTCGAGCATCATTCCCTGCAGTGTGATTTGAGCCCAATGTGGGTGTACAGGAAAACGGTCTGGATGCTTCTAGCTTCAGATGTGTGAATGCGTGTGGGAGAATGTTTAACATTTGCAGGGAAGTTTGTCGACAGTGGACGCCATTGTTAACCAGATCCAGTTTCAGTAAGGAGAACTGTGTTTCCTAACATATTTATATTTGCATATTTTTTATGTGCGGCACAGGTGATGCTACAGGTGTATCCCACAGCTACGTGGTTCGGGGGAAGACCATAGAATTTGTGTGTGGGCGAGTGAGTGGGTAGATAGTTCGAGGAAAAACAGCATTTTTTGACTCTGTTGTGTGTGTTGCATAAAGTAACATCAACCAGAGAGGAAGAAGAGTTAAAGGGCAGGGAAGAACAGTGTGGGGGTGTGTGAGACCGCTTTCATCTGTGTGTGTGTGTGTGTGTGTGTGTGTGTGTGTGTGTGTGTGTGGCAGGATCTTATTTCACTGAAACTGTCCAGGAAAACCAACTCCAACACTTTTTTTTTCTTTCTGTGTATAAAATACTTCCCTCCAGCTGATGCATGTCTGACATAGTCCAGTGATATTTGCTCTGGCGGTTAGGTGGAGTACCTTCCACAACACATTTAAATAATTATTAGAATAGTCATTTTCGTTCAGTAGCTTTAGGGTCCTGTTTTCTTGGTAGTCAAAATGCAAACCAACCAGTACAGACGGTGTGTATGTTCAGCTCATTTTTTCTCAATAAAGCATATATATACATATATATTAATATATATGTATACATATATATAAGTAATGATTAGTCCAAAATATTTCAACAAACTGACATAACAGTTCAAATTGTCACTTTTAATAGTTGGTTGCAAATTCGGCAGCCAACAACATAGCCCAAAACATATCAGATTGCCAGCAGTCACATCATCAGTAAATACATCACGCACCAAGAAATTTGTCTGCCACCTACATTTCCAATTTCACCACCCTGTTTGGTGACAAGCAGTCCTTCACTTGTGCCATCTTTTCTCTTCCCATTTTACTTGTTGTATTAGTCCTCATCACTGGATATTTACAGTCTTGTAGAAAAGGCTTTACATACCTACCACCTACCCACACCGGTCAGAAAAGAAAGCGGAAAAACGGTGTTTGTGTGCTCTGTGTGACTCTGCAGTGTGATAGTTTTTTTAAAATATTATTTTGTCAGCTACTGTAAGGCCACTTTATACTTCTCTGTCAATAAACTGCAATGCAAATCTACATAGACTAGGGAATTATAGGTAACTGTAGGTCGCAGAGGCCCTGATCCGCACATTTCAAACGGCAATGTGCGTCACCCAACCTGATTGGATAATGATGGGAGTCGGGATTGAAACAGGAATAGAACCGTAAAGAAGAAGAAGGGGAAAGTAGAACAAGAAACGTAGCTGTTTGTATTTAGATGTTCACACAGATTTAAGATTTATATACGACGTTTCATATATTCTGTTGTTGTCCTGCTGCTTTATTCAGTCTTTAGTTTGTTTATTTTGTGTTTACTGTGTTTTCAGATGCGTATGTCAACGTCTGACTTTCTGTTTCCAAAAAACGAGTCTGGGTTTGATAGCTCACTATATTTCATATGGGACACAAACTATTTGCCTTATGATAAATAAAATAGTTTTGCAATTTACCATTTGGTCCTTGAAATGACCACTCCTATTATCTCTGAAAATATTCATAGATTTATTCAATAACAACAATTTGTCTATGAAATACATCACACCAGCTTCCTGCAGAGGTCTGGAAAAAGTTCATCAGGTCCATTTTATCATTGAAATCTGCGTTTGCTTTGTTGTGAAGTGCAGAACACATTACTTTCTGTTTCCGGATTGCTTCAGCTAATTACGGTTTGTTATAATATGTATGTGCGTATGTCAGACATGTATATGTATGGTAAATGGTCTGCACTTATACAGCACTTTTTCTACCTGTTGGTCCTCAAAGCGCTTTACACTACTTCTTATCTACCCATTCACACACACATTCATACACTGATAGGGGAGCTGCTGTGCAGCTGGCCGACACTCACCGGGAGCAACTAAGTGGCGGTTCAGTGTCTTGCTCAAGGACACTTCGACATGTGACCAGAGGGGATCAAACGAACAAACAACTGTAGGATTGGTGGATGACTGCGCTACCACCGGCGCCACAGTCGCCCCATATCCTTCGTATCCGAGCGTAGGTCCGCGTCGCTATTTGCGCACATTGATGGAGAAGCATAAACCAGGCTCTCCATATCTGATGTCCATTGCATAACAAACATCCTCAAACGGAGGAATAACAATCCTGCCTGTTTGGATCCTGTCTGTGTGCACTATTCAAAGACCCCTTACTGATGTCATATCAATATCCTAAACTGCTGAACATATTTGTGGATCAGACCCTTCAGTACTGGCATCAGTTAGCTAGTTACATTTAACATCTGTTAATGACTACAAACTATATAGAAATCCAAAGGAAATAAACATATGATTTATACAACCAATGTAACAGCTCCTACAATTGTTCCAAAGTCAGATGTATATTGTGGAGAATTGGGCTGAATCGTCATTGTATGAAGCTTTACTTTTATTAAAACTCTTCCTCTTATTCAATCCTGCTAAGTAGGAAGTACAACTGGGGAATTAGATGAGCTTAGTGCTGTTACATCCTCCTTGAGTTTATGTATTAGTAACAAGGAAAAAGAAGAAGAGTTGGCAACGGTGAACTGTGATGAGACAGCTTTGTGTATATGAAACCTTGCCTATGATTAAGAAGTCTTTAACAACACAGACTCCTAAAGCCGCAGCGACAGTGGCGTATATACAGCGATCAGCCAAAACATCAACGCTGTTCATGGTAATGTTTTGTAGCACAAGGTTCAGCACAGACAGCTGATCAGCAAAATGTGAAACACTGCACAGAAACTCAGTGCTCAAAACTGAAAAAAATGATCTGTATTATTTAAGTACAAAAGTAAATGTACTCTGATAAGAAAAGGATGTATTTTAAACAATACTGATTATGATAATTATGGCGAGACATGTCCAGCTATATTAGGATTTTAACAGTGCTACTACATTGCTGTTATTGATCTGAAAAATGAATCAAGATTTTAAGAGCAGAATGAAAATTAAAAGCAGAACTGGCATTGCTTCATTTTTTTGGAATGTTAAGCCGCAAAATGCCACAGCACTCGATGATGGAGGAGTGCATTGGTTCCTTGCAGCTGCAACTTTAACAACAATTTGTAAAATCTTTAAATGTGTGCATTTATAAATTCAGTTTTACTATCTGATCTCAGATTAGAGCAAACTTCTATCAGTTAATGGGTTGCATAATTGTGTGCTGTATTCTCAGTTCTTTCTCTTTAACTTCTCCAGGCGAACTGTGAGTGACAGTGTTAGTGGAAGCGGTAGCAGTTATACTGGTTCTAGCTCCAGATCCAGATCCTCGTCCAACTCCCTCTCCCGTTCCCGCTCTGTATCCAGAAAATCCAGGTACTCATCCACGTCAGAAGTTTCATTTTGACCGTATAAAGCATTCATTTCTGCAGATATTTGTTAAGCAGCACCTAGTGTACTAGAACTTTAATGAGTTTTTACACACATCTGAATTTGAGGAGTTATTTTCACCCAAATAATAAATGTGGACTCGGGGAATCCAAACGGTCATTTTGCTTGCTTTTCCATTTCCTGCTGAGACCTTAACTGATCAACAGCAACATTGTAAAGGTTTCCTAATGTTGACAGTGTTGGGAATATCAGTGGGGGGCTTTAAGGTTTTTGTAGCTTATTTTGTCAGTCAGTATTAAAATTTAAAAAGACACTTAATGGGTGGGTTTAATTACACAGCCTGATTACATCTCTGGACTTTTCTCTTGATTTAATGCACTCTCTGTTGGGAAACCTTCCAGAAAGTCCCGGTATGATGACTATTATGCGTGTGTGTGTGTGACTGCACGTTATGTCTTTTGTTGCATGTTGTACACCTGTCATCTCTTGCTGCAGATCGCTGAGTGTGAGCAGCGTGTCGTCCGTGTCATCAGCGTCGTCCAGCAGCAGCTCGGTGCGCAGCGCAGACTCAGATGACATGTACGCTGACTTGGCCAGCCCGGTGTCTTCTGCTAGCTCCCGCTCGCCGACACCAAATCATCCCCGCAAAGAGCGAGGAGCTCCGCGGGACCGACCTCCTCACGGACGAGACAAGAACAGGGGTTAGTGTTAGCAAAGCAGGAGGGCTGTTTATTGACAATAGCCCGGTTATAAGAAACATGTCACAACACAGGGGTTATCATTCCATATGTTGTAAGCTAGGCCAAGTACAGTATGACAATTTCAAAATCTCATTTTAGGGAAACTGTCCTAAAGAACAAACCAACTTATCCATAAAGTCTAAGAAAAAATGTTTTTTATGCAACAAGAGCAGCAGAAATCTGAGTAATCATAAACTCAGCACAAAATGAGCCACTATGACTAAAGTAATTGTAACCATCGCAAACTATCCACAAAATCCGCATGAACGTGGCGTCCTGTAGTTAGGGAAAGGATTTCAGTGTGAAGAAGCTGCGCAGGAAGTTTTTGTTGATGATACTTCTCTCCAAAGAGAGAGAAACCAGGAAATATTAGAATGTGTTATTGATTTCTTTTTTAAAAAGTATGGGGAAAATATATAATTGATCATAGTTATTGTCACTGTCACAGAGAGACCACCAAAGAAAGAAGAACCCTTCAGGGAGGATCACAGAAAAATGGACCCATCTGGTGCCCCGCCCAGAGCAGGCAATACTGTTCCCAGAACAGGACCTGGAGGCAGGGGTAGCCACCCTGTCCAACCTCCACCTGGGACTATGGGTCCTCCGGGAAGCTATGGAGGTTCGGGCTCACACAAAGACATCAAACTCACCCTCCTCAACAAGGTTAGTGGTGCTTGTTTATTTTAGTTTTTTTATGAAAGACATGAAATGAGCCACGTGAGAGAATTTACGATTACAAACATTCTTTTACACCTGGTTGAGTTTAAGGGTTTTTGTTACTTTTAGTCACGATTCTCATTTAAACCTAGTTTTCTTCAGTGACTTTTTAGTATCAGTTCTGTCCTGTATTTTTTAACATTAATATGTTGAGGCCACAGCTGCCACCACCTCTGTTGTCTACTCGAGTTGTTCTGCACTGAATTTACTCTTACCTTGGAATTATTCCATAAGTACCCCTTAGCTACAAAATACTTGCACTGTAGGTATTTTTTGTTATTCTCATCTTGGTACCCTGTTATTCCCCGAAGTTTGCATATTGTTATCAAGTAACAACAGATGGCTACACCGTTGTTAACTAATAAGCACACAGTAAGTTTGCTGTACTTACCCAGTTAGTCGCAGGCTGTGATCTAAAGGGTGACGCTTTTCTCTTATGTATTAAAAATATATAATAATAATAGGAAATATCACCGGCTCCTCTGGTCACATGTCAAAGTGTCCTTGAGCAAGACACCGAACCCCGCTTAGTGGCTCCCGGTGAGCGTCGGCCAGCTGCAGAGCAGCTCCCCCATCAGTGTGTGAATGTGTGTGAAATTGTAGATAAGAATCAGTGTAAAGCACTTTGAGCACCAACAGGTAGAAAAGTGATATATAAGTGCAGAACATTTTACCACCTTGGATCCATGTAATTTACATGTAATAAAACGGAGGAGAGACTCTCCTGCCTGTATGGATCCTGTCTGTGTGCGATATATTCAAAGGTTCCTTACTGTGACTGATCTCATGTCAATGTCCTAAACTGCTGAACATATTTATGAATCACTCCCTTCAGTATAAAGTCACACTACAGTTGTGATTTAGCTGTCACATACACTGCATATTTCAAAATGTTTATAAGATCAACGTCTTATATCTCCAGTTTTGTCATGAACTTGTGATCAGCATTTACACTGCATGATAATATTGTAGTATTTCTTCCTTTCAATCAACACAAATACAGAGAGTGCAGTTTTTACTTATTTTCTATCCCTACGTCACAGGACTAACAGCTGATCCTTTTGTCTGACCCTGATATTAGTAGATGACCCTTTTTACCAGCATAGCCCCCAACTGTAACTTTTATTTTTAAATAATTTAGAATAGTTAGAGATATTATTATTACTGCTCAGTGTAATTGTTTTATGTTTACAAAATCGTAATGTCAAAATTCTCATTATGTTTTATTATCTGGATTATCTATTTTGGACATCACGGCTACTTAATTTTAAGTCCTGTACTGTGAAAAGTCGACCTGTGTCATATTTCGCATAAAACCATAAAAGTGTAGGACTTTTTTTCATCTTCAGACAGCAAAGCAGTATTTTATTTGCCCATAAAACTATCATTTTTAACTTGTTTTGGTTACTTCAATTATTGACAAGTTCTGACCATTTTCATTCCCATCAATTTTCCTTCCACATTTGCATGGAACAAGATGCAGACATATTCCTCCTGATAGGAATTGGTTGAATCGATGTACTAAATGTCTTTTTTCCTCTGATGTGGAAGAAATCATCTGCAATCAGACTTTTGCCTTTATTTATGCTGCACAACCGATTCTTTTCCAGCAGCAGGGAGATAAGGGCAACAGGAAGAGGTACCTGCCCTCAGACAAGGACCGGCCGGGTTCGCCCGTCAGAAAGAGGATGGCTTTGTCTCCCGACAGAGGTGAGGAAAGTGCTGACGAACAACAGGCACACCTGTTGACTCACACAAACAAGGCGCAGGTAGATGTATAAGAATGAAAGTAGCTCTGCTCATCTCCATCTGGCATGATGGAGACGATGCAATGGAAAATACCATCAAATATCTAAGAATTTGACTGAAATCTTCACCAGTATTCTTGTAGTAGTTATATATACTGAATATATAGATTGAATCTTTTTTTCGGTCAGTTGATAGTAAAACATTAACTAGTTGCAGCATGTTTGATGACTCGTGAATATGGAATTTATGCATAACCTGTCAGACTTGTATGTCAGGAAACAAACATCATTATCTGTGGGCACCTTGTTATTATTTTACCAGCTGTGTGAATCAGAGAGTGATATGATTTTAAAGAGACAAAAATATGATCTGGTTATGGTGATATGCTCCATGCTGGGTCTGTAGAAGGAGTGTAAGTACATTTACTCTGGTACTTCACTTCAGAGCACGTGTGACGTTCTGTTCGTTCACATGTTTTTATTTCACTTTCGTACTTTTACTCTGATCCTTTAATCCTGTTATCTGACAACTTCAGTTACTTTGCAGCTGCAGATTAATAAAAAATAGAACTAATAATTGCTGATGTATTATGTATGAAGCAGGTGTCAGTACATAGTGATTCAAATTTGCTGCACCTTCACTCGGTTCTGTATTTTGTTTCGTACCAAATCAATATAGCAGGCATAAATCTGCAATACTAGAGTTGGCATTAGACCTGGATTTTCACTGGGCCAAACAAAGTTTTGTTTTCCCTTGGATAGTGTTGCAGTCACATATTTGCATGCATTCATCACTGGCTTGGCTGCCATGACAACCTTAGGCTTTCAGTTATCCTTGACCAGGCGTATTCACTGAGACAGAATGATTGTGCATTTATTATTTTTATACAACCAAAAGAATTGGCTGGATTTACACAAGGCGAGAATGTCTGTTCAAGCCATTTGAAACAACTGCACTCTCCCGGATCGTGAGTTGAAACAACTGCGAATAAAGAGTTGCTGGGAGGTCGAGCCGTAGCCCAAGGCCTTGACGAAGGTATTTAGTTCGCTGCCGTGAACTAAAAGGCTGCCCTCCGAGAAAGATGATCCTGCTCCAAATCAAATCAAGTTTTTAACTGACCACGTGGACAAAGAGAGAGAGCTCTGGAAGGAAAACTTCACTGTTGTTGGCCGCAGTAACCGGAGGTGTGCTGTGTGAAGGAGTAAATGTGAGACAGTCAAGAGCGAGAACACTTCCTGCTGTTTGCATTGTAGTGACAGCATCATGTCCTGTCACTAGATGACACACGTGGCAGACAAAGTCCTGATGTCAACCCAAACCCATGCGGTTTACTCTGGCCTACTCCTGAAACCTGATATTTGACGTTCACTGTCCCTGATTAACTGGATTATTCTTTACTAGAAATGACTCTTTATCATATTTTTCACTATTGAGCGTTTGTGGAACAAATCTGGACTGTACTTTTACATTTATCTTATCAGAGGCGTCCCATCCATTCTGCCTAAATACATCATTTCTTTGTGGAGTATTTGTTTAAAGCATGTAGTCGCTACAGTGTTCACTCATCTGCCACAACATTAACACAACCGTGTGGTTTTAATATAAAAATGTGATCAGGTTTTTTATTTTAATATAAAAAGTGAGATCTAACAAATGCTGGGTTAACGACCTTTACCGGCAGTTTCCTTTGACCCTTCTTTTAATTCATTATTGCTCTATGTGTTTTGTCCTAATTACCTAATCCGTATTATTTAAGATGCATTGTTTTCGTAGTGGATCACAACTGCTAATGTTGTGGCGATTTGTTTTTACAATTTTAGGCAAGCAATTGCACTTTTGCTTTCACTTATTCTGTATGATGCGTTCCACGTGCACTCACAGAGCTGTTATCAGTGTGTTGGGTTACTAATATAGATTTTACAGTCCATCATCTGGTTCATTTTTCCCTTCCACCCGAACAGTCAACGCTTCTGCGTAGTGTCACGCTATTACTGTTCTCCGGCCTCCCACAAGACGATCGTGTTAGAAAAGTCATCCACGCCGAGTATTCTAATATTAGCAAAGGTAAAGCATCCGTGGGTTTATTCTGTCCAAACTTAGTTTGCTTTAATTTAATGTTGAGACGTCATCCTTACTGATGCAGTCTTTTTGATGATTTATGTTTGCATCATCACTTTGAATCAACCACTGTGGATGGTTATTTTTCAGAATTTGACAAACACAGAGGTCTTTATGGTTTCACTACTTCTCCTTCTGGTTTGGAGAGACACGGTAGCTGTGAATAGCAAAATTCATTCTGTCCACTTCATGCCTGTTACAAAGCCCACATCCTAATTTCCTTTGCCCAAAGTGGAAGTTAAGACATTTCATAAAAATTTTAACCAATATAAAAGACTATGGAGCTGTTCTACCTTAATAGCTGTGCAGTGTGTTCTTTCTTTTTTTATCAAAGGAACTCAGTCTATTCCATCCTGTCAGCGTTATTCATTGTCAGATTGGTCTTTTTCAGGCCGCGACAAAAGGATCCCTGGCCGACCCCCACTCTCCCCTCGAATGGAACGGTCCAGAGGGCCCCTGCCGGTGCCCCCCCAGGGTGACAGGTTGGTACAGTCTTCCACGTGTTGTTGCTGTAGTTTTGTATTCATCACAAAACCACGCGACAACAAAAGTCACAAGTAGTAAAAAGAAGGGCATTCATCTGGAAGTGTGGAAATTCTACCACCGCCACTGATCGCGGTGATGTAGGCTAAACACATCAGGGTTTTCAGAGCATGAAGTTTGTCTGACCACAGGCGTCTAGCCAAAATGAGGAACATGCCACTCCAGCTGAAGCACACAGATATTTCACCCTTTCTGCACGTGTCACAATACCGGCTGGCTCTTGCACAAATTCCCCAATGTAAAACAGGTGCTGTGCAATAGGAAGAGCTGAAAATAGACCCTGTTCAGATCTCAAGTACCGTGGATAAACAGAAGAAGATGATCACTTAAAATTACTAATCGTGACTCATACTATTTGCCCGCATGTGTCACCCTGTATTTCATATCCTTGGTCATGACTCTTATCAAGTTATGTATTATAGAAACCATTTGGTATTTCACCTAATCCTAGTCATTATACAGAGCAGGGCTTGTGTTATTATTGAAATTTATTTAAAATTTGTTATTGCACAATGTATAAAATGCCTACATTGTGAAATGTTTTTTTTTTTTCTAAAAGTGATCTAAGTGAAAGCTCGCTGTGTCAGGTCGAAACCGCATACAGTGTATCCTGCTCCCCAGCTGCAGTCGACGGCTCTCATGACTCGTGCGAGAAGCCTAGAGGAGCCGAGCGTTTCCCTCTGCCAGAAACAGATCGGATAAAGACCGTTCTGATACTGATCTGAGCTCTCTGTTTGTGGTGGTTGACAATAAGCCTCCGTTTACAGTGTGCTGACAGGAAGTTAATGGTAGCCAACAGCTGTCCGCAAAGATGCCCGGAGATGTATTATTCCAAGCACAACCTGTATTTTATATGTTAATTTTGACGGCCTTTCAGAAATGAATGCCCAAAAAATGTATGAATTTGTTGTAGTCTTTGCATTCTTGAGTAACTGTCCCCCAGTCAAAGAGTCATTGAGCTGTCACTCAAACTGTGACCGTGTTTCTGTTTCTCAGGAAACGTCCTTTGTCACCACCTCCCAAGTCCTCTGGGAAAGGCCCAGCAGCGCCATCAGGCAAACCAGCCGCCCCAGGCTCTGCCTCGGGCGCTGGCTCAGGGTCCGGCTCCAGCAAACCCAGCAATACGCTGTCCCGCCGCGAGGAGCTGTTGAAGCAGCTGAAGGCCGTGGAAGACGCCATCGCCCGGAAGCGAGCAAAGATCCCTGCTAAATAGAAGAAGCCCGCGGCTCTCCTCTTCACCTGCTTGTCCAGCCTTGTGACCCGGGTAACAGTGAGGCCCACAGAAGGGGTGTTTTCCCCGCCACCAGTGGACGTGTAAAAATGTTGTATGGTTCATGCCTCCGTCTGCTTGTTTGACTCTACTCCATTCTAAAGCGTCATTCACTCCCACATGCCCGATTTTTCCTTACTTCAACAATCTTTGTGTGCGTCCGCTGCATGTGCAGTGAGATAGACGAGGGGACGTTTGGGCATTTGGTGAGCGAGGGACGTCTCAGGACTGGAGCGTGCTTGTGTAGTAAGGTGCACTCGATCAGTCGCTGTTCACTGTGTTCCTCCGGTGCAAAGGAAGCATCTTCCTTACGTGACGTGATCAGTGACTTCTACACATCGATTCTTCTACTTCCGTCTTTCTCTGCCCCCTTGTATGATTTTGTTCTCATGTCTCGTCTTTAGTTCTCTCCGTGTGGAGTGCTCCAGCGTGTAAACTTACAAATTTTTGAGCATCTGCGTTCAGCCCGTGTAAACCATCACAAGTCCATGCTTTGCTCACAGCGGGCCCATCTTCAGCCTATGATTTGTCTGCTCCATGTTTCAGGGCAGTGTTCACTGTCACACCTTGTACAATAATAGCAAGTCATCAGATTCTTTCAAGCATATAATTATAGACAGCAGTGATGTGACGTATTGCTTTTTTTTTATCTGCAGCATTTTTGTTTTCTTCCTAGCTCCTTGCAAAGCAATGAACCAGTGTTTTATTTGTCACATTTTTAGTTGGAGGAGTACGAGAAGTGGAACGGGGACATTTAGAGACAAGATATGTCTTGCTTTTGTGACAAAAGCCTTCTAAATAAACTATTTTGATAAAGAGAAGGTCAGTTTTCCTCTGCTGTTGTGCCAGACTTAAGAAACTGTTTTAAATAAAGATGTACAGTTTGATAGAAGCATTTAGATATGGCATCTGATGAATGTGGAGAATGTGTCATTGTCCTGTGTTTTTTCTAAAAATAGCCACTCGCAATTATTTCATTAGGACACAACAATGAGCCCACAGGTTTTGGGTTTTTACTCACAACGTTGCATCAACACAGTGTTGAGAAATGTCCATTGCACTTCTGTTTTCTCTAATAAAAACCACTGCGTCATTTCCTTTTCCATCTGGGTTGGCAGGTTCACACTTGTAATCATGCTGGCGGCGTGAGTCTGTCTCGGGGTGTAATTAAACCTTTTTTTTATGTGGGTTTAATTAGCGCTCTAACGTGGACCAATTAAACCTCGTAAGTGTCGACATACGCAGGGACATTTCTGTAGAAAAGTTATTGCACAGAGGGAGTAAGTTGTCAACGATCAATCTGGAGTTTGACGTGTGTGAGAGGGAGGGAGTAATTCTGTGCTCGCACAGTGTTTTGCATTCAGGAATTCCTTTAAACTGTATAACCTTTACCTGAAATTTGCCTAGTTTTCCATAATTTGAGCACTGCTGAATAAACGGTCCTTCTGGAAAGCAGGAGGACACTTTATTTGCGACGGCTCATTTTGATTAAGTGGAATCATTAACCCAGTCGGTGACACTAGCAGGTGAAAACATCCCCGTCCCACGGAAATTAACATTTCAGACCTAAATACATGTATGTGGATGGAACCCGCATAGTAGGTGGCTCCTTGAGATTCTGCATCACTGGAGTAAGAAAGTGCTGTTTTTAGGAAATCCACGTACAGATTCGGTAATGAGAAGAGCACTTCTATAAAAGCACAGAGGGCGCGTAGAGTACACGGAGTAAGTCACCGGGTTCCGTGTGAAAGAGAGGACAGGACCCCCGAATTCTTGGCTGATGGATCATTTCCGAAAAGGTTTGGATGAGCATTACAAGGACTGCGAAGTCCAAGTCTAAATTGTAGTTACAGTCCAATTACAAGGAGTGTGTGATGATGCGATCATAACTGCTTCGACGGCGTTATTAATGTGGCACATTATGGTCAAATCAATACTGACCGATTCCTGAGGGTTAAAATCAGCCGCTGTCTGTGGTCGCAGTTTTCATGCAGCTATTAAGCCTGAGGGCTTTGCATCAAAGTCCAAATGTTTTCACCTCTACAAAACTGTAAAAAGCGTTTGTTTGCCGAGCTTCTCCCTCTGTCGTGCCTGTTGGTGCCTTGTCCCACACATCTAGGTCTCCGTCCTCCAGGATGCCTCTGCACTTAGTATTTTGCAGTAAAAGCTGTTGTGGGCAGATGAATCGGCAGCAGGCCGCTGTCTGCACACGTTCGTTCCGCAACAAGTTAATTTGCTTCCCCAGTTTGACGTGGTTGTGTGTAGCACACCTCCAGGATTTTGTCGTCAGCCCCATTAGGAGCCGTGATCGGGCCTGTTGTTTGTGCTCTGTCAGCACATGGGGCATTAGGAAGAAGCATCAACACGTCTGTCCACGTATTTGGCGGCAGGCTAACGTTGCCTGAGGCTGTGACATGACGACATCCCAACACATGCCAGCAAGGGCCAAATGTGATGATTCCCAGTCAGGCTCTGTGCTCAGTTTGAATCAGAGCAACAAACATGAAGAATTTCTTAAAAAGTGCTCCGCCGCATGTTTTGGTGTGTAGGAGGATTGTATGGCTGATGTGTTTTAATAGTTTCTGCACAAGCCAACATTTTCGTGTCAGACATTTAGAAAACGGACAGACGACACCCACGCAACAAGTCAGTGGTGTAACTTTAACTGTCTTCCTTCCTACAATTACAGTAAATGCAAAGCTGCTGAGGGGGTTCTTTTAAAAATGATTTTCATGATTTGGTTATAGAAAATGACATTTCCTCTTTTATCATTACAGTGTCATTAAATATCAGATAATTCCCTCTTCGCTTTCTGACAGCTCTCTCGATAGACATTCTGAGCTGGGGAAACTCTGGCCACAAAAGTAGAACAACTAATGACAGGAACCTATATTGATGCAAATGTAGTTTTCAAAGTCTGATACACTAGAAGTTGCCGTCTTCATGCGCAGATGTAGTCACATTGTGAAAGGAAGCTGTTCAACAGCCCACAATGTAGCCGCTTTTTGTATCACATGACCAATTTCTACATGAGCAAAAGTATTGAATCAATTTTTTAACTAAGTTAGACTTTATTATGCATTAACTGCATCAAGGCTGCAGTTCGCTGACATCCCTCAATTGAACGTATAATTTTTTTGATTTGCTTTCCCCGGCTTTTGCTGCTGCCTCCTTCAGTTCTTTAGTTTGGGGGTTCTCACGTCCGGTGCATTTCTCTGTCAATTTGCAGACGACATGTTTTAGTTCTGATCATTCCCTCTGCACCACATAGACATTCTGACCTCATTCTGCTGCTTGCATCATGATTCTGTCATCAGTAAAGATTCATAAGTCTGTTCCAGAAGCAGCCCCAACTGTCACACCACCTCGTCCGGCTTCACAGGTGAGACTGGCTAGTTCGGATGAGCAGATCTGTTCTTCTCCAAAGTTTGGTCGTCACTGTGTAGAGCTTCATCTTGGTCTTGGTAGTCCTGAGCTTTGAGGATCATCTCTGGACTTCCCATCGTACGGCCTCTGTGTTTCTGCTCATGAAGTTTTCTTCAGATGGTGGGTTGTGATACCTTCACTCCTCTGTTGGGAGTGTTACTGATCTCACTTTTGTATTGAGGTCTTTCGTGCTTGTTGTTTTCCTTTACTACCCTGTTTTGTGTGTTGCTCTGTGCACCAGTGGTTTCTTTTTTCAGCACATTCCAATTTGTTGATGCGTCGTAAACTACCTCACAGACAGGCAACAGCTCGATAGGCTGCGCGACTGTGTGCCAGATGCGGTTCTCTTCAGCACGGGGGCTGCAGATTTCCCCCTTTTCTGTTCACACTGTACACGTCCCACCTGTGTCACCTGCAGATGTTCTCTGACGACACCGCCATTGTGGGCTGTGTACCGGGGAGGAATGAGCGGGAATACAGGGGTGTCATCACTGACTTAGTGGACTTAACACCACAAAGACAAAGGAGTTGGAGTCTGACCTCAGTAGACATCCTCCACCACGCATCCAGGGCTAAGACACTGAGGTGTGGACACCTTTATATACCTGGACTGGACGAACAACACAGACTCTCTGTACAGGAAGGCCCAGAGTCACCTCCACCTGCTGAGGAGACTGAGTTCCTTTGGTGTGTGCAGAGAGACACTGTGGTGGCCTCAGAAGTCGTCCACGCCGCTGTGTGCTGGGCGGGGGGGCAGTACGGACAGAGACAGGAAGAGACTCAACAAGCTGGTGAAGAGAGCCGCTCTGTCCTGGGCTGCACATTGGAGGAGGTGGCGGACAGACTAACATCCATCCTGGATAACCCCTCACACCCCTGCACCACACTGTGGAGGATCTGAGCAGCCTGTTCAGCACGAGACTTTTAAATGGTAAATGGTAAATGTTCTGCACTGCGCTGTTCTACCTGTTGGTACTAAAAGAGCTTTACACTGCTTCAATCTACCAATTCACACTCTCAAACACACACACATTCACACACCGATGGAGGAGCTGCTGTGCAGCTGGCCGACGCCACCGGGAGCAACTAGGCGGGGTTCAGTGTCTTGCTCAAGGACGCTTCAACATGTGACCAGAGGAGCCGGGGGTTGAACATTAGTGGACAACCGCGCTACCAACTGCGCCACAGTCGCCCTTTTTACAGACCCAGTGCAGGAAGGAGCTACCGTCGCTCATTCCTCCCCACAGACGTCACACTGCACAATGTGCAATGTTCACCTGTTACACATGTACATAAGCAGAATAAGAGATTCCTTTTTCTTTATCTTTAATACATTGTTTTCATAGTTAATACTTTTTGTTCTTACTGCTGCTATAACAGAATATAAAAGAATTTCGGCACTGTGGGATCAATAAAGTCGTATCTTATTTTAAAAGGCCTGACTGACTGATATTCCCTCTTTTCTTAAATTTGAATCACTTGCTTTCCTCATTCCCAGCTCCCTGGTTTTCATATTTCATTTTGTCCTTTTTTATACCAAACACAGACGTCTCAGGAACAATTCACTATCCAGTAAAACCTTTCCCCGAACGTGTCCCATTGCATTTGTTCAGTTAATTGATGCCCATCTGAAAGATCCAATGTTCCAAGTTGTTTAACCAGTACGAGTGTAAACACCATCAAAGAAAATGTGGAGTTCCCAAATGTCTTCACTGCAGAGCGAAAGAAAAACCCACCTGCTCCAATACTGTTGGAGGCGGCTGTGAGGCCGTCGGTCCTTTCACTCTTTTACTCGCTAGCAGCTAATGTCTCATTGGCTCTGGAGTCACTTGCTGCCAAATACCGATTCCCAGAAGTCCCTGCTCTGAGCATATGTGCAGAGGTACTGGTGGTTATGTCCACAGAGGTTTGTGTGTTGAACCTGTGCCAGGGGGACTGACCAGTGGGAAGTTAACTGTGAATGCCCCTAGCTCGCACATGTGGAGAGGAGGGCATTCCCCTCTCTTAATAGATGGATAAATTGGTTTAAATGTCCCATTGTGCGCAGACAATCTCATGACTCCATCCCTGGTTAACAACAAACAGTTTGTGCCTTTCCTTGGTGTAGCACTCTTTACAAAGCAAACACAATGAGCAACCGCAATGAAATGTAGAGTAAAATGCCCGTAATGTCGACACAGATAAACGTTTCAGAAACACTGATGTAGAGCAGAGCAGCGGCAGAGCAACAACGCGGCAGGATCCGTGGATGCATTTCTGTCAGCACGTGCCGTTTGTTTCACATTAATCTCTGTATTTTTTTTAGAGGAAAATGCAATTGCATCCAGCTGATGATTTGGCCTGACTCGCAGTTACCGCGGTGATTTGTGGTGTGTGTGTGTGTGTGTACAATTAAAAGACTTCTCCTTCTCCTCTTCTTCTTTTGACAGAGTGACAGAGGCTAATGATTTTCCTCTCTAGGAATATACATGGAATGTTGTAATAACCATTGATCATTATACCACATCCTGTAGAAAAGAGTACAAAGATGCCCTTATTGTAGGAAAACAGGAGACAGGAAGTTAGCCTCATAAAACATCCACTCATACGATATGACACTCACTTTTTGCATATTTTACTGCACGGCCACACTTAACCAAATTGTATTTTATTTGTTTTCCATTAGTCACAAAGTGGAACCTCTGACACGGTGAAGCCCAGTTGGAATCCAGCTGTGGATCTTCGCTGCATGTCATAGTCCATCTGTGTGTTTCATTAGAGCAGAAAGTCTTCAGATGTATTAATAAAAAAGTCAGGATATATATTGTCCAGGAATGTTTGTAAACTAAATTTTCTCCTTCACAAAAGTCTTCGGCCGTCTTGCTCTTTGCTTTCAGTATTCTCCAGTCAGCCACAAATAAGAATCTGTTCAGCGCCACAGAGATCCAACTCATCACTGTCGAGTAGCTCTTACCTCTTAGGAACTGAGCACTGCCATCACTGTGCCCTTCAATACCAAACTTTGCGGGTCCCGGAGCTGCCAAACAAAACGCTGGATGTGAAGGAACAGAAAACACCACAACAAGATTCAGATGACGGCAACACGTTTCCATATTTAGGAGGTGTCACATTTCCAAACACACATAGTAATAAAGGAGAAGACGATGCAAACAATCCGTGTACAGACACCAAACCCGGCCTGCAGCCCGGGTCAGCCCGTCCTTCTCTGGGGTCACCTGACCTCAGGGTTGACACACATGGCTGTAAGCACAGGGACCCTCTTCAAAGTGCTGGAGACAACAACCCTGCGGCGTGGACGAGGCGTGGATGAGGCGTTTCTCAAGCTGTGTGGTCACTGAGCTGCTAAGCACAAAGGGATCTGTTACCTGATCTCCGTCAGGGGAGAACTGGCAGCGTAACTGGGCCGAATGGACAAAGCTACAGGAAGTCAAGGAGATAAACCATCAGACACGCTGCTATTTCTGGAGCTCGGCCTCCTCTGTCGTGTTACCTCATCAGTGCTTTGCACAAACCTGGAATTTTTAATTGGTTCTTGAAGTTTCCCAAGTTTACAGGAGCCTGCATGAAGGCGCTTTTTGGGAAGAGCTCGTCAAAAACAGTTACTCTAAGGTTTTTGTGACGTTTTCTGCGCAGCGGGAAATGACTCATTTCTAATTGTGAGAATAATAAACACACAGGTGAGTCATGTTTGAATTAATTGTTGAAATGGATGTGTGGTGTCAGCCGTGTCCTTTCACACTCAGGACCTGCTGGACACATATATCACAGATATTTCCGACACCTTATGGCCCCACATTGTTTGTAAACATTTGTAAATGTTTACAAATGTTTACATCACTGGACGTTCACAATCCTCGAGAATCCTGCTGCATCCGGTTCACACACGAACCTTTGAAAGTGATTTTTGCTTCATTCAGCAGTTTTATAATAAAAACTCCACATTAAAAAGAGTTCGAGTTTAACACCAAACATTCCAAATCATTTCTTTCCCTGATCCGGACAGAAAAGCCGAATGTTCGTGTCGGACCCTCTGCACAACCAAACCAACTGATCCCTCTGGATCCTGCTAATACAGTTTAAAAAATGGTTTGGCCCGGAATCTGGCTCCACTCACCTGGAGCGCAGCTCGTCACTGACCGTGTGTGCGCGTCCGTGTCACTCTGCAGCCTGAAGGAAGCGCTGGCACCGGCCAGGATTCCCTGAGCTTACGCATGTTCACGTTGCACGTCTCGGTGATCCGCTGTGGAACCAACGCGACCGACCCGAACATCCTCCGAAGGGCCGACGTGCACGCGCGGGGCTCCTCGGGTCTCCGGCCTTGATGGCGCGTGTGCGCGCATTAGAAATTCCTGCGCGCGGCTGTGCGTGATGCATTCCTGTGACAGCCTCACACCTACCGGCTACTTTCACTTAGGAAAGAGGAAGTCGAGGAACAAAAAAGCATTTCCATTTCCTCATGCCGCCGGTTTTTCCCAGGTAGGCTCTATAAATAAGAGTCGACTGACCATGATGGCAAGTAGACGCAAAGCGGATCCCGTGGGTCACGTCGGACAGAGACGCAGAGACACAGACCGAGACAGAGGATGGACATAAAGCAGGTGAGTGAGACACTGCACGGAGCGGACACTGCGCTGCTCTCCGTCCCCTCCATCACCTCCGTCCCCTCCATCCCCTCCATCCCCTCATCCCTCTGTGTGTGTGTGTCCACAGCTCCTCATCTTTGGACTCTTACTCGTGCCCGTGTGGACGTGCAAAATAAACCAGTGCTGTGATAAGGACAAGGTGAGCAAGATGGCAAAGAAGAAGCTGAAGACGCACTACCAGCACCCCCCGGAGCCCCCGGCCACGGCGGCGCCGGATTCACCTGTCGTGTGTCCCGTGGAGCTGTACCAGCAGCCGCTGAAGTCCCTCCACGACCGCTCTCTGTCCCCTTGGAGATACGTGTAAGTTAAACCAGACAAAACTTGAAGGTTCGATAAAGTCCCTGACACGGGGACTTCCGGCTCAGGTGCCGCGTCCCTCCGGGCTTTCTGCCGTTCAGGTGACTTTCTGGGCCTCAGAAACTCCCACTGAGCTGGCGAACAGGTGGAGTGTGGAGGAGACGCGGCTGCAGCCGGGTGCCGGGCTTTGTCCTGCGCCGTCACGCTTCCGCTTTCAGCGCAGAAGAATTCAGATTCGAGCTGCTTTAAACGGGCTCAAATGTCCCGAGAAATGTCCGGAGAAATGTCCCGAGAAATGTCCGGAGAAATGTCCGGAGAAATGTCCGGAGAAATGTCCACACTGCGCCGTCAACGTCCCATTGATTTCTTAGCGGCTGTGATTTGACGCACTCGGCACCGCGCGCCTGTGCCCGCCCCGCTCCGTCCGTCCTCCGGCCCGTCGGGAATGAGGCAGTGTCTCCACTGGGGAAAACGTGCTGCGCTTTGTGAGCACACCGTGTGTGATGCTGGACTTCACTCCTGTACTCGAATAGAGACCAGAACCTTACAGGGAGCCGAACCAGGTTTTGGGCACATGCACATTCATCATGAGTGTCCTGTGCCCGTCACTTGGGCGTTGAACCTAAAAAATGGGGATGAGAAAAAGCTCCGGCTCCATCTCCCAACTGCTGCTCTCAGGCTCTTCTGTTTCCTGATGACTCAGGAATCATCTCCTCGCTGCTCACCGAGTTTTCCTTTTCCTTTCCAGGAGCGTGACCAGGGAGGACCACTTTCCTTCCACCTATGCCGAGGCCCAGTGCCTGTGCTCTGGATGCATCCTGATCCGGGACACGAACCACGGCGCCGTGGAGAGTCACGACTACAACTCGGTCCCCATAAAGCAGAGCAGGGTGTTTCTCAAGCGGGAGCTCTGTGATGATGGCGAGAACTACTACCTGAAGCCGGTTTCTGTGGAAGTAGCTGTCGGCTGCACCTGTGCCAGAGTGCAGAGCTCCCCGTAAAGGTCACGACCCTCCTGACCTGCCGTCCCTGCGGCACACTACAGTCCATGTATTTGTTTTAAAATGCACCAAGTCTTTTGGAAACTCTGGGTTGCCAAGTCCTGGAGGGTGTCAGTCAGCGGGCGGTTGGCGCAGAGGGGACGCTGGTCCTACATGCTCTCTGGTGCCACACCTTGAAAAGCAGCTGATGCGCCCGTACGGTTTTAGTGATGTGACATCTTTAATGTGTGTTCTGTAGGTCTTCATAGACCCTGTCTCCTTATTTATAGGTATGCGTCTGCATAGTGCAGCTAATGTAAACTGGGTAGTTTATTATGTACATGCTTCATATTGATGGCTTTGACATGACAAAAACAGCTATTGTATAGTTTGATGTAATAATTTATCTGCTAATAATATTTGACTAATTATCTATTTATTAAGTTCGTTTGTATGTGTACGAGGCTTCGTATTTATTTATGTTGGTATTGTCCCAGTGGGACTCCATCAGAGTCTAAGTCTGTTATGGACTAACTTGAAGCTTCTCTGAGGCCAAATAAAGAGAAATGTTGGATATAAAAAGGAAACGAGTTCTGTTTTGACATCACTCAGGATCTGAACACGATGTATTTGGTGAAGCCATGAAAGTGTCCTGAACAAAAGTCACAATTCGCTGGGATGTTTTGTACGGGTCCGGATCACATGCCAGCATGAGCCTGCTTTGTTCTACGTATCACTTTCAACAATGGGAAGTTGGTTAAAAAGTGTCAAGCAGCAGCAGAGAATGGCACAGTCAGAGGAAACTCCAGAGGAGATGAGGAAGAAGCAGATTAAAATACACCCGGCAGGAATAGAAGGGTTATTTTTCTCTGACAGGCTTTGTCACCATTTCGCCCTGGGTCTCTGCAGTGATTCTGTCTGTGTCCTTTAATCGAATTTTTACCTTCAAACCAAAAACACAAACTTCTTCATTTTGCAGGAACACAAAGCTCATTTTGAAGGGATGCTGCGATGATGTAAAATACAAATAAAAGGAGAAGGAAATGATTAAGGTTGAAGAGGCCACTTTTGATACAATTGCAATAATTCACAATTGCAAATCATGAAAATATTCAAAGAATCCAAAGACATGTCTGTGCAGAAAAGGCCAGACCAAAAACCAAGCCAAACAGAATAAATCCTGTGGGCGATGCTGAGTAAACCCGAAGGGTCAGCAGCTTGTTCCACTTTTAGCAGCAGTTGTTTCTTGTTTGACGTTTTCAGTCTCTCACGTTGTTGTGGAAGAATTTTTGCCAAATTTTCTTTACAACTTTGCTTCGGTTCATTGGGGTTTGTGAACATTCTCTTATGCACAGCTCTCTTTGAATTGGGTCGAAGTCTGGACTTCAATCCAAAACCGGGATTCTGTGATTGTTCAGCCATTCTGATGTCGATTTACTGGTCTGCTCGGGATCAAGGTCGTGTTTTATGACCCAATATATGCCAGGCTTTAGCTGTTGGACACTCGTCCTCACATCAGCCTCTACAATCCTCTGGTATAGAGAGGAGTTTGTGGTTGACTCGATGACTCCAAGGTCCTGTGGCTGGGAACCAGACCAGATCGTCTCCCTTCCACCACCGTGTTTCACAGTGGGTCTGAGGTTGTATTTGCCTGATACTGAGACCTGTTAACAATCAGATGATTTTTATCGTTGTTACACACAAAAAACATCCAATTCAAAAAGCAGGTGCTACATTTTTGCTCGGCTGGAAGCTGACGCCCAGACGACATGAAACTCTGGTGTTTAATGGACCAGCACACACACAGCTTCAGATTTTAGTTGTGGACAAAAGTAGCAAACGAGAAACACTGAAAACGCCAGAAACGACTTTCCAAAAAAGCTCCCGTAGCTTCCTCGGTGTGATAAGCTGGAGAAGGCTGCAGGTTTACAGACACAGACAAAGACGTTATTCCATCATTTCACATTTCAACTGTTGTCACAAACAACTGATTTATTTTAAATTATAATATGAGAATTATGACAAAGGAGACTTAGACCCCAAACCCTGTGTCAAGAAAGAATGTGGAAGAACTGTCCTTTCAAAATTAATGCGCAGGGTTGTTTCACATATTTTAAAACATGTTGCTGGCATCAAATCCCAAAATATTATTTTATGTTATTTTCTTGTACAATTTACAAAAACTTATTGCAAATTGTTTGCAAATCGTGAACAGTATCTCTCCCAGCTTTCATGGAAACCAGCTTTCAGTCACAGGTTACAGCAAAATGAGTGAAATGACTTAACTGCGTTTAAAACGGTGAGTTTCTGTTCGTGTTTTGCCCCAACGTTTGTTTTTTATTTAAACTAAAGGTCAAGTTCTCACTAAAACAACATTTACATGATGGACATTATTTTTATGCGGAAATTCTCAGTGAAAAGCTTTTGTTGTAAAGTTTGGCTTTGCTTTGTCAAAACCAGCAGACTTTTGAGTCACTGCTCTGGTTGTTTCAGTTTAATGGTTAATCAGAAAGCAATTAGCGTGAAATTCAAATCCGGAAGGCTGCACACATTTTAACATCAGATTACACCGTGTTCTGAAGAAGGCAGTGAAGTACAGCCAACACATGCAGGGGTGTAGGTACTGTAACCACCATCATCATCATCATCACCATCATCATTGATAATGGTGATGATGATGATGATAATGACATGAGCAAATGCCCAAATTCCCCACAATGACTTCACCCTCTGTTTCATTGTGGTTACGGTGGTTTGACTTGTTGTCATTTTGCAACCACAATGTGTAAGTCACACTGCGAATACACAACCGGCTGCCTGTTAAACCTCCGGCACAAACTGTGACCAAATCGAGTAACGGCAGCTGAAACGTGTCCGTTGTTCCACCCTTTACAGTGGCTAGTGCAGATGGTGTTGGAGCCTGCTGGATCTTCAAGAGAAGCTGCTCATGAACAGCAGCCTAAAACCTGGGCGAGCTCGAGGAGCCCAATGAGCTCTCTCGACATCAACAGAACAGGCTAAAGAATTCGTTTGTACGTCAGTGTATTCTTCAGATCTACTGCACCATGACTGAATGTTTGGCCTTGTCGCCTCCCTTCCGCTTACCTGCTGCACAGACGTGTGCCCCAGCATGAAGCTGCCGCCACCGTGCTTCACGGTGGAGACTGTATCTGTGACGATGTGCAGCATTGATTTCCCCAAAACCATCAAATCATTGAGTCTGACAGTGATTAAAGCTTCTTTTTGGTTCATTTGGTGAGGCTCGGTGTGGACAGCTGATGCCTCAAACCCTCCGGGGTAAAAGACAAACTAAAGAAGAGCAACAGGAAGCAACAATGAAACTCTACCATCAAAAATGTAAGCGTTAACCAGGAGCTATTCGGTGACTAGGAAACGTTCTTTTATTATTCCCTGACTTCTCCTTTTCAACAATCGTCTCACACAATTGACTTGTGTGTTCTTTTGTGTTTGTAGGTTTTGGCCTGGATATAGAATCACATGTACCTAAACCTTCCACATACTGCTGCGTTCACCACATTCACTGCACTCGGCTGACCTCCATCGCACTTTGGAAACCGATTGGCTGAGTGATGAGCTCAGTGAAACGTAGAATGAGACTAAATTCAAAAAATATTTGTCAGGGACCAAGAAGAAAATACATTATTTCATACAAAGAGAAGAGGTGTACTTTCCAACTTCTGACCACAGAATGAGTAAAAGCAGCTCAAGTTCCTTCCTTGTAATGGAGTTTTTAGTTCTGCATGTTTTTCACATCCTTCTTATTTTGCATAGTTACTGTTTTATTCAAAACGGGTCTGAATTTTAGTCAAGTTTTGTTAGGAAGTCGGTCAACAGCCAAATGTCAACGTAGCATTTTGGGAAACTCAAGACTTCTTGGTTTCAAAAAATATATATATATATATATGAAGGAAAGTGAAAATGCAACCAGAAGATTAATCTTTTAGTAAGAGGCAGTTCACTTTTCTGGCTGACATTCAGTGAAGTTCTGCTGAAAACACCACCACCTGCTGTCTCCATGGAAGCACTGCCAGCCACATCTGGGCCCAGCGCATCAGTTTCAACATCCTGCTCGTCTTAAATTGATCTGAATACGTGGACACGACTGAATGTCGTCAATGTGACAAAGCATTCACGAGAAGGTATATGTTACACCTTCTGAGCAGCCGACTGTTTCATCAGAAGATACGTAGGTATCATTTTTCAGGTGTGTCTTCAGTTGCATCAACGCTGAAACCGGTTTTACTTGCTGTGATCGTTGCTTCAATCCACAGTTTTCCACTAAAGCAAAAAAATCGTTGTGTTACGTATTTACGTGAGACATGACAACTTACACTGGGAGTGATGCTGCGTTCAAAGTTACTGCGATTTAAAGTTTATAATTTATTTCTCAATCTGTAGGTTTGCAAATTAACTTTAAGTCACTGTAGTGTGTGTAACTGTGCTCAGCCCATGTTTTGGTTTTGTGCTTTCGGTTCCTTACAGTCTTTCATTTGGATACAAAGATCTTTGGACTAAATTAACAAAACAACCTGAGCAAACACTAAATACAAATGAATCTAATTCTCCGGTCCCACAGTAAAAAACAAAAGGGTTAAAAATGTTAAACCACTTCTCAGTACAACAACAAAGGCAGTGAATAGTTCTATTTATTACTTTATCAAAACTTTTTTTTTTTTTACAAAGACACACAAACAGTATTGTGAGAGTTCCTTGACCATCCAGGCCGGGAGCCGGTAGAAAGGCCTTTCACTTCGCCTAAGTTGCAAACTTCTTCTGTCGGACAGGCGCCGGCAGCTGGGACATGATATCCTGCAGGGGCCGCTCCACAACAACCAGAGCGTGGTCGTCCAGTAAAGTGACACACAGAAGATGCTGTGGATCAGAGCGGGTCAGTAGGGTTGATGGGAGAACTGAATAACGGTTCTGTACACCTGATCATCCCTGACGATTTAATAACAGTCTAACTTTACTCTGCTATTGGACAGTTTTCAGCAGTTTAAGTGAAGCTCCGCTGAGCGTGAAATACGATGACTGTACCTGGAAATTCTTGCAGATTTTGAAGGAGTGGCGTTTCTGAGCCTCTCTGACTCAGAAACGCTCCTCAATGTCATCTGATTGTAGAGCAGACTGTCGGCTTGAGGGAGAGGCTGCACGTGGAAACAAAGAAAGCTACAGTGTTAGGTCACGGCTCAGCCAAAAAAAGAAAAACCAAACAAAAACCAACCCCCAAAACACACACAGCACGGATAAGATAACAACGTCATTGCTAAGTTTAGAAGACACACAAACACACACCAGACTCTGGTCTATGATGCAGAACATGAACGTGTCGTGTAGAATGATGTGAGCCGGGTTTCTGGGGTTGAAGGCGACGTGGGTGATGGGCGTGTCCCGCTGCAGCCACAGAGAGTGCAGGCCTTGTTTCTGCAGTTTCCGGCTCCACTCCGTGTATTCCTTTCGCACAAGGGAGTATTCAAAGATCTACACACACACACACACACACAGAGTTACAAATTTGGGAGAATGGATCCATCTCAGCATTACTTTATAAAACCGTGTCAGTGTTTACCTGCTGGTCGGCGTGAACTGCGATGAGGTTGCTGCTCACGGGGTGGATGGCTAAAGCCGTGGGACACGAGCTGTACACCGGAACTGTACAATGCAGCTGCACGTACACACACACACATACCGAGTTCACTGTTAAAGCATTTCAATACGACCCATCGAACACTTACTCGGTGGCAGAAAGTGGGAGAGTTTCCACTCACCTTTCGCTTTTCAAGGTTGTAGACATGAATCTCACCGTCTGTGTTTGCTGTAGCGAGCCATTTGCCGTCCTTGCTGGTGGACAGCAGGTGGACCGGCTGTCTGGAGCCTGCAGATCAGTGTGAAAGGGACAGTGATGGAACACTGAGCAGGCCCAAAACCCTTGGACTAGAAGTGGTGGGGGCCAATGTCCCACAATGCACCACTAAAGGTACACAGGTGTAAGCCAAGTATGGACTTCTGAACACATCTGTATATTAGTAAATATTAACTGAAAATTTAAAAAGAGAGATTAATGGGAAAATTAAAATTATGGGCAGATTAGTCGAAATAAAAACTAAATGCCACGCAGCTTAAACAGCTGTAAGCGATGACATAATGCGACAACAGTTAAGTGTCTGTCCACTATCGAGCGAAACAGTTAGTGTGACGAAGAAGAACGAGTTAGGGCGGCGGGGAGTTTAATACATCTAATTAGTATGAAATTCCCTCTCTGTTTCTCTGTAGCAGTAGAAAAAAAAGAGTTTTTGCACTAAACTAGGAATATATCCTCTTAATGTGCCTGATTTGACATTATTGCACACATTGAGAAGTGGGGATTTGGAGAAGCATCTTTTGGAAGAAACTCTCGAACTCGATGAACGGGAGGAACGGCCTTTACTTTGATAGTATCTGCCTCTAGTCAAAATGTTTGCCCCAAGGTTGTCTCCAGGTAACCAGAGGTCAGGGGAATGTGACAACGGAGACTGTAATGAAAAAAAAAAAAAAAATGTGGTGAGGATCCTGGACTCACCTGACTTGGATCTGAAGGTATGAAGGTATTTGCACTCTGACTGGTTGAGGGCAACAACAATGACTGACGACTGACTGGAGGACGCAAAGAGTTTGGACGAGTCTGAGGAGAAGCAGAGCTGATGGGCTGAGGAGAAGACTTTGGGTAGTTTGGACACCTGAAGGCAGAAGGAGGAACCTCATTATCCACACACACCCCCAGCCTCTTACGACTGCCCTGTCTTTCTGCAAAGACACAGGAACCCACCTTGCTGATGCTGACGTTGTCGTCGTCGTCGTCGTACTGTAACCTGTACACACGGATCCCGGAGACTGTGGAGTACGCCAACCAGCCACCACAGGGAGACAAAGAACTGCAGCAGATGTGATCCTCCCCCTGCACAATGAGCACACAAGTTTTAGCCTTTCTGGTTCATGGGTCTGCTAATTCTGAGGTTTAATAAGTGGACAGCCAAAAACAGGTCAGCAATGTCAGGTGCAGTGTTTCCCTCGCACAGAACATACTTGGCATCTTTAGCACAAATATTAGATGAACTCAGTTTAAATCATGTCTTCATTTTCAATAGGACTGTAAGACTTTAAAAACACACTCCACAAGACAGCACAGGTCAGAACGAAAAAAAGACGCTCGAGTTAAGGTTTGGTAACTGCTGCACTAACTGATTTTATCCGTGTCGATGCAGCAGAACAAGATGAAAACGCAAATGACCTCACATAAAGATATGATGACAAATGTGTTGGAAAAATGCTGCCAACTGACAAATCCTGCAGCCAAACCACAATATTAGTGTTAACTTGTGGGTCAACAGTCGTCCAACTTTGCCTCATTGTCCATCGTTAACATGCGTCAGGCAGACATCAGACAGTGGAAAGTCACAAAGAGGTCGTCATTGGCAACAACGGCGTGTGGACTGAAACGCTTTATTGTATCTACACAATGGACATATTCCATACTGTCGAAAGCAAAACAAACACATTCCACATGTCACCGTGAAGGAGGCCCTGCTGTCAGTATGACGGAAAGTCTTACGACTTTTTAAAAAACCTGACAAACGTGTAGATGGAGAAGTCATGATTCAGGCAGGAAATTAAATGGAGCAGATTGTTCAAATGAGATAAGATAAAGCTTTATTCGTCCCTCAATTTGGAAATGTCCATGTTACAGCAGCAGGGAATGGTCAGAATTTGATTATGTGGAAAGCAGAGAATCAATTCTTTTAAAAGGGAAGAGAGCAGAGAAATTTGTTTGTGGCACAAAACTAATTGGGGAATTATGATGCTTACTGACTGGGATTCATAAGAGAGATCATATTTCACCTTCATTAGCTTCTCTCCATTGGCTTCCCATTAAATGTAGAATTGAATTTGAAACCCTTCTTCTTACCTATAAAGCTCTAAACGGTCAAGCTCCATCATATTTAAAAGATCTCCTAGTACCATATCATCCTACTAGACCACTTCGGTCCCAAAATGCAGGCCTACTTGTGGTTCCAGAATTTCCAAAAATAGAATGGGAGGCAGAGCCTTTAGCTATCAAGCTCCTCTCCTGTGGAACTAGCTCCCAGTCCAGATTCGGGAAGCAGACACCCTCCCTATTTTTAAGACTAGGCTCAAAACCTTCCTCTTTGATAAAGCTTATAGTTGGTTATAGTCATGCTGCTATAGGCTTAGACTGCTGGGGGACTCTGCACTGTGCCACTTCCTCTTCTCTTCATTCTCTCCTCTCACCCCACATCTATATTGTCACCACTGTATGACATTAACTCTGTGTCTTCTTTGTCCCGTAGTCGTCTCTCTCCCTCTCTGTCTCCCTCTCTCTCTCCCTGTCTTCAGGTGTCCCCGGATTTGGCGCTGTGTGTCCTCCAGTGTGCAGCTACTGGTCCCACTAACCTGCCCAATGTTTTGTTGTTGCTTTTGTTGCTCTGTTCTTTTCTCTCTCCACTTTCCACTCAGCCCAACCGGTCAAGGCAGATGTCCGTCCACCCTGAGCCTGGTTCTGCTGGAGGTTTCTTCCGTTAAAGGGAGTTTTTCCTCTCCACTGTTGCCTATAGCTGCTCAAGAGGGATTTGTTGGGTTTCCTCTAAATTACTTTATTATGTAAAGTGCCTTGAGATGATGCTGTTGTAAATTGGTGACATATAAATAAAGTTGAATTGAATTGATGCTTCTTTATAATGTCTGTCAGGGCTTTTAAAGTGGACATATTTGAATTCAACTCATAACTGTCCCAGTCGGCACGAAACGCGTGTACGCCTGCTTTTCAGAACAAACCTCACTGTTAGCCTGAAAAGTGCAGCACAAAAACACGCACCTTCCTCTTGAGCTGGATCAGTTTCTCTGGTTTCCTCTTCACAGGTAGACTGTCACCAGGCTTTCCTGTTAAAACCCATCATCATCATCATCATCATCATCATCGTACTACAACATTATATCACCCAGGAAACCAGACAAAGTGGCATGTTCATCATCATCACCTTTTCTTGCTCGCCATTTCTTGCATTATAATTACTAATGTTCAAGCTTTTGGCCCAAATTGTACCTTTGAATATTTAGCATCTGTCTCCTCCCCTGAGCCCCACTACCTTAAGACATGTCTAATAATCACGTGTCTAAGGATGTGTGTGTGTGTGTGTTGCTTACCATGCCCCTCGCTCTCCCCCAGCCTCCACAGCTCTAAATGATCAGGGAACTGGAACAGCAGCAGTCCTACTTTCTTTGCACAACAAACCAGGCTTCTCTACATGAGAGACAGACACAGGTAAAGCATGTTGCCATGGGAACAGCCACAATCTCCCCAGCTTGTGAAAGCTGGTAACCGGTTTTTTTAAACTCACATGTGGAAAAGCTATTTTGCGCATGGCCGACTCCTGGGTGTTCTTCTCCACCTTGTCCAGGAGGGGGCGCACCACTAACTGGGTGTCCATACCTGATGGGACGACAAGCATCACGTTATGATCAGCCTCGCCCTCCTGTTCCATTCAGTGCACACTTCTAACGGCTGTCGGGTAGCAGTTTGAAGAAGCACTTGTGCATCGGTGCACTGTGCCAGCTTCCACTTCTTTGCTGCAAGCTCACAGTGGTGGGAAAAAGTGTTTGCCCCCTAAACCTAATAACTGGTTGGACCACCCTTAGCAGCACCAACTGCAATCAAGTGTTTTCGATAAATTGCACCGAGTCTGTTACAGCGCTCTGGAGGAAGTTTGGCCCACTCATCTTTGCAGAATTGCTGTAATTCAGCCACACTGGAGCCATTCAGAACCGGACTTGCTGTTGTGCTTTGGATCATTCTCCTGCTGCAGAATCCAAGTTCGCTTCAGCTTGAGGTCACGAACAGATGGCCGGACATTCTCCTTCAAGATATTTTGATACACAGTAGAATTCATGGTTCCATTTATCACAACAAGTCTTCCAGGTCCTGACGCAGCAAAACAGCCCCAGACCATCAACCTACAGCCCGCCATATTTTACTGTTGACATGATGTTCTTTTTCTGAAATGCGGTGTTACTTTTACGCCACACATAATGGGACACACACACCTTCTAAAAAGTTCAACTTTTGTCTCGTCATTTCACAGAGTATTTTCCCAAAAGCCTTGAGGATCATCAAGATGTTTTTGGGCAAAACTGAGATGAGCCGTTATGTTCTTTTTGCTCAGCAATGGTTTTTGCAAACCATTGTTGCCCAGTCTCTTTCTTATGGTGGAGTCATGAACACTCACCTTAATTGAGGCGAGTGAGGCCTGCAGTTCTTTGGATGTTGTTGTGGGGTCTTTTGTGACCTCTTGGATGAGTTGTAGCTGGGCTCTTAGGGTAATTTTGGTCGGCCGGCCACTCCTGGGAAGGTTCTCCACTGTAGATAATGACTCTCGCTGTGGTTCGCTGCAGTCCCAAAGCTTTAGAAATGGCTTTATAAACTTTTCCAGACTTATAAATCTCAAATCTCAAACTTCACTTTGTCAGGCAGGTCCTATTAAATTGATTTCTTGATTGCAAACAGGTATGGCAGCAATCAGGCCTGAGTGCAGCTAGAGAAATTGAGCTCAGGTGTGATGAACCAGAGTTAAGTTGTATTTTAACGGGGGGCAAATGCTTTTTTACACAAGGCAATGTGGTTTTGGATTTTTTTTTCTCCCCTTAATGATAAAAACCTTCATTTAAAACTGCATGATGTGTTTACTTGTGTTATCTTTGACTAATAATTAAATTAGTTTGATGACCAGACACATTAAAGTGTGACAAACATGCAACAAAATAAGAAATCAGTAAGGGGGCAAACACTTTTTCCCACCACTGCTCAGCGTGTAGCAAAGACTTCTACCTGTACCTTACATGTTTGCTATTCCTCAACTTTTAACGCTACCGGATAAACTTTGCATGTGAGCAGTGAAAACAGGAACTTTAACCTTTTTCCTCTGCCCACAGACGTGTTGTGGATGCTAAACTCAACAGCCTCAGGGTCCTCTAAGGGTCACAGTGTTCGTCTGTAACAGGAAAACCTCTTTCCTGTGCAGCAAATGAGCGATTGAGTGATCCCAGTGAAATGAAGAAATAAGAATGGGATTTCGATTTCGACAATGTCAGTGCTTGTCTGAATACGAGACACCACAGTCACACACTTAAACAGCCGAAGCGAGACATCTTCAGACACACACACGTAAACAAGGGTGACATCTCGCGTCCAACACCAAATGCAACACTGACCTCCAGAAATCACCGCGGTCTCGATGTGGGCCAGCGCCCTCACATCATGCGAGTGGTTTTTAAAGGTCCTAGTTCTGACCCACTCCTTATCCTGCCGGTCCACAGTGGAGGAGAGGAACTGAAACTGGATCACCGTACCCTCGGACGTCCCTGCTGCCACACTGCTCTCATCCTGTTCAAGTTTGGCAGGGTTTAAAGGATTCTGCAGGGCTCTGAAGTTGTGGACGGGATTGTTTGGCTGCACACTTACCTGTGAAACAGAGAGAGCCAGAACGTCCCACTTGGTAACCAGGTGAGTTCTGACCAGAGTTCCCGTCAATCCGTCCCATATCTGGACCTTTCCCGCCGAATCGCCACTAATAATAGTGTGGTCAGACAGGAACGCAACGCTCCACACCACCACCTCTCTGCCCTTGGACGCTCCGAGCCCTCTCTCCACCAGCAGTCTCTGCGTGGCTTGACCTGAAGACAGCGAAAGCAAACAGAACCTGAAACGTCACACATTTTATAGCGCTGAACTGACCGTCTGATGTTCCGGTTGGATATTTACGTGACTGTAGGCCCTGAGCCACTTGTGCTTACCGGTCTCAACATCAAAGACTCTGATCATGTCCATCATGCCAGCAGTTATCAGTGTCCCAGAGGGATGCCAGGACAGGGATATGATGCGACCTATGTGATCAGGGGAAATGAACCAGAGAAGTCACAGGCTAAACACAGTGCTCCACACCAGTTATGCTCTGAATGAATCGATGTCTAATCTACGTTTGCCCATGAGTCACATGGTTACAGTTAAGTACCATTTGCTGCAGGACACATAAATATAATCAAACGATGATTAATATGACTTTCCAGTGAATCCGCTTGTTCTTACTTTTCTGCCTGTCCAGGTTTCTCTGAAACTGAATCCTCTCCTCCAGTACCTCAAAGATCTTCACTGTCCCGTCCTCACAACCGACCTGACACAGAAAAAAACAACACTGATTCGTTTCTAAAAAAAAAGATATGGATGAGGAGCATCATTACATTACAGCCCCAAGATTTGGACTGACCGCCAGCAGCGTTCCTTGGCTGTTGCTGCTGATGGTCCAGATTGGTCCTCCATAGGCCACAACGCTGTACCTGGGCCTCGGGTTCTCTAGGTCATACTCCGTGATCTCGCCATTCAAACTGGCACTGAAGAGACGCTCACCCGCCCAACACAAAGCCTCAACAGCCCTGCCGTCGTGTCCCGGGATCACCTGGCAAACAAAATCAAAACCGGTCTGTTGATCTGCTGCTGCTAGAGAATCTCCACACACTCTGTTCTTTCCTCTCCCCACTTTGACCCAACGGGTCCAGGCAGATGTCCGCCCACTCTGAGCCTGGTTTTTCCTCTCCACTGCTGCCTATAGCTGCTCAAGGGGGATTTGTTGGGTTTTCTCTACCTGACTGTTTTATGTAAAGTGCCTTGAGATGACTTTGTTGTAAATCGGCGACACATAAATGAAGTTGAACTGATACTGAACACACGTTTCCCTGGTGACGTGTGACGGCGCCGCCGGGGACTCGCTACCTTTTCTTGGAAGTAGTTGTCCGCGAAGTTGAAGAGCTCCACGGCCCCGTCGGCCCGGGCCACGGCCAGCCGCTCCGAGCCGCTGTGGAACGCCATGGCCCTGATGGCGCTGGGCATGTAGTCGAAGAACCGGACGCGGTGGACCGTGAACTCGCCCATGTCCGTCCTTCTCACTGCGGGACAAAACGCGGACACGTGCTGCCGGTCACGAGCGTCTCGCCGCTTACACCCGGAAAAGTTCGTTTGCAAATATTAATAATCATGTACTTACGTTTTCCTCAATATTAACTTCGCACGTTGGTGCGCGCCGAAAACATCAGCAGTCACGTTGACGACCTTTGAACCGGAACTAAACAGGCGCAGGAAGAGGAAGTACGTCACCAGAACTGGGGCACGCGCCGTTGGCGGGAAGGATGGCGCTGTTTTAGTGAGACCGAGGAGTTATTGAGTTATTGTTGTGCAGAGGAACGATGGTTCAAATATTCATAAGGTAAGAAGGAAAAAACGCCACAATCTTATCAAAGAGATATAACTCATAAAGTTACCGTGTCATAAGTCAGAATCCATACTGTGGATAGCTGACTACATTGTCTAATAATTGGACTTTCAGTTTCAGATATTGACAGCAGTCTGAATTCCTACTGAAGAAAAAAAACTCATACATCACACATATTTCACATAGTTACATATTTTAATGTCACATATCCAGAATGGCTCTAGTCGTGCTAATTATGGACATCTGAAATTGCCTTTTGGCTCGTCATAATAGGAATTGTAGATACTTGCATTGGCCCGTTTTAGAAATTCTAAATTATAATAGGCATATGTGGAATGTTTTCGGTGTGTCTCAATCAAGTGGAAAACCCCAGAGGATGATGGGAAAGCGTTTGTCCCACAGTGGGCAAATGTCCATCTGCATGGTGTCTCATAGACACGCTGTCCATTTTGTTTAATATGATGTATTCAGATGTTATTAGTCAGTTTTAATACGAACAGTTTAAGGTTGTGAGAGTCTAAAAACATCAGTTTATATTACAGGTAGTTGTTTTATAAACGATGTTGTTCCTTAATGCTAATATTGCTTTACAAAATAAATGTTTATGATATAAGTCTTAAATAGGAAATGACACAGTAAGTTTCTGCTAGTGGGATGTGAGGAGTTTTAAAATAACATCTGCACAGATGTTTGAGGCCTGACAGGCTATCAAGAATACATTTTTCTTTTGTATTTTGATTTAGTACTTTAATATAAATGACTTGGATGACATATGTGCAGCAGCACACTGACATTTATGACAATTCCAAATAATAATCATGTTAAATGTGAGTCATATTGTGTTTGAGTGTTTATGTCAAGGTGGCAGCATGTCCTTTTGTCTGTCTTTTTGAAATTGGCAGCTGATTTCACAGCAGAAACTAAAAAAATTCCCACTGTATGGAAATCTGCTTTTGTCCTTTTGTTGGTGACCCAACAATTTTAACAAAATACACTACATTTTACACTCTAATGCCGTTTTATCTATCATATTTCACACAGTTGACCATGACGTCTTAAAACTTGGACTCCTTCAGTCGGGACTCGTTTGGTTTACAAATGATCTCAGCAATAGGACTCAGTGCATTAAATATGATGAACTGTGTTCTGAATTAGTTTCTGTCCACAAGGGGGTGCCGCAGGGTTCTGTATGAGGTCCCCTCCTATTTATTATTTATGTCAATGATTTGAGTGTAAATGTGTTAGATGCTAATTAGCATTTCTATGCTGATGACTCAATTGTTTACTGCTGTGAACCATCTCTTGACCAGCTGCATGTGGAAAAAACCTGTAAGGAGGCTGAGGTTGGGTTTTCATTTTCGAAACAAGCTGTGTTTTTCTTTTAATGCAAAAAGCGGCTTGTTGCTGTGACTTTTCCAACTGCATTGGACTATGGAGATCTTTTGTGTATGAATGCTTCTGCTCAATGTCATACATAAGGCCTTACTTGGCCTGTTGCCTAGATACATTTGTACTTTAGTTGTACAGAGAAGAGCTGAGCCCTGTTCTCTCCGTTCAAAAGATTATTTGTCGCTTCCTGTTCCATATGCCCGTACTGACCTGGGTGAAAGGGCTGTGTCCCATACATTTTAAACTCTGTGCAGTTTTGTGTTAAAGAACTGTTTGCTCTAAGATGTCAGGCACTGCCAACAGGATGCACATGTTTGAGCGAAGGCAAAGAATACGAATACGTTCGGACACACACAGCAATGTTTTTTTACAATTACATTTACAACACAACAAAAGATAAAAAACAACCGTGTGTGTGTGTGTGTGTGTGTGTGTGTGTGTGTCCTGCAGAGGCAGTGTGGATGGCAGCAGTCCTCCAGAGTGGCTCCTGGTGGAGCTGCAGGGTGAGACGGTGTCTAGACACAACTCTGGTCTGGCAGGACACGTGATGGGAGACCTGCTCTACACCAAAGAGGTAAAGCGAACTTTTGAAAGACACAGAACCTCGGCTTTGCAGAAATATTGTAGAAGCTATGATAGGCAGTGGGCATTTGGTGTCTCAGGAGCAGGGCTTGGCCTTAGGACAGGTAGGTTTTTATATTTTCATTGTCGTTCCTTATTAAGAGAATTGAGATTTTCATGTCTAAAATTCATTTGTGCAAAAGTGGACAGTGCTGTTTTCTGCCTTTTTATTTGTTAGGTCTGTAACTAGCAATTGGTTTTATTATTAATTAGTGGAAACTGATGATTCGCTGTGGCGACCCCTGATGGGAAAAGCCGAAAGAGAAGTAGTAGTAGTAGTAGTAGTAGTAGTAGATTCATTTTGCAGAGCTGTATTAGAAAATAGAAAGAAATACAAGTCCCAGTTACTAGACATAGTCATTTTCTCTTTGTGGGTACTTTTACTCATAGAACATAAGAATTAAGTTAAAGCTACGGTGTGGAACATTTTCACATTTTTTAAATAAAAATTTACTCCAACAGTCATGTCAGTTTGTAGAGTTGAAGGGGAAGCTTCCTGTGAACGATGACTGAAGATCATTGGCAGCTTAAACTGGTTGCACATGTGGGTGACACAGTAATATATGATATATGTAATATATGATTGTGAGTGTGTTACAGGTATTTATTTTATTTAGTTTTTATTTTAGCAGAACCATTCGTCAGTACCAGTGTTACTCTCTTGGCTCCATAGAGTGCAGGTAATAGGAAAGGCTTCACACTGCTGTCATGGACATAGATGTGTTTTTTTGACAGACAGCTTCCCTATTTTGGGGATGTACTGCATTTCTAATTCTTATCTAATACTGAACTTGATATCTTTTAGGTTTTGAACTGTTCCAAACAGTCACCTTGACGGACAATTTCACATCTCTGCACTGGTTCTGCAGCTTCGTGCTTCAGTGTCGGCTGACGTAGCTGTTGTTCTTCCTCTCTCCACCAGGGCGTACCCGTGCTGATTGTAGGACATCATATTCTCTACGGGAAGCAGGTCAAACTGGAGAAACCCTTCGCTGTCCTTACAAAGCATTCCAGTCATTCACAGGACACTCTCAGCCGCCATGATACTGAAAGCAGTGATGATGTCACACAGATACCCATGGAAACTGACCAGCGAGGGTCCAACTCCACCTCTTACTCTGTGACTGCCCTCATTAAACGGAAGCTGATCTTTAAGACTCGCCCCAAACCCATCATCACTAACGTACCCAAGAAGGTGTAGCACGACAGCGTGTGCTTACCGCGTCAGGGGATCCCGTGTGATGGACTTAACTGATGAGCCTTCACAATGGCTGAATGTTCTGTTGACATGTCCAAATGCTGTTTGTAAGGATTTTTCACACTGACTGATCCACGTTCTAAATCAAATACTTTATCGTTTTAATCCTTTCTTGTGAATATGTAAAGAATAACTGAGACCAGTAAATCAGACTTACATGTACATACTTTGACCTGTTGTAGTGGGACAAGTCTGTGGTGTTTGCTTAAATAACTCAATAGACACTAGAAGCTTTAGGGTAAAGTTGGCATGGTATTAGAAATAAGTGTTAATTCTTTGTGGTGATTTTGGGAGAGTACTACTCAGTCCCTCCAGAAACGAGCAATTCTGCGATTGCAACAGTTACTGCAAATTCAACCAATTCATATGCGTTTTGCAGAAATTTGCAATTTTGTCAAGTCACCTTTTCCACAAAAGACAACACGTCAATGATAGCTGGAGCATACAATTTGGACCTAAAACCTTTAATTAGATGTTGGGATATTTACTGATAAATACCAATTAAGGCAAAGGTAACGTTACTGTATATACAACAGAGTGATGGAGGCGTGAGTAACTTGGAACAATTATAATTTTTACTTGTTCCTGCAGTTTTAATGCCAAAGAAAAAACTTCTGTGCTGTCTAAGCTTTGTACTTTTATTGCAATAAAAAAATAAAACGTGTTTGGGTTCAATATTAGTAAGGATGCATTTCAGATTTTCTAAGTTGATTTTATTCAGAACGTAGGTCTGTCCAAAACCTATCCTAAACAATGGATGGGTGGTAGCTCTATACTCTACATGATCCCTCATCAATTCCAAATAGGTCGGCCACCCCTTCTTATAACACACACCAGTTACGACTCCACCACCCACTTTGACCTTGATCATAAACACATCCAGTTGAATCATCAACATTCTGACAGTTTCAACCTAAAAACGGAGAAATTATAACCTGGTAAAAGTAGAATTTGTGGCAGCGCTGCTGAATTGTGATAGCTGTGAGTGTGAACGGTTGTCTGTCTGTGTTGGCCCTGGGATAGACAGGAGACCTGTCCAGGATGGACTCTGCCTCTTACCCAATGTCAGCTAGGATAGGCTCCTACTACCCGTGACCCTGAACCGGATCAACAGTTAAGATTATGGATTCGTGAATGATTCCTCTCACCAAACCTAACATACATGTTCTTTTCTAGTGTAGTTGTTTTTTGTTTTTTGCTGGTAATGCCAATTACTTATAATTTCTGAGCATTTATTCTACATAAATGTCATTATTTTGTCTTCAAAAGGTAGAATTAGTTAAATTAGTTAACTAAACATTGGCTTCCTCCAGGTTAAGGTATTGAACATCTTCCTGTGACTTTCTTTGACAAAGTTAGTCCGGGTTAAGAGCAGCTGCATGAATTACACGACATCTGACGGGTGATAAATATTCTCCATACACCAGTTGGACATGTTGTCAGAACATACACATCATGTATAAATGCCTGTTTTTGTTTAGTTGCGGCACTTCCCATGTTGAGGTGTAACCCGGCAGTAAAAGGACATCCTGTTAGTGCACAGAGCGTGAATGGACTCATTCATTCTGCTGCAGTAAAGCGTCGGACCCCTGTTATTAGCACTGGATGCCTCCCACACACAGACAAGCATGTTAGCAATGTGTTGTCCAAATTATTTCTAGAACAACAGGACTAGTCAAAGCTCAGCTATGGAACCAGTGACTGACATTTCTCACTCAACCTTATCAACAGAACAACTTCATCTATATTCACTCTGCTCTGATTTAGGATAAAATGCAGTGAATGCCGTCACCTACCCTCACACTCTCTGGCAGATTGGATCAACTTGTCCGAGGTTTGTTTGTTTGTTATAAAAATAGCTAGCCTCAAGTCTCCAGCAGAACATTATTAATTAACAAATGGGAAATATGGCATCAGAACTAAGTCAAATAGTTGTTCTCAGGGCTGGATCGTGATCCTCGGAGGCCCCGGGGCATTCCAGTTTTTGTGGCACCCTAACCCCCCCTGGGTACGCAGTGTTAGAATTTACAGATAGAGCGTTTTCTTAACCACAGCACAGGACGGACTGAGCTTGACGTTTGCAGGATTGAAGCTGACATAGTAATTATTCCACATATCATATTCCAATTCCCATCTCTCTAGCTGCACTTCTACATCTTACCCAAAGCAGCATCTGAGATGCTGCCACCACTTTTAAACACCTGTTGATTCCCAGTATTGTGGATAAATGTTTTCAGTATTTAATGTGAAAACAGTGACGTTCTAGATCAGTTTAATCTTAAAAATGTATTTGTCCTTTTTAGGTACAAAACACAGTACAGACAGTATTTTAATCAGAATGGTGACAAGCGGGATGGAGAAAATGCCTGAAGTCGTGGAGCCATTCTCTGTTTGGTCTGAATGGCTGGATTGTGCCTAAGACAGGAAGTCTTCTCAATGACTTAGGAAAATTCCAGTATCCTGGGATGGCCAGAATTGGAAACAACTTGCATTGCTTGAACATCAGAAAGGCTGGCACAGTCTGAGATCACGGTTTTCTTTTAATGCACACGTAACGTATGTGTCATCTTTGCTCTGTCAAGTTCACCTCATACAGCCCGATCATAGTCAAACCACACGAGTGTCCCTCGGTGCAAAGAGTACGTCTGTATGTCCACGTACGAGTGTCATTGTAGACGCGCCTAATGCTGATGGTGCTCACACCTGGCTTTTAGAACGGAATCTGCCTGATCTGAACTCTCACGAGATTTGAAAAGACATGAAAAACAGAGAAAGTCTCACTTTGACAAAATCTCTTTGGTGTTGAGTCTTTACATGATGAATATGTTTACATTTAGTGTAAAAGGACACAAATGTCCAAAAGTTAAGAGAATAGTGTCAAGTCATAAACCCTCTGAAGCACAAATAGCATTTGGCACCATTACAATACACAAAAGTGATCGCATAAAAAATGAGAATCACTGAATGAAACCATGAGCCACATGTGAATGGGAAATTAGATTTGGACCACAATGTACAACAGTAAGTTACTCCTTTGACGCGGCTTTGAGCACCAAAAATACAACTGCGCGTCACATGTTTAGAAATGTTGAGACTGGTCTCCGAGCTGTCTCAGCCGTTGTCCTGGCAACGTCACCACCATTACATCCAGCTGCAAGTTGGAGGACAAGAGGACTTCTTATGTTCTCCGCATTCCCTAAAATATTGTCGGCTTTAGCAGCTGTCGTCAAATGTGCACTTTTAAAGGACAGGTTGGACTTTCACTGCTCACACGGCACCTACAAAAACTGCTCGGCCATGTTGGAAGTTTTCCTCCGGTTTGGTTACAACGTTGGATCCTGGGCGATTTATTTTGGCTTCGTGAGAAAAAAAGCACAGTAAGTGCGGTGAATGTGGTTGAAGGATTGTAGCATCAAATAAACATTTATTTGGAAGGTCCAGTTGCTGGTGAATCGGTATCTACGTCTAACAACCCTTCACTGCACTCAGGTGACGCCCTTTAACCAACTGTGTCAGTCTATTTGGTTTTACATCTTTACTGATTTAGGTTACTTTAAAGACATCCATTTTCGTGGTTTTGTTTTGTCCAGAAAGCCAAATGAAATCGACAGTGATTTAAAGTTGTTAGAAGAAGAAGGTGCAAACTTCCAAATGAGGCGAATACCTTCCATAGGCACTTTATGCCCAAATCATCACCAATCAGCCACAACATTACCGCTGCTGGTCCTAACGATGTCAAAAAGACTGTCCACCACTGATTACCACTTCAAATCTCCTTTACTTCAAGCGGGTGTAAACAATATATTTTCAACAAATTATTTTTGTAATTATGGAAAAACATGTAAAATAATGATTATAAAATAAGGTTCAAAGGTTACAGCTTGTAAAGTTGGAGCAGACAGGTGGTTACCAATAATGCAACATACATCAGTATGTATGTATATACATATACTTACATACTGATATACATATACCCTGTGTGTGTGTGTGTGTGTGTGTATATATATATATATATATATATATATATATATATATATATATATATATAAAAATTATATATATATATATATATAGATATAATTATACACACACACACATAAAAACGACATCATATGTTATGGTTAATGTTGTGGCTGATCGGTGTATGTTCACACAGTTGAAGGTCTCTAATCATCCCTGTGTAGCAATAGGCAGCGAATGTTGTACTGAACTGTTGACACCTGGAGACATTTTTTAAGCTTTTGCTTCACACTCTTGGTGGATCTGTGTGTGTGTGTGTGTGTGTCCATAGAACCCAAACTCAATGCTGATGTTAACTTTGCTGGACATTCAAAGTTCCATGACGGGGCCACGTGTGTAGACATTAGCTGACGCTGGCTAAAACAGAGTATGTGTGTTTTACAACTGCCCAAGAACTCCAGCTCTTTGTCTTCTTTTACCTAAGTCTCTCTACTCTTATCAACTCCCTTATGATGCCTGGAGAACATCTGCACCAGTTAAAGCCTAGTCGGACCTTCCAGTAGGCAGCAGGCTATTAAACCTTCACCAGATTTGACTTTAGTCACCTGATGTACACGGAATATTTCTGAGGTCCCTCTTCTTATCAGAACTAGACATGTCTTATCTAATCTGAGAGAACTACCTTGCTATTTTATTTATTGGTGTTTATAATAGAAGTCCAGTTCTGATAAGAAAACCCCGTCTTATCTTTATTAACATAAAGAACATGAAAAACTCACAAGGACCTTTTCTTGTTCCCTACTCAAAAGCACCACAATGCCCCGTTTGTCACAGCTTTGCAGCTAACCTGTCCCTTCACGCTACATAATGTTCTTCTGAGCACGTCAATATTACAAGTGTATAAACACTGCTAAACCCGGATCGGTTCCTTTTGGTTTGGCTGTCAATGTGAAGCACCACTGAACTTGATAGAAATGGGAGAGCTGTGTGGATCCACTCATCTCTCAGTCTCTCCCAACTGGATTGGAATTCCTGTTGCTCACCACCTTTATAGCACCAGTGATGAAGATGTGAGTGTGTTCCCGGTTCACAGCTCATCACTCTAGCAGCACACAGGCTCTGCAGACCCCTGCTAGAATCCTACTGCAGTGAAACACTGTGCAAAAGTCCTTCTCGTCTCTGGCATCAGGTTTAGGCCTCCACATATGGCAGTTGATACTGCTCTTCCCTCTTGTTACACCGTTTAGCTACAATTGCCAGGTAGAGCACCAGCAGGATGAGCCAGTAACAGGCATAAAGTATCGTCCCCGCTATCAGCAAGGCTTTCTCGGTCTCGCTGAGCGGCTCCTTTGTTTCACAGTAGATTGTATAAGCCACACCTCCAAGCAGCACCATTGCCCACACTGTGACAGGAACAGCTCCAATGAAGTTGACCACGATCTTCCTGCGGCCCGATGTGCCCCATCCAGCCTTGTTGATGGTGAGCAAGGCAAATATTTTGGCAGGGAGCAAGCTGGACATGTAGAGCAGAGAGTAGAGGGACATGAAGATCATGACCAGGCTGCCACGCAGGAAACAGGCATAGGTGGCCTTCACCATCCCAACCAGCTGGACGGTCAATAAGAAGAGCAGGATGTTCCACAGCCTTCCACGGTAGAAAAGGTGGATGACCGTGGCAACCAAGAAGAACGGAAAGAAGCCAGTGACCACCGACTCATAGGTCATCCAGAGGCTGTGCTTGTGGAACCAGAGGGCATTGTAAAGCCACTCGCGAAAGTAGGACTTGCTCCACCGAGTCTGCTGGTTAAGCCAACGCAGATACTGGGTTGGTGTCTCAGTCTGGCACTGTGATCGTGCTGTGAATTTCGTCTTGTAACCAAAGCTCAGCACCCGGTTGGTGAGGTGCCGGTCGTCGCCGAAGCTGCACTTGGAACCCAGAAAGGTCTGGTGGTACCAGGGCTCCAGGAAGCGCTGAAGCAAGGAGTTCCTGTACATCCCCAAAGGGCCACTGATACACTGGACACATCCAAAGTAGGACTGGCAAGCGCGCTCAATGTTGAAGGCCATCCAGTACCTCACGCTGCTGAGGAATGAGATCCATGAGTCATACTTGTTGAGGATCTGGAAAACAACAACGACAGAAAAAGTCAAGAAAAAGAATGCTGTCCTGAGCTTTTATTCGCCTCCCTTAGTGGACCAGAGTTTGTAACTGACAGTTAATACACCTGGTTTTTACCTGTACGTCTCCTCCAACTCCCCCCACCATTGGATCTTCCTCAAGGATCTTCAGCATTTCTATAGTGCATGCCGGGTCTAGAACTGTGTCCGAGTCACACACCTGACAAAAAGAACACAACAAATGCCCAAGAGTGTTAAGGGGGCACGTCCACGTGTGCTCAAAAGAAGGCTGCAGGTGTTGCACAACGCTGAGTACAGTCAATGCTGGGATCCCACCTGGTTCTTCGCAAAAGCACAGCTTGGGTCAATTGTTCTGGAAAGCAATATATATAATATAATACATAATAGGTGTGTCCAGTGGTTTATAGGTGAGATATTCAGCATAGCCACACACATACACTGTGAACATGTATGTAAACCTATTTAGTGGTCATCCTGTTTTACTTGCAAATCAGCCGTTGTTCAGTTTCATATCTTAATTCGGTTTCATTCAGCGGAATGTGGCCATCTGGATGTGTGAGCACAGAGGCGAGATCTAATAAGCATGCAGATGAATATGCATGTTTTTTGTCTGCATGTGATTATTTCTGTCTGCAGCCACACACACACAGCCTCTTCTATGGTAAGAGTTTTGTTGACCACGGCCAAAATCCTCCTTTGATTTATTACATTAAAAACTCCCTTGGGGATATGACTATTATTTAACACCGTAATGGAAAATGAACGCAGAAACCACACAGCATAAAAATGGAAGGCCCAGTGCCTCCTGGCTATGTCAGAGTGTCCTTGGGCAAGACACTGAACCCCAGATTGCTCACCTTGCATGGCAGCCACCACCGTGACGGTGTATGTGTGAATGGGAAGCAACGTGGGATAAAAGTGCCATCGAAGCCACTTGTCATTAACACAGGTCTGTGCAGTGCGATAAGGCTCGAAAGGAGGTGTGTGACAGGGCCACTTTTGTGGGTGACGAAGTAAACCAGCAAATATCTGAATTAACTGTCAGAATCTTAAATTACTCCTGCTATTTCTGACTCCATAGTTAATTCCAGCTGTGTGGGCAGACTGTTAATGTAGTTTCTACAGGTTGATTTAGCGTCAGAAGAAGCATCCCAAAAACCTTGGTGACACAGAATTTGGTTTTTTGACATTCATGCCTGGTCATGTATCCTGATGATAATCCTGACTAACGTTTCCCCGGAATAAATTGCAATTAAATTTTTAGCGCACCACAAGATAAATGACATACACTTCTCTTGTCCTTTTACTTTTCCTTCATGCATTGGACCTGCAACTGAGGAAGGACTACACGTCTGAAAAGATATTAGACTCCATCACCAAAGGTGTTTATGAAGGAATGATATCAAGTTAGTGTCGTGTCAGCAGGGGTAACGCTCGTGATATCATCAGGGTTGTTACCTTCAGATATTAAACAGGGGCATAAGTACTTCTCATAACAAGTAGACACGTAGAAAGTTGTGGAGCCGAATTATCACTTTTGTGACAGTTTCAACATAAACACTGAATTATAACCTTGTAAAAGTAGAACTCGTGGCTGAGCAGCTGAGCAGCCTTGCAGTAGACCGCACGGGTGTACCTAATGAAATGGTCAGTCTGTGTAAGTGCGTGGTGTTTCCTGTGTCTGCGTCCCTTACCTGCACGTAATCCACACTGTCCCCCAGTGCTTTAAAGGCAGTATACATCACTTCTCTTTTCCCTCCCCACTCCTGCATGACACAGGAGTAGCGGCAGCCTCTGACCAGCCGAGCCACTCTCGCTGCCTCCTCCTTGTGGACTGTGCTCCTCTCTCCGCCGCCAACACCTCCCTGACCACTTCCATCGCTGTGGTAGTTTCCCTTCCACACCATGTTGCCAGCCTGGTCAGCTCCACCCATCACCTCTTGGAAGATGTCCATCATGTAACGGTCCTCAGGTCGGTTCCCATCCACCACCAGCACCACCTTCAGGCCAGGGAAGGAGATTCGCCGGATGCTCCGGAGGCACTTCCTCAAGTAGTCTGGGTCCTCCTGGTAGGCAGCAATACAGAGAGCCACAGAGCGACGGAGGTGCTGAGGCCGGGCAGGGCTCCTCATGCGCCGATGCTCCAGGAAGGCAAAAAGGCTCTGGAGGAAGAGGTGGAGGGAGAGGAAGGCACCATAGAGGCCAAAGGAGAGGTGGTGCTGCTCCGTGTGGATGAACTGATATCCTTTTATAAAAGAACAGCAAACGGTACAGTGAAAAAGGACGATTTTCATGCAGATGTTAGTCTCTGTCTGTACAACTTAAATTCTGTAATTTACCTGTGACATAGGCCAGCAGGATGGTGAAGAGGACCACTGCAGCAAAAAGGGTGGTCACCACGATGTTCAGGGTGTTCCTGCAGCGAGAGGGCATCTGGAGGTCGGGGGGGGGTTTGGATAATGATGAAGAAATAAGAAGACACAGAGAAAATTAAGACAGAAATGTCAGTGGCTACTGCACATCATTTGCTTCGTCTGTCCATGCACTGTCCCCTACAGAAGTATTGACACAGCAAGGACAGGTTCATTTGTTTTTGGTTTTAAGCTCAGAGTCTCCTGGTTTTTATTTATGCCAATAGACCATAGTCCCTTTTGTATTAGATGACCTAAACTGCAAGTCAGGTGTGACAGAGAGCAGGACCAATGGATGCTGGAGTTTACGGACGCTTTTGACAGGACTCCTCCATGAAGTCCACACTGGTTGACCCGAGTCCCATTTCCTGTTTTATTCTTTCCTTTTCTGCAAAGGCTTTCCTCAACCTCCATTCACTAAAAACACACTGGCACCAGTCACTGACACGATGGAGAAATCCTTCCAGAAGCAAGCCAGAGGATGATTTTAATACTGTCTCTATGTCGCTGGAAGACCACAAGTGCAACCATTATTACTATGCTGCTTCCATGATGTCGGCCTCTGTCCACTAGAAACAGAAAGGTGCACAAATAGAAGGACACCTGGTCAAACACTATCAGAGAGGGTCTGGCTCAGACTTAACATTCAGTGACTTTAAGTAGAGGCAGTCGAACACGTTCAGTGTCCTTTCCCCTCAGCAGTCTTCCCAGCAGTCCCTCTCTCCCTTCTCTTTGGGTTAATAGCTCTAATTAAAGGCCAGCTGGGGTTTGGCCAGTGTTCAGGACCAGTCGAGACGGAGGAACAATTCTGTCCTTTCATTCATGAAATTACCTCCTGCCCCCACCTGGCTGGGCCCACTCAGAAGAGATATATTTATATGATTACATGAGGCTCTGTGGGGCACACAGGCACAGACAGATTATTCTGCCTCTGTGAGTGGATGCACTCCTCAGACCTTCACTCTACTCAGGTCCTGACAGATGGGGGGAGTTTGTAAGAAGAGGTTTTTGAAACGAGACAGTATTTCTGAAACTGTGTTGTCATGTGTCGTCACATAACATTCCAGGTTCTTGAGGCAGGTTAACCTCAAAACCAGGTAGTTCTGGTGTATTATGGTCAATTCAATAGATCCACTCAGTCTCTTTCTGGATAAGAGCGTCAAAAATAAATACATAAGTAAATAAAATTGCACGTGAAGAAAAAAAGAATATTAGGAGGTTCTGTGCAATCTTCAAAAAAATCGGGGTGGGTAGCTAGGGGAGAGCAATCAATATGTGATCTGTGGTGGATTATTATAGGAAGAGGCTGAGGCCTGTGTGGCCCGGGGCCACAGAAAGATGAGTGGGCCGTGAGTTTTTGATTAGAGGGCCACAGTCACCAGAAGGGGTTGTTGGCAGGTTGTGAAGTAGGATTAGTCAGAGACCTGGGGAGGGGGGCGACATGCACATGGTGACATCTGCAAGACTATTCTGACTGCAGCACCACGACCTCCTGGTGCTTTACGCAAAGGTTGAGATGTAAGGGGACCTATAAATTGTTCCTTTGACTGAGTGGAATTTTGTTACAATCAGGTCACATCAGCAACACCGAGATCCAGGGGGCATGTGTCTACATGAGTAGAAATCCACAGAAACCAACTCCTGTGAAATGACACATCATCAAAATTGTGAAAGATGATTACTTAAAAATGAGTTACCTTTGTCATCACAAAAAAACTGCTGAAATTGTTGATACGTATTCAATTCCTCATGAACAGGGGCATCTGATAGTCTTGTAGTCCAAGGAGAATCCTGAAACCTGAACATGTGGCTTTGAATTTTGCCCACATTTGCAGCAATCCTGTGGTGCTGTCAGCCACATTTTCTTAGCCTGAGTGCAAACGGTGTAAGTCTATGACCAGATCCAGAATAGAGTCCATGTTCACAAGCTTGGAAAAGCTGTCCAGGACCACAGTCACTTTTGAAGTGATCCAGGATGTGGATAATGTCGTTTTCCCAACAACTCACACCAGGTAAAGATGAAAGTGAAAAAATACAGATAAGAGTTATCCCACGACTGTTACTATAGAATCCCCTGCATGTAGGCCATCGGACCGAATGGGCTGGGAGCGCAGGTGAGGAGCTTGGAAAGTGGTACAGAATTATAGCTCTGGCTCTGGGACAGGGACTTTTACTCAGATGAGGGAGAAGAAAAAAGGGAGGGGTGGGGAAACATGTTTGGAAAAGAGCGCGGGTGACGTAAGCGAAAGGTGCCAGGAAGCTGGGAAACAAGGTATGAAAGAAGCCGGTTTCCAGTTTATTAGATGGTCACACGTGCTTTGGCGCTCACCTACACAGGAAGTTACCACTATTTTGCAGTAATGATCAAATATGGTAAAGAGGAGTTCAAATTTCTCGATCTGGTCATGGAGCAGAAATTTTTGGAAGGACACGACTGGTTTTTAGAAAACTAACTCAGCCTGAGGAGGATGGAGACAAAATGGATGACATACATTTCAATCACGCTAAAATTCTTTCTAGGACTACGGAGGCTTTATTAAGAGATCTGGGACTCCACTGTCCCATATAGGCACCCCCTCCCTTTATTTTCGCTTTCCTATTGTCAGGTAGTTTTCTAAGCTTCCTCGGGATCAGTTCACATATGCTGGGACTGGGTTATGTGAGCGAATAAAGGCCGTCGGGTTACCATCATACTAATGCCAATGCTGGTGCTTTATATATCCTAGATCAGTCTCTTGGTTGACTCAGTTTGAGGAATGCTCCTTATAGTAATATATAAAACGAATCTACATTTATATTCTTAGAGTTTTACACAAAAGGATGTAACTTTTTCCAAAATACATTTTTTTTTGTACAAATGTGCTCTAACTTATCTTACTGTACAAAGGTCCTCAGGACACCTTCCATCATACAGACAGGCAGCAGGGCAGAGACAGTCTTTCTAAAGTCAAACCTTGTGCCTGGGAAAGCGCGGCTTTGGGCCCGTCTATAAGGCGCCATAGGCAATGTGACGTATGCTTGTTCTTTGTATTACTTCCCCGACCAACTAAATTTCATAAACCAAAAATGATCAGGAGTTAATCTTAATAACTTAACACAAAATTATTACGACTCCTCTTAATGAACAAAACCTAAAACAATTAAATGTGGATTATTATCAGATCTCTCTCATCTAAATCTCTTAGTAAATGACTTAATAAACGACCATCAGTTCGATTTACTTTCTCTTACTGAAAGTTGGTCGCAGCAGGAAGAATATGTCAGTTTAAATGAGTCGAGTGGGGGTCGACCAAAAACAAATCAGGGAGTATTTAAGAATGAAGACACGCTCAGTTTCCTCCATATTTTCTAGACAGAGAAAATCCGCCAGGGCAGTTGAAGATGACGTCATTGTCAGCCGCCCTGGCGGATGGCCGTGGGCTCACTGACTACAGCCAGCGTTTCCTGGTTTCTCTGTACCGGCCCCAGGAACAGTCCGGCTGAGAGGGAGGCGGAGCTGATCGCTGCAGTTCCACCGTCCCTCCGCCATGTTTTATCTGACATACACATACACCTCTAATATTCAATGGTCCTGCTATAGATTCTTGGAAGATGTCGAGTTCTACTGGGGGCTACACAGTCTGATATTCGTGGTTATTTGTACGAGCCGGAGCACAGGGCAGGCGGGTTGCACCGTACGGAGGAGGACGAAGCCGAAAGACAACCCCAAGGAGGCGGGGAGGGCGGCAGAGAGGAGCGGCTGCGTGCAGGGACAGTTGGCGGTGCCTCCGCAGAAAGTGTCCACCGATGGAAACACACCCGGAATCTCTGCGCTGCTGCTTTGTCTGGGATGAAGCTGCGGATTCTACTGCTGAGGGGAGCGTGTGTGTTACGGATCATCACGGTTTCGGACCACACATGGATGGAGGAGTGTTACAAACCTACTTCAGGATCCCACAAAGAAACTGGAACCTACAGGTCAGAACGATCAGCTGAGCAACGAGTAAGTTACATATTCCACCTGTAAAGTTGCATCTTGTGCTGTGAAGTAAAGCTACGAGCTGACGCCTGTCGGGCCTAGCATTAGCTTACGTTGCTAACGGGCCTAGCATTAGCTTACGTTGCTAACGGGCCTAGCATTAGCTTACGTTGCTAACGTTAGCTTGTGCGTTAGCACTGAGTAAAGTGACTGCACATCACCAGCCACGTGTGTTACCTGTGAGCAATCAGCATTACTGTGTCAGGCTTACAAAGATTTCTGGCGTTTACTCTGTGCTGGTAAAGAAGATCAACTCGAACACTAACAAATTAATTCATTTTGTAGGCAAGATCGTCTGGCAGCGTACCGTCATTCATAGAATGGATCCTGCAAGGAGAGACTCTTGGTCGGGACAACAGTCTTGTTTACCAGCCTTTGTTGTCCAAGCAAGTTCCAGCAAGGTTTCCATCTCCTGATGGACACTCTCAGGGATTTAAAGAGACAACTGATGCTCGAGAAGAACTCTGATGCTGTGTGCAGAGACCAGGTGTTATATCTGACCCCTAACCTGTTCTAAACCATTTAAAATAAAGCCTGGCTGAGTGCCTATTATTTGTTAATAAAATTTTTAAAGTCACCCAGAGGTTTCATTTTGTCAAATCCCTCAGCTGTTACATCATAGTCACAGTAAATTGCAAAGTGCCATGTGTATTGTGACTGCACCACCACCTTGGTTACGTTCTCCATTTTTATAGTACAAGTATAATTTGATTATTTCAAGTGATAAGTTGTCATTCAGAAAATAATGAGTTTATGGTTATAGCTTTTAACAAGAAACACATCTAACAGTATAAGTGGGATAAGACTGCTTCCAATTTGTCATGACTGTAAAAAGCAGGGAATGCTTGTGCTCTCACAGTCACATAATGATCCATCTGTGGTTGAAATAATCATACTATGTACTACTATTAGATGACATTCTGACTAAAATTAGTAGAAAGACATTTTTATTTTTCATAGATTTGGTAACAGTAAACAATGCAGTGTGATCCTTAGAGGGTTTGGTGGCAGAGCAGGCTGGGGAAGGGCAGCTGTAGATGTCGGTGCCGTGCAGTGGTCTGCTGGATCTCGCCGTCTGTCCAAAACACTTTGGACAAGTTTGTCCGTGAATTGTGTAGTGTGAGGTATGTCCAACTCCCACGGTTTGGACCTTTTGTAGAACACCGGATTGAATCATGGTTCTCCTAAAAACAACAAAAAGACATTATCAAAAACAAGTAGCATTTTCAAAACCTGTAAAGCGAATTTTATTAAATAAATTAAATGTGGTGGTGTACACAGGCTTATATATATAAAAAAAACATTTGAAAAGAAATTTTAATAAAAAATAAGTCAAAGTAAATGTGTTTCCAAAGAGGTGGACATGTGCAACATATGTGAGTTGTTGTTAGTCTTGATCATTAGCTTCCACACTGAAGAGACTCTTGTATTAATCCTTTACATTTCCCACAGACAAACGAACCCAGGGCGACAGTACTGGGACTTTACCTGTGAGCGAGTCCGCTTCGTGTCCGGGGCAGCAGCAGCAGAAGGTCCCGGTTCCTCTTCGTCCAGATGTACTGAAGGAACGTGACAGTCCCGCCGGTTTTTCACGTTTCACGTCGCTCTCTTCTCTCCATGCTCGGACTTTTCGCGGCCTTCAGCTGCAGCTCACAGCGGTTAGCATCCGCAGCTAATTCCACTAGCTTTTTTCAGTCGCTGATTTTCAGACTGACACCGTTGTGCCTTACAGGACATTTCGAGCAAAATGTGTAAGATTAAAAAGAAAATTAAATCATCAACGTCCGGAAGTTCCCCCGTAAAACAGAGAGTCGCACAGGTAATCAACGTGCCCGACAGGGGTTGCACAGGTCGGACCGATTGCAGCAGTTTGGGAAGTGGCTCGGGATCCGTCAGAGCGCAGTGCATTCTGGGAGTTGTAGGATTTGACCATTTTCAGCCCCAGCAGAAACATTTTTACATTGTAAAAGTTTCAACACATTTCAGCTTAAAAAATTAAATTTTTATAACACAACTCGGTTTTTAACGGTGAAACATCACTTTATCTATCATGTTCCTAGAAGTTCAGGCCGAGGTGGACGAGTAGCAGAAATCTATCACTCAAGCTTACCGATAAACCCTAGACCTAAACATAGTTATAACTCATTTGAGAGTCTTACTTTGAGCCTTTCACACCTCAAAATCCACTTCTATTTGTTATTGTGTACCGTCCTCCAGTCCCTTATTCTGAATTTTTGACTGAATTCTCAGATTTTCTAGCCGACTTAGTGCTTAGTGCAGATAAAGTCGTCATAGTGGGTGATTTTAACATTCATGTAGATGCTGACAGTAACTCCCTCAACACGGCATTTACTTCATTATTACATTCAATTGGTTTCTTTCAAAATGTAAATGAACCCACTCATTGTTTTAGTCACACCCTAGACCTTGTCCTTACATACGGCATTGAAATTGATAAACTAACAGTATTTCCTCATAATTCTGTTCTCTCTGACCATTTTCTAATAACATTTGAATTTAATTTAATGGACTACACAGCAGCTAGAAAGAAGTTTTGCTTCAGTAGGTGTTTATCTGAAAACATTGAACAAATTTAAGGAAATGATCCCTTCATCATTTCCTTCAACATGTACTGATATAACTGAGAGTAGCCTCATTAACTTTACTCCTGCACAAGTTGATTACCTTACTGATAATTATGCAGCATCTTTACGTTCCATACTTGATAGTGTTGCCCCTCTAAAAAAGAAGGCAGTAATTCTGAACAGGCGATCTCCATGGTATAGCTCGCAAACCCGCAATTTAAAGCAGGCGTCACGAAGATTAGAAAGGAAGTGGCGTTCCATTCATTGACAAGAATCACGCCTAGCCTGGAAAAAGACTTTATACTTATACAAATTAGCCTCCGTAAAGCCAGAACAGCATAGTATTCATCAATAATTGAAGAAAACAAGAACAACCCCCGGTTTCTTTTCAGCACTGTAGCCAGGCTGACTAAGAGCCATAGTTCAGTTGAGACTAGTGTTCCCTCAACGCTTATCAGCAATGACTTCATGACCTTCTTCACAAACAAAATCATAGCTATTAGAAATAAAATTCACCAGACCCTCCCCACAAATACAACAGAATTAGAATCATCAGTAAGTCCTCAGTCCCTTTTAGACTGCTTTGTGCCCTTAGACCTTGCTGAGTTAACTTCAACTATTATGGCATCTAAACCAACAACATCTAAAACAACTGCTCAAAGATGCTCTACCCTTATTAGACACGTTCGTATTAGATATCATTAATCTAACTTTACAAAGAGGATATGTACCAAAGGCTTATAAGGTAGCTGTAATCAAACCTCTACTTAAAAAACCTTGTCTGGATCAATGTGTCTTAGCCAATTACAGACCAATATCCAATCTCCCCTTTATTTCTAAAATAAAAAAGTAGTTGCAAAGCAATTATGGGACCACCAAACGACTTGTTTGAAGAATTTCAGTCAGGATTTAAAGTTCATCATAGAACAGAAACTGCACTGATTAAAGTCACCAACGATCTTCTTCTGGCTTCAGATAACGGACTTGTCTCTATACTAGTTCTGCTAGATCTTAGTGCTGCATTTGACACCACTGATCACAGAATATTATTACAGAGACTAGACCATGTTATTGGAATTAAAGGAACTGCACTAAACTGGTTTAAATCTTATCTATCAGATAGATTCCAATTTGTTCATGTTAATGATGAATATTCCACATACACAAAAGTTGGTTATGGAGTTCCACAAGGCTCTGTGTTAGGACCAATACTTTTTAGTCTATATATGTCTCCCGTTGGCAACATTATTAAAAAACACTGTAAAACTGTATAACTGCAGTTATATCTATCTATGAAACCTGATGAAACAAATCAATGAATCAAACTACAAGCATGTTTAAATGATATAAGGGACTGGATGACGTATAATTTCCTTCTTCTAAACTCAGATAAAACTGAAGTTATTGTGTTTGGTCCTAAAAGTCTAAGAAACATGTTTTCCAACCATATCGTTAGAAGCAGCTGGAAATCAAACCACTGACATCGTTATTTGTTGATGAATATTCTATCAAATGAGCCACAGACCCTGCCGCACCCTCCTCCCTAGAGACAGATGTCCTGCATTTACGTCTCCTGATTATAAATCTCCTTTCATTCTTGTTTTCATGTTTGTTTCTGTGAAGAAATCTGCAACAGAAATCCACCTGAGGAAACCAGGTTTCCCTAATCCCCCACCCCAATTTCCGATAACAGCTTTCCTGTTTACGTGACAGTTTGGAAATCAGCTTTCCCCTGAAGGCCGACTGTAACCGGATCACTTGTAGCTCATGTAGACGCACTGATTGTTCAGACATGTCATCAGTGATACATCCAACATTCAGCAATGTGCTAGTTTTAGTGGCCAATAAGCAGTATCAGCACTTCAGACCAAGACGGATCGGGAGTTTTACTCCAACTACTTTGTCTTCCCAAAGCAATGGGGGTCATCTCTTTGCCCCATTTTAGATCATTGTGTTTTGATGAGACAAGTACATGTGCCCAGTTTTGATGAGTTTTAGTCCTGTACACTGAAAATGTCCCAGCTCTGCCTGTCAATGTACGTCCACATGTATCAAACCCTTCAGTTACACCTTCACTACATTTGAAATGCAATGACAGGTAACGCTGCATTCACACATATGATTTCAAGAAGTTGGATAGGGCTAGAGTTTTGGGGACTAAGTAATTAACCTGCCTTACCCTGACTTGACGGTTGTCTGAATCTATCGCTTTTTCCCGACACAATAGCAACAGTTTTTTTTACATGTTGGTTTTTTTTTTATGTCTTAGCTTCATGAGAGGATTATGGCAGAATTTTGAAACCTTGCTCAAATTTCCTTTGTAGAGTAGCCAGATTTTTTTCTCTGTGGTTAGTACATGTGCCAGATCTTCATTGGCACTTCTTTGAATCCATTCTGTGTTCAGTATGTAAAAACCCTTTTGGATTGAGACTCCCCTCCTACGGGGAGACCTGGCAGGTCGTGCGTCAGTTGTTTGGTACAAGATTAGCTGGGGGCATTGTTACCCATGGTGCGTCCTCCTCTGGGCTGGGTTTCAACTATAATGGGCAAAGCAGTAACTGGCATTTGGTCCCTGAGGTTCGCACTGATTTAAGTGCCAGCGTTTTCGCCACTTTCTCCAAGGATGTCACATCTCGGTGAAAAATGACAAGTGCACTAGTATGTGACAAGAACTGCCAAGGCAGTAAGTCACTGTCACTAGCTACACAGGCTGGCAACCTCCTGTGCCCGGGTTTCTGAACATGGATCCAAACCTGCTGGCCAGGAGAAATGCCCATGTATAAAGTGAAGACTTCACCTGCAGCTGGAACAAATACTGCGGAGATACAGTCAAGCAGCTGTAGATGTCTTTGTCATGCCACTGTCCACCTCTCAGCCAAATCTCCCCAATATAACCTGAGGTATGGAACATGTTTGTCTCTAAATTTCTTCCTTGGTGACCATCCAAGCACTGAGCCACATAGATAATTTAGGCTACTCACTTCCCCCTTCACATCCTGTTTCAAAGTAATGCTGAAAAACTAGTGCATGCCTTTGTTGCTTCTAGTTTGGCTCTCTGTAATTCCCTACATTTGGGGTCTCCTAACTCCCTAACTGGCTTAAAAGCCTGCAATCAATCCAAAATGCTGCAGCAGGAGGACTGACTGAGCCAGGAACCCTCCTCACCTCCGATCTGTCCTCTCCCCCTTCATTAACAACAATCATCTTAAATCTTCTTTAGTTCTCTCTCTCTGTCTCCCTCTGTCTGTCCCTGTCTTCAGGTGTCCCTGGATTTGGAGCTGTTTGTCTTCCAGTGCGCAGCTATTGGTCCTACCAACCCTCCCAATGTTTCGTTGTGGTTTTTGTGGCTCCTTTCTTTTCTCTCTTCACTTTCGCCCACCCTCAGCCCGGTTCTGCTGCGGGTTTGTTGGGTTTTCTCTACATATCTTGACTTTATTATGCAAGGTTCCTTGAGACCTTATTGCAGTGTTTACAGATGTAAATGTGTGGACAGAACTAAATACAAGTGTTAACAATCAGCAAGATGCATTGTGAGGTGATCACTCAAACCACTTGCAGAGGTAAATGGGTCGGACTTATAGCACTGTGCAAATGTTTCAGGCAGGTGTGAAAAAAATGCTGTAAACAAAGAATGCTTTAAAAAATGGAAGTGTTCAACATTTGTTTTCATAAATGAACAAACAAGAAATCTGAATCAAATCAATATTTGGCATTACTGCCTTTTACCTTCAAACCAGCATCGATTCTATTAATGGTCTTCTATTGCTCCACAGCTAAGTGGGCAAGTAATTTGCATACATTGTCCATCTGTCTCTCTTGCCTTGCAGTTGGCTTTGGGTACCAATTGCATACTCTATGTGTATCTGTGGCCAAAGTGGGTGAAGGTATAGATGATTCGTACATGTGTCCTGTCGTGGAGCTTTTGGCTTTCGCAAGTCCTAGTTTCTTCTCTTAGAGAGTCTAAAAACATCACTCATTACTGGGTGAGATGTAGAAAAAGAGAGCGGGATTTAGGAAAACTGTTCTGCTGTTGCTATATGTCCATAAAGCTTGACCGCATGTTTGTGTAATTTGACAGACATGAATCGTTGTTGCCTTATGCTTTATGCTGCTTGATAGGGTCTCTCGAGGCTCGGTTTCTGCCCAAAGCATTTAAAAAATGTGACGCAGGGAGGAGACAATGGTTAACCAAAGGCTGAATCGTTGACAGAACAATGGCTATGAACACGTAGCAGCTTGGAGGTGTGCTGGTAAGACACAGGATAGGAGATGCCAGGAAATGGTAGAAAAATGTAGTTTGTTCTTTTTAATTTAACAAGGGGATCTACAGAAATGACTCACTAATGGCCATTTTACACATATTGACATATTTTACTTTTAAGTTAACTAATTATTTAAACAATATTGAAAGTCTGATGTTGACATAGACACTGTTTTCTAGTTAAAACCTGAGCGAACAAAAAGAAGATCCAGACAAAAGGAAAGTGCATTTGGAAGTTCTCAGACCCCCTTCAGTTTTTTTTCAATTTTGTAATGTTGCAGTAATGTAAAAACTGGATTATTGCAAGGCACAGATCTAGTAAGGCTACAAAAATTGTTCTCAAGAGCACATTGGCCTCCATAATTCTGAAATGGAAGACTAAACTCCAGAGATCCTGTGCGGAGATGGAGAAAAGTTTCAGAAGGACCACCATCACTGCAGCCCTGCACTGATTTGGGCTTTATGGCAGAGAGGCTAGACGGAAGCCTCCCTCCAAACACACGAAAGCACCCAAAGGACTCCGACACTGTCAGGAACAAGATTCTCTGGGCTGATAAAAACCAACATTTTACTTTGTGGCTTGAATTCTAAATATTATGTCTGAAGAAAACCAGGCACAGCTCATCACCTGCCCAATACCATCCCTACAGTGAAGCCTAGTGGTGGAAGCATCATGATGTTGGGATGTTTTTTAGCAGCAGGGACCCTAACCCTAACCCCTAACCCCTAACCCAAAGCGCTCAGGATATCAGACTGAGCAGAAGGTTCACCAGCCAGGACAACACAGGACAACGCTGGCAATGTCCTAGAGTGGTCCAGCCAAAATCCCGAGTTGAACCCTATTTAACATTTCTGGAGAAAAAATGGCTGTTTACCCACGTCCCCATCCATACACATATTTCTAAAATTCAGTTTTTACGTTGTCATTATTACTGAGTGTAGATTAGAAAAAAATGAATTTGAACAACTGAAAACTTTCAGAATAGACTATATGTTCAGGACAGATCAGACAAAAACGCTGTTAGTGAAGAAGTAATTGAATGCTAACATTTGCTACTGTGTCGTCAAATATACAATAATGTATTTAGCGTCAAAATATACAGGTACAAATTATTGTATTTTGACCCAAACTATCTTCTATCAAGTTGAAATATCACACGTATTTTGTGCGTCTAGCATGATTTTTCAGACGTGTACTGTCGTTCGGACACACCTACTTTCGCTTTATTTTCCCAACCCCATTAAGTCAAGAAAGTCTCGGCATTTCTTGACTGACAAGGCACAGCTGCGACGTGAAAACCATTTCAGGTGACGACCTCATGAAGCTCATCGGAAGAACGCCAAGAAAGCAGTAATCAAAGCAAAGGGTGAAAATATAAAACTTTTTTCTTGACTCCATAATTCCATATGTGTTCATTCTTAGTTTTGATGCCTTCAGTGAGAATCTACAATAGAAATACTCATGAAAATAAAGGAAAACCCTTAATGAAAAGGTGTGTTCAAAGTTTTCACTGGTAGTGTATATATATACGTAAATATGGCGTATGTATCTGTATAATTCTAAACTAGAAATATATTTAGAAAAACATGAATTCTGGTGGAATTTCCTTACGAAGCTCGTCGTCACTTGGAATGTGAGCTCTCACCGTGCACACGCTCGCTGTCAGACAGGCTCAGCCGAGCGCTCCGGTGCAGCATGGCAGTGATGGCATGGAAAATCAAACAGAGCAGCGTTTTCTCTGAACAGTCGCACTGAGAGCTTCCTGTCAACGCTTTCCCAACCGTTACTGTCTGTCTCCACATGTGGCAGATGCCAGGAGCCTGCACAAAAACGCACACAACCACAGGCGTGATGTGCAGCGCACACGGCACATGGGCACACATCGATTCTCTACCCCAGGTCATTTTGCTCCCCCTAATATTTAATGCACAGTCCTGGACCGTCTTGACTCCCGGTGCAGAGATTAGCTGACTAACTTGCTCACTCACAGTGTCGGGCAGAAAAAATATTTTCTCTTCCTCACATTGCAAACACACTCACCACACAAGCCTGAAACACACTCAACTCTTTGTCCTGGTTGTTCTGAGCGTTAACGTGGCTTTTTGCAGTTTTTCAGAAAGTTTCCAGTCATTTTTTTGTGCCTCTCAAACACGTTTTTCTCACTCTCTATTTTCCGCAGCCTTTACATCTTCCTTCCAGACCTGAGACATTACTGGCGTTTAAATTGAATCCTTTGATCCCATCAGATCTCAAACCCACACGCAGGTTTGAATGACAATTATCTCTTCCTCGAAACAAGGACCAGAACCCGAAGCGCGTCTCTTATCTTTCTCACGTCACAAGGTCACGGTCTGTTTGTGCGTCGCGTATTGGCAGAACTCTTACCTTTCTGACCCAGTGGACCCTCTGTCTTCGTCTCCCCCTCAGGACTCCCCCCAGATCTCTGTCTGCCTGGTCCGTACGTCGAGCCAGGACGTCCAGCCCTCTCCTCTCCTCAGCACAGCACGCTCCTTGTTCCGTCCCCCTCCCTTCAGCAGCTCACACTACATCTTTATTCCAGCTTGCTCGCTTAATTCAGGAGATTCCACGTCCAAAGAAACAGCAGGGCGGCTGAAAGCCACCCCCTACCCTCCACCACCTCTGTGGACCTGCCTTCCCACTGCCTGCTCCTCCCTCTGTCTACCCGGACTGTCCCAGGGCATGAAGCCCCCCCCCAGCTTGGATCAGAGGTGCTCAGCCTGCAGCTGATGCTGGTGCAGCCTTACAGCTGTAGATTACAGGTTGAGGGCAGCAGTTAGTCTGGTCTGCACCTCTGGCGTTCTCCATCCCGGCTCCTGCATGAATCTCGGGCCAATTTGCCAGATTCAGGGCCACCGTGGGGAGCTTGATCTTGCTCTCACCTTCACGTGTGCCTTTTCTTCCCTTTGCCCCTGCCGATTTGTCAGCCCTGCTTTCTCAGTTCTGTGCTGCAGCACGAGCTCCTCTCTGTATCCGCTGTTTGCTGCAGAGCTTAGATCCTGCTTTGTCTTTCTCCTCCTCTGTCACATTGTCCCACCTGGTAGGCTGGCACACCAACACTGCTGAGCTTCTCCTCCACAGCTCCTCTCTCTGTCTCCTTTAACCCCCCTCCCCTCCCCGGACACCCCAGCCAGCTCCCTCTCTCTCTTTCTGCAATGCAGCCAGCAGTTTCCGTCGAGCCCAGGGACTGTTTGACTGGAGCCCTCTCTTTCCTCCACCTCTGTGCCTGACTCAAAGCATCCTTTATGGGCTTATTTATCTGCCCTCCCTCCCTGCTCTTGGCTGCTTGGAGCTGAGCTGCTGACTGCAGGTTCCATGACCACGACTGGGCTGGCAGCCGAAGACAAATCGCAGTACGCCTCTAAGAATCAATGCAAGGCTGCCAGGACCACTCCAAGCCATTTCATTTAAGTCAGGAAATAGAATGCAAAGTACTTAATAAACCCTTAGAATTAAACAGTGCTAACATGGCCCAACCACCCACTCTCTACACGTACACCCGTTCCGCTCCCTGACTGGGACTCACTCTGAGGTCACATTTTCGGTAACGTACAATGAGGCTCCAGCGCTTTCTCCCTCTCGGAGCGTGAATCCGACTGTAGACGCCTACACTGAAGGACTTTCCAAACACAGGGTTGTAGCTCCACTGTAGGTCACAGAGGATATAAAGCACGGGCCTCCTTAGTCAAGCAAGCTGACCTGTTAGGAAACATTCACCATTTCTTTCTTTCATGTGTTGGAGGAGTTCTGCTGCAAATTATTCTCAGGTTGTTGTAAAATCAGTTGTTTCATGAATATTGTGTTAGAGTGCATTCAATCTCCTGATTTCTTCTATTTTCTTTATACTGTGGTTTGCTGAACGGGACATTTCACCAGACACACCTGACCCCACAATTAGGGAGGAAATGCCCTGTGCTAAGCATGTCTGAACAACACCTGTGTATGCTTACCCGTGCACAGCCTGAACGAGGATTCCTGGGGGAGAGCCCGAAACTGAACTTGGTACAACCCTTTTTTGCACAAAAAACCTCGGCGTTTTGTTTTCTCAGAATTCTAAAAAAATATAAAAAATAAAAAATATATAATTCAAGAAAATGTTTAGTGGACATGATTCTCTTGTGTAAAACAAGAAGCCTAATTATAAGCCACAGTTAATTCTAATCTTTTCATGTAAGCATTGACATAGTTCAGCTGAAGTTCACCAGCAAATGGTAAGATTGTTACCATTAAATTAGGCATTATTAGGAATTAGGCATTTCAATATTTTCCCAGAAAGACACTTTAGACTGGAGTTATTAGATATAATCATTAATAGTAGCCAGCCTGAATCCTAGGTTATTATAGGTTAAATGTAATTGTAATTTTGGTTTGGTACCAATTCAACCTCGTTTTAGGCTACATTATTACTTATATTTTGTCCATTTCTTAATATTTGGTGGAAATGCTTTTAATTTTTTTCTAACCAGCTGAACCAACTGTTAATGTTACAGTTTACAGTTATTTTATATTTGGGGACAGATGGGATGCAGACAATGTTGATAATAGGGATCATGTTTATAGCTATGTGTCTATAGCTGAAATTAGAGAGTAACATACTTATGACTCTTCATCTAAACACAAAACACCAAGGCCTTTGGCGGCGCTTGCCTAAGTCGCAGTTTGCACGATAGAACGGTAACGTTGACCTCAGTCAAAATGCTGAGTGCATTAATCTACTTTAGCATTAGCATTTCACTCGGTACGTTTTAAACCCTTTGCTCCTCATTAATGTCGCATACTATTCAAACAAACCCGTGAGTTTCCCAGAGACGCAGCCCTGACCTTGCTCAAAGGCAGAAATGCTTTGCTCGGCCTTCACCCAGTGTCTCCTGGGATTTTGACCGGGCTCTCATTTACAGCCTCCCTCTGGCTGTCTGCACAGGAAATTATTTCACACATCTGCACTGTGCATCCCACCTGAGCTGAACTGCTAGTGCTCAATGTCTTGGCTTCATTAGAAGGCTGCAATACCCTGATGATAGTGAAACCCAATCAATAAAACCGAAACAATCGGCTAAATTAGGCTAAAAGGCTGTACAGCGGTAGATGGATTGGCAGTTAGCGATAGTTCTTTGCCTGTGTTTAGCAAAGATTTTTAATTTGCCTCGTTGTTACTGTTAACAAGTTGAGCTTTAAGGGCCACAGCGCTGTGTAGGGGCCTCAGTCTGTTTCCACAGCGACGCCTTAACTTCACGACGGGGGAACATACCCACGGTTTGCAAACACGCCTAGGGCTCCTTGTGTTTGCCTGCTGTATGTTCACACAGGGGGTAGGGGGGGACTGGGAAGGTCATGCTTCATACACCCCTCTGTAGGTGAAACAAAGACAGGAATGTCCCAATAATCCCTGTCAGCTATGAGGCGACTCTGTTCAAACTCTGCTGGAACGCATGTGGTCGTGTTCACATACAACTATTGTCACTGTATGAGAATATGAACGAAGGACAAAAATCACTCCATCTCCTGATGGTCAACGTGTTTTCAAAGATGTAAAGACACCATGAAACCAGACGAACTACCGTAAATTCTGGACTATAGAGCGCACCTAAATTTAAGCCGCACCCGCTAAAATTTAAAAGAAATATATATTTTGTCACATATAAACCGCATCGGACTATAAGCCGCCAATATCCAGGCTGAGAAATAAGATATTTACATAGAAAGATTTTGTACCATAAGTGTTTATTCACACACCTGAACCTGAATGGTGCCTGTAACACGGCAGTAAAAGTGCTGATGTTTGCTGTTGTGCGTCTTGAGTTGCATGCGCTAAGAATAAAAACTGGCGCTTTTTTGTTTGCACTGACTTCCATCTACAGCGCCCATCTGAGGGCTGCAGAAAAATTCATAGAAAAGTAGCGGCTTATAGTCCGGAAAATACGGTAGTCATATATGATGTGTATTGTCACACCTTAAATATATGCAAAGAAAACCCAAGAAGCCCTAAGCCACAGTGTGTGTGGGGGGGGGGGTATATTTTTTGTACATTTAAAATTGGCTGTGGTTAAATGTTTACACAAAAAGGTGATGATGTATTCTTTGCATCCTGTAATAAAAAAAGCAAGTATGTATTTAACTCTTTATTTTAGAAGTGGACTGTTGATGACACAGAAGACGACAACAGAGAAGAGTCACATGTCCTCCTCTAGGTGTGTGCGCCTGCATGCAGCCCAGCACTTTGGTGACTGCTGGTCTGAGGTTCTAAAGCGTTTTCTCATAGAAGCAGAGGGCGTAAAAATAAAAGTCTCTGTAAGTTCACGCTGAAGGTCTATGGGAGGACAACAATCTTCTTCTCCAGCTTCTGCTCAGGAAAGATGAAGCTCTTCATGATGTCATCTAGCTCCTCTAGAGCCAGCTGGGCATGCAGTACTGCAACTTCATCAGGGTCGGAGCGAACCACCCACTTTAAAGCCCGGTACAGATCCAGAAGAACATCACTGAGAACCTGGAGAAGTCATAGCACAGAGACAGCCGTTACATTGCTGGAACACTTCAAACCAGAGTTCAGGCCAGGACAGATCCAAAGTTTGCTTTGAGCTTTGGGGGTCAGCGTACTGCAGGCTCAGTGTTCTTCTGTCTCTGTTTGGTCGTCAGCAGACCCAGCACCTGCTCCTACACCTGGCCTGTTCTTCTGCACTTTGGCCTCACCTTTGAGCTCCAGTCTGCCGGGGTCTGTCACACTCATCTGCTAACACGCTACATGTGTCATTACCCTGAGGCCGCTGCTAATGACAGGACATGGCCTGGTACCAGCAGCTGTGCAGAAGGACTGCAGTCGTGGCACTCGATCAAGGCCGTCATCACACTCTGGCCAGCAGCTCACAGGTAGGTGTGTTTCTACCAGGTTAGTGCAGGATGAAGTTATTCACTTCTGCCAGTCTTCAAAGCTACTGGCAGCAACTAAATATGTGAGAAGGTTATGTAAACAACTTTCTGTGGTTCTCTACATATTAAATTACTGCCATCCCATGGTAAGACCTGCTGGCTATGGCCTGCTTCTGCTGAAGTGACAGCTATTCCACAAGCAGCAAGTAAGAAACGAAAGCTTTTACTGATCCTGTTTTATTTGGCTCGCACAGGTACAAATCCATCACTGCTTCCATTTTAGGAAGCTGAAGAACGTCGGTGGGATTTGCCCGGACCCTGGGCCAGACTACCGACACGACACTTCAGCACGACATCAACACTAACTGCAGACTGTTCTCTCCTCCTTACTGCCTCAGGTTCCTCAGTCTCAAATCCTGGTTTTCCGAGTAATGCTCCCTCCCGTGAGCTGACTCCCTAAAATATCGGGCTAACTGCTCTCCTAAGTTATTTTGCACTGTTGAGTCATTTCCACTGATAGAGAAGACTTCCTTCTACCGTAGTGACTCAGAAGGTCCTCCCTCACAACGAACCTCTTGCCCCGGGTCTTTGTTAGTACGATGGGGGTGCAACAACACAAAAGTGCGAGGTGTAATTACTGAGCAAAGTACACTGTTCAGCACTGCTGTTTGGAATACAGAAGTTACACCCGGGCCTGGACACACAAACACTGTTCCCGACAGCCTCAGCTGTCCTTTGTGTTTTCTTTGTCTTACCACCCGAAGGCATGAAACGTTACCAGCTCCGAAACGCAGTTCTTGCACCACAAAAAAGTACATTTTTATTAGCAGATCTTGCATGAACATTGATCCAGCCTGGTCACTCTGTGGAAGCCTTAAGCTTAGCTTAACGAGGAACAAATCAAAATAGCAAATCACCATTCTCTTTAAACCACACCAGTCATGGGTTCTGACTTGCCCTAGGCTGGGTTTTCTAGTAATTATTATCATTATGGACCCACATGTGGTTGCATGGCCACACTCTTGACAACGCAATTATTCTTACAATAATTGTAGTAAATAGTAGTAGTAGTACTTACTGCTCCTAAAGGAGCTTTGCCTGGCCCCCTTTTTCTCTCATCATGCAAATAATTAAGCGGATAGTGTATGTAGAACTTTTATAGAACAGTTATGCCAAGTAAATAAACACCCTCGTACGCAAACGTACCTTTTGCTTATTTTGACTTGCCTGTTTTCTACTTAGAAATGTGTTTGTGCTAAGCTGCTAACCTTAATTCAGTCTGGTTGATTGATACAGAAAATTCAGTTGAGCCTGGATGTCAGAAAGAAAGTTACTGGTAATGAAGTCTTTATGAAAACAAAGGGCACAGAATGACTTGTTCAGTGGGGTTCAGTCTAAAATACATGGCACTAAAAAGTGTATGCACACTCATGCACACTCAGTTGTTGGAGTTGTCTGCGTACCTGGGTGGTTTTCTCACTGAGGCCGCGAAGCAGTAAGGCGATAACGTGGACAGCAGCTCTCCTCACCTCGGCCTCCTTTTCTGTCTTTATCACGGCAGTCAGACAGGAGCTCAGCTGCACATGCACACATACACAGTTTTCAGTGGTAGAAAACACGAGGACACGGGCAAAGAGGTAAGATATAGAAATAATGTCCAGTTAAGGAATACAGCACTGCCAAAGACTGTGGTATGCTAGTTACAAAGACTCCGAATAAGCTGGAGTCAATGCTGAGGTCAGTACTGAGGCAAATCTGGATCAATTGATGTTCTGTCTAAACAAACATGTCCACCATTACTGTACTCTGTGCACACACACACACACACACACACACACCCGGTGAGGTTGAAAAAGTGGGCATGTTAATGAATAAGCATCCCTGTTCCAGAGACAGAGCTGTGTATTCATGCCAGCAGCAGGTTACAGTGAGACACACACACACACACGCAGAGCAGCATCTAATCTTTGAGCCTCCGACCACTGCAGCCGCCTGGAATGCGCTGCATATGTGTCAGTGCGGGCTGGGTTTCTGAAACTCGTCAAAGTGAACGTGGGCGGGTATTTGCGTGGCGCTCAGATCAGATCAATGAGAATCAAACTGCAGTACGGTCAGTCTCAGTGAGTGCGAGGAGGAAAACAAAACACAATGAAATTTAAATGTAAGGTTTAAAAGAAATCCACTACATACTATTATAAAACTCAATGCTGCTTAGAGAAAGGTCTAACAGGACTTCATGGAGATCCAGAGGCCGTAGACGCAGTCAATGATCACAACAATACATGAGACAACTGAGATACTACTTTTAAAAGCCAGGTTCACTGCATATCCAAAAAATATTAAAATACACACGGATCATAAACCTAATTGCAACGTGTCTTTGTCAGGCCCCATTGTAGTTCAGAAGCTGGTTACTAACCCTGAGACACATAATGGTTTGTTAAATAGCTTTTAACATTTGATGTACCTTCATTTCATCTTTCCATCATTTCATCAAGTGCTTCCTACACGCACTTGCACCTAAGCCTCTTTGAAAATGCATCAATCCCACCTCCCCAAGAAGCATGAAGTGAAGACTAGGCTTCATGAGTTTTATCCCTGGATCACTGTGATGATGTAACTTGCATTCCACCTTTTTACCAACCAACATTTCAACGAATACATGACAAACGGACAACTGAAAAATGATATTTCAAAAAAACAAAACCCTTCCTGCTTCTTTCTTGTACTTGCATCTCATAAAACAGAAACACTTCTTTCATAGCACTTTGCTTTGATGTTTTTCTCCTTGACTTAAATTTCTTGCTGCCTTGTACCTCATTTGTAAGTCGCTTTGAATAAAAGCGTCTGACAAATGACTAAATGTCAATGAAATACCTTGAAACCTTTTTCTTGCACGTTATATTATATATATACGTATATATATATATACTTATTAGCACAGCTCATGTCCACTTGAGCTCACGGACAAACGGATTAGAAGATACGTCAGGACAGACATGAATGTCAACTGCAAGTAAACATTCGATGGAAACAAACTGTTTCTCACTGTTTAAAGTCTACACAGCTCTCGAATAGTAAAACTCTTTTAGAAAATTATTGTAATATTCTCTACCTTTATTTAATTTTTCGATCACAACATGCTAATCATTGATCAAATGTGTCACCTCCACCGTAGTTTCCCCACCTCTGTAGCCAGTGGTCCTAAGGCATAGTCCAGTTTCTGACAGAGTTCCCCCAGGTTGGACAGACTGCTGGTCCGGACGCTTTGGTCCGGATCTCTGGTTCCTCGCAGGAAGATGCCTACGAGAGGGTGACCGAGGTGGGGCGCCAGTTCCCCTGGAGGACAGAAAGAGGGAAGACGTGGCTGAAAAAAATGTTCTCAGGTTGCACAGAAAACAATGCACGCAGTAATAAAATCTACAGGGGCCTTGATTATTTATGAGGTTAAATAACGTTGCTGTCAGCTCCCTGGTTCACTGTTCACCACCGTTTGGTTGCTTCTGCTGCATCAACAAACGCTGATCTTATTCTTAGCCCGTGATTCCTTGCATTCATTTTGGACACAGCTTCCAGTTACTGCTTTCACTGAACAAGATGTGACAAAAGCAGTCTTTGGGAACCCAGGTCAATCCAGAAGTGGTACACACCTACATAAAACAGGTCTTTGTCAATATGTTTTCCTACTTATAAAAAACCTTTTAACTTAGAAAAGTGCAGCTGTGTGTCTGTTAGTCTCGAGTGCAAAACAGTGAGTGAAATCAGGTATAAAGTATTTTAACCTTTCACTGGTTTATAGCCTCCAACATTTGCTTTTTTATTGCTAGTAAATAAAGAGCCAGTGTCTGAATAGAAGAAATGAAATGAATGTTTAGGAAGTAAACAGTCTGAAATAAGGTTTTGGGAGGGGTTCTCTGCTTTAATCTGTGCAAGACCTCAACATTATATATTTCTGCAAAAACCTTAAACATGAACAAATCTGCGCTGGACTGTTTAATGTTAACAACAGCATCAGCTTCATCAGTGGTTAAAACACTTGGTTCGATTGATGACCATTTCAAAAAGACAAAGAGTCAAGTAATGGAAACGGGCAATATTTCCTCTGTCACTGACTAAAATCCAGGTTTAGTTGTTTAGTCATTGAAAAGCTACAGCATCTTCTGCAGTTGCACTGGCTCGTCTTTGCTGGGGTGTGTCTTAGCGAGCGTTACGTTACATTGCCGCCTTAATGAGAGCTTCTAAAGATATTGTTGTTTGCAGCGGAAAGGATCCACGTTGCACGTTTCATAATGGTCCTATCATCACAGCGGAAATCAAAGTAGTGGGAATATTTGCAGCTGCTCGATGTAGGCACTTCCACCTCCATGCCGGGTTACTGCTTCCGGTGCTGCTAATGGTGACGTGTGGCTGTTGTGTACGCACGGCTGGCGTGTGTACACGACTACTAAGAATATTAAATGTTTGAACTGAAATACACATTTGTGTTGCAATAACAAAAGTAACATGATGAGTTGTTTTGGGAGGGAGCCTGACAAAAAAAATATTAAAAACAAAAGTTAAGAAATGCGTGCACTACCAAGAAATTTGCAATCGCGGTCCCCAGAAGACGAACCCTACTGACTTGGACCCCTTCACTTATTCTCTACGCTCCACGTTTGCATTTAGCTAAGAACACTCGACATCACTAACGTTCTGTGTACAGTGAAGTCACACTCAGTTGATCAAGCTGTGGGCGACCCTGTTGTACAGGCAGACATACAAAGAACAGAACCCACCACTGACTACAGCTGCTCCTGCCAAGCAGCAGGGAGGACAGCCAGAAGCCTCCATGGAGGAGAGACAATCAGGCCTAGTTGTAGTAAGACCGGCTTGATCTGTGTGTGTGTGTGTGTGTGTGTGTGTGTGTGCGAACGCATTACAGCTGGTTGTACTCGTCTGGTCCAGAATCCCACACAGCACCCTGATCTGTTTAGCTTGTCCTAGATTACCCTTTTAGAGTGCCAAGCTTTTCTTGAGAAAGACAACATTCAAACCCACAAGTCACACACAGAACCAGCCACTCAAGACACACACAGACAAGTTTCTGCATTTATTTCCACGTCTCAATAGACTGTCACAGCTGTAACAGACCTGATGAAAGAAGCCTTCGTCACAACTACACACACACGGAAAGTCTGTTGCAACACATACTGATTTAGCCTATAGGTCACTTTCCTGCACACGTAAATAAACTCGGCCTTTGGAACATCATAGGCTGCCCAGTTTTTTTTTGTGTGCAGTAAGTCAGCAACTCGAAACAAACCCGAGTGAAGAAAAACACTCAACATTTACTCAACCAGGCGAGTCAATTAAGAAAACCCTCGTATTTAGCAATGAAAGTGAAAACTCAGACCCTCAGAAGTGTGCAAGAAAAAAAGTCTGTGTGGCAGATTGCGGTCCTCTCTCAGCAAGGATATAATCCTGATCTTTCCAGGAAAGTGGCGTGATGGCAGTCTGGCAGATAAAAGCCGACTGAGAGGGGGGTTTTATCAACGCTCGTCTGGAGCCGGTTCCGAAGAAAGATCGGCATAGAAAACAGGCATGCACTGTGGCTTTTCTGCCTCTCCATGTGTACATACTGTGTACACACACACACACGCACACACACACGTATACACTTATGCACATATATACATATTTACACATGCACCCACAGATCAGGCATAACATTATGACCACCTGTGCTAGTTATTGCAATCCAGTACAGCAGCTCTGCCATGAATCCTACTTTAACAATGTTTTAATTTTTCCATTTACGATTGAATCTGTTTGAACGGTGATAATTCTACGAGTTTATTAGTGAGGTCGTACTGAGGCACTGAAGGCTGAACTTCAGCTCAGTAGGATAGAACAGGGCTCTGCTGGAGACATAACTGTTATTGCAGAAAGTCTTGCTCTTTTTGTGTGCGATGACAGCTTTTATGATTCTGGCACTATGTTTTGGATCATTGTTGTGTGGTAGAACACATCTGTGACCAGACGTCCTTGAAGATTTCTTATTCCTAATAGATAAAAACACTAAACATCTAAAGTGCTTAAAATATTGCATAGAAGTTGTATCTGGCTGCTAATTATATCAGTCCAGGTAGCATGCATACATACATCTGCAGATGTGTTATGTTTGTGTTTTCCTCCAGAAAAAAAGGTTGGTGAGCGAACAGACAATGAGTAACATGAGAATATTTGCAGGCGGGAACACCAAAACAAAGCTATTCAGTCTAATGTAAAAGTCATCTGATTCATTTTCTAACTGTACGGGACGACTGTGCAGTGGTGGACAGGATTTGGGAAAACTGTAGACAGTATGGCTGTGCATTCCATGCTTTAATTAGTACGTTCAATAAGTGCACCGTAGAGGGCTAGAGAGCAGGCTGCCAGACATGATCTTGTAATCAATAGAGGCACGATGATCAAAGCAAACCTGGAGTCTCTGATATTCTGCCAGGATAGAACCTCCTTAGAAATTCTATTTAACATTGGTTCACTGGATGTACGCGGTGCCCAGGCTCAGACGCTGCTCTATTATCACTTTAAAGATCCATAGGACAAAAACTGCATGCTTAACTTCCACTCTTGAAAACAGAGGAGATAAAAGTGGTAATGGTAATACAATGGAACGCACTGTACTGTAAATTCATTCACACATGAGCAGAAAACAATGCTCCCACCACATGATGTAAGGATTTCTCCTTAGTCACATTATTGTTCACAGAAGTCTGCTCTTACCGACATGCAAGTAAACTCACCCATAGCCCTGCTCGCCCTCATCAAGACCTCTCCAACTTTGAGACGCGTTTCTAGGGACTGCTCCTTGTTAGATGTAGGGAGAGAGGGACCATGTTGGAAGTCTTTCAGGAGCCTCACCAGAATCTTCTCAGGGTAGAACTCAGCCAAAACGGCCAGACCTAAAAACGGATTTTACAACGGCTTCAGCCAGACAGGCAACATGACTGTTCAATTCAACAGCCTTCTTCTGTAGACTGACAATAAAATAAAGCAAAACAATCTTAGCATCATCTTTGGCCACACTGAACCATAATATCACCTTGAATAGCTGACAGGTAGATGAATGGGTCTTCGTGCTCCAGGTTTTCTAAGAAGACCTGAAGAGGACACACACCATGAGTTAACCATCGAAACATCACTAACAAGGATCAGAACCACACACAGCCCTGATTCTAAATGCACGTCAAATATCAAAGTGAATAATCCAGACCTTACCCCCGGATCCTATAAGACACCATGAAAATACTGGCTCGAGTGGGTGCAGGGGAAAGTGGGGGAGGAATAACCGGGTGTTTTGGGTGAGATACAGAGGGAGATGCAACATATGAAAGCTTGCCTGTGCGGTGTTGGGGAAATCTACCTGAGCATGAAGCTGAAAAGAGAGAAATCAATAGGGTTTTTCTGCTGTACCAGCAGGGGGTTGAAGGTTATCTGAGGTGCACACAGTTGGGAGCCTTTGAGGCCTCTGATTACACGGAATACTAAATGAGGTGTCATCCTTTCTTTACCATTCCACCTTAACAAGCCTCTAGAGCACACCATTGTTCCCTCGGGTTCAACTGCCTAATTTATCATACGCTCGCTCACAGTGTCCCAGGAGACGCTTTCCTGATACTGTGCATTCAACAATAGTATCTTGTTGGTGGCGAAGGCAACATGCAACAACCACCTATAGGATTCGCCCGGGTAGAATCCTCTTGACCCAGCTCCTTAAAGATTACTTTGACTGGACTTCTAGAGATCGCCAGTGACTAGTAAAATGTTCTTGTTTCCATCCGCTGCCTTCTGCTTTTTAATAATCTTTCCATGGTGTAGTTTTTGAACACAGCTGCACTTGGCTGATTTGCAATTAACAGTGTGAATTTTAAAACAGACTAGCTATAACTTCACTTTTTCCAGTTTCATAGTTTTGATTTATTTAGATTCTCAAGTAAAGATGTGTTTTAAGTTTGACACAAAAGTCTGTTTTTGTCCAAAAAAGCCACATGAAGGCAAACAAGATTCCGATTAACAAAAGGGGGAAACCTTCCAAGTGGTTGAACACTTACTGATGGTTTCACTCAGAAACAGAAAACTAGGACTGGACACTGAAATTCAATATTCATACAGCACCGACTGGACTGAAAATGCTTGTCATCTACCACCAAATTTCGATCCCTGAGGAGTAAATCTCTCCAGCATCACTAAGCCAATTAGCCTGCGACAAGTGACATCAATGCAACGACTGCATTGACAACATTTGCATTGTTTACATTGTAATTTTTTTTTTGAGTGGATGTGATTCAGGAGTGTGATACGTTTTTAATTTATTAATATGTAATAAAACTTTAAAACTCTTTAAATTGTAAAAATGCCAAGATGCTCAAACATTTGTAGGCAAGGGCAGAGCTACTATACTGGACTGGATGAATGTGTGTGTTCATTCTCACTCTCCACTTTATTAGGTACACCTGTACAATCTAATGCAATCCAATACAGCAGCTCTGTCATAATTTCTATATTTACAATGTTATGATTTCTTACTGATTTCTAATTATATATAACTGAAGTCATAGTGCGTGGTGGAGTTGTACCGGAGTGCATTATAAGAAGAGGTGGTTCTAATATTTTGGCCACCTCCATTCATTTTAAACTTCAGAATCACGTCTCCTTATAATTCACCCACTAGAATTATCACCTTCCTCACACTGTTGACATAAAAATGGAGAAATTAAAACACTGTCAAAGTAGAAGTCATGGCAGAGCTGCTGTATTTGATTGGATTAGATTGTACAGATGTACCTATTAAAGTGGCCAGTGTGCATTTGGGGAAAAAAGTGACTGACTAAACGCTAACAAAAGAAATAGGTTTAGGTAACAGAGCAACCCACCGTAAACACTTTGTCCTGGTCTTTAACAGCTTCTGGGTTTCCATTTTTCACCATCTGGGTCAGGACCCTCAGGGCGAACGCTCTGGTCGGAACTTCAGGATCACATGCCTCCAGCAGCCACTCAGAAAAGGGTTTGGTAGGTGTAGAGTGGTCACTGGGGGCCGACGTCTTCCCTCTGTCTTGCTGACTTTTTCCTGCTGTTGCCCCTTCAGAGGGCTCTGGTTGTCCTTCTCCGCTGATGCGGGTGTTGTCCCGGGGCGATGGACGAGGACTAGTCTGTGAGTCACCTGCGTCAGTTAGCAGTTTTTGCTTTTTTCTAGAAAGCGCACTGCTGACCTTTGCCGCTTCAGGTTTACTGGAGGATTGGGCAGCAGCAGTGAGGTTTTCGGGCCAGTAGGCGCCGTGAGTGGCGATGACAGTTCGGAGGTTGGATGCCAGCTCCTGGATGACCCCGTCAGAGTGCTCCTGAGAGAGCGTTTCCAGTGGCAGGAGCAGCCTTGACATCGACGAGTAGTCTTCTACACTGAGCTGTAATATAAATGAGGAGAAGAAAGCTAAACGACAGCAGGGTGGGCATCCCACCTCACAGCATCTTTTACACTGTTACACTAGCTGCTTTCTGTTAGCCACTAGTTAGCGTTTGCGTCTGACACTTATGTTCTGGGATTTGAATGAGCAGCACTAGATTTGCCACCACAACTACTGGCTACTCAACAGACAGCAGTGTAGTTGTTAGCATTGTGACACTAATAACATAGCAAGACTGTGTGTGTGTGTGTGTGTGTGTGTCTAGACACACAAAGCCAATCAACACAGGGAACTGTTTGAATTTAAAAAATCCACTGGACAAAGTGACTTATTTCGGCCGGAGATTCTGAGATGCTGGAATTCACTGCCGACTCATGGTCCCGTCTCAGCAAACACGAGTTATTGAGCCGCTGACACTGTCAAACTACTTTTTTCACCATCAATGAATCAATCACAGGGCACTACATTAATTATTTTAAACCTCAAAAATAAGCTATGTCAATTGAATTTTGCCTCGATGTGAGTAGCTCTCCAAAACTTGATATGTGCGACTGCCACCAAAACGTTGTAAATCTTGCAAATGTTAAAACTTTATTATAAAGTCCAAAAGACAATCTAGCCACAGGGGTTGCAAGCCAGTAACTTTTGTGCCGGTCCCAAGCCCGGATAAATAGAGAGGGTTGCGTCAGGAAGGGCATCCGGCGTAAAATTTTGCCAAGTACAATCATGTGAGTCATCCATACCACTTTCATACCGGATCGGTCGAGGCCCGGGTTAACAACGACCGCCACCGGTGCTGTTAACCTACAGGGTGCCGGTGGAAATTAGATAAAGTCCAAAAGACAGGCTCGAATAACTGTCTGTGTCTGCCATTTATTCATATAGGAATTTGTTTTAGGAAAGAGATATTTTCTTTTCCTCTTACAATTCTCAGAGTGCAGGTGTCATTTAGCTCAGATGTAATAAAAAGGTGGATTTACACTGTATGTATCTTATTATGGAATATTTAAAGGTTCAATTTATAGTTGCATTAATATCAGTGCATTAATATTCATCTCCCTCTCTGGTTTTATCAGGATATTTTTGCCTCCTCCGTCAACAAAAATACAGATACAACGCTGAATCCTTTAGACACTTGTTACTTTTGTATGTCCCTGATGTTACGGGACAGCCCTTCCCATCAGCTGAGCCACACATTTTGAAATATTAATTTTACAAAGTAGAGATAATATGTTATTATTCCCCTCACAATTTTATGTTTTATATGTTAATGAAATATAGTAATTGTCCAAATTTTTTGATAGGCCTACAGTTTATATTGTGGAGCACATGGTTGGAAAGGCTGCATGCTGGTGTGTGGACTTCAGGTGGAAGTACCTTAGGTCCAGAGAGCAAAGTGGCCACCAGGCCCAACCCCATACTTAGCGTCTGACTCTCGACTGGGTTCCCAAGACTCGAGCCGGTGGCCTGATCCAGACCTACGCAGGCCCTCTGAATCAAGGACGCAATGAAGTCGATCACCTGCAGAAAGGACAGATCATCAACAGAAATATGAACGCGTGGGGAACACGGGTGTTCATGCATAAAAAACAAAACTCAAGTTGCAGCTAGTCTGTACCAGAAACATTCAATCCTTATAAAGTCATTCAAATACTAGACGTCTAAAAATAGGACATTATCCAATTTCGTCAGTTATCACAGTCAGGGAATGTTTGTTGTGCCTAAGTCCTATCCAGCCAACATTATCTGAACCACTTAACACCCCCCAACTCCCCCTTCTCTCCATCCACCTAGCCAGAGATGAAGTAAATAGGCTATTTTTATGTATTCGGCGTGACTCATCGTGGCCTGTTTCTATTGGACACATTCCCACAGGAAAACAGACTGATGTTAAAATATGCGGGGGAAGGAGAAATGCAACCCCGGAGGGAATAACTACAGCTCTTCGTCGGTCCAAAAGGCTGTTATTGCACTGAAACATCAATCAAATGTAATATAACACACCGAATGAATATAGGACACAGACACAGGCACAATTGGGTCTTTCTGTGTTGGTAGGTTTTGTGCCACCTGCGAGGGTTGCTGTCAGAAGAGCAGATTAACAGAGTTTTTTGTTCTTCTACAGCCATTAATAACTCCCTACTGACACCGGTAAGAACTTAATCCCATGAGCAGCCAGCGAAAGTCCACCAAAAGAGCCGATCAATACGTGTCTTATTTGAAATAAAATTAACGTTTGCCTCTAAGCTGAACACTGTTCCCTAAAACAAGGTTGGGATGGTGTGTAAAATGAAGAGCTGTCGTGACCAAAGCTCTGTACAGTAAACTGGTCTGCTTTGGTTCTGCATAATACCAACTAAAGACTTTTGGAATTTGGCATCTTGTTTATCTGCATTGTGCATATTCTTGCACTCACCTGTGTAGGTTTTCTCAGCAGCACCGTGTGCTGCAGAGACTCAACCATCACAGCCAGCACCTGGAGCAAAACTAGTCTTCGGCCTTGTGTCTCTGCTCGACCCAGCAGCTGCTGCTCCACCTCAAGGAGCGTCATGGCTGACACGTCCAACTGCTGTTCGTCTTCCTTCTCTTCACCTGCAGTGGCTGTCCAGCTAGTCAGCTCCTGCAACAGGAGCAAGAAGTATCAACCTACCTTCTTTGTGAGGTGGACAAAACTCAAAAGCTCAAAATGACCATAGTCAAAGTTTACTTTATTGTAGTGAATTTTGTTTTATAGGTGTGTGTGTCGTACCTGCAGCAGGTCCAGGAAAAAGTCTCCAGGTAGGTCAGAGTCTTTAAGTTCAGCAAGCAAGTGCGTCAGACACTCCAGCCTCCACTGCTCTCCAGACAGTTTCTCATACAAGACATCATCCTCGTCACTCGGACTAAGAAATTATAATAACATGTCGTGATCACTGACAAAACGAATAAAAGGTGGAATGAGACAAGTAATGATCGTCCAGCTGAATAGCCCAAGACACATCATTATACATTTTTTTTATTGTTTGAGGAGTTTGTTAACATAATATAGTGGCTTCAGAAAAGATCCAGGCGCCTTTCACTTTTCATCAGCATTACTGTGAAAATACTAAGAACTGAAAAACCTGCTTTCATTTTTTCAAAATCCTAATTTAGTGCTCTGTTTTGTGTCCCACCATAATTACAGCTCCAAATTTTCTATAAGCTTCTTACACCTGGGTTTGGGCAGTTTATCTCATTCCTCCTGACAAATCCTCTCAAGTTCCACAGTTGTTCTGTGGGGTCTGGCTTGACCACTGGAGGACACGCCCTGCTTCCTGAGGCCACTCAAAGTGTCGCCCCGGCTGTTGCTTTCAGGTCAGGGTATAATGGTGAAAGGTGACCTGCTGTGCCCTCAGACTCAGGTGTAATACATTACACTTCACTGTATTTGGCTGCATCCATCCTTCCCTCAGCTCTCAAGAGTCATTTATGCAAACAATAGTTCAGTTCAAATTTAAAACAACAACACAACAAAGAGTATGAATCCTTTTTGACGCTGCTGTAGGTGGGACAGTGCTCTCTCACAAAGACCACCAGTAATAATATGTCCATTGTTAATCAGTCACCTGCTGCTCTCTCTGGAGCTGAACCTGGCTCCTCCATCACTGCCTGGGGTGAAGTGGAAACCTGCTGCCATCTCGTTCCTCTGTTCCTGCAGACCGAGAAGCTGCCTCAGTGTTGACAGGGCTGCAGATTTCTCAGCGTGGTTCAGGTACCACAGCAAAATCTCCTGGCAGGGGGCACTGTGGAACACACACACACACCGCTCATTCTCACAGTCCTACCAGGTGTACGCATTTATTTCTTTTGCTTGATACTTGTAATATAGGTAAAAATTTATGGTGACAATTATGTCAGGTCTCTAATTTATATAATTTCACTACTACTGCTACTTCTCTTTGGGCTTTTCCCATCAGGGGTCGCCACAGCGAATCATCCTTTTCCACTTCACTCTATCCTGAGCATCTTCTACTCTGACAACAGCTAACCTCATGTCCTCTGTTAGAACGTCCATATATCTCCTTCTCGGTCGTCCTCTCGTCCTCTTGCCTGGCAGCTCCATCTCCAACATCCTTCTACCAATATATTCACTATCCCTCCTCTGCACATGTCCAAACCATCTCAGTCTGGCCTCTCTGACTTTGTTGCCAACACAGGCAACATGTGCTGTCCCTCTGATGAACCCGTTCCTTATTCTGTCATTTATATATTTTCACTAGATTTTGCATTTTCATCATGACATTTGGTGAAGCAGTTTCTAGCTAGGACTGTTCTAAAAATATCTAACATGCAGAGACTGATGCAGTTGACTTTTGGATTTAAATTAACTTAAAATCAAACCAGTAGTGTAGGTATTTCACTCTGGGAAATCCATGTGTGTTTTATTGCAAAATACCATTAAAGTCAGGGAAAACTGTACCGTAGGTGGGAGACATTCTGCTTGGTGAAACAGAAGAGCGTGAAGACAACAGGAAAAACATCTTCTAGAGCTTCGAGTAGAGGAGCTGATGGACTGTTTCCAACCACCCAGATCTGAAAGGAGCAAAAGACACAGGTGTAAGAGCGAGTCAGAGAATATCACAGTGTAGGGAGGGATTGAAAGCATCGCTTCGTAGATTAACCAAAAACCTAACAAGCACCAACACTTGTATCACTGTAACCACTGTTATGTAGAGGTCTGGGCCTGTAGTAGTCAAGTTCAAAATCCACTGCAGGAGCTGTGCTGAGACTTAGAGGTCTTCTACCTTAGAGTAGGAAACAGTACTTGTGAAGCCAAAACCACTGGAATGTTAAACTGAGTAAAACTTTTTAAAAGATTTATGCTTAAAGGCAAAATACTAGGAAGCAGAAGATACCACGATATGGAAAGATCGCAATCTGTGAATGAACAAAAACTTAAATACTTTTATCTGAACTGTGTCATTAAAAACTCTCTGTGTCATTAAGTGTGAGAAACACACATTTTGGTGGTGAATGATAATGTGACAATGAATTACTTTGATGATTGTTTCATCCAACTACAAGGAACGTCACTGCTCAGATTTTAAACTCCACTAAAATGACACTCACATAATAGTATGGATTCTGATTCAAAAAATTATGACAGTCTGTCAGTTTTATTTTTGTGATTGAGTCTGGGGTGATTATTTTAACAATACCACTTTGACTTTTTCTGCTGGTTAATTGCAGTACACCAAGGTACTCTTTTTGGCCCTCTAATTATTCGAGGTATATGCAATCACGATGGATGTTCAAAGCATTACTAATGATATACAGCTGTATGTCCAAGGGAAGAGAAACAAAGTTTCTGGTACCAATAAATTAATAAAAAGGTAGTAACTTGGCTGCCCACATAGAGATTTGTGTGTAACAACTCTAGCTCTATCTACAATCCCTCCGGGCCGCTGTGCTTTGCCAGCGAACAACGTCTGGTGCTCCCAGCACCACACAGAAGACAGAGGAAAACTCTTCAGCTCAGTGATCCACAATGAAGGAACCAAACTCTGCACGCTCACCGAAACCACCCACAGTATTTTAAAAAACTGCATTTTACTTTGCACTTAAAAAAAAGCACTTTCTTGTACTCATGAAACAGAAACACTTCTTTGATAGCACTTTGCCTTGATGTTTTCTCCTTGACTTAAAATTTTTTCCTGCCTTGTACCTCATTTGTAAATCACTTTGGATAAAAGCGTCTGACAACTGACTAAATGTAATTATGGAGCAATTGTACTCGTTTTACATTTATGCTTGACATTCTTGGTGTGCAGCACGTAACGTGTTTAAGTGCTGTACACTACTGCAGAAATTGCAATATCAATAATTAGTTTATTATTTACTTTATTCTATGCGATAACAAAAAGAGCAAAGGTTTCTGTATTGTATATTGTCTGTGTAGGAGTTAAGATTACTTTTACTATGAGTGTTATTATCCTGTGCTAAGTGGGTGGCTTGGCATGTCATCACCTTGTACACGTCCTCCACACATCGGGTCAGCTCCCACTCATTCACAGCAGCTTCGGGGTCACTCTCTCCTGACAAAACACACACACACATACGTACATCACGGCCCTGAGATGTGACTTTTCACACATCTGCTGTTTGTGCAATAAGGTGATGTGGTTTCTCAACAGTGTAGAAGCATTGTCCATTGTATGCTAAAGTACAGGAAAAATGTAATTCATAAACTGTATAATATAAGATTGTTTTCATTTTTACAAACACTAACTCTGATTTGAATTTAACATCTAACAAGTGGCTAAGTGGGCTCTGTTACTGACTGGAAGCAGTGGTGCACCTGTGGAGAGGTGCAAGCAAAGGAGTGAGCAGATACTGCTGGGCAAAGCTAGGCCTTTCATGCACCATAGACAGCACTGCTCGGGTGGAGACGCGCTGAAACTGTTGGGCTGTCAGCTTGTCTTTGAGGTGCAGGAGGTCAAGGATCTAGAAAACAAAAAGTACACTTAACACACTTACATATGTAACTCACTCATCAAGGGTCTACAGTTGACTGTGATTATGATTACGACTGAGACGCTACCATTTGACATGTGTGGGTTGTAGTGTGTGCTAAGCTGACCTGAGGACAGACTTGACTATAGTAGGTGTCTGCTGAGGCTGACTGTTGAGGACAGGCCACCAGAATCCTGGCCACACCATCACACTTTCTCCAGTCTGACTCCCCCCCTACAGGACAGAGTTTTATAATTGAATTTTGATAAATTAAGAAAAGTATAAGTAAGTAAGTGTAAATGTATTGTAATATATTTAGCAAACAGCAGCCCCCTATTCAAATACTCACCACTTCCCCCCTCCAGGATGGCTCTCACTACTGCCTGGACCCCATTAGGCTGCATCAGGCGCTCAGACAGCAGCTGACCACACAGGCGCCTCAGCCAGGCTGGAGCTGACCCCAGAGCTGCTCTGCTACTGGAACCTCCTGAGCTTCCCACTGCCCCAGACTGGAAGAAGAAACAGTACGCATAACCCAGGATGAAAAAGAAAAAGTGTTAAGGACACCAAATCTGGGCAAGCTGTAAAGAAATCAAACTTTGACAGCAAATGTGGTTCATATAACATGTTTTTTGTGTATTGGGTTTTGAGTGGAGCGGTCAGCGCTAACACCTCATAGGAGGTTGCTGGCTCACATCCCCGGCCGACTGCGCACATTCTGCATGGGTTTTCTCCAGGTCCAAAGCCATGTGTGTTACCTTAATTGGGGACTCAAAATTGCCCGAAGGTGTGAATGTGAGTGTGAATGGTTGTCTGTCTGTGTGTCTCTGTGTTGGTCCTGAGATAGACTGCAGACTTCTACCGGGTGCATTCCCCATGGTGACTTCAGTATCACTTATACTTGACACCCAAAAACACGTTTTATGCTTAGCCACAAATTAGCTCATATTTGGCCTAACACACGTGACAGAACTTACGAATGCGCAAAATAAGTACCATGCAGGAAACAGATATATAAGCACATTTGGCACTTAAGAGCAATTTAAGAGTATTTGTACAATTGTTTAATATATACATATATAGTAAAATAGTGCAAAACTAACTCAAATTTATATTCTGTTCTCTAAGTTATGATCATGAGTGCTAGTTTATTAGAGCCATTTTATATTCTAATATTTTTTTTGTCATATTGGACCTCAGCACCTTTAACATTTCGGTTAGACCGAAGGCAACCAGGAAACGTGCAAATGCACACCTGTTTAGGTCCACCCTGAAGGATCAGGAGCTCCTTGATAACAATTGGTTGGTAGACTTTCCCAAGAAGGCTTCTCAAGGACTCTCTGCATGTTCGACGTTCTTCAGCACAGAGATTGTGCATCTAGAAAGTTTGTAGAAAAGAAAAAACAGTTACCACTTTTGTCTGTTGACTAAATGGCTCACTCTTAAGATGACTATTTAAAAAAAATGCCTATCCAGATGTGTTACCTTTTCCTCTTCATTTCCAGCCCTCTCTGCCCGGAGTGGCTGATAGCCAAGCTGGCACAGTGCTGCCATCACATCCCCCAGATGCCGAGTAAACACCAACGTGGCGAGAGATGACAGCTCTGCCAACTGCATCAGGACGTTTGTGGTGGTAAGTAGGCGGCGCTCTGCTGCTGACACAATCCCACCCCGGACAAGTTTTTCTACCGTGGCTCCAAACACTGACCTGCAGCCCAGGGGCACACCCACTCCAGGGGCCAAGTAGGGGCAGAGCCCCAGAGAAACAACAAACTGAAGAGCAGCTCCAAGTGTTTTCTGCTGTGTGAAGCTCAGAACATCAGGAGGTAAAGGTGGAGCCATCTCAGGGGTGCATTGTTTATGTGCAGAAGAAGCGAGGGTCAGCTCGAAACGCTCGAGTTCAACAGAAAGGTGCCGTGCTAAGGTGAGAAGCAGTAGCAGACACTCCTGCACAAAGCCCCATGTAACATCTTCTGTATCACAGCAAAGCCATTTTGTCTCCGCCATCACATCGTCCCTCAGCTTCTTCACATCCTCAAAGCTGCTCTCACTCTGAAGCTGCTGGAGGAGAAGGGCTCTGTTAGCCCTCAGTGCTGCCAGTAGAGCTTCTTGGTGTGAAGACTGAGCCTCATGCACATGTTCCTCTGCACAAAGTAATACACACACGCACTATTATGTTGTAGCCCCATAATAACTTATCAAGCACAAGCAGACAAAATACTGCTATAATAGAGGGACAGCAGTAAATAAAGAAGACGTATTGCTCTGAGACACATGGACAGATGTTCACACAGTTGCCCCCAGTTATCGTCAGCCACCATCTCTTTCCGAACACAGCAGCTGATGCATCTAAAACATAAATGTCATACGTGTGTAGGTCTGGACGTTTGCATTACAAATTATTCTGAAATGAAAAATGTTTTATCCCTCCGCACATTATAACACATAATGCTAAAGTGAACACATCTGCTAAAAAATCATAAAGAAAAACACTGTGATTTAAAAACGTGCTCAGACAGAAGAGATTTTCTTGCACATTGTTCTAGCGTACAGGAAACGTTATCTTTTGTCTAACTAGAAACGATTATCATTTAGTTATGTGACGTGCAACATGGCAACAACGGTTTGTAAGAATTAAAAACTAATTTTAAGCATTTATCTCACCAAATGACAAACCGATGAGAATATCAGCATAGACCCTGGTAGGCCTGTGTGTCACAGAGCCTTACTTAAAATTTAGAATTGCATCATTTCAAATGAATCCAAACTATATTGGTTCTGTTACGGGCGCTGTGACGTCATGCTTCCCATGAACATCGCCGACGCTACATGTCGTTCATCATCTAGCATTAGCATTAGCTGTCACCGTCCGCTCGAGTTAACGGCGTTTATCTCGCTCTGTCACTGTTCACTTACGGACAAGGGGTCTGGTGAGAATGCTTATCGCCGAAAGGATAGCGGAGGTCATCTCTCCATCACAAAGGCGACCGGCTAACGGTCGCACCGCTGTGAGAAATGAAGCAGCGAAGCCACCGACAGCTACCAAAACACGTCGAAACGGCGCGGGAGTTTTACGTCACTACGCGTCGCGTTGATGATGCCATTGGCTGACGATGCGTTTAAATTATTGGAAATGTCGCAATTTCCAAATTGATAGGATTACGAAGAGTGTCATGAAGGCAAGTGGCGTGTTTTTGATTCATATTTTCTAACTTTTTTATTAAAAAGTCTGCCCATGATCCGATTGTTACATTGAATATAGTTTTGTCAGGACCATACTGTCCTCTATTGGACAACACTAAAATTCATCACTTTGCTAAGCTGTGAGCTTTGACATGCAAAATTCATATTAAAATCAAAAACAAATAATGCTGGGGTGCATCTGTAAAAAAAAAAAGAATATGATCAGATTAAGATGCTGCTGTGAGGTCACATCGCATTATAAGAAGTTCAAAAAAAAGAGCCTGAAGTTGGAGAATAAAGTTAAAATATCAACCATTTTGCAATTAAGTCAAAAGCTAAAATTTAAAAATTGAAAGCTGAATTGCTATTGTGAGGATAAAGTGGGAATGTCCAGAACCAACTTGACATTTGAACAATTACAGGATGAATTTGTGAATGCAGCATGGATTCAGCTTGTTGTAGGAATGTTATGCTGTGGTAATTCCTGTCTGGCAGATGCTAAGCTTGCCTGATGTTGTAGTGGATTGTCTATGTAAAGCACATTAATTTGCCTCTGCGTTGCCTCTGAGATTCTCTAAATGTAATAATATTTTTCAGGCCAAGTCAAAGCTGTTGGTGGCTCTCCTGTAGGCGACAGTAAGAGAATTAACTACACCATTTCTTATATCCTGACACCTCATCTTATTTGTAACACACACACATTAGATTATTTGCATTATAAATTCAATTCAACTTTATTTATATGTTGCCATTTTACAACAAAGTCATCTCAAGGCACTTAATAATTACATAATAAAGTCAAGACTATACAAACATTTAAAGAAAAGACATCTGTCTTGACCGGTTGGGCTGGGTGGAAAGTCGAGAGAGAAAAGTGTAAGAGTGTCTCAGAGCATCAGGGGTTGGTCCCCCAGCAGTCTAAGCCTATAGCAGCAGGACTAGAACTAACTATAAGGTTTTGAGCCTCGTCTTAAAAGTAGAGAGGGTGTCTTCTTCCCCAATCTGCACTGGGCTTGAAGACTTTTTAGAGAGTTACTGGGGCAGCCTGAAAGTAGAGAATTACAGTAGTCCAATCTAGAATGCATGAACCAGTTTTTCAGCATCGCTTTGAGGCAGGATGCTCCTAATTTTGTCAATGTTCCGTTGTTTTATGTGTGAGGTAAATGACAAATCCTGGTACTCCTGATGAATTTTAATTTTTTTTTCAGTTTGCAACCAGAGTCAAACATAAGAGTCAGCGAACAGTTTTGCTGACTGGGGTGGAGCTCAGCATCAACAAAACAAAAGAACTTAGAAAGAGTTTATCAGCACCATGGATATGCTGGATATGGATGTTTGAAATTAATCTGACTGAAACTGTTTCATCCTCACGTCCAGTTTTAAACCATCATTTTTATTGTCATCCTCTCATTGCTGCACATATGTGCACTGCAAACCATAGTTCATGTGGTTCACAGATTTTCTTTGCTTTTACAGATAGATATAGAAGTTTCTTTTTACCTTCATATTTGTGGCGTTCTTTTTCTGGGTATGGTTCTTTTCTTCTGGCATTGATAAAGTAGTTTGTATTTTGAATCTTGGCTTAAAGTGTATTAAAAAAACGTATAATAATTTAAATGTCTGAATCATATAGAGATATATTATAATTTTATGTTTTATAAGATAGTGTGACTATGTTTATTATGGGTCAACATAGAACAGGTCTAGTGTGCACAGAGATAATTATCCATGTTGCTGGTACCTTAAAGAAGTTGAAATGATTTAATTCATTCAGATTCAGATACAAACATTTTATTCCCATTTATTCACACATCAAGTACTATGAACGGAATTTCGAAGCAATTTAAAATTTACTTGGAATGTAAAACTTTTCCCTATGAATTTCTGCCCCTGTCTGGTAAAATTAATTTTCTTCCAGGAAGTGCAAAATATCTTTAAAAAACCTCATACTGTGTTCATACTTGACCGGACTGACTCAAAAGAAACTTGACACTTGTTGAATATTAAAGATTTTGCCCAAAAAGTAGCTGGAATATTAAAGGGCTGGTGAAGAAGGCGGATTAGTTTGTGCGCACGATGCAGCGGAAGCTGCGGGAACTCCGCTCCGGCTTTAATCAGACGCGTATTGTGACAGTGAAACGTGACGCAGCTCCTCGCCACAGCGCCCTGTGACACGCCTCTCAGCCAATCATAGCTCTTCGGTTTTGTAAGTCTTGTTGACGGTGTAGCATCTGCCCAATCAGCGACCCCGCCCAGAGATCCAACAGAAAACCACGCCCCCATTGTGTTGGTTCGTTTTGACAGCGAGGAAAGTTTGTTGGGAGTCTCCGACACCGAGGTCGCTACAGGGATTTAATCCGAGCAGTTTTGGGCTCCGTCCCCCCGTTCTCTCTTGGATTTTGTCCCATTATGGTTTAGGAGGGTAACCATGGTGGTGAATTCCGTGCACTGGTTTCGCAAAGGTCTGCGTTTGCACGATAATCCGGCGTTGCAAGAGGCCCTCAGCGGGGCGGACACTGTGCGCTGTGTTTATATCCTGGACCCGTGGTTCGCTGGCGCTGCTAACGTGGGAATCAACCGATGGAGGTTCGTACGCTTGACTCGGACTCGGACTCGGACTCTGACTCGGACTCTGACTCTGACTATGACCCGTTCAGCTTCGCTCCTCCGCCGTGTTGCCGTCGGGTCGTGTGTTGCCTTCGAAATGTGCGGCACTCGGAGTTGAGGCTCGGGCCTCCGCTCCACGTCAGTGAGCTAACGCTAGCTTAAAATGGAGCGGATGACGCTCCGCGGGCCACGGGAGAATCAAACGGTTCCGACTGGTCCAAGTGCTGAGCGTCCCCGCCCAGAACAAGACCGCGTCCCAGTGGACTCGGCGCCCACAGAGTAGTAAGAAACGGTTCCAAGTCAAATAACTTGGAGAAACGACGTTGCCGCTGCGGTTTGGTGCAAGCAGCTGATTCACATTGATTTCAATAAGGTTCATTTTAATGATGCACGTTTAGTTTGTGTGTGAAATCAAGTCACCGGAAATGGCCCTTAACAAGGGTTAAATAAATGTGGATTTTTAAGATGTCTACACATAATTAAATCTATCTTGTTTGTTTGAAAGAGCTCCGTAGGCTGAGAATGATTATTGCATTTTACTTAAATATGTCTTGACCACAAAAGGTGAAACACATTCAGCAAACCTCAAGTATGGTCTGCCTCTGTTTTTCATTTTTAACATGACTTTATATTCTTTGGACTTATTTGACACAAATCTACACAAGAAGCTTCCCTATCAAAGTAGAAACTTATCTCTGCAGAGCAATAAAAATAAATATTAAGAAATAATTAACTTATCTATTCACCTCTTTCGGGTAATGGCTAGACACGGGTGCCGTTACAGAGACTAGCTTTTTTAAATAATAAAAATAATTGGCAGTAATGTATAAGATATCATAAATGTTTCTATGAAATAATTACAAATACGTCTACATTTCAACTTATTTCTGCCTCTCCAGTCAAATTACACCCCTCCTCCTATTGCATGGTTCGGTCCGACCACCTGGATCTTATCTGCCAGCTGCTGAGTAGAGATGGGAAATATGAATCAAAAGAGCAACTCTTTTGAAGTCCATCCGAACATTCTGTGCTGGGTTTAGGTTTGGCTCTGACTCGGCCCCTCCAGAACATTAAACCTGTTGTTGTTAAGCTGTTTCTGTGTAGCTTTGACTATATGCCTGGGCTCGTTGTCTTACTGGAAGAGAAATTCTTTCTCAGGTTACAGTTGTCTTTTAGACGGCATCAGGCTCCAGCTTTAAGTCGGTTTCGTTTCCCCCTCTACTTTTACAAGCCTTCCAGCACCGGCTGCACAGAAGCGTCTCCACAGTATGAAGCTGCCAACATAATCCTTTGCAGTAGGGAAGGTGTGTTCTGATGATGTGCGGCGCTTGGTTTAAACCTCACTTAGGCCTGTTTCACATACAAACTCAAGACAGTGTCCAGAGAATCAGCTCCGGACCTTGTCCAGAGTTGCTGTTTTACACATGTAACACACATCAAATGTGTGGTACATGTGTAACAAACTAAATTCTGTACACACTTTTACTGTTAATAAAGTTTTGACAGTTTTGAAAGTCTTTTGTTAACTATTTTTTGTGCTCCATGCTGACTGCCTTTACATGCACCGTAGTAACCAGGGGGCCTGATGTAGTCAGCGTTGTTACTATCTAGCTTGGTTTTAGTTTGGTGCAGAATGGGTCAGGTAAAGGGCCCAACTTCAAAATTTTTCAAGTCAGCGTTGTTATACTGTCAGTATGTGGTTATTTCGGCTACTGTGCTCACTAATGGGTTGTTTAAATTGAAGCTGAAGAGGGAAAGAACTGCAAAAATCTCAACTGTAATCCCGGCAGACCAAGAATCATCAGAGCATATCTGGAAAAAGTTCAGGTCCCCCTCGCATAACTGGACTCTAGTCGCCTCTGGAGTGCACAGCGGGTTTTTCTGAGCGGCACAGCCGGGTTTCTATTGACAGAAAATGGGCGGCTGTAGGTAGTCCAGACTTTAGTGTCCGTATTTGTAATATGGATACGTAACAGAGGCCGCAGTGCGTTAACCTGACAAAAAAGGACAGGTCCTGTTTGCTCAGTGCTATGACGGTGTCACACAGCATCGTCTAAGGGCTTAGCATTAAACGGATCCACGGACACTTGTAGCATTAGCCGCCTTTTACAGCCCTTACTGTTGGTGAGGTCAGTAAACATTACAGAGGGTAGATCATCTGTTGTTCTGTGTGTTGGAGGTTCCAGCCCCAGAATGACGTGACTGTTGGTAGGCTTAGCGTTTTGGGTAGTTGTTGGTGTCATACCCAACATTTTTTATAATGTCTGCAGTTGAATTTTTTTGGCCACGTTGCCCTGTTCTAAACCTAGGCAACAGTCTTTGTCTATAGAGTGAGTCCATCTTAGCTTGTAGCTCTATCAGAGGAATCCGAGGCGTCTTACTCATCAGGCGTCTAATAGCTTATCTGAGGATATTGTTATTTTTATATAATGCCACATGTACCTGCATTATCCAAAAAACTTGGGGCATTTTATACCTGGAGTGAACCTCTTTCTGATAGCATTTCTGTTTACATGTACTTACGTTCTTTAGTAATTGGGGAAAAGAAGATTCTAAATTTAACAGGAAACAGCTTTGCACAAACCGCCAATAAACCAGTGAAATTGTGAGATGGCAGAAGCACTGAACTGTCATTTTGTGTTGATGATACAGAAGGACACCTTCACTGATTTTGAACTTGCTTCCTCTGGTTCTAGTTTAGGTAGGACATGTTCCCTTCATCAAAATATATATCTTTTAACTTCTTTAAAAGAGAAGTTTAAAAGCATTAATGTGCATTTACATTTACATTTAAAATAAAGCCACAGAGAGCAAGTTGAAAATTGGTGAAGTTGCTCTTTAAGACAAGGGGTGTCTGTGATAGCAGTACAGGTGGTCCCAGACGGTTCACAGTAAAAAACATTTATTTAAATTAAGATTTGCTGAGAAGTATTCGTTTAGAAGCGTTTGTGTCTTATAATATCCAGAATTTTGAGGCAACAGAACCATAATATGAACTGAACAGTCACATTTGCACGTAAATAAAAAAAGCTTCTCAGTTTATCATATCGACCTGAGCGAGATCTGAGCTTTTTTTACAAACATGGTCAATGCCACAAACTGGATTCAGTGTAATGTGTGCCCTAGAAAACACTATTCATAGGACACTTTAATATTTTGAAGACTTTAATACTTGAACCTCCACGTGAAGGATTTTATGAGCACCTTGTTGAAGCTGGAATGATTCATGTAGTAACTCAGTTCTCCTGCTGTACCTCAGCGTTGATCTCATTACCATCATCGTTGCTTAGCTCCACAACCTCACTTTGTCTGTTATTCCCTTGTTGTAAACAGTTTGTCACTGTTATCGTTTTGTATTTATATAAAATTGCAAACGTAACACTTCATCATTTTATTGTACAGCTGTAACAGCTTAGTTTGTACACGGCCCTGTCATGCCAATATCTCTCTTCTGTGTGCAGGTTTCTCTTGGAGGCTCTGGAGGACCTGGACAGCAGTCTGAAGAAGCTCAACTCCAGACTCTTTGTGGTCAGAGGGCAGCCTACTGATGTTTTCCCGAGGCTTTTTAAGGTCTGTGTTTTGGGGGCCTTGTGGCTCAATGGGTAGAGCATCGGTTGGGATGCAGAAGGGTGCCGCAGAAGGCCGCAGGATCAAATCCCACCCCAACCGGGTGCCCCTTGGTGGCCGGGCTGGTGGCTGGCTTGGGGGACATTGTTTGTCATTGTGTACCACAAAAAGGACTGAGTAAACATTTCAAATTGTAAATTACCAAATTTGAAAGAGCCATGTTCCTAGGATATTAGCTGAAGGGACCAGCAGTGTTGGCAGATCTGAGACATGGTTTCCAGTGGGGTCTCTGCTGTCGGTCCAAGTGCAGTGCTCCGCTCGTAAGCACACACAGAGTGGAGAGCAGACTCCGAGGTATCAGGGAGCTTAGGCAAAGTGCAAGGCAGGCTGATAATGTTGACAGCGTCGCGAGTAAAAAAGCAAATAATTAGGTAATCAGAATAGTGATCCTTTTAGCTCCATTCCCCAGTGTGTGCAGTCTTACTTTAACCAGAGTGAGCTAGTTGGCTAAGTCAAGAGTCAAATTACACACTGAGAGCAGAACTTGCAAAACATTGGAATTTACAATCCCAAAAATGTTCTTTTGTAACTAAAAATAGTTTTGAGATCAAAAATCTTGTTTGCAATGTAAAAGGTTTTGTTTGCATGTCAGAAACGTTTGCAAGTCCGAGTCCGGTGTAATAGTACGTTCTCTATTGGTTACTTGACCAGCTAATCAGTGCAGCTACAGGTTCATTTCTGCCAAAGCAGACGGACACCAACTCTACTGCACAAAGGCAGAAACTGAGCCGAATGAAAACATTTACAGGCAGGTTCACAAAGACAAAGTTACGGGGAGTGAAGAAATCTCTCACGGTGTGTATTAGTCACAGCGTTGACCACGATGCTTGGCTTTCAGTCAGATCTGACGGTAGGACCAATCCTGATGGTGGCTTATACGGAAATGTCAGCGTAAACCCATACAGACTTGATGCCGAAGGCCAATAATTTGGATGGGGATAATTTGAATCTCGGCAACCGTTATCCCAAAACTAATAATAATCATGGAAAACTCATAATATGCAGTATCTGTTATGTGTGTACTTAAAAATCATCTTCTGTAACGTTATCGTACGGTTGCTCATGAACCAACTCTGTTCACACAGTCGTCATCCACAACACTTGGATTATTTAAGCATGTAAATGTCCTAACCCCCAGAAAGTAATTAAGTAAGATTAATGAGGCGGGCTGGTAGTTTTGGGGGATAGTAAATCATTGGCAAGTAGTGTGAGTTTATTTTTATTTTTATTTTTTACATTTGGACACATCAAACTCGGCTGCAAAGTGGTCGAGATAACTGCTAACTACAGTTACAGAATGCTTCAGCTTCACTTTTTGTCCTATGAATCTGATATATTTTAATTTTAATATATTTTAACTGACGCATCTCAGTTTTGAACAGACATCGTCATGTTTGTTACATGACGCAGAGTTTGCTGTGTGAGAAAGTAGGTACACAGTGCCCTATGTCTTAGGAGCATTAAAGACCCACTCCATACATTCCTGGGGAGATGCTGGTCACGCCACGTCTTTCCCGAACATCTGTAGGAACAGTGATATGTTGTTGCTTTTCTTTTAACCTCGGTGACGCTTTGGGGAGCAGAGATCGCTGTGGCCGTTGTTTTTCACGGAACCGAGCACGCCGGTTCGCTGATTACAGGGCTTTTTACTGCACAGCCAGCAAAACGGAGTCTATACCAGGCTGCGTACTTTGCATAATCACCCTGCCGTGAACCATATTAGAGCAGCTGTAGACTGTGTTAACATTTATAAGTAGATTCCCTGTAGGGATTTAGTTCCTGGCCAGGAGGAGCAAATCAGACTCTCACCATGCCTATACAGCAGCCATTATATAACACACTGCTGTTCACCAGGTGTGCTACAGGAGCCCGGGAGTCTGCAGCTTTTCCCTTCAACCAAACAGGCAACATGTCACAGCACAAACGTAAATGTGCCACAGAGTGGATTGAACAAGTGGTACAGACCGATTGACACACGTTCTATGTGAGGACGGTTCTTTGAATATTCTAACAGGAACAACAGTGTAACAGTATAACTTGATATCCTTTTTCCACTGCTTGTGGTCAGTCTTAGATGCTACAGCTAGGCAGTGGATTCTGAGGAACATGAATTCCATTGTCCTGTAGATGCTTTGTCAAGTTCTTTGTACCGTGTCTAGAGTGTCTTAGGCTTGTCGGCTCCATGGTGTGCACTCCTGCTCTCATGAGCGATTTAATAAGAAGTAGTGACGGACAGAAGGAGCCACACATTTGTAATAAAGGATATGATTCTTTATTTATTTAATTTTATTTTGAATCCCTTAAAAGATTTTTTAAAGTAAAATACTTTGAATAGACTCCTCTTTGTTTCTGGAGATGGAACAGAGTCCAGCAGCTGGTGGCAACCGCCCTGAAGAATATGCTCTGTTGTTGGTGTATTAATAACTGCAGCTTGAATAAATGAATTTTACAAAGCGTGATGTGGTTTGGATGCATTGTTCAAAGTGCATCCTAATGAACTGGACTAGAAAAATCGCAGTAACGTGATCAGTAATGTCTTGCTGACATATTGTTTGGTTGTCTCGATTGTGGATTTCCGCCTTGTTGCAGGAGTGGAAAGTAACCAGGTTAACATTTGAATGTGACCCGGAGCCTTATGGGAAGGAAAGGGATGGCGCCATCATCAAGATGGCCCAGGAGTTTGGAGTGGAGACCATCGTCAGAAATTCACACACTCTCTACAACCTGGACAGGTTTGTGCTGCACACACACACAAATTGTACTCTGTATTCCACATCCCTGCCACAGTATCGGTGTGGAACACTCACTGTAAACTGTCAGCTGTCAGTTTGTGGTCCGTGCAGGAAATCCTCAAAAGGCCACAACGTATGATGGGTAACAGCAGGCAGATGCTGAATAAAACATGACTGTGCACAGGTTTTACGTTAACTAACCGCACACCGGCATAGCCTTCCCATTTGGGTGTATGCAGACACTGAAGGTGTAGGCCCCATTTATTCATTGGAGAAGAGGCTCAGTGCAAGGCATTCAGGCAACATGTAGAACATTTCTGTCCACGTGTCTTTTGGCACAACAAGGTGCAGCACTTTCCATTCTTGTGGGATTTGCGTCCTTCTAAAAAGGTGTGATCAGGTGTGCGCCCTTTTTTAGAAAGTCAAACTCAAGAAATTTGGACATTTGGTGGAAACGCTCTTTTAAATGTGATCGGTCTCTTTTCAGGCTTTAGGTGTGTCCCCTCATTTAATTGCACTTTCCCAGCTTATCTAAATTGCTGTGTTTTGGTTCCTGTCTGTCTAACCGTTTGTTCGGGAAAACCCAGCTGCTCTGATTGTTCAGTTTCCCTAGATTTATTACAAGGATGATGATGTAATACAGCATTCCATAAAACCGTGGTGTTTCTGAGGTAGTCGGCATAACAGGAGAATTTCACACCATAGCAACCCTGTTTGTGACGGACATGTAAACGTCGTTCTTTTATCACTTTAATATAACATTTTATTGAGTCCATGCTTCACATAGTGTAATGAACATGTTAGTGTCCCTGTGCCATTTTAAAGATGGGAATAAAACAGCTAATCATTCATTTTTGTGTGTTTAAAATGTGTCATAAGACATCACCTCTCAAAAGATTTCTGTCGCGTCTGCCTCTTGTTTTCCGTGTTGATCACAGGATAATAGAGATGAACAACAACAGTCCTCCTCTGACCTTTAAGCGGTTTCAGGCCATTGTGAGCAGACTGGAGTTGCCCAGGAGACCTCTGCTTCCTGTCACGCAGCAGCAGATGGACAAGTGTCACACTAAAATAGCCGATAACCACGACCAGCTATATAGTATACCTTCACTGGAAGAACTCGGTATGTGTGATTGTTTTTAGAACCGTTAAACAGGTTTAATTCATATTTCCTCATTAAGCATCAACAATCTGCTTTGTTTCTGTGAATATTTGTCCAGGGTTCAGGACGGAAGGCTTACCTCCTGCTGTGTGGCACGGAGGAGAATCCGAGGCCTTGGACAGACTAAACAAACACCTCGACAAGAAGGTAAACCGGAAGCTGAAGCTAAAGCCCCTTACATGGTCCGGTTTGTTTTCATTCTTTAATTTGCAGCAGCAGCCTGTCCCAGGTCTGCTCAACGTGGTAGTTATGACCTTTTTCATAGGGCTTTGTTTAGTTTTGTGTTTTTTTAGGGATGGCCTGAATCACAATGGCACAAAGCCAGTTGCTAATAAACGGGTTGTGGAAATCCTTGATGGTGTGGAATACCCTGTCCCCAAGACGTGGACATAGTAAATTATAAATGATCACTGGATAATTTGCACGGCAATATGTCAAAATAATATACGCGGACAAACTCTTCCTGTTCCAGTACCTTTTATACGTTATTTGACAATTTAGGACATTTTCTGTAACCTAAATATATATAACTGGAAAGCGATTTTAAATTCAGATAAGGCAGATGATAATCCCGTGAATGTCCTCTCTCTTCCTGTGTAGGTGTGGGTAGCCAACTTTGAGTACTCTCGGGTCAACACGTGCTCTCTGTATGCCAGCCCGACTGGACTTAGCCCCTACCTGCGTTTCGGCTGCCTGTCCTGTAGGGTTTTGTACTACAACCTCAGAGAGCTCTACATGAAGGTACAGTAGAGGCCAGTCACTGAACCTACATGCCTCACAAATTGCAAATCATTTTTCCTCTTGAATGCTGACATTTAGTGTTTTAATAGCAATGCTGCTCTCTTGTACCTCTCCGTCAGCTCCGTAAGCGCTGCAGTCCTCCTCTGTCTCTTTTTGGCCAGTTGTTATGGAGGGAGTTCTTCTACACAGCTGCGACAAACAACCCAAACTTCGACCGCATGGAGGGAAACCCCATCTGTGTGCAGGTGGGCTTTGCAGCACTTGGAGGTTGGACTAGCTTGTTCTAGTGCTACGACCACGTACTGTGTCCAAGAGTCAGGAACCGATTTCACCGGAAATAAGCTGTTGTTTTATTATCTATCCTCTTTAGCCACAAATCCAAAGTTGTATATTGTTTTATGTATTTGGAAGGGCACCAGCAATTTCTTCAAATAGCTCTTACTCATTTTGATGCTGTAGATTGTTGATGGTGAGAGAAAACTTGCTGACTGCTAATTAACTTTAACTGTGTGCTTAGCATGGCTGGTCTAAAATAAAAAGTCTGCTTATGACTGCAGAAGGTTTGATCTGTCAGAGGAAAATGTGTAAAGTCTGCGTGTGTATCGCACCTTTCAGCTGTGCTGCTGCAGTATTTCCTCAGCTGATCTAGCTGATGCACACATTGGTTTCCACAAGTCACTGATGTTAGTCCGAGCTGATTCCCAAATCTTGTATGATTTTATCAAGCTGAGTCTGTCTCAAGTGTGAGTCACATGACTGCAGTCCCCACCTCTGCTTACCAGGGGACAACTTGATTGTTGTAAGGTCGGTAAAAAAAAGAGTCCTTTACATAAAGTCATTTACTTAGTGTCATATTTCTGTCCCCAGATCCCGTGGGATCAGAACCCAGAGGCACTGGCCAAGTGGGCTGAGGGCCGTACTGGTTTTCCCTGGATCGACGCCATCATGACACAGCTAAGACAAGAGGGCTGGATTCACCACCTGGCCCGGCACGCTGTGGCCTGCTTCCTCACTAGAGGGGACCTGTGGATCAGCTGGGAGAGCGGCATGAAGGTAGGACGGACGCGAAGGTCGTGGAGAACGTGCTACACCTAGTTTGCTTCCTCCCTAGCTCACTGCAGGACAATTTGAAAGCCTGCGTCAGGTGTACGTGTGTGTTGCTGCAGGTGTTTGAGGAGCTGCTGCTCGATGCAGACTGGAGTGTGAATGCCGGCAGCTGGATGTGGCTGTCCTGCAGTGCCTTCTTTCAGCAGTTCTTCCACTGCTACTGCCCTGTGGGTTTTGGAAGGAGAACTGACCCATCAGGAGACTACATCAGGTGAAGTCACCCTTTCATATTAGATCTCAGCAAACTCTGGGAGCTTTTTTCTTTGCTGAGGCGTTTGGATGAAGTGTAAACTGACCGTGTGCTTACAGTTCAAATAATCTTTCACGTTTCCTCCAGGCACTACGTCCCCATCTTGAAGGACTACCCAAACCGCTACATCTACGAGCCGTGGAACGCCCCGGAGGCTGTCCAGAAGGCAGCCAACTGTGTGGTGGGGGTGGATTACCCCAAACCTATGGTCAACCACGCGGAGAGCAGCAGACTCAACATCGAGAGGATGAAGCAAGTGTACCAGCAGCTCTCTCACTACAGAGGACTCAGTGAGTCACCTAATTAGACTCCAGACTTATACGGCAGCGTGAGATCACGTCCACTGCGGCCGGCTCATGCGTCCTGGTTTAACTCTTGTGACCAGCCCGGCTGCAGACTGGACGTACTGGGCATATTCTGCACCATGCAGATATTATGTTTCCAACAGTTAACTGAGTAAGGGCCACAACCTCTGTGTATTCCACCTGACGGCCGTGAACGAACGGGACCTTGATCCTGTCACTAGAGTAGAGTTCCATCCGAAATGTGTCTTCCTGGCCGTCGACTCCCCCTTGTGTCTCAGGTCAGACACGTGCGTAGAGGTTCGGTCTTTCTGCCCAGATTATGATCGACTTACACTTTATGAACATTGGGAATAGTGAACTACATGTAACTAAACTAGTGGTGTAATTATATTTTGCACTTGTTTTTGTAAACATATATAAAAATTATAAACATATAATATTAATATGAACACGTCAGAGAAGGCACGTGTCTGGATATAGTAAGTAAAGCTGACATTTCTTTGAAGGCACTGTGACCATTTTTACTGCCACGTGCCGTTTTTGCTCTAAATTTTGTCATATGTAGATTTTTACAGATTAGTTTTGATGTATTTTTTTGTTTTTTAAACTTCTTTATGGCATAGCTTTGCTGCAGTTCAACTTCCACCCCTGTGGAGTAGCGGGTAGTTTGCAAATCTGTGCTTTTAAATGGCACTGACATCACAGACGGTCTCTGACATGAGGACCTGGTGTTTTCTAAGACATTTCTTCCAGAGTTTGTCCCTAATTCAACATCTTTATTATTATTCAGCCTCCTGATGGAGGTCTGTTGATCGGGTTATAGGAGTTTGGAGTTTGACCCTGTTTGTGTGGACATGCTGTTAATACCACATTAACCAAACTCTGTCTTCGTTTGTCAGGTCTACTAGCATCAGTACCAACAATCCAGGAGGAGGCAGAGCCACCAATGACAGATGAGTCTCAAACAAGTAGCGGCCCAGGTATGATGGAAACCAGGAGACTTCCTTATCAATAATCAGTCTGTGAAGTAGTATTATAGTCATTACTGAGGTTTGCGCTTGTTATTTTCTCATTTCCTAGACTCTCCTCTCAGAGTTCCTGCTAACAGCGAGGCAGCTGGCTGCTCTACAGCTCCAGATTCATCCACAGTCTGTCCATCCTCCTCTTCTGCCCAGTGTCCTGAGCCGGGGGACTCTGTAAATAATTGTGTACCTCTGACACGCTACACGTCCTCGAGCTCACATATAACATCTACTTCCACCAGCCATTCCCTCCCCACAGCTGCTTGTCCTTCCACAAGTTCAGCACTAGCCCAGAGCCCTCTTTCTAAGTCCAAACCCTCCTCCGCTTCTCCTTCGTGTTCCACCTTGTCCACATTCCCCTGTCCAGCTATGACCCCAACCCAGACCTCTTGTCTGGGTCAGAGGAGGAAAGGCCTTGCCCGCAAGGTGCGGCGCAGCCAGAGGCCGTGCGGACGACAGTGTGGCATTCCACCAAGCAAGGTGGGAGGAGGGAAGACGGTGGAGGAGGAGAGGGAGGAGGCAGGAGCAGAGGAGACAATGGAAGCAGAAGCTGAGCAGGATGAGAGAATGGAAGAGGACACAGTAAAGCAAGGTATAGTAAACAGGCTAACGTATACGCTGTCCTCACTAATGCAAGGATCCGAGGTGTAGAACATTTTCTAGACGTGAGATCTGATGAAACCAACTCCTTGTTAGTCACAGTTCTTACTGTTAACCACTCGCAAATGACATTTAATACAGTCAAATTGAAGGTGCTCGAAAGCTCAGTGGTCTGAAATGGTGGATAATAACACGCAGTGTCACTCCAGTTTAACTTCATCATCAAAACAGACCAGGCCTGGTTTGTGACTCCGTAAACCGTGTCTTATCTTTTGCTTCATGTCCTGATTGACATTTTAGTGCAGTTGTGAGTAGTTCCTTTCCTGGTGCTTCAGACTCCAACTCTGTTACATTACAGAGACAAATATTGGATTCGTGTCGTGGAGTTTTTCTCCACTGAACTCTTTTATTGATACTTTTAGTAGATAATCCAAGTACTTCCTGCACCTCTCTCTCTCTCTCTCTCTCTCTCTCTGTCTGAGATTTACTTTCAGGGTTATCGGTTATGGCACTTTGTGTTTAGCTAACTCCGTGTTTTCTGCTCTGGTGTCTCTTTCAGAAGGAGTTTAAGAGAGAACTAGCTTCAAACATCCATCCTGGACAAACACTTTAAGGACGGACAACAGTGTTGTGCCTATGCAGACAACATCAGTTTATGTATTAGCATGCAGTCGACACAGGCGGAAGAACTACAACAGCAGTTCAGTCACATATAAAACTAAAAATTCTAGACAATCATGCAGATACACTCCTTCAAATTAGCCGACTCATTACAGAACGACTGTAACTCAGGCTAGAATCCTAACAGGTGTTTAACATGAGTCAAAAACATCTTCTGTACAATTCCTTCTCACACACACACACACACACACACACACTGCATATCTTACACACATTGTCCCCTTTAAACTGAGCAGTAGTACCTTCTGCTGGTCCACACGCTTCTCAGACACAAGGTGCAGGAGCCCGAACTTCTGCCAAAGCACAACGTCCTGTCGCTCAGTTCTGTTCAGATGCGAGAACCTCGAAGGAGAACGCTCTTGTTGATCCACTCCCGGCCCAAGGGAACTTGTGCTTCTGCTCCTGTGATCCGGTGGATAATGATGTGAAGGATGGGCTCTGGACTGTACCGTGTTAAAACAAAAAAAAAAACCAACACTAGAAAACATGATTGAAGCTCTACATGTGAATATGTACACGCCCAATCTTCATGTTCTTTAAACTCTCTGATGTATTTGCCGGCAGCGGCGATCAGATCCCATAACGTTAGGGAACGTGCCATTTTTAGCCATTGTACAGTAGATGTGCCACAGAGGATGTTTGTCTTCAGGATTCAAGGATTTGCATTTGCCGTATTTTTCTCTGGAAATAGGAAATGCTGCTTGTATGAAATGAATGTAGAGGAAACCCTGGTGTGGTTCTCCCCATGTATTTATCAGTTTGTATATAAAATATGTAAAACCGTAACCTGTCTGGTTTTGTTAATGGCCTTTTTAATGCAGTTTCACAGAGGCTGGTTTTAGAAAATAACTGGACTCCGTTATCAGTTTGACTCAATCATTTTCATTGGGTCTTAAAGGTATAAACCATCAGTCTGGATTAGGTTGACATTTTTATTAGCACCTAAAAAATCCACAGGTTGTGCATAACACACCTCCTATGGTACATCATTGTTGCCACAGCAACAGCAACAGTAGGAACTAATCGACCAGATTATCAAACTTTAAGGAAACTTAAAGTAACCATTAATCCCTCATGTTAACAGTTTATCCTGTTCGTGGTCACGGGGGCGGGAGCCTGTCCCAGCTGTCACTGGGCGAGCGGCGAGGTCCGCCCTGGACGGATCCTCAGCCTGTTTCAGCAAATGTGTCTACACAGGCATCAACTGCACCACAGCGCAATGTCAGGGCAGTTAATAATAAAGCAGCTCCAGGATTCAGGGTCTCGCGTCTCTGGCTTCTGTAGCTAACTTCACAAAAGGCAAACTAACATGTTGTAGGAGCTAAGCAGCTGTTCCTGACCTGCTGGGCGGACATGGAGCACTTCCTTCCCACTGCCCGTCAAATGTGTGAATTGAAACCAACCGCAGGTTTGGCAGGATGGAAAGCCACAGAGATTACATTTGGAGAAAAATCCCCCGGCTGCCTACGAGCCTGTTATCTGTCATTACACGGCTGACACACATTCTTTTTGCCAGTCTATGAAGTCAAGCTCATAAGGATTTCTTTCCGAGCGCAGCCTCTGGATGGACAGCCAGAGGAACAGGAGGAAGGTTTGCTGGACTTGACATATTGTGTATTGATGGTCTGATCATTTTTAAGAGACAAGTTTTTTTATAAAATGCCAATATTTGGGAAATCTTTTCAGTCGCTCCTTTTTCCACAGAAATCAGCAGAAACACCACAAGAGCTTGTTCATTTGTACAATATTACTTCAGGCTGCACATTCTCACGCATCTTCTCAGCATATTCAAAGCAATAAACAAACAAGCGTTTATGGTAAAACCTACCAACAGAGAATGGGAGACCATGGGAAATGCTCAAATAATTTTCAGTTGCATGATTCTACTAGTTCAACGTGTTTTAATAAGCGACTTTTATCGACTTGTTTTGGGAAGAGGAGGCTCCATCTCTCCTACCATCCACTATCAGGCCTGTGTGGGACTCAGGAACTTTACAATTACATTTTCAGCCTCGTTAAATCTACTCAACACTTCAGGTGTCGCTAAATTGTTGAGATTTTGAGAATATGACATTCACATGCTCTAATTTTCAGCCTCGTATGTGAAACACTGCTGGGCCCTTCATAGGTTTTGAACATTGTTATAGAAAGACAAGGCATTTAAAAAAAAAAGCATTATTTTTAATAAGCAGATCATTCAGGTGAGTTCTCAGAGTTTGATATCCTGCCCAAGAAGACGCCCAGTTAAATGGAGATGACCTGAGCAGGGTAAATGTGAACCTGGAAACCTACAGAAGAAAAGATCAAAGGAAGTCTCCGCTGAAGAAGGTTCTGTGGGACCGACATTAATCATTCTCACCCTCAGAGAAGATGCAGTGACTTTGTGACGCAGATTTACTGGTTCACCACTAACCCGAGCTTCCAGATACAGGAGGACTTGCACAGCGATCTTCTAAACACATTCATTCAGGTGAATCTCCATTTGCTGTAACTCATTTAGTTATTTTAGAAACTATTTGACCGTGTCAGTCATGATTTAGTTGAGTTATTTTATGAGCAATCACTTATTTTCTGCTTTATATTTCAACAAATTTACTTTGTCGAGATTTGTCTGTAACTTTTTTTTTTATGAAATTGACCATATTCCGATGTTTTTAAAAAATGAAAACGTCCAGGGAGAAGAATACATTTTATTAGGACTGTACATTTAGTCATATATAAACACTGAGCAATATTAGATGATCCCCTGTCTTTTCCCCAATCGTAACAAGAGCACAAAGTTACCTAACATGATGTAACCATTCTTTAATTAAAAGCAAGTGAAAGTAATGGGATTTCTGAACGCACATTTTGGCCCGAACAGCACAATGAAATGAGATTCTGTGTTTATGTTCCTAAGTTTACAGATGTTGAAGTATTTTATACAATGAGGACTAGTTTCGGAACCCTTTGTCACGTTGCAGCCAGATACTACAATTGTTTCAATTCATTTTTTTCTCATTAATGTACAGTCAGTACCACATAATGAGGTGAAAAGGGAATTTTAGAAACATCTGTAAATATTCTATAAATATCAAACATATATACACAATTTTTCAGAAACTTGAACAACACTTGAAATTCAGCTCAGGTGCTTCCCATTTCTTTGGATCATTGCTGAGATTAAACCGATTGGACATGATTTGGAAAAGGGGGAGACGTCTCTGTGGAAGGCGTCACAGCTGACAATACTGCTGTAACAGAACAAAAGCCACGGGTTCTAAGGAGCTGACCGCCGGGCTCAGGGACAGGATGACTGCATGGCACAGAAGTGGGGACGGCTAAAACCAAGTTCGGCCTCTTGGAGGTTCCTTCATAATTCATCAGAGGTTGGGCACGACACAAAATTGGGAGAGAAGTAACCAGGACCCCAATGGTCACTCTGACTTCAGCCGTCCACTGATTTGGGCTTTGAGTGGTGAGACAGAAGCCTCCCCTCAGTCCAAACACAAAAGCACCCAATGGACTGTCAGACTGTGAAGAGCAAGTTCCTCTGGTCTGATGACAATTCTAAATGTCATGTGTGCGAGAAACCAGACACCATCCAACACCGTCCCTACGGTGAAGCCCGGTGATGGCAGCGTCAGGCTGCAGGCGTGTGTTTCAGCAGCAGGAAAAGCTGAATGGGGTAAAGTACAGAGATATCGTCAATGAAGAGCCGTTCCAGAGCGCTCAGGACCTGAGCCTGGGCCGGAGGCAACAATCTTAAACACACAGCCGGGACAACAAAGGAGAAGACACAAATCTGTCTGTCCACACCAGTGATTAATCAACAGTGGGGCGTGTGAAACTGAAGATGAAGTTTGAGATTTTGATCATCCACGCGTTATAAATAAGCCATTAACACATCACTGGAAATGGGAGAAATCTACTTCATGAAAAAAAATTATTTTAACGTTGCAGACAACGTGACAATGGATAAAACTATGCAGATTCAATAAAACATGTCAGTCAGCTGACAGGCGATGTCTGTTAGCTGCTGGTTAGCTGGTTAAATAATGGATTTGGTGGTTTAGTGCGAGCTCTGCTGTCGCGCTCTGCTGTCGAGCTCTGCTGTCGTGTTTGTCTCTCCGTGGTATCACAGTCGACCGTAGACGTGCTACACAAGCGCGCACACACACACACACCAGGATCACAGTGTTTATTAGCTTTATCTCCCAGAAAACACCACAGGCAGATGAGCTGATGTCATGCCTCGCTCTGATTGGTCAGGCCTGACTTCCTCCTTCCCCCCTCATCCCTGTCTGTCTCCTCCCTGCCGTCTTCTCTCAGTCAGTCCTCGTTCTTCCCGTCACTATTCAACGGCACCCACCTCCCTGGGCTCTCTCTCTCTTCCTCTCTCAGGCTGTCTCTCTGCTCCACTCCGCTCCTGCCAGGAAAATGATGATGGGGATGATGATGATGCTACACGGTGGCCAGCCAATGAGAACGCAAGGAGGGAGTGGAAGGGGAGGGTCCAAAGGCCAAGCTTGGAGCTGTGTGATGCTGAGGAGACTGAGGAGGAAGAAGGGGTGGTAGAGGAGGGTGGGGGAGGCCTTGTCCAAGCTGAGGAGCGTCTACTCGGGCTTAAAAAAAGGGGAGAAGACGAGAAAGAGGGAGAGGAGGAGGGAGGGAGGAAGGTGTCGACTGTCAAAGGGGGATTAACCTGCGCTGTCATGGACAAATATCGACCAAAGAGACCAACCACCCTGGCTCTGTTTCCACAGATGCCACAAGCCGGCACCCAGGTAGGGCGTCTGGGAGGATCCCCTGCGCTTCAAACGAGCGGAGGAAATGGGTCACAGTGTGTGCGGGCGTGTGCGTGTCGAGAAGGAGGCAGCGGTGGCATCCAGCTGAACAAACGGGTTCCTGTGTGCGTGTTGCCTGGGAGGATCCTGTCTTTATAATGAGACGGCACCGTGTCAGTGTTTGTGTAGGATGTTGGGTGTGTGTTTGTGTGTGTGTGTGTGTGTGTGTGTGTGTGCGTGTGGCAGTGAGTCAGTTCTGGAGATGGTTCAGCTGTCATGTTGCAGTGCAAAAGGTTCCTGTTCGGTCTATTTGTGACAGCAGTCATATATTCAGGATATCGGTGTCCATAATTCAATCCATATTATGCTGCTGACTTGATGTTTTCCAGCTGACCCATGGGAGCCAGGCAGCTGGGGACTGACTTGCTCAAGGACACTCAGGTGCTGAGGAGACTGACCCCAGCTGAGCTGTTGTAGCGTCTCATCAAATAAGTCACAGCCGACTGTAGATTCGGATTAGTTAACCGTGCTTAATAAAAGTGACAAAAACAGGTCGACTGCTGGGGGAACTGGATTTCTGCCAACAAATCTTGATTCATGTAGTTTACACACAAACATAAACACACAAAACCCTGGGTACGTGACTTCCGGTGTACTGTCAGTATGGAGTACAAGAAATTGTTATTTCAAACAACCAAATAATTTCACGTTGCGTGCACTTAACATGTCTTTCAAACAACGCGCCTATTTAAGTTGGTCCAACGAACGTGACATTTGCTACAACTCACAGCTCCAAGTTTGTTCAGCAAAGACGTTCAAAATGAGTGTAAAAAATTTGTTGACAGCCAGGGTTAAATCAAAGTCTAAAGGATGGCTCTGCAGCCAGGGTTCAGTGCTCACAGTCGTCTGACGGGATCCAGCATTAACATTGGAATCCTGGTCGACCCCTTGAAATAACTTCACTGTGTCAGTTCACTTTGCAGTTTCCTAAGTCTGTCTTCGTGTTTGTACAGGCCTTGGAGACAGTCCTCAGCCTGTTCCAAAAAGAAGTATTCCGTTTCAGTTTGTAACTGTAACTGTTCAGTTTGTTACACTAAACGGACACATTCCGACGTTCCAACGCAAAATGTCGTTTTTTTGAGTTTTTGAAGTCAAATTGTCTTTGGGAGATCGTAAAGTTCCGACTGCAGAAGGCTTGTGTCAGACATACTGGACATAGAACAAGGACCGTGAATATTGGTCCGCACCTGAAAAACCGAACGTACCCTTTAACCGGGGTTTACCTTCAACATCCAAACCACTGAACACAATGCTGTTTCTGGTCGGGCCTGAAAAACACCTGGGCCCCCTGTGTCACTGTCATGCATCTGTCACAGCTGTCAGCTTTTTTAAATAGGGGACATTTTGATAGCATTCAGAAAGCTGCAGCTCCCATAGCAGCTCATAATACATCGTGATAACGTCATTTCACACGCTCGTCCTACCACACCTTCTTTTAGCAAGAAACTTCATTCGGCCGTTCCTGTCCTGTGAATTCACCATGCTGCCAAGCCATGGCTTGTGAGTGAAACACGCAGGACACAGTGGAGGTTGTGTTTTAAGGTGAGAACATCTATCATCTGTAACCGCTTATCCCAGCTGTCACTGTCAGAGTGGTGGAGTCCAGCCTGGTGAGCTCACCAGTGTTTCTCAGGGCCAACACAGAGAGACAACCATTCACACTCATAATTTAGCATGCACGTAGTCGGACTGTGGGAGGACACCCGCACAAACGCAGGGAGAACATGCAAATTCCACACGGAACGGCTGTAGCCAGCTGGGTGCTAACCACTCGGCCATATTTAATTAGCTTCATCTAAACATTTTTGCAATTATTAGGACAATTGAAATGGCTTTAGAAAATCCAATCAAAGAATAGGATGTTATTGTGAATGGGCTGACAAAGTATGGACGAGCACGTAGAGCCAGTCCAGCGCTGAGGACCGGGCACACGTGTCCCCTGCTGTGTGACGAAGGACAAACTGTCCGTACAATATAAAGCAGCTGTGGAAGAAAACTTGAGTCACTCACTCAGTCGATCAGTTAATGAATCGTATGAATTTATAACTCGGCTGTTCTGCTGGAGGTTATGCTTTGGCCGGAAGTGCGTAAGCTGAACGGAAGATCATTCGCTGTGTTCACAGGTGTTTGTGAAGCTGCTTCAAAATCCGACTTTTCTGCACCTCGTCCTCACCTTCCGTCTGTAAGCCACTAAAACTCGGGTTACTGTGTCGTTTCATGAAGATTTGAGTTTGTGTTTATTAGTTCGCTTCGGGAGGAGCCGCTCTCTGCTGCGTGAAGTGGTTTGTTGTCAGGGGCCTTTTCCAGACTCTGGTTAGGATTCAGAGTCCTCCGGTGCGTAGTTCTTAGCCATTCCTGGAGGTTTCAGCTGCGTGTCTCTGACACTGGCTGCGGATTTGCCAACGGATCCTCCTCCGTATATACACACACACACACACACACACACACATATATGTCATTTCATCTTTAATCTCGTATTTGTGTCATAGACTCATAGCGCCTCTTCCCTAGTTTGGTGGCCATTTTATGGGAGGGCGTTATTATCACATGTCATTAGTAACATCAGTAACATCAAACTCTATTAATTAAACTGTTCCAACTTGATTCTGTGATCTGCTCTTAGCCAGTTATTAACGATGCCCCTCTGTGTCAAATGGTGTTCCGCTGAAGAACGCATGTGTGGTACACGAGAGTCCAGTCTAGTGCTCACAGTTGGATGCAGAAATGAATCAGTCATTTGGTGACGTATGTGTGAATGGTTGTCTGTCTGTCCACAGCTGGAATAAATTCCAGCCCCCCCCTCCATGACCCATCACACCACGAGTGGTTACAGATAATGGCTGGAGGGATGTTTACTGGCTCTTGATGATGTTAAGTACTTTAGCTGTATCCGTTATATAAAACCTGAGGAGCTTTGGTTCATCTCAAACTTATTTCAAATGACGAAGAACCTGCACGGAGTCCACTGGTAAAAACACCAAGACTGTCCCTCACATGTTCGAATGAAGAATTAAAGGTCTGATGTTGGGAACTTGTTGTCTGGTAAAATCAGAAACAAATTCATTAGCAACAATGCTACGATAGTTTTATCATTCAACTCTGAATCTCGTTTTAAACATCGTTCATACACACAAACCTAAGATGGTCGTGTGGTATTTGGAGTTTGTCTGGACAAGGCTGAGGTGATGGACAGACGGGAGACCAAACATCATACATCAGTATTTTTTTATAAAACAAAACACATTTTCCCTTTGTTGACTGTCCATTAGCCAAGAATGAATCAGCATTTTACTTCGATAGCATTTTTAAAAATGTTTTTCTGTCTCTTTGGAAAAGAAAGTTAAAACTAAAAACCGGATTCACTTGCGTGAAGCTGAAACTGCAGTCTGAAAGGACTCACACGTTATAGCACAGAGAACAAACCGCGCTGCTCTCGACACCTGAACCTTTTATTTTTAGATGACTTGTTAAATGACTGTAAAGAAAAGATTTATTGGCAAAGCATTTGGACTGTATTCCTTCTTTAATGAAAAAGACACAACAAAACAAAATCTGAAATTCTTTACTGTGCTTTATTACCGTTACTACGTTATATTAAAGGCATCAGCAAATGAGAATTAATTTTTTTTATATATTTCAATACAGCCACTGTAAAAGCACCAAATCCCTTCATAGAGGCCATCACTCTGTTTTCAGTGAGTTTTTAACAAATGTGCTAAAATGACATATCATTTTGCAGGTGAGGATCATTGCCTGAGTTATTTTTTCAAAGATGTGGCCGTTAAACAAAGTTTTGTGTAAGCAATGAAAATGATCAGCTGTTTCATGCTCATGGAAATCCGTTTTTCGCTCTGTGTGGAACCGTTTGATAAGCTGCTGTTGTCGGTGCAGCGATTCATGGTTCGGGGAATCCACAGCCCTGCACGTTTTATCTGTCGGGACAAGAGGTGTATCCACAGTCACAATCACCTTGACGCTGTAGGAGGTTTTCCTTTTCTTCGGAAAGTGATTAGGAACTAAGTCCAGAGTTTTTGTTCTGGTCGTGACACAAATCAAGCCGAATGTTCCAAAGCTGCAGTATTTTTTGTTAAGTGATTTCCTATCGAGTCACGGATTGATTTACATCAGGAGGACATCGGGATCTGGACTCCACGTCAGTCGGCTGTGTGCGTTTGTGTAATGGTCCATTCCAGTGTTGAAGTCTGACATTTGAACATTGCTTTGCTCTGCGGTCGCGGACAGAGTGTGGCAGGGTTTTGTTGACAGGCACACAGCTGGGCTCAGTGAAAGCAAGCGACATATTAACAAAGGAAGCAGGCCGCTGTAGCCTCTGGGCGAGCGGCGGCCTCCATACTGTCCACTGCTGTTAACGGAGCGAGAGAGCTGATTCAGCATCCCAGGCAGCCACGTCGAGCGGTTGCGTCTCTGCCAAAGTCAGTAGGTTCGCTTTTAGAGGGAAGCGTCTAGTCAGGGCTGGTGTCAGATTTATGTGTGCCAGGAAGCGAGCAGCTCGGACTTGTCATCAGCCTGGAAGCTGATAAGAATTCCTCCACTTGTTTGGGGAAATGCTGGCATCAGTTAGATCTGTGAAGGAGGAACGACGACATCTGTTTGAAAGAAGCTGGATGTTTTAATGCATTTAGCTCTGGGCCATCATTTGAATTATGGCCAACAACTAGCTGAATATTTCAACCATTTGGTCGTTGCCAACAGGAATAAACTTCAGAGCTTTCCTCCTTACCCGCTCGCCACTTTTTCTACATGCTAGTTAATACTGAAACTATGGCATATTTCCATGCAACCTTATAGCATCCTGTTGCTAACCAGTGCTTTCATTTTGTAGGCGTGTCATTTGAATATAACATGACTCTTATTGTGAAGGTGTGTGTGGGTGTGTGTGTACTCCTTAGTGAGGACCAAATGTCGTTTTTTAACAACAGTGTGAGGACATTTTTGTGAAGTGAGGACATTTTGGCCGATCCTCACTAATTTTGACCCAAAAAAGAGATTCTTGAGGCCCAAGAGTGGCTTTTAGGCTCAGGGTTAGAATTAGGTTTCGGTTAGGAGCCGGGGATTGTATTAGGTCAAGGAGGGTCGTCACCAGGATAAAGGTACAAACATGGGCGTGTGTGTGTGTGCTACTTACCGGCCAAAATGAAAAGAGGAATAAAATAAAATGAGTTTTCACACAAACTACCACAGCACTGAAACAAATACTAGAACTGCAGACAATTAGAGCTGGAAAGGAAGGAAGAACAAACATGGTTGGAAAAGTAGGAAGTAAGGAAGGAAGGAAGGAAAGGAGGATGGAGGACAGAAGGCCGGAGAATAAGGACAGAGGAAAAGAAAAGGGGCATATAAATTCCAAGGAAGGACGTCTGGAAGGAATGAAAGCTGCACTGTGAGGAAGCGTATTAGAACGTGGACGGACTGAGAGGGACACGCAGGAGATATACGGAAATAATAAGCAGGATTGGACGGAGTGTTTCCCACTGAAGAGCTGAGCAGATTCACTGTGTGTGTTAGTGAAGAGACAGAGAGGAGACGTGGGCGTGGACATGGACAGCGCAGCAGAGTGTGTGTGTGTGTGTGTGTGTGTGTGAGACAGGCAGGAGTGGAGCTTAAGGGAAGACGTCCCAGCTCATCACAAACTGTGACTCGAACCCAACAAATGTCAAGGGTACGAGCGCCGGGAGGCTTCTACAGACACGTTTGGGTCTTTGAGCGAAGGTCAGTACTGGCGCCGCCTCAGTACTTCCTGAACCTCCAGAAAACATGCTGTCCCCAGATGAGAGACATTTTGGAGGCGCAGAATTATGGCCCTGAACTAAATGTAATACTGATCATGGTCCTGGGGTGGAAAAGAGGATTTCAACAGCTGTCCCAGTCGTCCTGGTCTCTGTTTGAGGGTTAGGGACAGCATTATGTCAATAAGTGTCCTCACAAGCGCATGTCCAACCTCAGACAAACCGCAACCGTTACTGTTTTCCACCGTGCCGCTACTTATCTACCTGCCGTGGTTCAGTACCTTGTAGATCCACCTTCAGCAGCAACAACCTGAAGTGATCCTTTCCTGTTTGACCTCAGTCTCTCGCATCGTTTGGAAGGAAACGTTGTTCATTCCAGTGGGAATTTCACCAGCCCTGATCAGGGGCTGCGTCAGCCTGCACCAGCATGTTTGACAGTGGGTATGAGGTGTTTCAAACAAGTCCACTTTGGCCTCAGCTGTCCGGGAGACACTGGTCCAAAAGTCTTGTGGTTTGTTCAGATGCAGTTTTGTGAACCTCAGTCTTACTGTCATGTTCTTTTTCTTCTATCAACCCTTTGGACAAACTGTACTTGTTCAGTGTCTAACATTCAGGAGGCTCAGTGTGGCCTGTGGGCTCTGACATGGACCTCTTGGGGGTCTTTGTTTTGTCCTTGGACGTCCACTCTTTGGAAGATTGACAACTATCTTCGCTTAAGGCATCTACGGCCCAGTTGAAGGGACTGATCATCTGCAGCTCCGGGCTGCAACTTCCCCCCTTAAATCCCATGGAAGCGATAAGGGGGAACTCAGTTCTGCCTAGTACTTAGGACACATGAAATGATGGCGCTTAATCAGTAGTTATTGTTTTTCATATATTTAAGACCCAGCTGATTTTTTCGCGCAGAGGGAGTCCTAACTGTTGAACGCCACTGTACATGAGCGCTTGTGGAAAATTCCTTTAGTGAACAACAATTTGAACATTTGCTGAGATCTTTATTTTGTGATGTTATGACCTACTTTTTCTTTTGAACGTTTTTTTTTTTTTTTTACATTTTTTGAACGTAGTCAGTGGGTATGCTCCACAAGTTGGCTGTGAGTTAGAAGAGAAGGAGAGATTCTGGAGTGAGTTTGATGAGGTTGTAGAGAGTATCCCCAGAGGAGAGAGAGTAGTTGTTGGATCAGACTTCAATGGGCATGTTGGTGAGGGGAACAGAGGTGATGAGGAGGTAATGGACAGGTTTGGTGTAAAGGAAAGGAATCCAGAAGGACAGATGGTCGTGGACTTTGCTAAGAGGATGGAAATGGCTGTACTTCCAGAAGAGAGAGGAACACAGGGTGACATACAAGAGTGGAGGTAGGAGCTCACAGGTGGACTACATTCTATGTAGACGAGGTCATTTGAGAGAGGTTAGTGACTGTAAAGTGGTGGTAGGAGAGAGTGTAGCCAGACAGCACCGCATGGTGGTGTGTAAGATGACTCTGGTGGTCAGGAAGAAGCAGACAGGAAAGACAGAAAAGAAGACCAAGTGGTGGAAGCTAAAGAATGAAGAAACTTGTGAGGAATTCAGGCAGAAGTTGAGGCTCTGGGTGGTCAGGAAGAGCTTCCAGATGATTGGGAAACTACAGCAGAGGTAATCAGGGAAACAGGTAGGAAGGTGCTTGGTGTGTCAGAGGAAAGATGATAAAGACACTTGGTGGTGGAATGAGGAAGTACAGGACTGCATCCAGAGAAAGAGGTTAGCTAAAAGGAAGTGGGATGGAGAAAGGACTGAGGAAAGTAGACAGGAGTACAAGGAAGTGCAGCACAGACTGAAGAGGGAGGTGGCAAAGGCCAAACAGAAAGCTTACGATGAGCTGTATGACAGGTTAGATACGAAGGAAGGAGAGAAGGACTTGTACAGGACAGACAGACAGAGAGATAGAGATGGGAAAGATGTGCAACAGATAAGGGTGATTAAAGACAGAGATGGAAAGGTGCTAACAAGCCAGGAGAGTGTGCAGAGAAGATGGAGGGAGTATTTTGAGGAGTTGATGAATGAGGAAAATGACAGGGAAAGAAGGGAGGAAGATGTGGATGTTGTGGAGCAGGAAATAGGAGAGATTAGAAAGGATGAGGTGAGGAAGGCTCTGAAAAGGATGAAGAGCGGAAAGGCTGTTGGTCCTGATGACGTACCTGTGGAGGTGTGGAAGTGTCTAGGAGAGACAGCAGTGAAGTTTCTGACAAGTCTGTTTAACAGGATTTTAGAGAGTGAGAAGATGCCTGAGGAATGGAGGAGAAGCGTTCTGGTCCCGATCTTTAAGAACAAGGGTGACACGCAGAACTGTAGCAACTACAGAGGGATAAAGCTGATGAGCCACACAATGAAGCTGTGGGAAAGAGTAGTGGAAGCCAGGCTTAGGAAGGAGGTGGAGATTTGTGAGCAGCAGTATGGTTTCATGCCCCGTAAGAGCACCACTGATGCCATTTTCGCTTTGAGGTTGTTGATGGAAAAGTACAGAGATGGTCATTGTGTCTTTGTGGATTTAGAGAAGGCGTATGACCGGGTGCCGAGGGAGGAGCTGTGGTACTGTATGAGGATGTCGGGAGTGGCAGAGAAGTACGTCAGAGTAGTTCAGGACATGTATGAGAGAAGCATGACGGTGGTGAGATGTGCCGTGGGGCAGACAGAGGAGTTCAAGGTGGAGGTGGGACTAAACCAAGGATCAGCTTTGAGTCCCTTCTTGTTTGCTATGCTGGTGGACAGGTTGACAGATGAGGTCAGACAGAAATCTCCCTGGACAATGTTGTTTGCAGATGACATTGTGATTTGCAGTGAGAGTAGAGAGCAGGTGGAGGAACAGCTGGAGAGGTGGAGGTTTGCTCTGGAAAGAACAGGTATGAAAGTCAGTCGTAGTAAGACAGAATACATGTGTGTAAACGAGAGGATCCAGGTAGAAGCGTGAGGTTACAGGGGCTGAGGTGAAGAAGGTGCAGGAGTTTAAGTACTTGGGGTCATCAGTTCAGTGTGATGGGGAGTGTGGAAAAGAGGTGAAGAGGTGAGTGCAGGCAGGTTGGAATGGGTGGAGGAAAGTGTTGTGTTGTGTGACAGAAGAGTGTCAGCAAGACTCAAAGGAAAGGTGAACAGGACAGTGGTGAGACCAGCTCTGCTCTATGGGTTAGAGACAGTAGCAGTGAGAAAGAGACAAGAGGCAGAGATGGAAGCAGCAGAGATGAAGATGTTGAGGTTCTCCTTAGGAGTCACAAGGTTGGACAGAATAAGGAACGAGCTCATCAGAGGGACAGTGCACGTTGCCTGTGTTAGCAACAAAGTCAGAGAGGCCAGACTGAGATGGTTTGGACATGTGCAGAGGAGGGACAGTGAATATATTGGTAGAAGGATGTTGGAGATGGAGCTGCCAGGCAGGAGGGCAAGAGGACGTCCAAGGAGGAGATATATGGATGTTCTAACAGAGGACATGAGGTTAGCTGGTGTCAGAGAGGAAGATGCCCAGGATAGAGTGAAGTGGAAACGGATGATTCACTGTGGCGACCCCTGATGGGAAAAGCCCAAAGAGAAGGAGTAGATGACCTACTTTTTCTTTTAACGCCTATTTTTTTGTAGAGATGGGAAATTCGGTTCTTTTGACGGACTTTGGATCTTTAACCCTCGACAGTGAATTGAATGAATCATTTTGAGTCATTTCGTTCACTTCGTTCATCTTACACCACATGACGCTGTAGTCCTCTTGTGGGCGTTGTAAAAAGCCACGGTTCTCAAACAGTATATACTGAAGACGATATGGTTTGATTCATCTGACAAATAATAATACACAAACTGCCACAAGCAATTCAAACCATGTGAAAACCTAGCAAAGCAAATACACACCACAATATAGTGACTCGTGTGCTACGTCCTCCCTGCCATTGTTGTTTTACAGTGACAGTGACTTGGTGGCTGTCACGTGACAAATGAACGAGGAACTGAGGACGGACGCACAGCTCAGTGAGTGGTGAATCATTTCTGTTTCCTGTCCTGCTGACTGAGCAGGAAAATGAAGGAATCGTTCACTGAGAGGAAGCATAACTCCCAAGTGATTCGTTCACATTGAACGAATCACTCACGAACGACACACCACTATTTTTTTGACTCATCAACCATATTCATTTCGCCAGGTGAAACTCCTGAATGAAACGGTTGTCAGACAGACAAAGACATTTTTGTAACATGGCATTTCTGGCCCAGTGTTTGTCACTGGAAATGTGTGATGTCATCAGAGACAAACAAGCACACACACACAAAATTAGGTATTTCGGGCTACAATAAGATTAAAGTCTATATTCAGCTCCACCATAGTCGTGATTATTGTGGTGGAGTGTTTCTTACATGAGAGTCCGTGAACAGCACGTTCTGTGTCCCAGCTTTGCTTTCTATAGGTCGTCAGAGCCGCAGTACGTGGTAAGAAGGAAACTACAGGCTCACAACTTCCTGTGTGTGTGTGATGCCCCACTCGTGTTGGTTTGTACTCTCATGCTGCCACTCTGTCTCACAAACTCTGTCCAGGACTCCATCAACAACAACTCCTTAGGCAAGAAGGACAGCTGGAAGGACTCCCGCTCTTCCTCCCCACACATCACAGGTTAGATTCCTCCGCTGTTTATACTTGTGTGATGCCCCCGCCCCCCCTTGTTACCATCACCCATGACCCTCCTTGTCTTATACCCACGTCAAGTCCCATACCTGCACCCCCCTACCCCCAGCTCTGCTTCCCTTTCCTGGCTTTTATTTTGGTAGTCCCTCCACCTCACCTGTCATTATCACTCCTGATCGTTTTCACCTGTGCCTCTGTCCATTTAAACCCCTTCACTACCTGCCAGATCCTCCTCCGTACTCACCTGGACCTCCTGCTGCCCTTGTCTCCTTATCATGGACTTTTGTGTATCACATTCGGTGTGAGTCGGTTTCGGCCTGTGGAACAGTTTTATGTTTGATTTCTGGTTTCCCTACCCCGGCCTGCTCCGTGTTGATTTCCTCCTTCCACTAGGTCAGCTTCAGTCCCCATCTTCTGTATCACTAGTTCATTCTATCTGCCCTGATGTTTAGTTTTTGCTCAGTTTGTCTATCGTGTGTAAGAGTTTCCTAATCACTGAGTCCTCATTATGACCATGTTGTTCAAGTTCACGGTTTTTACTTATGTTTAATTTCCTGTTTCATTCTGCCCGTTGTGTCTAGCTCATTCACTCTGATTCATGTTTGGTCGCCTTTTTTTTTTAGTCTGGTTTCTAACATTCATTGGTTAGCCTGGGTCTTAGTTCTTTAATTGTGCCCTGGCTTTAGTTAATGTAACTGTTTAAGTTCAAATGGATTTTTCGCCTCGCTTCTGTGGTGACTTTATTTTACTTTTGATTCTGTTGTTTAACTTGATAAATCCTGCTCACACTTCCCTTTGTTGTCTTGCTGCCTCTGGTCCATTAATAAACTAGAAACGTGGAAACCTGAGGATTGTCCTTTTATGACCAGTAAATCCATGTTCTGATGGCTACTTCCAGCAGGATAATGCATCATGTCACAAAAATCCCAAACTGGTTTCTTGAAAAGAGTTCCCTGTACAGTCACCAGATCTCAGTCAGCGGGATGTGCAGCTGGATCTATGTCACAAAGAATTATGGCACTCCTGAAGGAAAAACGTGGTCCAACCTGGAACCAGCAAGGTGTACCTAATAAAGTGGCTAGTGAACGTATTTCGAAGAACCCGAGTTTCCCCAATCCCCTACACAAATTACAGAAAACAACTTTCCTGTTAACGCAACACTTAAGAAATCAGGTAACCTGAACCTAAAGGCCGACATCGGCTCTTTTCGGTTATCCTCTCTTTGGGAACCTTCCTGTCACTCGATTTCTACGGTAATAATATGAAAACAGTAAACAGAAGAAGCCAAGCTGACTTTTATATAACTTTCTGACACAGAAATAATAGTAAAACTTGAATTTTATTTATGAAGCACTCTACATTTGTGGGCATGAACTGCAAGTTGCGGTTCAGTATCTTCCTCAAGGACACTGCGACATGTGACAGGAGGAGCCAGGACCTGAACCGACAACCTTGGTATTGGTGGATGACTGCTCTACCTCCTGAGCTCCAGTGGCCCCACTCACCTTGTTATTACCAAGATTTTACGCCTACATTACTTTATTTCCAAACCTTTAGCCCACCATTAAAACCAACCCGTAAAGTAAAATGTTGCGTCGAGAGGTTTTGAGGACAGAAACTTACAAATAGAATCAAACCAGCAGTTTTTATGGAGAAACGGCTGGATCCCATGGCTCGTCAGATCAGATGGTTCTGTTCCTTCGGGAATAAATGGTTTATTAGCAAAGCATTAGCATTTTCAGGTGTGTAAGAAAAAACACCATTTGTCACGCATCCTTTTTTTTTTTTTACACTATGCGAAACACACCTACACGTTTGTTGTTGCTGCCACGTTTTGAGTTATTTCCTCTTCAATATGCAGCTTTGTGTAAGTGTGTGCATCATACAGTACATGTGAAATATCTGAAATTAAGCAGCAGTGGATTTTCCCACAGTTGCAGTAATTTTATCCATCATAAACTGCTTACTCGAGGCCACTGTGGTAATCCCACTGCAGACATCTGATTGCCTAATACTAACCCTGATACCTTTGTTTGCCTGTGTGTGTTTAAGGGGATCTGAGCCCCCCGGACGTCCAAGCGAAAGCAGAGGGCAAAGTCCAGCACGGGACACGCCGCCCTGCCCCAAAACCCCCCACGGCCAATGGAGCCAAAAGTAGAGCCAACACTCAGGGTGTTGCCACCGCTGCAGATGCACGCACTCGGCTGCAGGAAAGACAGGGGTCCGGCACCACGCACCCGCATTCCTCCAGCACACCGAGAAGTCAGCGGAGGGCCGCAGGAGGAGTTGGAGGAGGACGTGGAGCTGGAAGAGGAGCATCAGCAATGAGAGAGAGGAGCCTGGGGGACATCAGAGCGAAAAATGGAGTGACGGCGGGGAAGGAAGATAAACGGGGAGGAAGACTCTGCGAGGAGTCCAGGTCCAAGGAGAAAGAGAGGGATGGACTTCAGAGGCCAAGAGAAGCGAATGGGCTAAAGAGCCGGGGGGCTGACAGAAAAGGAAAAGTAGGCGCTAAAGGGGGTCACGGAGGAGGGCGATTCAAACAACCCAACCTGCTGCCTAACCAGGAAGTTTATCTGACGGCCATGGTGGTTCCACGCACGCCTGTAGCTCCACGAAACCAGGACAAGACCCAAGAGCAAGGTATAAACCCACCTATACAGTAAAGTATAAAAACTATAAGGGAAACCAACAGACTGAGCCAGCCTCATTTAATCTGCAGCGTCCCCAAGTCCCATCTGTTACACGCAGGACAAATTAAATGATTCAATATTCATTGTAGCTGAACACTTGTATGAACATAAAGTTTATAAAAATGCACTAAGACCATCAGTTCATTAGATAATTGAAGTGCACCAGTTAATTACTGTGTTCGTTTGCTCTGTAATTACTTGTGTGAGAACACAAGAGTTAAACTCGAGTGCAACTACTGTAACAGTGACGGCTCTAAAATATACTTAAAAAAAAGCACACATATGAATTCTTCTATGAATTAAAAAAATTAAAGCCCCCAAAAATATTCTAACAAAAAATGTAATAAACCAATAAATGACATACAATTGAAAAATTAATAAATAATAATAACCAGAATTTGGCATTTCCTGAAGAAACTGCGTGTAATTGAAAGCCAGACAATTTTGAAGTGAAAGCACTTGAAAATAAACCTATTTCGACAATTTCAGTTCCATAGACGTTTTAGGATTGCTTTGAAATTGAAAACACATAAAGAAAAATGTTTTTACATATTTGCAGTTTCGTAAAGCTCCAGCAGGTGGCGGCTGAAGAACTTTGGATCTGAGAGATTTGAAGCACTGACTAATTTAAAAATGAAAGCAATGATACAAACATTTTTCTGCACAATTGTAAAACTGAAGACAATGAACACTTTCGAACTGCGAACCACCATCACGTCATTCATGTGTGTTTTCACACATCAAAGACATAAATAAAAAAATCATAAAAATATTGATATGAATTATTGCACATTAGCTATCAGCACGTAATAGCACACCTCTCCAAACATGTTTTAACAACTTAGAATTGGAACAATGTTTCTAGCTGAAAGTGTTTAGGACCAGATGCATGACAAATAACGTACAGAAGAATCTGGAATAACAATCATAACAACAACAAGAGTTTCAGCACACTAATAAAGTAAAATTTGCTCTACTGAATTTAAATGAAACGATTGTTTGAACAGTTCCAAATTCTTAAACACTGCATGTTATTGTGAGTGTGAAGAACTTTGGGATCAGGAGAGCTTCCTCTGGAACTATGATGTACTAACACAAACGTTGGTTGGGAATATGAATTTGAAAAATGTTACATGACCTTCTCACATTTGTCACCCTGTAATGTTATTGTGAATGGTTTAAAGCGGTTTTGATCGTCACCAAATCCTGAAACAAGTGTTAGTCTTTGTTAGCTGATAAATGCACTGGCCTGACATAACAGGCGTACTGAGCACAGGCTCAGGGGCCCAGGAGGTCTGGTTGAAGTCCACGTTAACATTTTTGTCAGAATATTACAGAGGTGACCACAAAAGCCACAAACTGGTCAAAAACAAACTCAACCATACAACAAACAATGTAAAAGCCTAATTTGGAGTTTTTTAGTGTCTCTGCCAGGCTGAGGCTGCGTGATGAAATTCGGATCCAGAAATGTCTACAAAGCTTTGCAGAACTGTTGAAAACGGTTGTAAGACGGTTGAAGTGAAAAAGTTTGTTTGCCCTTATTTTGAAAGGGCAAGAAGATTAAAAGAAAGCTATTTATTAAATCAACATACTATTTCATGTCAGAAATTAAAGTAAATGTTTTATTGATTCATAAAGAAGGATTGTAATTTTTGCCTCATTTTACTATTTTTATTAATCTACTGTGCTCTCTGAGGGTGAAATCACATTTTTGCCAGTGCATTAACATTTTACTTATAGGGCTAATTTGCCTCTCCTTATATGGATCTGGAACGTAGTGGGAATCATAATAACAATGAACCAGCATCAACTATGAAAAAAATTAACCTGCAGTGCAGCACATAAGACACAGTATATGAGAAACGTTGGTGTAATAAATCAATTAAAATCTTACTTTCATTCTGTCGAAACATTTGTACTCGTAATTCAAGTAATTGAATTGGCCGAAATGCTTTGTTTTACACTTTTTGCTGTAAGTGTGCTAGTTATTACTAAAATGACATTTACACCTTTAACAGCAGATTCAGACCAAAGTTACGGGACCTTGTAGTGTCTCACATGTTTGTGGGAAATCGGATCTTACTGGGCTTCATGTACCTACTCTGCATATCTTGTTGTGCTTAGGTCAAAACCATGACAGGACTCAGGACAACCCCCCTGTTCTCTCCCGGTCCAGCAGTGAGGGGGGGTCAAACAGAATGTCCCTCAGCTCAGACACAGAGGGGCCCCCACCAGGGCCGCTGCATCCCTCCCTATCTCACCGAACCAATCCTGACATCAGCGAAGAGGACGGCGAAGGAGAGCCGACCCCCTGCCTGAGCGTCCAGAACGGTCCAACCCGCTGCCTTGGAGGCCATGAAAAGACAGAGATGGACTGTACCACGTCAGAGGCGGACACAGGGGGAGGTAAAAGTGGCAGCAGCACAGAGGCGGTTGGGAGCAACTCTGTCACTCAGGGAGACAGCGTGGCTGCTCAGACTGTACCAAAGAGTGAGGCGACAGCGGGGTTGAATTACGACTCTGTCAAATACACTCTGGTGGTCGATGAACATGCTCAGTTGGAGCTGGTCAGCCTCAAGGACTGTTTGCACGGTTACAATGAGCACAACGATGACAGTGATGCAGAAACAGTCTACCAGTCAGCCAATGAGGAGGAAGACCCGGAGTACGAGGAGGAGAGGAAGAGGAGAGAGCAAGCAAGCAAGCAAGGTAATGCTGAGAATTCCAGATGTAAAGGAAACGCCAATGATCCAGACAGCAGCAATACGTTGTCAGGGCCTGGGTTAGATCTTATAAGGTCGCAAAATATCTCTAATGTGATGGACGACAACAGCAGCACTGTCCAAACTTGCATCAAAAATGTGACAGTGGTTCTACTACCACAGCTGCAAAAGTTACCACAGTCTTTGCCTTAAATGGCATACACTTCCTCAATTTGTCTTATTTGACTTAATTTAATAACCTGAGGTGATTCAAAGGCTCGAAATCTCAGCATCCCTGCTGGTTTCTCAGTGGATGACCCGCATTACCCAGTGCCTTTATCTTAGCTCATAAATACAATGGAAATGGATCATCTGTGGTTATAAGAGGTTCAAAGTTAGTAATTATTGCTAAGGATGAACCAGCACATTTTCCAACGCCGAAAAATGTCCTTTTACATTTATGTATTTTACTGGATGTGCTATGTCAGATACAAAAAGTTTAAAAATGATTCTTTTTTTTCCTTTCTTTTTTTTATTTTAAAAAGGTCATAAAGGTGATAATTCTACCATGTGATTATTACTGAATTCAAAGTGGGTTGTGGAGTCGTACTGGGGTGCATTAGGAGCTGTTTCTAATGTTTTGGCCACCGCATTCATTTTAAATAGGGTGGCCACTGTATTGGATTGCATACTGTTATACCCGATCAGTGTTTGTAAAACTGAAACTTTACTTCCCACCAAAACTAAGTTTACTGTACCATCAAAAAGCCTGTACGACAACTTGTATGTTCACTGAAAGTAGATTTACATTTAGTCATTTGGCAGACGCTTTTATCCAAAGCACACACATACACGATGGCTATGGCAGGGTGCACATCCGGCCCAAAGGGAGCAACTCAGATTAAATACGGAAAGTATTTCATTCCTTATCTTTCATTTGCTCAAAGAAATGTTGAAAAGACTTACACAATTATGAGTAATTTAAAGCAAAACTTTGTGATTTGTGTAAACCTGTATGTCATCTGCATACAAAGAGAAAATTGTAGAGGACCCATAGCTGAGCCGTGTGGAACACCACTGAACAGATAATGTCCAAGCTTAGTTTTTATTTTTCTTGGTAATATCGATTTAACTGTTGCTTGTTTGCTACTCTCAGAGAGGAGAAAGGAAGAGGAGAAAAGAAAAAAGGACGAGGAGATGAAGAAGTGGAGGGAGGAGGATGTGAAGAGGAGAAAGGAGGAGGAGGTAAAGAGGAGGAGCGGGTCGTAGCCAGGATCTACAAGCATGCCAAGGTAACGTCAACAACAACGTCGGAGGAAGAGGAGTCTAGTGGAGGAAGAGCCGGGGCTCCTAGGAGCAGGAAGTTCCTCAACCTGTTTGCCAACAACAGCAGCCATTACAGTGCCACTGGTTTGTATACTCCCACAGATATTACAAAAAAATGAAGACAACATCAGCTAGTTTTAGTTTTTAACCCTCTTGGCAAGTGGCAAGTGACACAGGGTCATTTTGATCTAGCAAAGTCCTTGGGGAAACTAAGGTGTTCATTTAAGGCCGTTACGCGTTGATTTTTTAAAAAAAGATTATAGATGAGAGAAGTTTTTAAATTGGCAATGGCAATTTTGATAAAAAAAAAGGTTTTGTGCTGCTCTCAACCAGCAGAGGCTCCATGAGCCAACACAGTATATTAGAAATGAATCAATTAAGATGGGCTTTTATGGTTCTGACAAAAACACTTAAGAATGATATGTAAGAATGATTGTCACACATTTGCAGCCTTTAGGGCGTCAAAGGTGATTGGACAGTCACTGTGTGTTATTACTTCAGTTCTTTTATGGGTACACAAGAATAAAAGGTCTAGGGTGTATTTCAAGATGGAAGCAGTTTGGGATCTGTCAGTGTAAACTGTTAGGATAAAACACCAAAATTAATCCACAAAAGATATATCCATGGACAAATCTTAACAACAGAAGGACCATGCAGCGACGTGTGTGGCTGTACATGGCCACTGAGACCGGTTCTCTTGTATTTATTATAGATGATGATGATAGAAACAATCAACTTTAAATGTTGTCACTGTCCAAATTGTAAGTGAAAACTGTTTTGATTTTGTTTCTCATTCGACTGGCTGTTCTTCAATGATGGCTCAAAAACTAATTTGGTTCCTAGTTTGAGAATTGATTTATTTGTTTTAGATGAAAATGCATTGCATTTCTATACAATTTAACTTTATTTATATAGCGTTAATTTACAACAAAGTCATGTCAAGGCACTTTACATAATAAATTATATTGCATAAAAGGCCAGAGGACTATTTTGTCTAATGGGTTCATCATTTAGGTGAGAGGACATGAGTTTATGTTGTTTGACTCATAGTATCTTAAAATCTAAACTGATTATACTCAGGGTGAAAAATTTTCTGAATGCAATGTATCAGTGTGCGGAATATAATTGTTGTAGCATCATATTTTTCTTTGACATCACTGACAACGTGAGCAGAAAATGAGTTGATGTGAGTGAAAATGACTTCATTCACCTAACTTAACCTAAACCAGATTCAAACAACCCAAAAATATAGGTTACTTATCAGCATTCCAATCTGGATGGAACTCAGTTATTCACATAAAAAGAATAGTAACAATAATAATAACAATAGCTTTATTTCTACAGCACCTATCCATCAAAGTGCTGTACAGTAAAAAGGAAAAAATAAATAACATCAGGGTAGAAAATCAAATCAAAGAAAAGCACAAAAATACAAAAAATGACAAAAAAAATATAGTAATTATACTAAACCATGAAAGTGACATTTTCCCAAACCGCTTTTTTTTTCAAGCTCTACAGTTTATTTATTTTGGATAATAATTATGGAAATATGTTTGTATTAATTTCCCATTCTCAGTAAAAGTCAGGAATAATTGGATCACCTGATTTAGTTGAAATGTGAGCATGAACGTGTTAGCGTAACATCCACGCCGTGTCGTGCAGGAGCTGGGTCGTTCGGCGTCTTCTCCTGTGTCCTGGATGGAGTGGAGAGACAGCAGAGCCACAGAGCTGTCTACAGGTCACCGCATACGAACAAACACACCCTCACGGTCAAGTGTGCACGCCAACACATTCAGCTTAACTCCGTCCTCTTTCATGCCCCACCTTAGGTTTGTCCCCCGTCATGCTGATGAGCTTTACCTGGAGACCGATGACCCAGTGTTAATCCTGAATCAGTCTGAGGACCTGTGGTGTCAGGGTTACAACATGAGGACCGGGACCACTGGCATTTTCCCTGCCTTCTACGCTGTCAAGGTGGCCAGAGACGTTAACCAAGGTACACTGCGAAAAGGAGCGCTGCACTAACGGCATCATCTCCATCCATAGCATGGACAATTTAAGGTGCTTTGTCGTTTCTTTTCACAGTCCAGAAAGGTTGTTGGATCGACCAGTTCCTAGTGCGATTCTTGGGTTCAGTTCAGGTTCCCATCCACAAAGGCAACGACGTGCTGTGTGCTGCAATGCAGAAGGTAAGTGGCAGACTGCTACAATGTGAGCACACACGGATTGTGTGTGTCATGGTTATACCTGTAAAGTTGAGCGTCACTACATCACGTAGTTGGACGACGCTGATAGCCAACTGGGTAACGCACACACTGTGTAACCCTGGTGTCCTGGGTTTGAATTTGGTGAGAGACCTTTGTTATTGTACCTGTTTCAGGTCTGCTCTCAGCCTACAGTAGCATCTGTCTCATGAAGACACAAATGCCTAAACAAAGACCATCTAAAAATCTAAAATAAGAAATACAAGAAGGATAAAGGCCCAGAGCTTGAGGTGAACATGTGTTGCTGGTTGTCTGCTCTTTCAGCTTGAGTTTGATCAGTCTTTTCTTTCTTTCATTACTCTCAACAATGTCCAGAGAATTTTTCATTTCAATCCAACTTTATTTTATATGTCACCAATTTACAACAAAGTCGTCTCAAGGCACATTACGAAATAAAGTCCAGACTATACAGACATTAGGAGAAAACCCAACAAATCCCCCTTGGGCAGCTATAAGGCAACAGTGGAGAGGAGAATCAGGCCTGGACTTTGGCTGGAGTTGTTGTTTCACACCTGTGAGGCTCAGCGGGTGAAACTTGATTTCAGTGATCGGTGGGCAGGAGCTGCAACACCAAACCGTTTTGGTTACAGCACATTCGAGCTGTGGAAGATTTTTTTGTTTCAAAAAAGAAGCTGAGGCAGTGATCGAGATATTCCCAACACGCCCGTTCGCTTGCTTTAAATCCATCTGAGTGCTCATACGCACAGGCTCACCCACATTACTGAGACGTTCAGGTAAAGTTCAGGTCTGGACAAAAGTCTACAGAGGTTCAGGGTGAAAGCAGCTTATGACTTACGGCCGAGGTGAAAGTCCACAAAATTACTTTGTTTTAGGTTCCCATGGCAACTAAATACAACAGCAGGATGACTTCCACGAGTGAGCATGTGGGAACGGGGCTTATAGATACACGACCTGCAGCAAACCATTTCCAGATGAGCTGTTCATAAAGAGCCTTTAATAAACTAAACGAATGTCATCCAGCCTTATTTCAATAAAACCCTTTAATAAAACAGAAGCCCTATTTTATACATAATATGAGCTCTTTGTAAGGTTCTTCACTTTTTGACTTAATCACTGTTGTTGACACAGGTCCTAAAAACTAGACTAAGCAAACCCAGTTAAATAAATGAGACAAAATTAAACCTGTTAAAAAAATGATCAAATCTTCATGGTGGGAAACTTACGTGAACATCTAGAATGATCCGTTCATTTGAAGTGGAAATTTAAGCCAGCTGCTTCCAGTGGGATGACACAAAGTTATGAATGTGGAGGCCCTGCCTTATTTAAAGAGGAGACGCCTGTGTCTTCACCATCAAAGTCTGATGTTGACAACACAGGTGTGTAGAAGTGTGTCGCGGCTCCAACAAAGGAGATTTCTGAAGAGTTTCCAAGAAGAAGAGTTGGTGATGCTCCACAGGCACGAAAGGCTTACAAAAGAATTTTTAAGGAGTTCGGGCTAAACGAAACCATATCAGACAAATCATAGTCAAACCGAAACCAGTCACCGCTGCCGTCGCCTTTCCCACGAGTGGTCGACCGAATGGTGAACGTGTTGTAAAGAGGAAGCTGCTGCTCTCCAGAAAGAACAATCCTGCCCGTCAGATTAAGGCCCTTACAGCTCACAGGTGGCCACCTCAGCTCCAGCACTGGTCACAAACTTATTCACACAGAACAGGACTTACTGCACTGTATGTGCTGTGCTGTGGCTTCACCTCACGTTGTCCAACCTCGGTGTGTAACGGTGAACAATAAGGGGAAATACATCAACGCTGGGATCAGCAAATTTTAGTTTAACAGTGATTGTGGCAGAAAAACCAACAAGAAAGCAGCACAAACTCATCCATTATCTGTAAGCACTTACCCTGGTCAGGGTCATGGAGACAGCTGGTGTCCCCACCTCTTACCCCTGGCGTCCATGGGTAAGAGATGGGGTCCCCTTGGGTGGATGTCCAGTCTATGTCAGGGCCAACATCCACTTTCCACTCACCCCAACGGATCAAGGCAGATGGCCGCCCACCCTGAGCCTGGTTCTGCTGGAGGTTTCTTCCGTTATTATGTAAAGTGCTTTGAGATGACTTTGTTATAAATAAAGTTGAATTAAATTCTATCTGAACTCTATCTGAAATTCAAAACTTGGCAGGCTGTGCACTGTAATTAACCGTGCTCAGATCATCAGTTATCCTAGAATCCAAATTAAAAATTCAGAGTGGATGTAAAACAACTGACCTGAAGTAAATAGTTCAAATGTTCAATCAGAATGTCACAGTCTGTGTAATAACAGGCGTTTCCAGGCTCAAACACACTGAGCTTATTGGAATGCTCTTCATATTGCCCATAATCTTGTATGATCTCTCCAATGAGAAACATTAACATAAAGAAACAACCTGACACAAAGCTGTCTTATTACGAGATTAGGTTGGGGAAGGCAGCCGTGCTACCCAACAGTGGAGGTCTCCTGTACATCATCGCGAGGTTTGACCCAACACTGCGGAACCCGGCAGTGTCTGTTGACTCTTTCTCTTTGTTAACAGGTAGTGTGTAACAGGCGGTGTGCGGGTCAGCCTCCCTCAGTTTGTGTGCTGGAGGTCAGTGTGAAGGGTGTGAAGATCAGTGTGCAGGACCAGTGTCACTCTGCTCACAGGGTACGTGCACTAATGTCCCAGCATATCGACCTTTCCTGCCTGCCCTCGTTCTTGACTGTCGCTCCTTCATGAATCCAATGCAACGAGTAAATAAGACACTGTTGTTCAAAAGTTAGCACCCCCCCTTTAATGCTATGTCTATTTTCGGGGTGTTAAATCCGTAATAAAAATCTAATATCGTAGCAGGTCTTAGTTTTAGGCAAATCCAACCTCAGACCAACAACAACACAGAACTTCTCCTTTGACAGCAGTTTGCTGGTCTAGAACATTCAGGTGTGTATTACCACAATGTCAAAAGGAAAAGACATAAGTTACTTTAAAGGGTTAAAAAAAAAAAATTTCACTTAATTTGGAGTTACTGTTCTGCAGTAAGAACTATTATTCACAAGTGGAAAAGAATCGGGTCAGTTTCTAATCTTTCCAAGAGCTCCATCTCAGAGTCCACAGGCCTCACTGAGCCTGCTAAATATTAGAGGCTTAGCAAGCACAGTTTGTTCGAAGGGTTGTTAGGAGAAAAAGAACACGAACGTACAGATAAGGTTCACAAATCTGCATTGGAACAAACCACAAGACGTCTGGACCAATGTCCCATGGACAGCTGGGACCAAAGTGGACATGTTTGGCATTAATGTCCCGCACCATGTCTGCTAAAAACCAAGCACAGCATTTGAGCAGAAACACCTCATACCCACTGTGAAACACGGTGGTGGAGGTTAACGATCTGGGCTGGTTTTCAGCCACAGGACCTGGACTCCTTGGAGTCATCGAGTCAACCATGTCCAAGTCCTCTCTATACCAGAGGATTGTAGAGGCTGATGTGAGGACATGTGTCCAACAACTAATACCTGGTCATGCAGCAGGACAGTGCTCCAAAGCAGACCAGTAACTCTACACCACAATGACTGAAAAATCACAGAATCAAATTGAAATGCTTTGGTGGGACCGTAAGACAGCTGTGCACCAGCCTCAGTGATGTGAAAAAAAGCTGTAAAGAAGAAGAAGGGGGTAAAATTGCTTCTCAGTTTAACAGAAAGTCAAACAGGAAATTATTAAGTTGAATCTACAAACTGCTGAATGATGGGGGCACTTGTATTGCCCCAATGTCGTTGTTAAATAAAGCACAGTTGCCTGAGTTGGGATTTGTCTAATACTAAGACACGCTCTGATCAGAGGATCTAAAAAACAGTTTTTACATAAAAAACAATCGTAATTTGAGGGTTCTACCTTTTGAACGTGACTGCAGATGTTCAGTTGTCTGAGGAGACACGCTGTGGTGAGGGAATCCACGAGCTCCCTGACTGACAAACTTAAATCATTCAAACCTTTGTCGTCTCTCTCTCCCCCAGGGGGACCAGTGTTTCCACTTTTTCCAGCTGAAGAACATCTCATTCTGTGGTTGTCATCCAAAACACAGCAAGTGAGTTGATCCATTGATATAATCAATTCTCGTTTGATTTGAAACGTTTCCGAAACTCCATTACATCATACTATGGGAGCCACAGGAACTCTTTCAGTAATGCCGATTGTTGCTCTGCAGGTATTTTGGTTTCATCACCAAACATCCTGACCAGCAGCGCTTTGCCTGTCACGTGATGGTGTCAGACACGACGCTACATCCTCTGGCTGAGTCCGTTGGGTGAGAGTTGGTTGCGTGTTGTTTGTCAGATTTATGCTCCTCAAACAATCTATCACCTCCACTGGTGGCTTCAGATCTACGGAAGATCAGCGGAACCTCACTGACTTGAATTCATTTTCGGAAAAACACTAAACGACCGATGTTGCATGACAAACACGCGCTTGCTTTTGTATCTGCTTTGTGAGTTTGCTCTCTGATTGTCCTCTCTGGTGTCCCACAGGAGGGCCTTCCAGCAGTATTACAAGGAGCACATAGGCTACTCCTGTCCTACCGAAGACATCTTCATTGAATAACATCTGTCCTCCATCCACACTCTGTACCGATTACTCACTATGTGCATGTAAGCATGGTCTTACACCACAAACTGGACCGCTGATATATCCTCATCAGACTACTTGCGTGGTGGATTTTCTTTTCTTAGCTGCATCCAGTGATATAGCAAGCTTTCTTCCTTTGGCCACGTCACACTATAAATACCTCTACAGATGGATAGGGTCACTTGAGACGTCCCACACATACAGCAGAGCTACCCAAACCTAAATATCAGATGGTGATATATTTTATTTTAGGCCTAAAAGGAATTATATGTATCTAGATATTGGACGAAAGTCCACGTGCGGAGCTTTCAGGAATACGGAGAGAATTTAATGACAGAACTTTTGTTAGCAGGTTCGGAACTTGCAACCGATGCTGAAATAAGTATCACGTGGTAATAAATGAGCTGTATTAAAATGACCAAACGTTATCATTAGCAGCTCTGCGAGGCTTCATTCAGGCAAATGTGACTGTGAAGTCACGTCATCAAGAAGTTGGCCGCAGGTGAAACTTGTTATAGTTGTTATAACCAAAGTTGTTATAGGAGCTTCTGCACAAAATGTCATGGAAATCAAGCTCAAACCTACAACACACACACACACACACACACACACACACACACACGTAGTGAAGGCTGCAGGTTCATGAAGACGAGATAAATCTTCTGACTTTAAATTCTCCACTTCCCACTGCAGTTTCAAAGGCACTAGAGATATGGAGCGGTTTGTTTGTTTGCACGGACGATATTCCCCGAAGCGCGGATAATTATGGATCCCGTAACCCCCCAGACGTGACAATCGACTCAGAGAAGGCGTCCGGTTTCTCTTTCTGCTGCTTTACGTTTCTTTTCTTCCAAATGTGGTCTTGCGGGGTTTCTCTGGCTGAGCAGTGACATCGTTTTCCTTTAAGTGTGCGTCAGACCAAGGCCCAGATTACACTGTGCAATTTTGTGCGTGTGTGCAACACAGCACATTTGTGGGATCGCCGTGCAGTTGCGTTTCAGTCCAGCTCATGCTTCTATTGCACTGCCGGATCAAACTAGGCCCCATCTGAGATCCAGGGGGTGATGTTCACGAACAGGTTGAAGTTGGCTTTGAAAGAGTTACTTTCACAAACAGTTGAGTCTCGTCTGTGGCCATAGGAAGATTAGTTCCAGCTAATCTGAGCTGCACCCACAGCGTCACAATGTGCGTCATTACCCAGTTCGTGTAGGTTTAACTGACCATTTTGATGCCAACATACAAACTACATTCTCACCACTCTTGTTTCTCGTAGTAAGACTCCAGGTCTTTTCAGCTAAAATTCGCTGAGAAAAAACACGGAGAAACACCTTACTAACATGTTGGCCCAGGCCGCTTTGATAAGCTGGCAGTTATGTATTCAGCTTTTCCTGCTGCCCCAAGGTGGCCAAAAAAAACAACCCATTCATGCTGCTTTAAGGTTCAGGATTTGAACTTTAGGACTTAGGATTCCAGGCAATGGAAATGCATACATGTCTGAACGGATAAAGTCAATGGAAATGAAGCCTGAAATGTTTTGCGTTCAAAAACCAGTGCCTTTTTTCTTTGGTTTAGTGATTATCGTTGTCCTCGGTTTTACCTGTTGACTTCAAATATCCTTTAATCACAGAATCGAAATAGATGTTCGGATGACTTGGTGCATCTAAGATGGCTGCCGGACAAATTTCCCGTGGTGTTACAAACAGTATCTGATGTGGTACTCATCATTTCTATTGGGATAAATTATTGCAATTTATAATCAGGCGACATTTACCTGAGATGATGCAACATGTTTGTGAAATTTTGTATCCATCAACGAGATTACAGTCAGCATTAATTCTGTTAGTCATTTTGTCCCATCATCTCTATTATTTCTATTCCTGCTTTTGGAGGAAATAAAACACAGTAGAATAGAACTGAGCACAAAACGCTGCGTACTTGTCCATTTGGACAAGAAATTGCTGAAAGTTCTGAATTAATACAAGTTATGTAGCTTTTGTCTTAAAATGGTCGAATGGCTCTCCAGTCCAAAACCAGCAGCACGTGAACCCTTTACACAGTTCCCTCCCAGACAGCAAATGCCTTTGAGTAATTTCACGAGAGCATGGAAATGATTTAGTTATGCAACAGAAATCTTTATTAAATGTTTATTAAAAAAAACATGCAAACTTTTGGAATGATCATGTCTTTGGTCTTTTTAGCGGCTGAGCAAACGTTCGCTTTCTAACATCTCGTTCAATATCCACGTCAGCCACCTTAGGTGCACCACAGTAAGTTGTTGTGATCCACCGGAAAGTGTCCTTTCTATGTAATCCACTTCTGTGATTCAAACACTATGGGAATCTACTGTACTTTACTCATCAATAGAGATATATCATGTATAGGTTCTATATGTACAGTCCAAAGGATTTAGACAGTTACACACGTCAGCACATTCACTGTCGTTTCAGTACATGAATATCAGTCCAGGAAAAAACACAGCGTCCCAAAGTTCTTTGATCTACCGTGGAATCCTTTTTCAAACGTCCAAATGAATATGCTGAGAGAGCCTGAAGATAACGCATGTGTAAATGTCCAAATACTTTTGCTCTGGACTGTATGTATGTTTGTATAGGAGTTATTATTGTATGCTGTCGGTATAACCAAACCTTTGGGTGTAATGCCGCATGAAATCGATGTTGTAAAACGACGACAAGAAGCACCGACTGGTGGTTATGGTGATGGTTGTAATTCTTGTCAATAAATCATGTTTACGAGAAGGACTGCTTTACTGTCTCAGCATTTTCAGAAAGACCCTTTTTTTACTAATGTCATAAATGTAATTTCTAAATGAATTATCTGTGACCCATACTGACAATGTGACAACATCTTAAATTATCATACAATAAAATAACATTTATTTGCGGAGGCACAGATCAGGTGGAGGTAATAAAGCTGTTTTTTAAAGCTACAGCCGAGTTCTCCCAGGAGCACAGTGAAAGAAAAGTGGCGTCTGTAAACTCATCGTAGTCTACATGATACATTAAAAGGCCAGTGTGCAGTGATGAAAGTGAATATTAAGGAAAAAAACACATATTTGGCTATGAATGCCTAATTTTAATTGTATTGTTATGGGTTTATATAATCTACCATCTCATGATGTTCTTTAGACCATAATCCTAAACGACTAAACTCTAGCACACAAACAATTTGACTTGGCTGTTTTAACGTAAACTGGTTGGACCACAGTAAGAAACCAAAACTATTCTTTCAAAATATAATTACATCAAATTGTGCAAAATCCCTCTACAATTACTCATAATAGTAAAACATTCATAGACATAATCTTTTTTTAACCAAAAAAAACGTAATACTAATTTGTGACAGGTCGGTCAGATTATAACATGACACTGATTGGGGTGGCTGCAGCTCAGGTGGTCCACAGGGTCAGTGGTTTGATTCCCGGTCCCGGTGTGTGAATGGTTGAATAACGAGCAACACTAAGAAAATTGCCAATTTCTTTGTTAAATGAATTCAGCTTCGTCTTTTCGCGTTACACAAGTTTACCAAGACACAAATGGTAAAAATGTTAATCTACTAATCAGTTAATCTGTTAACGAACACAGCTGACATAACCTCTTTAATTACAGACCTTTTTCAATTATACAAGTGTGAAATGCCTTCTTCAATACTGGAAACTAGGAACACCACAAGGTTCAATGTTGGGTCCTTCCTTTTCTGCTAGTATATGTAAACGATGGACGTGAATGTTGTAAGGAGGTTGGCTGCTGAATGTCTACAGATGACCCCATCATTTATGTAGATGCCAGGGGCAGGGTGTGCGGCTGCCACTGCGGGTGGTGCAACATGAGCTACGCTAGCCTAGCCTAACTGGTGCAGCTAACTAGCGGCTAGCTTGGGCGCTAGCAGGCTAACCCGACCCTAACTGACCCTCCGGCTGGAGACAGCCAGCTTTATTCAACACATAGACAGGGACAAACGCACTTAAACAGGTCGGTCACCGTGAGCGTCACTCTCACACACAACAACCTCCCTCACGGCGCCGACCAACACAAACACAAAACCCCAAGTACCCGTGATCCCCAGCGACCCCACCCCTGGCCCACCGGCCGGGTCGCTACAATATTGTTGCTGACTACGCATTGTACAGCCTCAGGATAGTAATAGCAGGGGATTCCTTAATGGGATCACCGTCAGGATAGTAAGTGCTCGCACAGTGATTTTTTTTTTGTTGTTTAGTAATGGTTTGAGGAACATGAGAAAGAGTTCAGAGTGTTGTCTCTGCCTCTAGACTCAGATCTTATCCGACCAAACATCTGTGCTGCACATAAAGCCCCCCCTACAGGACTTTTGGTTGCTGATGTCTTGGTGTTAGAAACCAGAAGACACTTTCAGAGGACTCTAGGAGTCCAGCTTGTGATGGGTCAGAGGTGTCTTGGTACCAGGATGGAACCTGCCCAATGGTCAGTGTCAATCTGTTATGAATATTAGAAGTGTCATGTTTCTATAGACAAACTCTACCAAAAGGTGGCTACAGACAGAAGACGGATCCTTTGAGCGTCTCCTCCTGATGATGGACGTGGGGGTCTTTTAGAATCCTACCACCTCTGGTGCTACAGCTTCTGACACACCCTTTGGTGTGGACTGGAGTCAGAGAAGGTCAAGACAGAAAACAGTCCTAGAGTACTGCTACTATTGTCCACTTAGACTTTATTCATAAAGATATTTCCCTGTATAATGCAAAACTATCTGGTAAGGACCTTTAAATAATCCAAATGCAGCATCAATGCAAGTGAAAGATCCACAAAACCAGCGATAAATTGTCCGTCAGAAACGTTACTCTTTATTATTCACAGTGAGTGAGGATCTCCATACATGTAATAACACATTCACATATTAGGCATCAACTTATTTTTTTTGATGAACTAAAAAAATTAATACGTAAATTGCCAACGTAAACAGTTCATGCTTGAATTCGTTTTTCCAGTTCAACACGCTCCACACACCTCAGTCAATAACACACACACATCATCTACCACCTCCAGTGGAGGAATTACAATACATTTGAGTTTGTTCACGCACACTCATGGATGTTAATGCCCAGTGTTGTCGGAAGGATTTGAAGCAGCAGGAGTACGGGCTCACAGAGTGCGATGATGGCCTAATAATGCTGCTTTTCTAACATCAAATTCAGCTTTTAAGCAGAAATCCAACATTTGCAGTCAATAATTCCAACTTAGACATGACTGCTGGCTCTACACTACCTGCTGTTCAGGCAACGCTGTAAATACTTGTTCCTAAGTATTAACTGGAGTCTTATTGCTGCTGTTCAGCTTGGTCATAATACTCAATCATATAATTTACCAACCGATACCAAAACGTTTTGCTTGGAGAAGTTATAGTAATACACAAAACACAGTGGAGCACATGACCACGTACAGACACCGGAGCAAGAACAACGCAGAACCGACAGAGAATCTAGAGTGCAAGAGAAAAGTCTCATTGTGTGATCCCGACAGCCACAGTGTGTTAGGGACTCAGAGGTCAGTTTTCAGACGAGTCGGTTTCTTCCGTGGAGCCATCACTTTCCACCTTCCTTCTGTGATGGATGTTTCTTCTCGGGGAGGCCTTCCTCTGCACCTCCTTCAGCCCCCCCACTGCACTGCCACTGCTGTTGCTGCCAGGACTCACAGAGATCTGGGCGATTCTGGACGACAAGCAACAAGTAAAGATGCTTAAAGACAAGAAGGGAACATAAAAAGGCAGAAAAGCAGAAGAGACAAGAAGCAGAGCAGCAAGACAATGATTTTTGTTGTGGTGCAGCACCGAGCATCATCTCAACAGAACTTGAATATCACTTTTTGCTGTATTTTAAAGCAGAGCGCACAGGTGGGAAGAGACACACAAACCAGTGGGACGTCCTTTCAGAACGTAAGCAGACATTTTAAGACATTTACAGATCAAATGAATGTTCAATCAGTCTACTGTGAATAACTGCTAAACATCTGCTGCACACTGCGGCAGACATGATTTCAAAAAGATTGCAATGCTCTGAGTTCCTTTCAGTAAATACAATACGCCAACCGACCACCTGGAGGCGTTAGAAGAGTAGCTTTGGATCTTACAACTTGGTCTTGATAGAAATGTGAGTGATTTTTATACATTTACTATATATAACAACTTCCACTAATGTTTCCTCTCAAAACACAACTGTACTGTGAGAAATGTCGGCCTCGGTATACAGTGCTTGTTTTATCTAAATATGTACTTCGGCTGAGACTCAAAACTTTAGTCGTGGCACCAGGCCACATCGCAAAGTTCCAGCGTCATTAACACAAATGGACGAGGATTGAACCACATCACACAGACGGAAGCAGCAGGATAAATAAATGAATAAAAACACAAACGCATAAACAAACGTCCCAAACTGGCTTGGTTACCATAATGTGCAGCCAGCTGACAAACACACAACCTTTGTTTCTACAAACCGCAGAGAGCATTACTTCCCTCCACTTACACAGAGGAGATCTGTGGAACACCGTCACCCATCACTTGTTTCTATCAGAAGAACACTGGCGGTAATGAGCACATGTTGTCTGGATAAAAACTGAAAACAACAATGGAGTAGACATGCACAAATAGGATTCTAGGAAAAGCTTTTATCAAATTACTTATGTCCCAAAACCTCAAACTGCAAAAATACTTCAGCTGCTGACTGTGCAACTTGCAAATTCCAAGGAAAATCACTTAAACAAATGAGGCAGGACTTTTGTGCTCTTGCACCACAGTCGTCAGTAGGGATAATTTTATGAGGATTGCTTTAACTTTCGTAGATTCCTATTAGATTTGGCTTATGAACTGCTGAAATTTCATTCGAGTCTTAAGTGAACTTAGAAGCATTGCACTGGTTAAATGTATCCAAAAGTTCTAGTAGTCACTTTCACAATGAAAATGGAAACTCGCAAACAATGGTCCGCCCCATAAAAAAAAAAAATCACTGAATTGTAGAAATGACATTGTGTGTTTGCTCTCACATTTTGTCCAGTTCCTGGTCCATTTCGGGGTCGATAAGTAACTCAGCCTTGCTGGGTAATGCTCCTGCAAAAGCAGGAACAAGAGTGAGGTGTTAGAAGCTGTGTTATCGAAGAACACTGGCAGGAACAAGCACAGAGCTAAATTAGGGGAGGCACCAAACTTCTCATCAGGTGAAAACAATGTGATCCATGACACAAAGAACCTGTAACATGTTGACTGCTTCCTTTGTATTGATAATAATGTACCAATAAAGGCGATAAAGCTCATGATGTAAAAAAGCAGGCATGATGTACAGCGTTACACATACCAATAGCTTGGTTGATGGTCTCCTGCTTAGCCAGGCTCATCAGGAAGCTGTAATAACAGACTTTTTCAGTTTGTTCTAGTACTTCCTTCATACAAGACCTGGAGGGATGGCTACACAAGACACAGGGAGCTAGTCAGCAAACACACACGCACACACAGTGAGTGCAACATTTCAACATGTGGACAGTACGGGACCGAAGTGGCAGGTGGCCCCAGTGAGTAGCTGAGTGTACTGTATGTTGTACCTGTGCTTGAACCTATCACACAGGGCGTCTATACACTGAGCCAGAGTGGACGAGTCCACGCCGTCCTGCTGCTGCCCCTCCTTTTCGTTCTCATCGGCAGCCACGGAGGGGAGCTGTTCAATGGAGGTGGAAGTGGGGACGATGACCGTGTTAGGACTCTTCCCTGCCAACAGGTCCTGGTAGATCACTAGCACGCTGTCTAAAAATTCTACAGACGCAGAGGAACAGACAGAAGTCAGAGGGTTCAGCTCTCACAGGTTTCTATTGGTTTCTATTGCTGGTTTGAACATGTCATCATTAATAAAAGGTCAATGATGTGATGCTCATTTTTGTGTCTATGTAGAAACCGAACGTAACAAGCCCCAAAACCATGTGAAACTGGCTTCGGCTGTACCTTGGTAATAGAACTGCAGCTGGAAGGCGTAAAGAAAGTCAGAGAAAGACATCAGACAATCGATGGCGTCCTCCATCAGAACAATTCTACAGAACAAGAATAGAAACAGCATGCAATGTTCAAGGACAATACGATAAAACGGATTCAAGTGTATGAGTGGAGTGTGTTGTCTGTAGTGTGTCAGCTCATGGACCTGGCTGCATTCTGGACCATCTCCACTGGGAAGTCTGGACATAATAACTGCAGCAGAGACCTGTATTCCAGCATGGACAGCAAGTCTGGAACACAACGAGACATAAAACTCATTCTGGTTACGCCACATACACAGCCAGCGCATCAAGTTAAGTTGCTATTGTCCCTTTTATGTCCAGACAAATTATTGTTGGTCTTTTCACTACAAAATTGGTGAAATGTGTAATTACCCAAGGCTGTCCAAATGTTTTCAGACCACAAATTTCTTTAATGACAGTGACAACCAGAAATGCTCCACGCATTACCTCCGCTCTTGCCGATCTGTCTGTAGCACCTCCAGAAGACTCTGATGAAGGAGGCTCTGTTATGAGGGGTGGCCCGGACATAGTTATACTCTCTGAAGAGGACGTGGTTACTGTTCTTCACACTGCTGAAACTACAAACACACTCACTCATTACAAATCATTAAATACAAATTGCATGGAATAGTGTTTGCTTCCACCAACTATCTTAGCTAACCCTTGTAAATAAAAAGAGAATGCAACTATTTCCAGGTCATATGAAAACAGATTTTGTTGTAAATAGGACAAAGACAACATATCAAATTTTAACAAATAGAAATTTTACGTCTGAATTGGATGTAAGCAACAAGTTTCAAATAATTTGACTTCTGTGTTGTATCACCTTTCTCCAAACAACTATGAGGCGACTCTTTAGTTTGAGAGTGATTTTTCCCATCCTTACTTGATGTGGGATTTCAGCTGCTCAACAGTTCAGGGTCTCCTTTGTCAACAGTCCAACCCCAAATATTTAAATTTTTCACAGGTCTGGATCAACGACAGATTCCATTCTGTTTTAATACACCGATCCGCCATTACTTTACAACCGGCGGTCTAGGTATTATGGTAGGACAAGGGTCAGTGTGGCCACTCTCAGCAGTCTGGAGCTACACAGTCCCATACACAGATTATTTGCATATTCCTATATAGAAATATTTGTAAGTCACTGAACTATTTGCACATACAGAACAGCACAGATGCCCTTTTCGTAGCCAATTCTGATATTCGCCTGTTCTCATTCAACTTTATTACTTGTGAGACGTTCCACCAGCTGTTTTCTTTTGTCTTTTTTACCACGTCCAAAATTTCCTCTAACTTGTTGCTGGCATCACAATAACACTATGTAAGCATATCCAGTAAAATAATTTCTTCTCTCCTAATAACTGTACTATCACCTTATTAATATGAGGTAAACAGGTTTTTCAAGCCTTTCATTACATTTTTAAGTCCAATTTTCACAACATCATAACCCTTTTGGAAACAGAACTGTAATGTGACGCAGCTTTGTGAAGGCTCCTCACTGTTAGACTGCATCCGTTCACTCTTTTACAAAGGCAAGTTACCAGTTTTAAATCATTTCTATGTCTTTCATTATTCCAAAAAACGATATTATAAACAGCATTCTGAGGCACAGACGTGCACTGTGGTAGACCAGTGACTGCAGTTTGACGAGTGACGTCATTGGCCGTAACCAGGTCGGCTCTGAGCACAGGTGAACCTCAGCGTGTGACGTACTACTCGGCGAAGTAGCGGATCACCCCAAACTGCGTGTACTCGTCCTTGTGCTCCAGCAGCTGGGCCACCGCGTCGCTCAGGTAGACCAGCACGTTGCTGTCGGCTGCGGGGGGAACAGAACACACAGCGAGGCCCGTTAGCGCTTTAAGGTTCCGTTCGCCGGCTCATCCCGCAGGAAGCGCAGCGCCGACCGGATATTTGACGGCGGCTCGATGAGAGCAGCTACAGCCATGCTAACCGCACGCTAGCACTGGACCTACCGAGGTACTCGTCGGCGGGGACGGACGAGTTAAAGCGGTTCATTGTGGTTTCGTCCAGGAGGCAACGTCGGAACTCAAGGTCTGCGTAGCTGTAATTCATTCAGCACGGTTCTTAGATAGACGGAGCTACCATAGCGACCGCCCTGACATGGTGACGTCCCATGGAAACAGCAGGATGTTGTGAGTCACATGTATTAGTTCCCCACGCAACAACACAATCAGTCAGTCGTTCCTATTTCCAACCTCCCTCTTCTCCCGGCACCTCGGTTTGTCCACGTCTGTTTGTACATCTGGAAAATGCAGATATAATGGAACCTTTACCTGAGCCTAACCTTCCCCTCCCAACTGAGGCGGCCACAGGGTCAGTGGTTCAATCCCCGGTCCTTGGGCAAGACACCGAACCCCAAGTTGCTCCCGGTGGGCCCGGCGAGCACCTTACAAATGACTCTGGAAGTCGCTTTGGATAAAAGCGTCTGCCAAATGACTGAATGTAACTAACCAGCTGAGAGTAACACACAGGAGCTGGGGGAAGGACAGAAAGGGAGTTCACAGCAAAGCAAAAGCACCGACGCGTGATTCTCAAAGTCGTTAATCGATATTATTGAATAATAAAGAAATAATTCTAAGCAAACAGCAAACGTAAGGTTAAAGAAGGATTGAACTGGACGTGACTCCGTCAGACAAAGCTCCGGCTGGGTTTATTTCCGTCCCAACTCAATTCATGTGGAGCAGGTTTATCCGCTGCTCCTTTGAACCGAACGTCTGTAGAATATCTTCACACTGATTTACCCAGAGCATCGGCTTCAGTGAAAATACTGCTGCTTCTGTAAGTCTGTAGGCCCAGGGATGGTCGGCCGCTGCGCTATTCAAAGTCTCACAAAGAACAGACACTATTGAACAATGACAATTTTAACTTTGATTAGGATTTTCAAAACTCTGGTGCAGTTGGGCTCATTGTAAGAATAAGCCTGCAGAGGTAAATTAAGTCCTAAAGAAGAGCTCATATAAAGACGTCACCTTCCAAACACAAACTCTCAAACAGATGATTTTTTCAGGATTATTGCATCTTCTGGGGACTTGTTGTCTCCTGACAAGAGCTAAATACCCAATGAGACGGACAAAGCTACACAACCAGTTTCCCTTTGAATGTCACAGTGTCACTGAAGCATTGACAATGACTCTGATCTCATTTCAGATTATGAGAAAAATCATGTTGTTGAGAAAACAAACTTGTTTTCCCAAGATAAAATAAATATCCAATTATACACAAGATAACGGCATTAAAAAAAAAGGCATCCATCCACATTCCTGGCTTCATTGTTGTAGTGTTGTACAATTCATAATTAAACACTGTTTCCACCAACTTTCACATATAAATAATAGAAAATAAAGTCATTGGAAGCAGTTCATAGACTTCTGTGGTTTAAGCAAACTCAAACTCTCAAACACCATCTGAAAAATCTGCCAGGACTCCATCCTCCACCTACAGCCTCCTCCAACCGCTGCCTCTGCTGGCTCCTATTGTGGCCCCAGCTACAATAAGATGCAGCCTAGTCCTCCACTTACAGCCTCTACTAGCAACCTGCAGCTTCAGGCAGCTACAGAACTAACCTCCACCAGCAGGCTCTGCCAGTAATCTGGACTCCCACCTCCAGCTACAGATTCTGGCTGAAACCCCAGTCAAATGCAGTCTGAACCTCCACCATAGCTTTCCAAGCAACCTGCACGTCTGTCTTCATGTACAGATTCTTTTCCGTTTCTTCCTATAAAAAAATAAAA